>JAUPFV010000004.1:263168953-264368953 GCA_036936605.1 Limnanthes douglasii subsp. nivea
AATCCCTGGGCTATCAGCTTTGGATAGAGTTAGTCCACCAGATCCTTTGATTCATGTGAGCCTGCCACCTGTCACCAAAATTTTGTATCACCACTCATCCCTTAACTTTAGTTAACAGGTTTTAGACAACATTTTGGCTTTGACCTAAAGTTAAGGGACTAGTGGTGATACAAAATTCGGTGACTATGGTGACAGGTTCACATGAATCAAAGGAATATGGTGGACTAATTTTTATCCAAAGCTGATAGTCCAGGGACTAACAGCGGACATTTGAAAGTCAAGGGACTATCTGTCACCAAACTTGATATTTTGGGATGATATATTATTCAAAACCTACACTAGAACAAGCATGTGAACAAGAAAACATTCAATTTCCAAATACACAAAAGTCTGGTAGGATTCTTTGGACTACCCAGTTTGCATAACGTTGGTCCTCTGTGTGTGTTTAATATCCATTTTCATAACAAATAATCCTTGACTATACATTTTCAATAAAGTTAGTCATTTGACTATGTATTTTGATAAAGTTAGTCTTCAAAATAAACATGGTAGGGTACTAAATATATCCAAAATTGATAGTCAGTGGCCTTAAAACTAGACCATTTTAGTCGATGGACCATGTGTCACAGAAAGTATAATCAAATAATATTATCATACGGTAGAAAACCTAGTATGCCCCGCTAGTAGGTTAATTATAAGAACTTGTACTATAATATGACTCCACATATTTCGAAGGATTACCATGAAGAATATAAGCTAGTTGGTTTTGTAAAATGACAAATAAAGCAAAAGAAAAGACTAGAGCAACTACTAAAACACTAGAAAAATCTAAAAGTAGATTGTCAACACGCCCAAAATAAAATAAAATAAAAATAAAAAATAATAATACCTAAAAGTAAAAAAAATTAAATAAAAATTAGATTAATAATATTTTTTTCGAAAATGATAGTAGTTTAAACAGTACAATGAACACTATTTTGAAACTATTATTCATAAAAAAAATAAGAATATTGGAATCTAAGTAAAACATTAACTTGGTTTGTCTTCAATGAGCGCTTCATTTAAGTTAGTAGCTCGACTTGGTGGAGTAATAAGTTAGAGCTTGAAGAACTTTGTATTTATATATAATGTTTTTTGAAACTTACTATTATTACCATCTTTAGCTATAGCAGAAGGTAAAACCTCTCGATCTTTACCGGTCACAAATATGCCACCGATAAAGAGAATGCGACGAAAAGAATAAAAATCATGAATAAAACCTCCATAAGCTATAAAACATCATTTAAAAGAACAGTTTCCTCCGTCGTATACTATGTTTGTTCTATTAAGTTTGTTTGTGCCTTAAAAACTTGCGAGCAAGTAACTCCAGTTGTAGTACCTCCGGTAACCTTTACAAACCATTCGTGGCCGGTAATCGGTGAACGATGAGTTTGAAATATAACCAATAGTCATTGTTTATCGATCCACTAAAGGTATGTGTAAACTGAATATCGTTTAGTTAATTTAGATATTTTTTCTTGAATCTTGGTTCAATCAGGCGAGTTGAATCTTGTTTCTTGTATCTTGGTTCAAACCAATTGTTTTTTAAATCAAGCAAGGATTTTTAGTACCCCAACACTCTGGTTTGCCTTGTTTTCATTTTTTTCCTAAACTGATATCAAAACAACACGATTTCGTGTTTTAATATTGATTACTAAGTTAGAAACAAGTTTTAATTCATTTGTTGTAGCTTTTCCTGGTGTGGTTGGTTGTGCATAAGCCGGAATCTTATTTTTAGAACTGTAGGTTGAGGATGCGATTTTTACATATTAATATCATGATATATTTTAATCATAACATGATCTATTTTCCACATAAATCACATGACATATTTTACACATAAATCTCATGACCTATTTTACACATAAATTGCATGATCTATTTCACACATAAATATCATGATCTATTTTACACATAAACCTCATGATCAATTTTACACATAAATTTCATCTTTATAGTTTTAAATTTACACTTATCACGCATAGACATGTACTAGATTAATCTTGATGTATAGTTCTAAAATTGCATCATCTACCTTTTGCCTTCAATGGACCTCACCTCTCTTTTGTTTTTCATTAAGGTTGACTGACGCAATCAGCGCTTCAATCGCACCTAGTTGGATGAATTCCAAGTACCTGAGAATGAAGAGGAGTTTGAGAAGTCTGACTCAGAAGAGTCTTCTGATGATTGATGATTATAGTGGTCGATGTGTTTTTTATGTGTTTTTTTATTTAAACCTGGCACCTTAAAATTTGATATTAAGTCTTGTTGATGATTACGTCTCGAGTCTTGTTATATATTGGATATCGTGATTATCTATTGTAGTGTGATTTTTTGGTTTTTATGCATTCCAGTGGAGAATAGTTTATTCAGTTATGGTAATGGGCATGTGATTTTATAGTCTAAATCGCATCTTAATAAACTAGACATAATGTATATCGCATCGTGTTTAAATCCATTTCTTTGTACATGTATGTTGCTGGTTTATTTGCCCTAAACTCTCACCATTATAGGTATATATAGGTGCATTTCTGGGTTGCATGTTGCTGGTGGTAATAAATGGTTAGTGTGATTGGCTGTGCTGAAGCCAAAATATTTATTTTAGAACTGTAGGTAGATGATACGATTTATAAACATAAATCTCATGACCTATTTTACTCACAAAGCTCATAATCCAGTTTTCGTACAAATTGTATGACCTATTTTGCTCACAACCCAAGCTAGCATGTCCTATTTTACCCACAAATCGCAAAATGACAAAACTAAGCTATTATGATAAATTTTACTCCAATCTAGTATGACATATTTTACACCTAAATATCGTGACCTATTTTATACATAAATCGCATGATCTATTTTACACATAAATATCATGACCTACTTTACATATAAATCTTATGACCTATTTTACCCATAAATCTCATGTTCATCATTTTAAATTTAAACTAAAATTGCATCCTCTACCTCCTCGCGTAAATAGATTTTCTGAATCCTTATGTTGTTTTTTTTAAAACCGATGACTGGAGCCATATATTGCACTGCATAGTAAACAATTTTGATTAAAGAACAGTAAGATGTATTCAAGTAGTCAGTCTGAATGCAAAGGCATTAAATTTATACTAAAACAGTAAGATGTATTCAAGTAGTATGTTTGAATGCAAAGACATTAAATTTATAACTATGAATGATCAACAAACATTATCAAGATTTATTTTCATTGTATACAGTTCAAGGACATATCACCTAGGAAAACATTAGTCCAAGACAATATTTCTAAGCAGCAACAAGCACGATCTGGAATTTTTACTAAGCAATGGCTAACATAATTGAGAAATTTGAGGGATTTAATCGAATTACAGATGCATATTACTATAAAAAAAATCAGGTAGCATGAGATTCTAACAGTTCTCCAGAAAGATAGTAAACTACTATTGATTTAGAACATGTAAACTAAAAAAAAGTACCTTAGACAGTTCTTCACTTCTCAATAGCCCCTTTAAAAAAGTGATGTTTCTTCCTTGATGTTTTCCATTTGATTCTCTAAATCGATTTCAAGAGTAAAAATACTAATTCAAGAATAAAACTGGATTATCAGCATCAATCTATAACGAATAGTCCATTAAGCATGCATTTATTTGCGAAAATCATCAAAAAAACTAATATAGTATGAACCTAATTCTATTGATTCGATGTTTCCATAAGAAGATTATCAAAGATTTAAATATTTGTTGGCAGTGATGATTATTGATTAAGAGAGTGAGAGAGAGAGAGTATCTAACCTATCGTGAAGCTAAGTAGATTTGTGAATGGAGAAGACATTAAATGATGAGTCGAGCTTGATAGGATGACAAGATATGTAGGTATCTCTAGTGACTGAAGAACAGAAGGTAACTAGAGGTTTAGTGGGTATTTGGTTAGGGTATGAGAGAGAGGCAGCTGGTTACAAAGTCAAATTTTGAAATATATGATTGGGTGAAAATATCAGCATTTTTATAAAACAAAGCCTTATATAGTTGAGGGTAGTTAGGGTATTAAAAAACAATTGAGTATTGAATGGGAGTTATTTTAATTAGATGGGTATTAAGTCATAAACCCATTTTTTGAACTAAATGACACTTTTGGTGAGTAGATACTTAAAGTGTCATTTCCCTAACATTATACATAATTTCGTAACCAACACCCTACTAATTACGCAACCAATTTGAAAGTAGTTGCGTAACCCAACAAAATTAACTAATTATGTAGATAAAATAACTATAATTACGAAACCACACGTGCAAGAAACAAAAATCTCCAAATTCACTCTATTCAGATAATTGACAAAACAATTATATATATATATAATCAAATAATCAACAAAACTAAAACAATCATATAAATCATAAAACAACAACATAATAACTTGGTATATAAACTAACAAAATCTGAAACAAAAATCACATGTGAATCGATAAACAATCCAAAATTACATAAGAACAAAAGAAAAAAAAACAATTGTTAATTGCATAAACATTTATTAAATGAAGGAAAAAAGTGATTGCAAATTGCAGAATATACCGTCGAAATGAAAAAAGGAAACTAGAATCCAACAAAGAAGAAAGAATATCGAAGAACATATTGTTGCATAAAACAAAGGTATGGTTAGTATTTTAAAAAAATCAAAATAGTTATAAGTATTTTTAATTCAAAATTATAAAATTATCCCTAATTTATCGAACATTAGGTGTTTATTGGTAAATAAATTAGATATTCGTTAATCATTCCATGATTAATGTAGGATTAAATAAATTTCAAATTTTAACTAACATTTGATGCAAGATATTTATTTAGTTTAACAAATATATTTTTGGAAAATATTGTTGAAATTCAAATATATTTTATTATATTTTAGGAAAAATAAGTTCAACTAATATTTTTGAGTTTTATTAGATATTTTACTATATTTTCAAAATAAAATAAAAATATTAACTAACATAATTTTAAAAGTCATTTCTTATTTTATAAGCTTGGATCATTAACATATAAATTTAAAAACATGTAAAGTCCTATATCCAAGTTTTCAATCTATTTATTCTCTCTAAATATATAAAACTAGAACGATCAACATCAACAAAATATGGAAGTTGGTAGAAAGAAGAGCAGTCAGTGTCGGAGATAAATGAATTGACAGAAGATATTGTGTTTAATCTGACTCTGATCGGTGAGAGCAAATTAATCATAATTATCTTATATTAATATTAATAGATTCAACTATCCTGAGGTTTATAATATGTTTTTACTTACTGTGGTTTATGGTAAGTGTGATAGAAATCAGAGGAATGCTTTGTAGGATAAACTTAGGAATTTTGCTACTAAAAATAATGCTTGGCTTCCCTGTGTGACTTCAATGTGGTGGCTTCAGTGGAGGAGCAGATGTGCTGTACTTCTCTTTCTCAAAATAGAATTGAAGACTTTGTGACTGTCATAAGTGATTGTCACCTTGAAGATGCTGGTGTTGTTGGCTCCAAATTTACCTGGAACAAAAACATAAAATGGAAAAGATTAGACTGTGTGTTGTTTAACACTAAATGGCCTAATCTTTTCAATTATATGCAGGTTATCAGCATGGTCCGAACTTGTTCGGACCATGCACCCCTTCTTATTTCCTTTTCTAATATTAGTAATAATGGTAACAATAATAAAAAGAGTTTTAAATACTTAAATGCTTGGTCTACTGATGATTCTTTTCTCAGGACTGTTGAACAGAACTGGAAGCTCAACATTAATGCAAGGCCTAATGAAATGTTCTGGTTTAAGCTTAAAAGACTAAAGGGTTTTTTGAAGGTGTGGAATAGAAACCAGTTTGGTAATGTTTTCAGTAAAGTTACTGAGGCTGAAATCAATGTTGATAAGATGAGTGCTATTCACTTGAGAGATAATGACTCTATCTTTAATGCTAATCTTAAGAAGGCCATTGTTATGCATTTAAAAGCTCTTAGGACTGAGGAGTTTTATTGAAGACAAAAGTGTTTTAATACTTGGCTAAAGGAGGATGACTTTAATACTAAGTTCTATCACTCTTATGTTGATAAAAAAAGAAGGAAAAATACTATGAAATGAATAAAATATGAAGGATACTGGTATTATGATAATACTAGTATTAGTATGTTTGCTACTAATTACTCTACTTCTTACCTGAGTTGTGATTCTTATAGCAGCAAAGAGGAAGAGGAAGCTTTGTTGGGAAGTGCAATTTTTGATGTTATCCCTAAGATGGTTTTCGATGAAGATAATGCTTTTCTTATTAAACCTTCAAATTAAGAAGAAATATGAGAGATCATAAATAATATGAAGGTGGATAGCGTTGTAGGTCTTGATGGTTATAATATTTCCTTTTATAAAATATGTTGGAGTTTTATTAAAAGTGATTTATGTACTACTGTTAAGTCTTTTATTCTTGGTAACAATATGCCTCTTGGTATGTTTGCTACTGGAATCAGTTGATTCTTACGAACCCTAATCATGTTAATTGGTGTAACTATAGGCCAATTAGCTTGTGCACTATGCTTAATAGGATCTTCTCTAAGCTCATTAATACTAGGTTGTATAATATTCTCATTAATCTTATCTCTAACAATCAGACTGATTTTGTTAGGAACAAGTCTGTTCACAAAAATATTCTAATTGCTAAGGAAATGCCCTATGATATCAATAGAAAACCTAGAAAAGGGTATAATAATCTAGTTGGACATGTCAAAAGTATTTGGAAAAATGTCCTTCTCCTTTATTCTTAAAGTGATTAGCCTCTTTGAGTTTTCTAATAGCTTTATAGACCCGATTTCTAAGATTATTAAGCATGTTAATCTTTCTATATTAATAAATGGAAATTCCTACGGTTATTTCCATTATAAAAAGGCTTAAGACAAGGTGATCCCTTGTCTCCAAGCCTCTTTATTTTAGGTGAAGATATATTACTTAAAGATCTTGAGATGCTGTTACATTCTAATAAGTTTATGCATTATGCTTCTCGAACCAAAATTATGGTTCTTTGTACTTCTTTTGCATATTACATAATTATCTATACTAATTTCCTTCCTAAAAATATTGACATTTTAAGTGATTTCTTAGACATGTACCAATTAGTTCCAGGGAAGATTATCAATAAAAGGATAACAAAAATTATTACCTCTTCAAAGCTTTACCAATGCAAGATCAGTAACTTGGAGATCTCCACTGGTTTTAGTTCTAACTTCCTTCCTACTTGCTACTTGGGTATCACCTTGCACAATAACAATAAAGCAAATAGCTATGATCCTTTGCTTGACAAAATAAATTCAAAGATCATGGAGTGGGATTCAAAGTTCTTATCATATGGGGGAAAACAATCTTTGATAACTACTATTCTTATGTTTATCACTTATTTCTGGATGCAAAGCTCTGTTATACCTAGCAATGTCATTAAAATGATTGAAAAAATCTTTAACATATTTTTATGGAGGTCAAAATTTAATGAGTAATCTGTTCATTAGACTTCTTGGGATAAAATCTATTTTCCTTTTGATGAAGGTGGTCTAAATATCAGAAAACTCACTGATATTCAGAGCACTTTCTTTCAAAAACTATGGTTTGTTTATCGTTAAGTAGAGAGTCTCTGGTCTAGAATCACACATGATATCTATAACATAAACTCTCACCCTTTGAAAACTAATTTTAAGAGAAAATGATCACTAACCTGGAATCGTCTTGTACGCATTAAGGATGTGGTTGAGAACAATATCAAATGGCTGCTTAGTCGAGGTAACATGGAATTTTGGTATAAAAATTCGCATCATTGAAAGCCCTTTCTGGATCATAAGCTCCCTGAGAACAGGTGGTTCATTGATGCTAGTGTCAGCTCTTTCTAGAAAGATGGTGCCTGGGATCTGGTTGCCTTAGCTAATGATGTCCCTGAAGATAGAATAAACCAAATCAGAAAATTTAGATTAGATAATGAAAAAAGGATATTATGACTTGGGATTTATCTCCTGATCATAATTTAATATCAAGTGCACTTGGAATGCTACAAGGAAATGCAGAAGTTCTTCTAGTTTCAACAGAAATATTTGGTCTACTATCACCCCAAGGAATTTTTCATTCTTACTTTGGAAACTTACTAAAAACTTTATTCCTATAGATGTTGTTTTATAAAAGAGGAATTTACAGTTAGCATTAAAATATCAATTTTGTGCTAACTATGAAGATATAAAACATTTTTTGTAAATTGTTCTTATGCTTGGAGCCTTTGGAGTCACTTTAGTAGTATTTTCAGTATAAGAATTAAAAGATACATGAATCTAAGGCACTCAGTGTATAACTGGTTTTGGTCCTCAAATCTTAAAGTTCATATAACTAAAATTTTACGAGCGTTAATCTGTTGGGCGATTTGGAAAAGCAGAAATAGTTTTAAATTTAAAGGGTGTGAAATTAGTGTATATGTTTATATAAATTTAATTAATAAAATCATTTTAGTGCTTGACATTTCTAATGTCCTAACTAGAAAACATTGGACAAATGTACATGATGTTGGTTTAACATTTGGCTATCTCTCCTACCTAACTCAAAGGAAAATAATCACTTATCAAAAATGGGTCGCCCTTGTGCTTGGCAGGTTGAAGCTCAACGTGGATGCTTCCTGCCTCAGTAATGGAGAAGCTTGTGGCGTCATGATCTTTAGAGACAGCGAAAGGACTATCATCAGCGGTTCTAGTACTTTCTTTGGAAAGCTAAAGCCTTTGGTTGCTGAAACCATAGCGTCACTTGAGGGTCTCCTAATCTGCAAAAAGAACAACTGGATTAATATCGACACTGAGACTGATTGTATGACTCTAATCGGTATTCTAGAAAAGAAGAAGAACCTCTGGTTTCCAAAGTCTAGAATCGAAATTTGCAGAAAAATGATGTTACCTTCAATGTCGATTTCGTTTGTCTTTCGTTTGCAGAATAGCGTTGCTGATTGGTTAACAAAATGGGCATTGAAATGCAAAGAGAAAGCTTATTTCTCACATTTCAATGTCTCATCCCCTTTGTTAGCTATTACGCTCCTTGAAAGCCTGGGTATAGGCTATGTGTGCTTCGAAGAATTTGGTACTGGTCAAGGCTGATTTGATGCTTGGCTGCTGGATTTTTCATTTAAGCTTGGTCTAGGGTTCATGGGAGATACTTTGAGGCTTTTGTATCGGAGTAGTCGACTGGTGGTTGTTATGGTGTTTGGTGTTCAAGCTCTGGTTCAGATTCGATATGATTAATTGCATGGCTATTTGGTTGAAGAGAAGATGAAGATGGAGAAGGAGGAGCTGTGATGGAGGTCTGTTCGAGCTGATGATCGAAGACCTTTCTTTATGTCTGTTAGTTTGATTTGGGTTTATTAACTCAAGTCCTTCAATTGTTTCTAGAGTTTAAATTAGCTCCTCTAGTATTTTTTTTCACTTCAATGGAATAATAAAGTTATTTTTGCAACAAAAAAAATTAATAGATTTATTTATTAAATGGGTAATTATTTATTTCAAATTAACCATAATTTGAGATAGAATATTTGTTTCCGAGATTGATATTTAATTTTTAATTCGTAACTAATTATTGAATATATTTAAGTTTGAGTTGCTTTTTTCCAAATTTTTTATCTATTTAAATTTTTATACATTGATATGAACTATCCCAATAAACATTTCAATGACCTAGTTTGTATCTTATGTTCATGTCTATAAAAAGCAATATAACTATTTTTATCATTTTATTTAGAAAGCAAAGCTAATCATTTATTAAAATAAATTAAAACTATTTATACTATTTATACTATTTGAATATGATCAAATGAGTCTAAATAGGTAAAATATTAAAATATATTTACCTTTTTTGTCTATTATATTTTAAATTGATAACATTATACTAATTATATGTAACTATTTTCCCACTATAATATAAAGTTGTTCATGCGGATCGGTACACCATACATCCTGTAAGGGCTAAAAAACACTTGTGGTCTCATGTTTACCACTTGTATCAATTTGGTCCCGTTCCTTCAATCATGCATGGAACTCATCTATATCCTTATTTTAAGTTGCATTTTCAGTCTTCCTGCACATGTAAAGCCTGTGAGCTTGACATGTGGCATTAGTTTTTGTTGCAAAAATGATCTCCCAATATTTTTTTCAAAAATGCCCCTTAACATTCAATGTTAGCAGCCATGTCACCTTCAATGTTATTTTTACCATTTACCTTCAAATTTTACCATTTACCCATTAACTTAATAAACGGACCGGGTCGAACCCTAATTTAATTAAAAAAACCTGAAACCCAATATAACCCAGTCCCACCCGTAGCAATATAACCCAGCCCCACCTGTAGTAATATAACCTGACCCATTTCTCTTTACCCAAATCAAACCCGTCGTCGTTCTCGTGGCTTAGATCATCTTCTCTCTGCCTACCTCTCTCCTCTTCCATGACGTCTCCACTCCACCAACTTACATTCTCAACAACGTTTCATTCACCGCCTACCCTTCTCAAATCCTCGCCGTAGTCGGTCCAAGCGGCGCGGGAAAATCCACCCTCCTCGACATTTTAGCCTCCAGAACTTCTCCGACCACTGAAACAATCCTCCTCAACTTTTCTCCGATTAACCCTTCCTCTTACCAGAAAATATCCGCCTACGTCCCCTAATACAATGCTTGCCTGCCTTTACTTACCATCAACGAAACCTTCCACTTCGCCGCCGGTTTGTTACTCTCCGACACTGGAGGAGGGTAAAAAATAACAAAATCCGTCAATTCTCTCTTGGATGAGCTGAGATTAAGCCACGTTGTGAACATACGTCTTGCGGATGGATTGTCCGGTGGCGAACGGAGGAGGGTTTCGATCGGGTTAAGTCTCTGTTAAAAACTATCAATTATTTGATTCTATGTATAAAATAATACAAACTAATCGTTAAAAAACAAAGAGAGAAGTAGCCGCAGGAAGCGGCTAGGGTTTTGTGTTTATTAGAAAATGTTCTTTTTGTATTGAACTGTTTTTTTTATAATGCAAACCCAAGTAAGGCTCTCAATATATAATGAACTTAGAGGCCTATACAAGGAAACTTCATACACTGAATATTCTAACACTCCCCCTCAAGTTGTGTAGTGGGATCACCAATACCCAACTTGGATAAAACTGATTTGAATGTTCTTGCAGCAACCGCTTTTGTCCGGATGTCTTCCAGTTGGTGTTCGGATCTAACAAACGGAAGTTTGACTGTCCCATCTTCAATGTTTTCTTTTATGGAGTGCCTATCTATTTCAACGTGCTTTGTTCTATCGTGATGTACCGGGTTCTCTGAAATCTTAATCGCAGCTTTATTATCGCACATAAAATGAGTTGGACACTTCAGAGGGGATCTGATTTCTTTCATTATCTTCTTTAACCAAAGTAACTCGGTAATCCCCTTAAGGATTCCTCTAAATTCTGATTCAGCACTTGACAGTGATACTACTTTCTGTTTCTTACTCCTCCAAGTCACCAAGTTACCTCCAAGAAGAGTAAAGTAGCCAACAGTTGATCGCTTGTCGTTAGGATTCCCTCCCCAATCAGCATCTGTGAATACTTCAACATCAAGGTGTCCATTTTTCTTAAAAATTATGCCTCTTCCTGGTGTGCCTTTGAGATATCGAATAATCCTCATTACTGCACCCATATGGTGTTCTTGAGGATGATGCATGACCTGGCTAACTACTCCCACCGTGTATGAAATTTCGGGTCGAGTGTGACCCAGGTACATCAATTTTCCCACCAACCTTTGGTACCTTTCTTTACTCGTTGGTCTGGCCCCTTCAATTATCTTTAGTTTTTGATTCACAACCATAGGAGTGTCATTTGGTTTGCAATCCACCATGCCAACTTCAGCTAATAAATCCAATATATATTTCCGTTGGGAGATATAAATCCCTCATCTTGACCTAAGAACCTCGATTCCTAGGAAATACTTCAATCCCCCAAGGTCTTTTATTTCGAACTCTTTGAAGAGGTTTTTCCTAAGAGAGCTAATTTCTTCTTCGTCATTCCCTGTTATAATCATATCGTCGACATATATTATAAGACAAGTGACTAATTCTCCTCTCTTTTTGTAAAACAAGGTATGATCCCCATTACTCTGTTTGTAGCTATACTGCTTCATTGCCATTGTAAATCTCCCAAACCAAGCACGAGGAGACTGTTTGAGCCCATATAACGCCTTTTCAGTTTACATACCTTATTTCTTGAAAACCATCACAGAACCCTGGTGGGGGTTCCATATATACCTCTTCTTCCAAGTCTCCATGTAAGAAATCATTATTTACATCAAATTGATGAAGAGGCCAATCTTTATCCGCGGCTATTATAAGTAAAACTCTGATAGTGTCAATCTTTGCAACCAGAGAGAACGTTTCAGAGTAGTCTATACCATATGTTTCTGTATATTCTTTGGCAACAAATCTTGCCTTGTGTCGCTCAATGGTGCCATCGAATTTATATTTTATATTAAACACCCGACTACTTTCTTCCCTTGTGGTAACACACAATTCTCTCATGTACCATTCCTTGTGGTAACCCATATGAGCTGTTTTAGGGATTTGTTCAGAGAGAATAGTATCTGAAAACGCATTTGGAATCTTCGTCATTCATTTCCTGTCCGTTTTTACCGGATATGTAGAGCACGAGGAACGTGTTCCGGTGAATACCGGTCAGGAGGAACCCCTCTATTTTTTCTTGGGGGAAGAACCAGAGTTTAAGTTTCAACAAATGAACTTCTTGAAATGTCATGGTCAGTAGCATTTTCTGAATTATGACATTGTAAATTGTTTACCTCTTGATGGACATTTTCTTCGGCTGATTCGCTAGTAGTATCCATGGAATTTATTTCTTGTTGGACATTATCTTCGGGAGAATCATTGGTGGTAAGAACTACCTCGTCAGTCTCCTTTATGTTGGAAGAGGCGTGTTTGGTGGCGCCATCTACCGATTTTGTTGGCACATCCTCAAAGTAACTTTCATATAACAATCAGTCGAGTGATTCACTTACTTTCTCCCCCTGAGCACGAGATTGGTGGTCAAAAAAATAATCGGATTCTAAAACTTCACAATCCATGGTGACATGGATTCGACGAGTAACCGGATTGTAACACCGATAGCCCATTTGATGGACACCATACCCAACGAATACACACTTTTCAGCACACGGATTAAGTTTGTTTTGACTAGTTTTACGGATATGAACAAACACCGAACAACCAAAGACACGAGGTGGTAAGGTCATAATGGATGGAATTGTAACTTGGATGGCAAGCCCTTGTAATGAAGTTTTATTTCCTAGACATTAGGTTGGTAGACGATTTGCAAGATACATGGCTGTAGCAAGAGCTTATGGCCAAAGAGAATGAGGAACTCTAGATTTAATCATAATAGCACGAGTTTTTTCAAGTAAAGTACGATTTTTTCGTTCTGAAGTACTGTTTTGTTGCGGTGTGTTTGGACAAGTAGTCTGATGGATAAGACCATTTGTTTTGAAAAAATTATCCATTGTTTGGTTGACAAACTCTGTTCCATTATCAGAACGGAGAATCTGTATTTTTTTCAAATTGAGTCAAAATCATTTTGTAAAAACAAACAAATATTTCTGGTACTTTCGATTTATGTTTCATGAAGTATATCCAAGTCATTCTTGAGAAATCATCCACACATAAAACAAAGTATCTGATTTGATTGTTAGTGGAATTTGGTGATGGACCCCAAACATCACAATGGATTAGCGAAAAAGCATAATCAACTCTAGTATTACTTTGATTAAATGAGACCCTACGTTTTTTTGCAAGAATGCAGGTTTCACATTTCTCGTGAATGGAATTATTCAATAAAAGATTAGGTCACAAACTTTGAGATAGCTAAAAGAAGGATGACCAAGTCGTTGGTGCCATAACCAAAGTTTCCTTTGGGTTGTTCCATGAGCAAGCATGGCATGTCCCTTATGAACTCTCTCATCAACATAATAAAGACCTCCTTATTCAGTACCACGCCCAATGATCTCATTCGTCCGAATGTCCAGTAAAATGCAAAAAAATGGATACATAAGAACCACACAGTTGAGTTGTTTTGTCACTTGACTAACAAATAATAACTTTAAGGATATTGAAGGAATGTAGAGGCAATTTTTAATTTCTATTTTTTCCGAAAAAATAATTAAACCTCCCCCTTTGACTTCACAAATTTCTCCACTAGTAGTCTCAATATGGGACTTCTTTAGAGATGGCATGTCATCAAAGTCTTTAGGATCATAAGACATGGTGTCCGTAGCCCCATAATCAAAGACCCAATTCATTGATTTCTCAAACTCTTTACCTCCAAGTTTTTCATAGGAGTTCGCCGTCATTCCTCCAAAACCAGTCCCACTTCCTTGTTCATTTTTAGTCGGATCTTCACCGCCATTTGTAGACAAAGCCCGTTAGACATTAGATCTGAAACGCTGGTTATTTTTCTCCTTATGACCGTCTTCTCACCATTATAGATAGCCAACCAGCTGGAAACATGTCTCTTTAGTGTGTTTATTCATCCCACAATGAGTGCAATACAACTTGGATTTATCTTCTTTCTCTTTGGAATGGAATTTAAACCTCTGTGCAAAATCTTTAGCAGCCAAACCCATTCCAATTTCAATCGAGTCACTATCAGAAGAACTTGATTTTAGTATATTAAGCATGGCCACTTCCCTTCATATTGTAGCATATGTTGTTTCCACGGAAGCAAGAGGATCCTTTTTTAGGATATCTCTCTTGACTGGTTCCATCTTGTCATTAATCGCCATTAGCAATTGATAGAGTCTTTGTTCTTGAGTCTTCTTATTATAGATCTGAATGTCTTCTGGGTCTTTCATAGGGTTCAGATCTCGCCTATCTATAGACATCCAGATGTTCTACAGTTTGTTCCCCAATTCTTCTAATGTATCGGACCCTTGCCTTAATGAATTAGCCCTCTTATAAAGGTCAAACGCCTGTAACAAATCTGTAACAGAACCGTATGTGGTGGCTAACCCATCCCAGAGGGCTTTTGCAGTGGGATATTGCGAGATATTATTCACCAAGCTGGATTCAAGATTCTGGATAATCCATGTGAAAACACATTGATCATCTTGTTCCCACCTTGTATATGTTTTGTCAGTTTTGGATGGAGGTGTCGGCTCCCCTGTAATGTGAGAACCTCTCCCACTTCCCCCAATTGCTTTCTTTATCAGGTTTGCCCATAGGGCATAGTTGTCACCACCGAGTTCAGTCCCTAGGGATAAATTCTCGGGGTTAGTTGTTTATTGTTGTGTTCCGAGACCATTTCTCAGAATGGCAGCAATCTGCATTGTTAATTCATCAGGTATTTGACTAACCACAACTTCATTACCAGCCATCTTTGTTGAGGATGTTCAGAATTCCCAGAATCACATGTGCTCTGATACCATGTTAAAAACTATCAATTATTTGATTCTATATATAAAATCATATAATCCAATTGTTAAAAAACAAAGAGAGAAGTAGTCGCATGAAGCGGCTAGGGTTTTGTGTTTATTAGAAAATGTTCATTGTTGTATTGAACTGTTTTTCATATAATGCAAACCCAAGTAAAGCTTTCAATATATAGAAAACTTAGAGGCATATACAAGAAAACTTAATACACTGAATATTCTAATAGTCTCATTCATAATCATATTGTTCTAGATGAACGCACGTCAGGGTTGGACAATACGTCCGCGTTTAACGTGATTCAGACATTGAAATCAATTTCGGTTTCTCATCATCGGACTATCATTTTATCGATTCATCAACCGAGTTTTAAAATCTTGAATGTGATCGATAAAGTTTTGATATTGTCGAAAGGGATGGTTGTTCATCATGGTACTATGTTTTCTCTTGAATCTTTTTTGGTCTCTAATGGATTCTTTGTTCCCCCGCAGCTAAATTCTCTAGAATATCCCATGGAAATACTAAACAATCTTCAGGTAACAAAAACCATTACTCAAAATCAGTTCATCGAACCAAATATGTCTCCAAAATCGGATTTTAATGCAGAAATTTGATACAAAAGCTCTCGAAAAGATGAAATTTTGGCGCTTTACATCAGATTTTGGAAAATAATTTATAGAACAAAACAGCTTCTTTTAATGAACACACTAGAGGAATTGATCGTTCATCTACAACAGAAACACTACCGAGTTACATCAACAAACGTTCGATCCTTGTGAGAGAAACATCTAGTGACATTTACCGTGTTTCTTCCTACCTAATCGCGAACACCCTAGTGTTCATCCCTTATTTGCTCGCAATTTCGATCATTTACTCGGTGTCTGTCTATTTCTTAGTTGGGTTATGTTCTTCATGGCAAGCTTTCGCTTATTTCGTCTTGATCATATGGGTTGTAGTACTAACGACAAATTCGTTGGTTCTTCTATTAAGCTCTATCGCCCCGAATTACATATCGAGCACTTCTCTGGTGACGATTTTACTAGCCGAGTTCTTTTTGTTTTCTGGGTATTTTATTTCACAAGACAGATTGCCCAAGTATTGGTTATCATGCATTTTCTTTCAATGTATAGGTACGGGGGGCTTGATGCTTTGCAAATTAATGAGTACACATGTATGGAATCAGAGTCGAAATGTTTGGTTCTCGATGCCGATTTCGAGAAAAAAGGAAAGAGAGAGAGGAGAGAGAAGGAGACGCCATGGAAGAAGGAGAGAGATAGGTAGAGAGAAGAGGATCCGAACCAGGTAAAGGAAAACCGGTCGGGTTATATTGCTATGGGCTGGGCTGGGTTATATTGGGTTTCGGATTTTTTTGAATTAAATTATGGTTCGACCCGGTCCGTTTATTAAGTTAATGGGTAAATGGTAAAATTTGAAAATAAATAGTAAAATTTGAAGTTAAATGGTAAAACTCACATGGAATGTGACATGGCTGCTGACATAGAATGCCAAGGGGCATTTTTGGAAAAAAATATAACTTAAAAAAAAATAAATACCGAATTGATACAAATGATAAATATGAAAAACCACGGGTGCTTTTTAGCTAATCGCAAAAGTTACTATAAAAAGAAGAGTTACTATAAAAAATATTGAAATAATTTATTATTTCAAATTAATATTATATTAATTATTCACTGCAAGATTGGATACAAATTCTATCTATAGTCATTTGATTGTGCTTTTGATAAATGAGAATTCGGTCATAAACAAATTAAAGATTATATGTCATAATTTTTTACATTCTTTACCATGGTGGTTCAATAATCGGCTCAGGTCAGTGTATAAATGATTCCACCCATGATTCTTTCTTTCTAGATTATTAGGGTCGGTTGATAGCTACCTATGTAAAATTTATCTACCATGCCTTTAGTGGTCAATCAACTATTCTTGTTTATTTTAAAGGGTATTTTTTCACTCGGAAAAGGATGGGAATGAAATTTTATATTTTTGGGTGTGATTAGTATTAGGAATAGATTTTACTAACCCGAATACTGACGTTTCTTTCCTAACTTAAACTTGTCTTTTATGATTGTTTGAGTTATTTTATGGTAGATTACACAAACATATTTCCAGAAATGGCGGAACTAATATGGATTTTATAGTTTCCATATTAATTTTCCGACTATTATGTTTTAAATAATTGAAATTGCTTTTTAAACACGAATTCAAAATATTAGGTAATAATAAGGTAAAATTTTGTTGTAATATAATTAAAATTATTTACTTTTAGTTTTTATTAATTAAAAATACTATTGGGTTGAAATTCCTCCTAGGAAGAACAGACACCAGATGCAATAACATTTATAGCTCGAAACTAAGTTTAATAAAACTACTAGTTTTGCTTTCTGATGGAGTTCACTATCAATTCGTCCATTCATTAATGGTTTCTATTAACATTTATATTGATTGACACAAATTCTGTTTTAAGAATATAAAATTTCATTCATGAAACCATTTATCAGAGAGCTTGAGATGTTACGGTTGTTTCTTTAGTTTCCATTTACATCGTTGCCTATTATATATTTAAATTTTATTCTATGGGTTATAATTATAAGTTTTTCTAGGTTTTCTAGTTTACCTGATCGTTGCGATAGTGTTTCATGCCAATTCACGAGTACAATATTTGACTAATGAAATTTTTAATACTTTCCAAAATCCGGTGATACTTGATCTTCAGTATTATGTTATTTGTTAAACATGATACATCTGAATAGTTGACATTATACATGTTCTAGGTCAGGTGAAAAATCTGCTTACCCATAATAATACAAATGAAATTGTAATTTTGAAGAAAACTAGTTAACTACTTGTTTTTCTATTTTTCTATTGTTTAATCTTAAGTAATCCATGCCAAAACTTTCAAAGTATAAATTTGTTTTAAATAGAGAGGGGCATGACTAAAGAAATAGAACAATTGGTCTTACACTTTTGACACAATTTCGCTATCCAGTCTGAAGCGAAATTTTGTTCTTTTGGAATTATATAAATCTTCACATGATATAAGCCCATCCATATAAGCTCATCAGGAAGATCGTCTATTCAACAACTAAATCATCTTTACATTGAGAGGAACTCTTTATGTTTTGTGCTTTGATTTTTTAGTAATTTTTTTTAGACCAAAATTATATTTGGACACCTTTTGGCTATAATAGACCCCAAAATCACAATTTTTTTTCAGTTTATATGAATTGATCAATTTACCCTTTATATATAAAACCAAATTTGTAACAAAAAAACCAAATTTTTCTTCTTCTTCTTCTCCCTATAACTTTCTCTCTCTAACTAAATAAAAATTACAAAAAAACATAAAACTCCATGGATTTGAGCGATTCAAATGAAAACTTGAGCTGTCATATCAATGATTTCGCGTCGGAGGAGGATGAGCCTTTGACGGATCGTCTCGAAACCCAAAAAGAGGTATTTTCTAGTTTTTTGAACTTTTAGTGTGATTATAGCACTGACAACGCTATAAAATGGACGAACAGCGAATTCCAAATTCGCAGATCTACCTATTTTTGTTTGTCAAAATCGAGAATACTGTGCTCCCGATTTTGATAAAATTGCGAACATAGCATTCACACCTTGTCAAAATCGCACGTTTAGTACTCCCGATTTTGATAAAATTTTGAATACTGTGTTTGCAGGTTTTTCGAAATTCTAAGTATTGTACGCCTGATTTTGACAAGGTTGCGAAGCCCATGTTCACGATGTTGTCACAAACTCGAGTTCCATGTTCACGGTATTGACCTGTTAGTTTTGTTTTTTATTGGATGCTAATTGGGTGATCGGTTTAATTAAAAGTAAGGATGTTTTTATATAATTGGCACAACCCATTTGTAGGCATCGGACCAACCCCATGTTCGATGGCCGATTACACAAAAATGTTTAGTACGGACACCTTGTACACCAAACCCGATTTGATCTTATGGATCAAATCTGAAAGCATAAAACTAGGATTCATTGTGTTACGTAGTAAAGACGATGACGGTAGCAAAAGTATGAAAACTCCTAGGATGTATTTTAGGTGCGAAAGGCACGGGGTTTACACACCTAACCCCAAACCGACGTATGTTAAGAAGTACCGAGAATGTTCATCGAAAAAATGCGGGTGTCCGTTTTATTTAAGAGGAAACCGGTCTTAGAGCTACCCGGTTATTTGAAATTGATAGTGCTAAACGGGAAACACAACCACGAACCGTTTTTGCACTTGGATGGTCACTCACAAGCCGCTAGACTAAAAGTAGAAGAAGAGGTGTTTCTTCGTAGTCAAACGGAAGGCGATTGTCGACCAAGAGAGATATACTGTTGTTTGAAGAATAAAGACCCGCAAAATGTATCTAGCATGCGCACGATATACAACATGCGGCAAAAAACTTGCTGAGTTACACCACATGTACGAATTTGGCTTAAATCAGGAAATAGTCCCTCGACTATCACGTTTTCTGTCATTTAGTCCCTCGACTAAAAAATCACTGGTGAGGGTCCCTTGACTATCCTATTTTCGTTTAGTCCTTCGACTTTAAAATCACCGGTGAGGGTCCCTGGACTTTACAAAAATCTATAAATTTAGTCTATGGTTTGGTGTTTTCTTCTTAGATTCAGTGACTAAATTTATAGATTTTGCAAAGTCCAGGGACCCTCAACGATGATTTTAAAGTCGAAGGACTAAATGAAAGAAAATCGGATAGTCGAGGGACCCTCACCAGTGATTTTTTAGTCGAGGGACTAAATGACAGAAAACGTGATAGTCGAAAAACTAGATAATGAATTAAGCCTACAAATTTTGTCCAATAGTTGTCGAGTACGTGATGAAGCAATGGATAGCCGATTATGGACATCAATTTCTCAATATCCACACGAACGAATTTAAACATTTTGGAAATCAAACTAGCAATCGGTGCGTTATATTACCATCTCCATGCATTAGTTTTTAATATTAAGTGTTAGAGTTCTAATTTATTTTATCTTACGTTATAGGCGGAGAGTGCTTACTCGATCCTAGAGCGGGCAATCGGTAGTAGTTTATGCATGTTTGTGCAATTTTGGAAAAATGTTAATGCATTGCTTACCGCTCAACACTCTAATATTTTTGAATCCTTTGAGCGTAGTAGCTATCTTCCAACAAACTCAACTAGGGTGGTTAATAAAACTATCTATAAGTACATCAAATATGAACTTTCATGTACGGTTATAGAATTAATAGAGATAAATCTTACAACGGCCTTGAAAATATGGTTCACTCCCGGAATGTATGGTTGTCTTATTAGGACAACTCATAATTTACCATGTGCATGTGAGTTAGCTTTGATTTATAAAGAAGGAAGGGAGATTAAAAACGATGAGTGTGATGTTTATTAGAGTATGTTAAATATCAAAGTTAAGGATGAGGTTGGTACCAAAAACGAGCTCACAAGAAAACTCTCTTTAATAGATAGCACCATCCGCGGTTACGGTGCACATGTCCAAGATCATATCATAAATAGGATGATGCAAATCCTAGATCCCGGTAGAAGGCATGTTTTGGAACCTAAGGAGCCGGTTGTCACTAAAGGTAGGGAAAAAGTCGGCTGAGACCTATCCGAGTAGGAATACAATAGGAGTCCATGCGCTAGCACTACCGGTACGATAGGTAGCTCGGCCTCCTCGGTAGCTAATAAAACATTTTTAGTAGTAAAAGACAAAGGAAAGAGAAATCGAAAACCAAGGCTCAACCAAAGAAGGAGAGAGTGACTCGATCGAAAAATTGTTTGAAGGGCAAAGAATTTAGCGGCTACGAGAGTTGGTTTCTCAACTATTTTTATAAGTACATTTCCAGGGTCGAAGACATGTCTCCCGACAGTAATTGCAGATTCTGGGTCATGCGCTCCATGTAGCCTCATCCCACAAATAGCGCGTGTTGATATGAATCCTCATAGCTGCTGGTAAAACCAGTCGCAGCCCTGATAGTATATCCTGAATATTCCAAAACTTCTGAGCGACGCGCAATGGATAATACGCCTCAACTATGTCCAACACTTTCATTGTATGGTCTATCTAGGCCACAACGCCAGAAAGGGAAATGATCGTGTATATACCCGTAAAGAACGAACCATACCTACACCATACTTAAAGAATTATTGATCAACGCTAAGTAATAATAAAATAATGACTAATAAACAAAAAAAAATCCTCGTAACTTACATCGTGCTCTCTCAATGAAGACAGTAAATAGCGGATGTTGATACGTGTCTCATCATACGCGCGATAAGGTGGAGGTACGTATCTGCACATAGTAGGCATACAAGGCTCGTAGAGAGTGTTGACCGTAGTCAAGAAGGAGGAAATGATCGTCTATCTACTCTCCAACATGGCAACAAAACCAGATATCCTAACATGTTGTGTATGGACGACTTCCCTAGATGGTGATACATCTAAGCTAATAAATGTTGGACCCAGATATATCTAAAAGATGTCTTATATCGCTCTACAAACTGCAAATAATCTGACGATATATTGTTCCTCGTCTTGTTCAACACAATACAACAACCTAACATGTGGAGAAAATAACCCCTAGTGACACATTCTACCATAGCATCAGACATAGTGCCATCCATCATATAGGGCTTTATAATCTGCTCACGTAAAAATTGTAACCGCACAGATTTAGAACTACCCCCTTGTTGTTTGCTAACTCCGTCCTTTGAGTATCCACGGGTATACCTATTGAACTAGAATACCATGTTAAACATTTTTAACCACTAAAAAAAATTGAATCACAAAATCATCACCTCTGACCGGAAGACCGGTGATAGTGTAGAAGTCGTCTAACGTCACCGTCATCTCACCGAACGAGAAGTGGAAGTTATTGGTCTCTGAATGCCACCTCTCGATAAACGCATCTATCAGGTGCACGTTGGTACTCCAACGCTCCAAAATACCGATGAGGGGAGCAAAGCAAGACATCATAACCTGTTGTCTCACCCTGCCATGTCCGGTAAGATCTCATGCACGATGGGTACCGTATATCGCGTAGCACCGTGACGGTCGACGAACTTACACAATATTTCAATATTTCAGTAAGTTAAACATTATATAAAATTCAATGCACGTTAAACAGATCATAACTTACATCTCTTATAAACACGATGCATATCTCGTGAATTATGTAGTCCGGATAAAGAGCTTGCACGTGGGGATTCACTCTCTGAAACTGTTGATCTAGACTCCCACGCACAAAGGATGCAGTAGGTGCAATAGTTGTGGTGCGAGGCCTACGCCTGACTGACAGTGACCGTGACCGTGAAACGGGCTCATGCTTCTCTGTATCATTGTTTGATCGCGACTGACGAACAGGAGTTTGGTGTTTGCGAGGCATGCTGAAATTGAAAACAACATATTAATGCAAGACAAAAACTAGTGAGATGAATATGCAAGTCAATTAGGGTCGAAAATGCTCAATTATATAAAACAAGAAAAATCGTGAACTTATTATGCCCAATTTTATGCAGAATAGCAAACAGGGACTTCGCAATTCGCCCAAAATTGCAAAGGGGTTGTTCACAATTTCACAAGAAAAATTGCAAACAACCCTTTTGCAATTTTGCACGAATAGCGAAGTCAATATTCATTATTTTGCTCAAAATTACAAATGGCCTACTTGCAATTTTGCACAAAACAGCAGCCCCAAATCTGCAAAACAAATCGAACACAAATCTCTCTAAAACCTAACCCAAATTCAACAAAAAGCATACAAAAACGTCGACAATCACAAAACTAACACATACTTATAGCTAACTTTCCAAAAACTCAACAAAAATTAGATGAAAATTTGAGTTTTTCATCATAACCTATAACTCTAAATATCACTGAAAATACCTAAGTAAATTTCAGAAAAATTACATCAATAAGTATAGGATTCATACCTTAACGTGTTTGTGAGTTCGGATTTGAGAAATCTTGAGTTTTGTTTTTATCTATTTTGAGAGTTTATTATGGTTGAAACACAGCTTTTATATCAAGGGTATTTTGGTCATTTTGGGATCTCATTATAGAAAAAGGAGGTCCCAATATAAAATAGTCTCATTATAGCGAAAAGAGGTCTCAAAATACCCTTTTTCTTTTTCTCATACTTTATTTGGTGTCACTTATTTCAATTTCCAATTTGATATTTGGGGGGAAATGAAGAGATCATTTATTCTCATGAAAAGACGATTCAAAGCTTGAGGAAAGGTTTTCAAAATCATTTATTGAATTGAACATATTACATATTTCTAAAGTATGGAGTGCTTCAGTTATTTAATTATTTTAAATTACATGATTGTTTATTTCATATTATAGGATGTCTTTTTTCTTTATGCATATATTTTGAACTTTTATTTTAACTCAAACACCATCTGTTCTAATTTATGAAGTTTCTAAGTTTGAACTTTTCCTATCAATTTTTAGTGATTGATAAGGTTTTACAATTTGTTTTCCTTAATTTTTTAGAGTTAATGTGATTATCTTGGTTTAAATTTATTTCCTTAATTGAGTTAATTGAAGAGTTTTTAACAATAATAGATTTGATTTTATGATTTTACTTTGGATCTAATTGCCTTTTTGAGAGAATGAATTTATTCTTGATCTATCTATTATGTTATAAGAATTAGTATAAGGGTTTTCTACTAACATTTCTTCATGATTAATTGTTTTTTTACCGTCTTGTATTTGGTGTCCTAAGTGTTTACACTATATATAATAGGAGGCTATTTCACCATATAAAATATTCTTCCAGAATCCTTCCCCTTCCCCAAAACGTATCCATATTTTTGAGGGAGTGGTTGAGAAACATCTAGCTCCAACCATGCACTGCAATATTTAAATTGGGTGTTGGTTATTTATGGAACCCATACATACAATGATCTACCTAGAGTTTTAACTATAGGTACAATTGTATATTGAATGTATATATATTGTGGAAGACTAGGAAACGAAACCCAAACATGGGTTACGGGGGTTCAATATTTGGATAAAATCTCGGGTTCTATTTGTCTAATCTTAAGGAATGTTGGCTAACAGACCAAACATTTCTTTTCCAGATTTTAGTTACATCTTATAAATGTTCAAGTTTAATTAAATAGTGCCTATAATCCCATTGGGAGACACTATATTGGCCAGAGAATTTAAAATTATCTAAAAAATAATAAAATTATTTAAAACTAGGTTTACAAAAACAAACTTTTGCAATAAGTTTAAATTTAGAGGTATAAATGAGATTAGAGTTATCTTGCTCCTCAAAAATGACCGAGAGTGTAGAAATCCCTTGTTATATCCTGTTAGAAATAACATTAGAGTTATTTGAACTTTCACATTAGGTTACTACATCTTGTTATGTGCGTTTAAAGAGAGAAACATACTGAAATATAATGTTAAAAAATAAAATAACAGCTTAGCATTTCCTTTATATAGGTTATTGAAATGTATATGAGATCAACACTTTATAAGTGAATCAGTCAAATCTGTTTTTTATTAAGGTGAAAGGTCACCCATAACATATCAAGGAACCATTCTTTTTTAGTGGTTGATTTAAATTAATATTTAATGTTTTGTATGAACGATGTCACATCAGGAAATATAATTATTCAAAATGTTAGATATAATTTTATGATGACAATGACTCGTATTAAAAAATCATAAAAATGATGAACATTACTTCATCAAATTAGAATATATAATTCTGAAGCAAATACTTCATATTTGATTCAAGGACTAATGGGATCCCTGTTAATGGTATATCCTGTTATAGGACTTCTACCCTTATTGGAAAGGTAACATTTTATAATATTAGCATATTGTGGTGTCGTTTATAGAGAAATTAAGGGTTAATAGACAAGCATCTTAGTAGTACGAGATACACCTTGAAAAGGACACGGTGATTTTAGATGGAGATTAAGATTATGGAGTATGAAACAAATAAAGTTCATTAGATGAATATCATAAAAATATAAGGTATATATTAAAGAGGACTTGACCATTGACTTTCACCAACTAGGTCCATGATAAGTTTATGATATTACTTATGATATAAGTTGACTACTTTTTATTATCAAGTAAGAAAGTGTAATACATGGTTGTCACATATATTATTTAACACGTGTCACACGTACTTTTTTCCTTAAGATTATTTATATTATAAAAAAACAATCCAGCTTCATACTGAGGGTGAACAAATTTTAATTCAAGAGAGTTTATTCAACATAACATATTTTCTTTCTATATTTGAGTTTTATAGTCTGTTAAATCACTGGCATTCAAATTTGAAGAGGTACTCTATTATCAAAAACTCAGAAGACTAAAAGATAAGTAGTGGCTCAATTAGAATATGCCAGCATTATAGGAAGTTTGATGTGTGTATTTGTATGCACCAGAGAGGATATTTCATTTTGTAGTGAGTAAATTAAGTTGATTTACTAGTAATTTCAGTATATAACACTGAAATGCAATTATAAGGTTTTTGGATACATAAAAAAGACAAAAAAAACATGTAACTTTAATATTTTAATTTTGTTCTAGGTTACCCAACTGATATACACACGCAAGTTGGATCACACGCCTAGTCGATAACTAATTAGCTACCGGGTTGTTGTTTACTTTTGAATGAGGTGTTGTTCTTTAAGGATCAAAGGAACAAACATGTATATCATATTCAATTATGGAGTCTGAATTCATAGTGTTGGTCGCGATGGGAAATGAACATGAATAGTTGAGACATATATTTTTAAAAATACTATTTACTTTGAAGGAAAACATGACAATCCAGATATACTAGCATAGTCAATAAACTCTTGGTATGTCCTACAATGGCCCCTATAAGCAAAATCTTAGATGTATAAGTTTGAGACACGAGTATGTTAGTTAATTGATCTAACGTGAAATCATATTTATCTCGTACATGTGTTGTAGTGAGAACTTCACATATCCGTTTACCAAGTTATTGGTTTAAAAATTGATAAACTTAACATCTATAAACAATCGGACTAAAACTCTTAAATTAAGATTTTGTAAATAATACAAACCCGATTCGAATATCGAGAAAATAGATATCAAAATTTTAATTTGTAATAACATCATTAAATTTATATAAACTAATATTATTTTTTAAATAACATATATATTTATATTAAAACAATATAAATTTATATTATACATTCAAAAATAAATAATATATATATATATATATGATAAAATCTATTTCAAATTTATATATAAATTTATATAATTTTTAAAATTAATATATTTATATATATTCAATAATATAAATTGAAATTTTATATATAATAAAAAATATAAATAATATAAACAGATATATATTGCTTGGTTTCGAGCTCATGATGTATGGTTCCGATGTTTGTTGTTTGGCGAATCAGATAGGTTTCTGAAGCCACGCCTAGCTCCACCGATTTTGAATTTTTTTTGTGGTAAATGTGGGTATATATATATATATATATATATATATATATATATATATATATATATATATATATATGTACAAGTTACAATCGTCTAAAGAGTCATATGATCTCTCAAGTGAGTACAACGCAGGGTAACAATGTACTTAAAAGAAAAAAACATGTCCAAGAGTGCCTTGATAAAGGTCTAGAGTACTTACCTCCTTAAAAAACCTTAACCACCCGTTGGGTAAAAACTCGGTCTAAGGAAAAAGAGTACAAGTCTCCAGGCCGGCACTAATGGACTATTATATAGAAAATCCGAAAAACTGAGTGTATCAATAAAAAGGACTCTAACATGTGAGTCGATAATGCGGATATAATCTAAATAAAATCTTCAAGGTCATGAGAGTGATTCGGATGACGATGATGTCTTGAGTCACGGTCTCTTCATCAAACACAAGGCGGTTACGGGCGCGCCAAATCTCGAAAACAGTAGCTTAGAAGGCAAGATTGATGGCGCCAAATCTCGAAAACAGTGGCTTAGAAGGCAAGATTGTTGTCATTTCTTGAGTAATCCCCAACCATGATCGGATACGACTCCAGATTTCCTTAGTGAACCTGCAAGCAAAGAAAAGATGGGCACCAGACTCGTCTGAGTGCCTGCAAAATGGGCAGCTAATGTTAGGCAAGTCCATGTAATGGAGAGTGTCTTTCGTGGCAAGGCACCGATTGAAGGCTAGCCAGACAGTGAAATAAAACTTAGGTGGGATGAATCTTTTCCATAACTTTGATAGATTCGGGCATGCCTCACCCTTTATTCTCATGGCTTCGTAGACACGTCTAGTAATTAGCTTTCCACCCAAAGTACAGCTTTCAAGACCCAGAATGGCACTATCTCGACCTCCAAATATCTGTATCCAAGAGTCTCTAATATCAAGAAGCTTCCTAATAAGATGACTGTCTTTATTGCGTCTTTGGTAGTCCCATATAGTTTGTCCTCGAAGATAATACTCATGCACCCATTTTATCCATAACGACTCGGAGTCAGAATGTAATAACCAAATCGAACGGGTAAGAAGGGCATGATTCTAAACTCTGATATTCATAAGGCCGAGTCATCCTTCATCCTTGGGTTTACAGATTTTGTCCCAAGAAATCCGAGCAGGTCTACCCCCCCCCCCCCCCCAGAAGAACTTGAGGCAGAGCGAGCGAATGGTGTTAAGCACAGAGGTGATCAATTGAACTTTTCCCGCGTAGGAAAGTTTCATATGTTCCCATTTTTTAATGTAACTCGAGATAGCCTCTGTCAAAGGGAAAAATCAGTAACTGAGACGGTCATAGGTGCGAGAGGTATCCCCAAGTAACATGCAGGGTAAGTGCAAACTTCAAATCCGACTCTTTCCATGATCCGATCATAAACAATTTTTTTAACCCCAGCTAGGTATATTGTGGATTTAGAAGGATTCAGTGATAGTCCCGAAACAGCTTCCAAATGGCTCAAGCATTCCATAAGCATGTTAACCGATGTCTCATCTCCTTTTGAAAGTAACATCAAATCGTCAGCAAAAGCGAGATGGGTAGTGTGAGTGTGGGCGTATTTTGGATAGAATTTAAAACTCGGTTCGCTCGATTTCTTTTTTAACAAACGAGACCGATATTCGAGGCAAATGATGAATAAAGTAGAGGACATATGATCACCTTGCCTTAATCCCCGCTGCGCATGGAAGAAGCCATGAAGCTCGTCGTTGATAGAAAACGAGAAGGACGTTGTAGTGGCACAAGCAAGAATCCAACCCACAAACTTCGGAGGAAACCCAATAACATGGAGAATATCCGATAGGAAGTCCCATGAGACTGTGTCAAATGCTTTGCGAAGATCCACCATGAGCATACATCACGGAGAAACTCTTGCACGGTTCGAACCTCTAACCAACTCTTGGGCAAGGAAAACATTATCAACAATATTTCGACCACTCACAAAAGCATCTTGTCCTTTATCAATGAGATTCGGAAGTAAAGGGGCTATTCGGTTAGCCAAAATTTTGGTAATCACTTTGTAAGTAACATCTGTGAGCCTAATTGGCATAAAGTCACCCACCTTATGATCATTGTCTTTCTTTGGAATAAGGGCAAGGATGGTGTGATTTGTTGCACGGAGGAGTCTATCAGTATCAAAAAATTCACAAACATAATCAACCAAATTCGTTCCCACAAGTTCCCAATTCTTTTGAAGAAAGCCGAGGTGTAGCCGTCCGATCCCGGAGCCTTGTCATTCCCGATATCAAAGAGGGCATTACGGATTTCATCAACTTCAACAAGTTTGAGAAGCTGCTCATAATGTTGATCCCCGACGAGGGATCCGTGACTCGTGACCGTTGGATCAATGGGGGAGATTGGCCTAGATGAGCCAAAGAGGTGCGTGTAGAAATCTACAAGGAGGGAGGCAACTTCTGTAGGGGATGTATTGCGGGTGCTATCATCTCTGACGATGTAGGAAATGTTCTTTCTTGCATTATCTCGTTTGATTAAGCTGTGAAAGTATTTCGTACCTCTGTCATCGTCAACTAAGTGGGTCGTCCTCATACGCTGTTGAAGAAAGCTCTTTTCTGCATTAAGAAGGAAATTCGCACGATCCCGTAATCTGTGTACCTCTTCTTTCAAACCAACGTTATCGGGATTAGCCATGAGTGAGGAGATAGCCTCTTTAAAGGCCGAATTTGCAGTAGCTGTACGCTCTAGAATGCCACCATATTCAGCTTTATTCAAATCTCTTAACGACGCTTTAAGGATTTCAACTTCTGCGCAAGTATATACTGATTCGCACCATCAATAGACTGCCTCCATAAAATTTTTACAATGCTAGAAAATCTGGGATGATCAAGCCACATGTTGAAGAATTTGAAGGGCCGACAACCATGCTGAAAATCTCGAATAATCGAGGCAATAACTGGACAAAGATCAGAAACGGGTTCCATCGGAAGGAACGCGACTTTGCATAAGAGATATTTATCACTCCACCCATGGTTTATAAGGACTCGATCAAGCTTGGACCAAACAGTACCATTTGTCCAAGTAAAGAAAGGACATGTGGAAGGAGCATCGACAAGACCGTGAGATATCCGAAAATTATTTAAATAAATTAACTCACTATTTCAAAGTCGGGCAGCCCCAATTCGGTCTCCTGGAGCACAGTAGGTGTTATAATCTCCCGTAATCATCCAAGGTAAACGAATGTTGGCCCCTATGGTGGTTAGGTGCTCCCAAAGAACTCTTCTTTGTGGTACAGTATACAAAGGGTAAACAAACATAACATAAAAAATTTCTTGAGTGACGTTGCAATGGACTTGAAAGTGGATGTGTTGTCTTCCAATTTCAATCATCGTACATTCCACCCTACTAGCATCCCAAACAAGAATGATGCATCCTCTATTTATAACATCAAGATTAGAAACATGATTCCAGCTTATGAAACGAGAAAACATATAATTATCTAAACGTTCTTGCGAGAATTTAGTTTCTAAGAGGCAAAACATGGGCAAATATGTTTGTTTGACGAGCTTAAAAACTGTGGAGAGAGAAGCACCTCGATCTGCACTCCCACATAGGCCCTTGATGTTCCAAATAAGTATCTTCATTTATCAACCGAGGAGTTTGTGGGCACTCTGCGCCTCGCATTTTTCTTTGATCGTTTGTTTTGTAATTTTTGCCATGGAACGGTTGATGGATCATCTGCGTTGCTGGTGAAAGGTATGGTTTCATATTTGTCTTGCGGATGACCAAATATGGGTTCCCGGTCATTAACATAAGTCATCGGTGGGTCAACTAGGGGGTTGATTTGGCTAGGCAAGTAGTTGGTATTATTTGAACGGACGTGTTCTTTATTGGTGTTGTTCATCTCTTCTCCAATAAAGGGGGTGTGAATTTCAGATGATTTGGGGCGTGCGATGGGGTTAACAGTGACTTTTTGAGATGGTGTAGAAGTGATAGGATTACCTCTGGGGCTGCTTGTTATGTCACTTGCATTCTTGCATAGGTTTTGAGCTGCCCGAGATGGTCGTTTCGAGGTTTCTTTCTGCTTCTCGCTGATTTTTGTTTTACCCTACTCTGTAGATAGACAAGTAGAGTTATTGTGTCCAAATTTCGGACACACATAGCAAAAAGTGGGTAATTTTTGTATATAACAGATTGAGTATATCACCTACCACAGGGAAGCCTCACACCAAAACTCGTAATTGGTTTTTTACTAACATCAATTTCTACTAGAATTCTAGCATACTTCATCCGAGTATTTTTGCATGTAAATTGATTAGTAAAGAGAGGCGTACCAATCTTTGAAGAAATCTTACTTAAACCTGTTTCACTCCAAATGCTGAAAGGGACGTCATTTAGCACTATCCATGTTGGAATTGTTGTGAACAGATCATCTGTCAGCATGACATCTTTATCAATTATTTTAAGCATGAGAGTTTTACCGTAAGTAATGTAGGGTCCGCTAGCTAGAACATGGAGCATATGATCCGGTGAGGAATTTAAAAACCGTCTATTCTTTTCCATATGGCTGAGTTTTGCAATTAACACCCTATCTTTTGACAATAGTATCAAGAGAAACTTTCCCCGGGAACTTGCCGGTGAAGCATCCGATAAGACAATGGCCCCAAATTTCGATGAACGGAACTTCATCTGCCGGATCAAGGATGATATCACCATCATCTGAAGGAGGAGGGGTAAATTGGAGCTTGAGGCCTTTTGAAGCTAAACGAGAACCTTGGAATAAGCTAGAGAATGATTTAGTAGGAATGACGGAAGGAGGAGTCTGTGTTGTAGGAATAGCGGAAGGATTACGAGCATTCTTATATAATGGATCCCTCTGCTCTACATTACTAGCATTATATGCCGCTGTTCCATTATTTCCATTTTCGTTACTGCTTTGAAATGGATTAAATGTTGCTTCTCCAGACAAATTACCTTCTTTACTGATATTATTAGCTTTGACGTTACTTGTTTGAAAAGAAGAAAATCGGTCTTCTCCTTTGCGTTGTGCATTTAATGGGTCTGATTCTTTACTAACATTACAAGAGATACTTACCTTTTGCACGTTATTTTGAAGAGAACCGTTTCTTTCTTCATGCGCTTTATAAGAATTAAAGTCATTTCCATTTGAATTCAAATTCGAATTTCCTTTATTTGAATTCAAATTTATTGAAGTGTCATCTTTTCCTCCATGCAGGTCGTCAAAGGTTCTATTAGCTTTAAATTGAGATGTTCCCTTTCCATAAGTATTCCTATGCACGTTCACATTTTTATAAGGCTTAAGTGAACCGTTACCTTCCAATGCAGTTTCATTTTCTACCGTAATTGAACAGTTACCTTTACCAGAACCGTTTCTTTTCTAATTCAAATTTTCTTCGTTTACATTAATTCCTTTTTCTCGTCCATTTAAACTGCTATCATTAAGAGAAGAGGATTTGAATTTGAATTTTTCACGAGAGGTCAGCTCGTCTTTATTAGTATTAATGACAGATTCTCCAAAGTTGAATGCAACTGATTCTTCCACTGATTTGTCTCGTCCGTTACAGAACCCACTTAAATGCGCCGGCAAATTTTCGTGACCGGAAAAGGTTCCGTTTACAGATTTTGTTACCTCTTTCGATGGAGAGTTCACCACAATACTTTGATTTCCCAAGAACGGTTCCGAAGACAGATCTGCAGGCGTCAGAGCTAGTTGTTTATACTTTTGTTTCTTTCTTTACCCCAATTTTCCATGAACTGATTTCGCACCTTGCCTTAACAATAGAACACCAGTAGCAGCAATCGCCGAAGAAGAAAAATTGAAACCAATAGAAACAACAATCTGTTCGTCGGAGGTAGTTAAGAGTAGTTTACCCGTTTCACGAACAACAATGATGTTTCGATCTTTATTCGTATCCTCTTGTTCATCGCTTAGTTCTCGTTCATCATCACAAGTATCAGTATTGACCAACATTTCTCTAGTCACCGATGGATCGAACGGAACTAAAGCGTTAGGAGAAGCAATAATACAATCTGCACTCATACCAGAAATTTTAGAAGCATTTTGTCTTCTCTTGAGTACAGCTTTCTTCTCGCCGGCCGGAACTTCCTGAACATTAACTTTTGCTAGATCCTCCAATGAAGAAGTTAGAGATCAAACAACATTCTTACCGGAAACTTTTGAATCACTTCGTCTTTGAACATTTTCTGTCTTCTTACGAACCAGAACTCTCTCAATATTATCTTGGTGAATCTTCAATTTAAATAGAAAATTTGATAATAATCATTCCAGCTTATAATATGAACAAAATCTGGATTAATCTTCCGTGCGATCGTCTGATTCACCAAAAGCATAAATCGTCAAGAAAAGCTTTGTTAATTCTTGGAAAAGATGTATGATTCGGAAGAAACAGTAGTGATTAGTGTAAAATCAAGAAGAAAATTAGGTTGAGAAAGGAGGAAGAGAGAGATTCGGATGAAAAAACGTCTAGAAAGAAGGCAGAGTGTTTTCTTTCTAAGAGAGAAACTTCTCTCTAACTTTTTTCATTTTCTGCATCTTCTTATATCTTTTGCATCTTGTTATCTCCTTATCGGTGAGATCAAGATAATTCATTTGAGTTTAAAACAAATCAAACATAATTTGAAATAGATTATTAGTTTCATAATAATAGATCTATTTATAAAATAGGTATATATAGATTATTTATTCCAAATTATGGTTATTAACTTTTTAAACAAAAGAAATAATGCATTATTAAATTGGGAGTTTTACATAGAAGAAGGGGGAAATTGAAAAACAACACAAAAAAGAGGGGCTCCTAAACAAAAAGCCGTAAAACAAAGAAAGACCCAATTCGCCAAATACCCAACTGCGAAAAAACCCTAAATTGAACCAAAACATTGTCTTCAACCTCTCGATCCAACTTCAGAATCCATCCAAGCTCCCTCAACCAGCCCAACCCTAGCCAAAATCAAACCATGCTCCCATCCAAGCTCCCTTCTGCAGCTTCAAGGTCGACGCTCACGCCGTAGAACGCTTCTCTTCTCCAGAGGAGAGAAGACGGACCGGGGTGCAATGCACCTGGGCTTCAGATCCCAACTTCTGCACTCATTGGTCGACGCTCACCCTTATACAGGGTGCAGTGCACCAGAGAGCAGACTTACCCATCTTTAACAGAATCTCAACAAGAACCTCAAGCCTTCCCAAAACCCTAGCCAAAAACGATATATGCTCCCTTCCATGCTCCCATCTGCAGCGTCATGGTCGACGCTCACACCGTAGAACGCTTCTCTTCTCCTGAGGAGAGAAGACGGACCGGGGTGCAGTGCACCAGAGCTTCAGATCCCAACTTCTGCACTCCTTGGTCGACGCTCACCCTTATACAGGGTGCAGTGCACCAGAGTTCAGACACACCCATCTTCAGCCAACCCAAAACCCTAATCAAAATCGATATATCCCAATCCCAAGCTCTCTAACGTAGTAATGGCTAGAAGCTGAGGAGGAGCATTCCAACCCACAAAAGAAAAGCTTTGACGAGCATTAATGACTTTCTTCGCTATCCAGTCCGCAGCTTGATTCTGAGCTCTGGATATGTGACGGAGAGTCATTCCAGGCCTAATCAAGCTTCTAAAAAGGATACCCAGAGGTTCCAGAGAAGGGACATAAAGACCATTTGCAAGCATGTTGATTAGAGCCAGACAATCTGACTCTAAATCAACATTTTCCCAACCATTGTGCTTGCAAATGAGGAGCCCTTCGACAACAGCTTTGCACTCGGCCTGAAAAGGGGTAAGCTTCCCAAACAGAAACACTTTTCCAATTAAAATATCACCTTTGTCATTTCTAACAATCAGCCCTCCACTGGATTCTCCAGAAAAATGGCACGCACCATCAGCATTGACCTTCAACCTGCCTGAAGGAGGAGCAAGCCATTTCAGGTACACAGCGCCTTTCTTCCTTCTATTAATAGACTTACATCCCATCGCAGCACCTGCGTTATAAGCATAAGACCAATTCTTAGACCTTAACTTGACCCCTGAATCAATAGCCAGAATAACTCTACAAATTCTATCAACAGCACCCTGAAAATCATCATGGGTGTTGTTGAATTTAGAACTATTCCTGTTGAACCAGATGGTCCAACAGATAATTTGAGGGACTAAATGAGTTATATGAAATTTGAAATTAGAAAAACTGAACCAAGTCATGAGTAAATGATTTAAAGTCATATATCTATAAATAGGGACCTTAAACAGCCACCCGAAATAATTCCAAATGGCTCAAGCATAGTTGCAGTTGATGAAGAGATGATTTTTCTCTTCACAACTGCAACAGAATTGACACTTAGAAACTATGACCAAACGTCTTTTGGAAAGGATACTGTCAATAGGGACATAGTTTTTAATGATTTTCCAACATAAAAATGAAAATTTTTTTGAAATAAAATGACTCCAAATCTTTTTGAGAAAATTAGTTTTATTGAAATTGCTTCTGATAACATTCCAAGTATCAGTAGTGTTAAAATCTCTGTTTTTCGATAACTTCCAAAAAATCTGATCATCCTGATCAGATTGAGCTTTAAAGTATTAATATGGTTGACTTGAACTTGATTTTAAAAAACCAAAAGATTTTCAATGTCCTAGCAGTTGCCTTTCCAAAAGGTCTTAACAGTAGCTGGTAAATACCAATTGTTACTCTGACTAGAATGAAAAGGAGGCATATCATGCCAACTATCTAGCCAGAAATCTACATTACCCTTACCAAGAGTCCAACCAATATACTGCTCAACCATATTTGTAACAGCATAAAGCCTCTTCCAAACAACCGAATCTGTGACCTTACAACTAGCTTTTATAGGGTGAGTATGAGGAATGTAAGTTTTATGCATTAAGTCAGACCAAATAGAATTATTTTTTCGAAAAAGAAACCAAAGTTTATAGCTAAAAGTGAGTTGAATATCATCAAGTCTTCTGATATTCAGACCACCCTCATCATAGGGCTGACACAACACATTCCAAGAGGTCCAATTTATAGACTTCTCATTATACTTGGACCTCTAAAGAAAACGATTAAAACAGAGGCCAAGTTTGTTAAGAATAGAACTAGGGATATCACTATTCTGCATCCAAAAGTAAACAATTGGATGAAGCACATTAGATATAAGAGATAATCTGTCTCCAAAAGACAAATTTTTAATATCCCACTCCTGAATCTTATTATGAATTTTCTCTATAAGGGGAAAGTAATTTTTCCTTTTATTATTTGCAGAAATGGTGATCCCCAAGTCGACAAAAGGAGCTGATTCAATATTGAAGCCAGTTGCAAGCTTCAGTCTAGTTGCACCATCCTGGGAGAACTTAGCAGAGGTAATAACTTTCGTCTTTTGCTTATTAATAGTTTGGCCACTAGTCTGTTGATATTTTGTCAAGCAGGTCACTGAGCTTGTTGATGGTGGAGGGCAAACTATTGGTGAAAATAATGATATCGTCTGCAAAAGCTAAACTAGGTAAAAGATAGTTAGCCTTAGTATAATATCTCATACTATCATTTGCATTGAAAAGCACCTGAATCCCTCTTATTAACACATCTTGTGCAATAATAAAGAGACTAGGAGACAGGGGATCTCCCTATCTCAGCCCTTTGCTTTGAGGAAAATAACCAACACTCAGACCATTAATTAGAACAGAAACCATAACATTAGAAATTAAAGTGTTCACAATGCCAACAACCTCCTTAGAAAACCCGAAACAAGATAAAACCCTTAAGACAAAGGCATTAGACATTCTGTCAAATGCCTTTGTCATATCCAATTGCATGATGATATTACCCTTACCAGGCCTTTTATTAATATTATGAAGCATCTCCTTAGCAATAAGAATGTTCTCATGTATGAGCATATCCTTCACAAAGGCTCCCTGGTTTCTAGAAACAATTTTAGGGAGTAAAACAGCAAGCCTATGATTTAAAAGACTATAAATAACCCTATTGAAAATAGTGCACAGACTTATGGGTCTGTAGTTGTCCCAGTTAATAGGATTAGAACCTTTAGGAATTAAACAAATTCCAGTGGCAAAGACCCCTTTAGGAACACTACAACCCTTAAGATATGCATTCAAAGAGTTGCACATATCAACCTTAATAATATCCCAACAAGCTTTAAGGAAAAAAGTATTAAAACCATCAGTGCCAGCAGCACTATCTTTCTTCATAGTGTTGATAGTAGTCCAAACTTCATCAGTACTGGTAGGTCTTAGCATTGAGAGATTGTCAGAGTCAGTTATGATCTTAGGTATATTAGAAAGAATGCCATCCTGCATATCAATAACAGTAGTGTTATCATAAGCATTAATAGAAAGAATAGTTTTAAAATGAGATTCAGCAGACTTAGCTATTTCATTTTGACTAAATAGCCAAATTCCATTCTCCTTTATACCACTTATAAAATTCTTTTTACGCTGCTTGGAAACATATCTGTGATAAACCTTGGTATTACCATCAGACTCATTCAACCAAGTGTTGAAACACTTTTGTCTCCAATAGGATTCCTCATCCTTAAGAGCCTGAATAAGAGTACTATTAGATAAATCAAGGCTAGCTTTAGAACTAATGTTGTTCTCTCTAAGGTGATTAGCCTCCTCAAGCTTAACATCCTCAGTAGCCTTCTTCACCTTATTAAAAATATTCCCAAAGTGATTAGTATTCCAATCTCTAAGCATCTTCTTTAGTCTCTTCAAATTATAGTTAATTTAAGATAAAGTATTTGTTTCCCATTAAAGATTATATTTAATATTAATTTGTAATTAATTATTAAATATATTTAAAATTGATTTGTTTTTTATATTTCAAAAAATACTTTTTAATATTTTTATCTACTTAAATTTGTGTACATTGATATGAACTAACCCAAAAAATTCAATGACCTAATCCATATCTATGTCCATGTCTATAAAACTCAATATAACTATTTTATCATTTTATTTAGACAGCAAAGATTAATCCATTTATTAAAATAAATTGAAACAATCTTATTACTAATTACTTTCCTTTTTTTATAATTCTTTTGTATTTGGTTATGATTAAATGGAGTCTAAATATATAAAATATAAAAATATATTTACATTCTCTATCTATAATATTTTAAATGGATAGGTACACCATACACATGCAAGAGTTACTATAAAAAAATAGAAAGAATTTATTATTTCAAATCTTTTAAATCAATACTATTATATTAATTAATACTATTATATTAATTATTCACCGCTTTAAAAAAATGATAAGAATTCTGTATAAATGTCATAAATAGACAAAAGATTAAATGTGGATGTTACTTTACGACTGATTGACTGTTCAATGAGCAGATGTACATTGGGTCGGGGTATAGGCCTTTTTACCTAATATATATTATTTTAAAATAATAATTATTTAAATAATATCAAAGTAAAAATTTAAGATAATAATTGTTTTTTAGGAGGTTTTTAAATTTAAAATTTAAAAAAAAAAATATTAGAAAAAATTAATTTAAATATCAAAATGTTGACGATTTTTAAGAATGTTTTTAAATTAAAAGTCTTAGATAACAGTGGAAAATTTAATTTAAATTTTTTGGATTATGCTTATTTTTAAGAAAAAATTAAGTTAAAAATCTTGAATAATTAAGTTGATATTTATAAATGGTTGGATGCAGTCTCGATGATTTTCTAAGCATTCTCAATTTTTTTTCCATAATTTGTTTTGATTTTATATTGGTTTAATTTTTCTAATTAATTATATTTTATCTGTGACTTTGATTTAAAAAAAAAAGATAATGAGTTGTTGCTAATGAACGAGACAATATTTAAATTAAAAAAATTAAAAAAGAGGGGAAAAAGGAAGAACACGAAGAAAGAAGACGACACCAATTTATTTTTTAAGGTCTATATATTTCTTTGTTTTCTTTTGAGATTTTATTTTTATTTTGATCATAAGAGTCTGATAATAAGTTTTTGGGCTAGGCTAAAATGAGACCCAAAATCTTTATAGTGAGACCCGGTTATAGTGAGACCCGGGTTGGTTATAGTGAGACCCCAATTATTTACCAAAATGCCATCGATATAAATAGCTAAGTTTCAGAATTTCTTCCCCCTCTTCTCCCCCGAAACCCTAACTCTCTCTACTTGAAAAAACCCAAATTTTTTCCGTCGACTTTTCTTCAAATCCAACTCCACGAACTTGTTAAGGTATGGATTCTACACTTCATGGTGCTTTTTTTTTCCATTTTTCATTGTTATTTCTAGTGATTTTTAGTGTTTTCCATTCGGGTAGAAAAATTCGATTTTTATGTATTTGGTGTTGATTTGTTTGATTTTAAGGGCATGTATGTTGTTAGTTAGGAGAGTAGGATAGTTTAGGGTGTTGGGTTATAGTTTTAGGACTGATTTGGGGCAGATCTGGGTTTGGGGAGGGTGTTTTTCTCGAACAGGCAAATCCACGCATGTTCGTGCGTGGGTTTGCCGGATGCCCGCACGAACATGCGGGCATCCGGCAAACCCACGCACAAACATGCGTGGATTTTCCCAATCCACGGTCTTGTGGATTGTGTCGAAAATTCGCAATTTTCTGCGTGGATTTTCCAAATCCACTCATTAAATTGCGAATTTCCGCAATTTCATGAATTTTTTTTTTTAAATGTCAACTCTTCTAATTGTTTGGTTTTGTCTTTTTGCAGTATGCCTCCTCGCCCACGTCCTCCAGTTACCTCTAGAGACTACGACACGGACCATGAGACTGAGGAGCCCGATCACGGTGAGACTTCTCGGAGTGTCCGGGTCCGTAGGAGAGGGACCTTAGAGGTAGTTCAGCGGCCACCTGTGCAGCGTCGCATATCTGTGGAACAGCGCTTCCGTGGATACAATGGTCACGTTGTAGACCTATACTCTACGTTTCATTCGTATAGGGAGCACGAGGCATACAGCGTCTTCAGAGGCGATGTAAGTTTTATAGTTTTAATTTAGTTTTTAAAGTTATTATTATTATTTTTGGTTTGTGTTAGAAATTTTATTAGTTTAGGTTAGTATCAATTTATATGTTACTGGATTGGATTTGATATTGGTTTAGTTTAGGTTAGGTTAGAATTCATTTATATGTTAGAATGACTTTAGAATGCCTTTGTGTTATAAATGTACTGAATTTATATGTTAAGAATTTATATGTTATTGAAATTAGGTTTGTGTTATAAAGTTTATTAGTTTAGGTTAAAATGAGTTTATATGATATGATGAGTTTATATGGTTATTGGATTATATTGCATATATGTTTATATTTATTGTATGTTTTTAAAAATGCAGGCCCGACAGACACTGCGCTGTTATGCGATGTACAACACACATAGCAGCTGGGACTTGAAACCCCGGCAGCAGACGGTACTCACACAGGTTAGGAGCACCTGTTTCTGGCCCTTGGTCGAGGCCTTGGGTAGGTGGTCGACTAACATCCACTTGATTGAGGGCTTTCTTGAGAGATGGCATCCCGAGACGAACACTTTCCACTTCTCGTTCGGGGAGATGACCGTCACCCTGGATGACGTCCACATGATAACAGGGCTCTCAGTTTCCGGTCACAGTTGTGAGATATATGAGTACCCCTCTGCTAATGAGCGTACTGCGAGATACGCTCGCTTACTTGGGTGCAGCCCTGCGGAGCTTGAGGAGGAGATAAAGGAGAACAAGGGCGGCGGTAAGAGGCATGTGCGCCTTGCATGGCTGAAGAGGAGATTCTGCACCCATCAGTATTATGATGAGGAGATCACTGAGCTCGATGCTAAGAGAGCTACGAGGGGCCATTTGTTGCACTTCTTCGGCTGTACCATTTTGGCCAACAAGTCGGGCAACAACATTAGCCTCGACTACTTGCAGTTCATCGACGATTACACCAGCTCTGCGAGGTATAACTGGGGGCAGATGATACTGGCGCAGCTGTACTACCAGCTAGGCAGAGGTTGCCTAGCTGGTAGTACTAGTTTACTTACTTTCACGAAATGATTACCGTGGACGAAACCAATGCCAACTTCGACAGTAGGACATGATCTTGGAGACACACCACGCAAAGGAAGATACGTGTATGATAGTTGGAGAGAGACATGGTATACTATACATTGATACCGGGTGGCTATCACCAACCCATAGTCGGGTAATGTCATCCAGTGCCTAGTTCCGCTCTCGTACATTTTGAAACAATCCAATCTCCGCAATAGATTGTCAACACGTTCCGCACCGTCGAAAACCCTTTCCCAAAGATCACGTTGACTTGAAAGTTCAAACATCAAATCCCTTCTCACTTCCTCCCATGCGTCCGCATTGCCTTTAATCGTCAAAGCTACCGCCCTAAATCCGCAATTACCGTCCGGAGCAACGTCTTCAACGGTAGCCAAGTACTCGTGCAAGTACTCGGGAAAACAACTCCCGTAGGCGCTCAATCCTTTTCCTTTATTCGATTTTCTAGATCGAGTCGCTTTCTCTTTTTTCGGTGGTTGTGCTTTATCTTTGCATTTGCGTCCTATAAATGCCTTAACCGCCGACGCGGCCGTGCTACCTATCGTGGCGGGAGTACTACTAGCGCCTACACTAGGGTATTCAAACCCGGATGGGTTCTGCTTAGTTGACTTGTCGACACCGGCTTTTTTCCGACCCTTCGTGACAACCGGTTCCTTAGGTTCCAACACATGGCTTGTAGCGGGATCTAGGATTTGCATCATCCTATTTATGATGTGATCTTGCACTTGTGGACCGTAACCGCGTATGGTACTATCAATTAAGGATAGCTTTCTCGTAAGCTCATCTTCGGTACCAACGTTTTCCCTAGGCTTGATCGCTAAAGTACTCCAATAAACATCACATTCACTCGTTTGAATCGACCGACCTTCTTTCGCGATCACATCACACTCACACGCGCAAGGCAAATTGTGTGTTGTCCTAATTACACAACCACACTTTGCGGGAGTGAACCACAAATCCCCGGCCTTTCTAATAGTTTCTTCTAATATTTGAATGGCCGTACATGAAAGCTTACCTTTGATGTCGCGAAAGATAGCTCCCCTAGATGCTTGTCTAGGACGAAACAAACTCCGTTCGAACGTTTCGAAGATGGTAGAGTGTTGAATGCGAAGCAACGCATGAACTTTATCCCAAAATTGCTCAAAAGTGCATAGGCTTGTGCCGATAGCCCGTTTTAGACTAGAGTGAGCACTCTCCGCCCTAAACCATAAACTTAGATTAGTTACAGGTCTAACAACTAGTTAAACATAGTAATGTAAATCAATGATAATATAACTCACCGGTTGCTAGTGTGGTTCCCCAAATGTTTAATCTTGTTAGTGTAGACATTAAGGAATTTGTGTCCGTAAGGGTCTATCCATTGTTTCATCAAGTACTCGAGAACCTTAGGACAAGATGCGTAGGCTTTGTGAAGGTCGGTAAGGTTTTTTTTATACTCTTCGATCGTCGCCGAATGTTGAATCGCGACATAAAACTCTAAGAACTCCTCCCCCATGTCCGCTTTGGGCAACACTTTCTTAGAGTATGAGCAAATGTTCCTGTTTATATGCCAAGTGCATAACAAATGAGTTGCATCCGGGAATACCTCATCGATAGCGTTCATTAAAGCCAACTCCCTATCCGTGACGATAATATTTGGTAATGCGCACATGTTGGTCACCATCACTCTCCTTAGAACGCTCATTGCCCACGTGTAGTTCTCTTCTTTCTCCGAGCTCATAAAAACAAAAGCTATACAAAAGGTCTTTTTCGTCGAAGTTTGGCCAACTATTTCTAGCAAAGGAAGTTTATACCTTGTAGTCTTGTACGTGCTATCCATTATAAGCACTTGAGGAAAAGTGCGCAACAAATCAATGCTCGTGGGATGTGCGAAAAACAACTCTAGGATTTCGTCGGTTTCTTTGTTCGTGCGCTCCCAAACATAGTACTCGTGCTCCTTTAACTTACCAAACAAGTATTGCATTTGGGATTTGCCCACTTTATCAACCAATTGGTGTTTGTGCCTCATGTTGTAGATGGTACGCATACTAGATACATTTTCCGGATCTCTTAACTTCAATCCACGGTATATATCTCTTGGCCGAGAACCGATTGTTGTGAGTTTGCGAACATACTCCTCCTCTTCCGCCTTTAACCTCGCCGCCCGTGAATGACCATCCAAATGCAAGAAGGGTTGGTGGTTGTGTTTTCCAATTATAACTACCAATTTCCAATAGCCGGGTTCTTCTAACACCGGATTGCCCCTAAGCATGAACGGACATCCGCATTTTTTGGATGAACAATCTCGTCGTTTCTTCACAATCCCCGGTTTAGGCCTCGGCTTGTAAACACCGTGCCTCTCGCACTTAAAATATAACCGCGGTGTTTTACCGTTTTTACTACCATCGTCATCTTTATCTACCACGACAATAAACCCTATACTCTTGCTCTCTTTGTCAACCCATTCGATCAATTCCGCCTTCGTTAAGAATCTATCCATCTTAAATATTTGACTATAATCCGCCATGTGACATGGTGCTTCGGCGGCATCCTACACAAACACAAACATGTATTTACAAGTCAAATAATAAAGACAAACCCCATATTCAACAAAAAAAGGCATGTAAAACCAAGACAAACCCAATATTGAACCAAAAAAACATGTAAAACCAAGAAGAACCCAAAATCTAACCCAAAAGGCATGTAAAACCAATTTTGTCAAATATTCGAATTATTATGCAAAGATTTGGCCACATCTTCGCATGAACATGCGAAGATGTTGTCAAATCTTCGCAAAATCATGCGAAGATTTGTCCAAATCGCTGCATAACGATTTCGACAAATCTTCGCATGATTTTGCGAAGATTTGACAAAATCTTCGCATGTTCATGCGAAGATTTGTCATCTTCCACGCATGTTCATGCGTGGAAGTATACAATCGAAGGCACGAACATGCGAATTTACGTACTGTGTTGAAAAAAAATAGATTTTTACCTCGGCAACGCTCTCCAAGTGATCAGTAAGCGGCTCCTCCTCCTCCGAAAGGAAATCATCAGCGTTGCAGCTCCAATCGTCATTTAAGTCGCTTAAATCCATGCTCGGAGTAATTGGGTTTAAGTTTATATAATTAATGAGTATTTAATGTTGGTGTGAGTTTGCAGAAATTAAATGTTTGTGGGTTTTTGTTTGAATTTTGGAGAGAGTTTTGGTAGGAAAGAGAGGAGGAAAAGAGAGAGAAGTGAGTGGGTGGAAAAATTAGTGTTTTTATATGTGGGGGCAATTTGGTAATTTCACAATTACAGAAATTTTTTGAATTAGGGGTCTCACTATAAAGATTTGGGGTCTCATTTTAGCCTAGCCCTAAGTTTTTTTATTGTCACTTAAAAGTGAAAATACTTTGGGCAACGCTAAACCGAGACCCGTTTTGGTTATAATGAGACCTCGTTATAATGAGACTCCAAATTTTACTAAAATACCCTTAATATATAAACCTTTTCCAGCCGACTATCTCTTTTCATTTTTTTTCTTTTTTTATCAAATTCAAGTTGCACCTCGCATCTCACCAATCAAAATTATTTATCTTCTCCAATTAATCTCTCTCTAGAGAACTCATTTCCTAGTCAAAATCAACAATACCACCCCAAGCAAAAAAGAAGCCAACTAAGAAGAAGGTCGCTGAGAAATATCTTTTGGCCGCCGTAGCAGCTGAGAAGAAACCAAAGGCCAGAAAGAAGTTACCAAAAGAAGCTGGCGCCGGAGCTGATAAAAAGAAGAAACGATCCAAGAAAATCGTCGAGACCTACAAGATCTACATCTTCAAGATCTTGAAGCAGGTTCATCCCGATATTAGTATTTCCAGCAAATCTATGGGAATCATGAACAGTTTCATCAACGATATCTTCGAGAAATTGGCTGGTGAGTCTGTGAAGCTTGCGAGGTACAACAAGAAACCGACTATCACTTCAAGGGAAATTCAACCTGCGGTGAGGTTGATGTTGTCTGGTGAATTGGCTAAACATGTTGTATCTGAAGGAATGAAGGCTGTTACAAAGTTTACAAGTTCTTAGGTTATAAAATTTGGGGATTTAGGGTTTCTTGTGGTTTTGTTATCTAATTGATGTTTCTGATTTTGCTATTAATCAAAGATCTTGATTTCAAATATTGATTTCTTTGATTTTTTGAAATTTTTTCAGCTCGCGTTTTATCTTGCGAGCAAGATGATAAGGTTTCGAACAAGATTGTCATTACCATCAGGATGGGAAATATTTTCACAGTTAGTAGTTTATTTCTTAATACAAAATTATACAAATTACTGGGTCCATAGATTACTTCATTGTAATATAATTCTGTAAAAAATAGAGAGAAGTTTTGTTAAAGAAGAGGAAGAAAATAGTTAGATTTTAATGTAATTCATTCTTTGGGCATTAGATTAGTTTTAGAGAGAAGTTTAGTTGGAGAAGAGGAAGAAAATTGTTTAGATTTTTTGTCCAAAACATATGATGAGTAAAATGGTCATTTCATATAAAGTAAAATAAAAAGTTTGATTTAAGGTCTCATTATAGTCAAATGGGGTCTAGATATAGTCTTGCCCAAATACTTTTACTTAGTTTTAGATAGCAAAAGTTTTATTTACTCAAAATCATATTTTTCTAATTATTTTCTAAAGTATATTTTAAATAACCATTTTTATTTTATTGGTTTATATTTTTTAAAATAATTTTTAATTACAAATTTTATTTGTTTATATTTTTTTAAAAAAATTAATTATATTTTAAATAACAATTTTCATTTTATTTGTTTATATATTTTTTTAATTTTTAATTTTTAATTTTATTTGTTTATATTTTTTAAAATAATTTTTAATTACTAATATATTAAGATTTGTTTTTATAATATAGTTGACTTTAATTTTGAATATGTTTGTTCACCGATATATTTTGTTAGTTTTTTTAAAATAAGGTAATATATTCATATTATAAATTATGTTTAATACAAATTTGATTTTAATTTTATATTTTTTTATATAAATTTAAAAAATATTTTTTTTATAAAAAATTTGAATTTATTTTAATCTATTTTTCAAAAATATTTTATATACATTTTATTTTCATGTATCTTTTAAAAGATGTTTTATATATTAAATGATCTTGTTATATTTTATTTTTTTAAATATTTTTTAAAAATAATATATTAATATTTTCATCCATTAATCAAACCAATCATTTTATGAAAGAGTCGTTATAGTCAATTATGGGTTACTAAAAAATTAAATGAATTTAATAAAATTTTATTTAACCCTTTTTAATTCTTAGATCCACCACCCATTATTCCTTTATGATGTTATATGAATATTTTTGTGTCAATGTAGAGTCATATAAATGTCAGCTTCTTTTGATTATTTGTAGAACGGTTGATAGCATCTACCTATGTAAAATATTTATTTACCATAGTTTTAGTGGTTAATCAACTATTCTTATTCACTTTTGAAGTGTACTTTTTTCACCTAAGATCATCCATTGGGGATATTTCATCTCCCAAAAGCACGCCACATCATCATAATCCTCAAATAATTCTGTAAAAATTCTCATTCCACGCAGCAGTGCATATTTCATTTTTTAGCATACTCCAATATTTCTCTCTCTTCCACATCATTCTATCATACAATATCCTACCATATATTTTTATTTATCTTTCTTATTATTTACTATATATTTACATTAAAATTATATATATTAAAATAAATAATTTTTGTAAATTAACATAATCTATTTTCTTTACAAATAAAAACTATAAAATTAAAATAATTAAAAATATAATGCATAATATTAATACATATTATTTATTTTTTTTAACTTACAAAAATGTTCCGAAAATTGTTTCGGAAATACTTAATAAAAAAAACTTAAAAATTTCGTTGTCCGAATCAAACAAACCAAATCTCTATTTATAGATCTCAAGAAATTATAAATTATAGTATAATTTATTTATTTTTTTAACTTACAAAAATGTTCCGAAAATTATTTCGGAAATATTTAATAAAAAAAACTTAAAAAATTTCGTTGTCCGAATCAAACAAACCAAGTCTCTATTTATAGATCTCAAGAAATTATAAATTATGGTATAATTTATTTATTTTTTTAACTTACAAAAATGTTCCAAAAATCATTTTGAAAATACTAAATAAATAAAAAATTCAAAAAAAATCGGTGTCGGAATCAAACAAACCAAATCTCTACTCGTAGATATCGAAAAATAAAAAATAATGGTATACGTTTTTTAATTTTTTGACCAACCATTTCTTTTAAATAAACGTTTATCTAAAAAAAATACAACTGCAGCATGCCAAATGACATGCTGCAATTGAGCCTTTGAAAGATGAATTGGGGTTCATCTTTTGAACCCCAATCCAACTTTTTTTGCCATTGCTGCTGTGGGAGAAGCAGCGCATATTTCAATTTTTTCTGCTAGCGTGTATGAAATACACGCTGCTGTGGGAGATGCAGTGGATGGTCTAAGTATTGGAAGGAACTTTTACTGCTTGAAGACTGGCGTTTCTTTCCTTTCTTAAACCGGTCTTTTAGGATCGTTTGAGATATTTTATGTTAAATTACACAAATATATCTCTAAAGATTGCATAACTTATATGGATTTAGTGTTTGAAAATGCACCAACCATTACTTTCTTCATCGGGCTATATATAGGCTACTTGAACCAAATGAAGGTAAAAACCATGTGAGAAATAAAGGATGAATTCGGTAAAACAAGTAATTTTGGTGGGCACGGCTAAAATGAGACCCATTTTCTTTATAGTGAGACCCCAAATTCTAATTTTTTTCTGAAAACGTGAAATTAGCAAAATGCCCCCACATATAAAAACCATAATTTTTTTTCCAACTACCCATTCTCTTGTTTTCCTCCTCTCTTTCCTACCACTTCTCTATCCAAAATTAAAAAAAAAAACACAAACTTTACAGATTTCAAACTCCCACCCAAACATTTAATAAACATTAATTATTAAAAGTTAAACCCAATTACTTCAAGCATGGATTTAAGCGACTATAATGACGATTGGAGCTGCAACGTTGATGATTTCCTTTCGGAGGAGGTGGAGCCGCTTACTGACCACATGGAGAGTGTAGCTGAGGTAAAAATTAGCTTTTTTTATGCACAGAACAAATTTTGGCATTTTCGTGCCTTCAGATGTACACTTCCACGCACGAACACGCGTGGAAGATGACACATCTTCGCATGAACACGCGAAGATTTTGCCAAATTTTCGCACAATCATGCGAAGATTTGGCAAAATCTTGGCGTGTTCATGCGAAGATTGTGCCAAATCTTGGCATGAAAATGCTTAGATTTGGCACAATCTAAGCATGTTAATGCGAAGATTTGGCCAAATCTAAGCATTTTCATGCCAAGATTTTGCCAAATCTATGCATTTTCATGCGAATATTGGGTTTGTCTTGGTTTTACATGCCCTTTTTGGTTGAATATTGGGTTTTATTATTTGACTTGTAAATACATGTTTGTGTTTGTGTAGGAACCGGCGGAAGCACCATGTAACATGGCGGATTATAGTCAAATATTTAGGACGGATAATTTCTACACCAAGGCGGAATTGATCGAATGGGTTGATAAAGAGAGCAAGAGTATAGGATTTATTGTCGTGGTAGATAAAGATGACGATGGTAGTAAAAACGGTAAAACACCGCGGTTATATTTCAAGTGCGAGAGGCACGATGTTTAGAAGCCGAGGCCTAAACCGGGGATTGTGAAGAAACGACGAGATTGTTCATCCAAAAAATGCGGATGTTCGTTCATGCTTAGGGGCAATCCGGTGTTAGAAGTACCCGGCTATTGGAAATTGGTAGTTATAATTGGAAAACACAACCACCAACCCTTCTTGCATTTGGATGGTCATTCACGGGCCGCGAGGTTAAAAGCGGAAGAGGAGGAGTATGTTCGTAAACTCACAACAATCGGTTCTCGGCCAAGAGATATATATCGTGGATTGAAGTTAAGAGATCCGGAAAATGTATCTAGTATGCGTACCATCTACAACATGCGGCACAAGCACCAATTGGTTGATAAAGCGGGTAAATCCCAAATGCAATACTTGTTTTGTAAGTTAAAGGAGCACGAGTACTATGTTTGGGAGCGCACAAACAAAGAAACCGACGAAATCCTAGAATTTTTTTTCGCACATCCCACGAGCATCGATTTGTTGCGCACTTTTCCTCAAGTGCTTATAATGGATAGCACGTACAAGACTACAAGGTATAAATTGCCTTTGCTAGAAATAGTTGGCAAAACTTCGACGAAAAAGACCTTTTGTATAGCTTTTGTTTTTATGAGCTCGGAGAAAGAAGAGAACTACACGTGGGCAATGAGCATTCTAAGGAGAGTGATGGTGAACAACATGTGTGCATTACCAAATATTATCGTCACGGATATGGAGTTGGCTTTAATGAACGCTATCGATGAGGTATTTCCGGATGTAAATCATATGTTGTGCACTTGGCATATAAATAAGAACATTAGCTCATACTCTAAGAAAGTTTTGCCCAAAGCGGACATGGGGGAGGAGTTCTTAGAATTTTATGTCGCGGTCCAACATTCGGCGACGATTGAAGAGTATAACAACAACCTCGCCGACTTGCACCAAGCCTACGCATATTGTCCTAAGGTTCTCGAGTACTTGATGAAACAATGGATAGACCCTTACGGACACAAATTCCTTAATGTCTTCACTAACAAGATTAAACATTTGGGCAACCACACTAGCAACCGGTGAGTTATATTATCATATGTATACATTACTATATTTAATTAGTTGTTAGACTTGTAACAAATTTAAGTTTATGGTTTAGGGCGGAGAGTGCTCACTCTAGTCTAAAACGGGCAATCGGCACAAGCCTATGCACGTTTGAGAAATTTTGGGATAAAGTTCATGCGTTGCTTCGCATTCAACACTCTACCATCTTCGAAACGTTCGAACGAAGTTTGTTTCGTCCTAGACAAGCATCTAGGGGAGCTATCTTTCGTGACATCAAAGGTAAACTTTCATGTACGACCATTCAAATATTAGAGAAAACCATTAGAAAGGCCGGGGATTTGTGGTTCACTCCCGCAAAGTGTGGTTGTGTAATTAGGACAACACACAATTTTCCTTGTGCGTGTGAGTGTGCGATGATCGCGGAAGAAGGTAGGTCGATTCAAAAGAGTGAATGTGATGTTTATTGGAGTACTTTAGCGATCAAGCCTAGGGAAAACGTTGGTACCAAAGATGAGCTTACGAGAAAGCTATCCTTAATTGATAGTACCATATGCGGTTACGGTCCACAAGTGCAAGATCACATAATAAATAGGATGATGCAAATCCTAGATCCCGCTACAAGCCATGTTTTGGAACCTAAGGAACCGGTTGTCAAGAAAGGTCGGAAAAAATCCAGTCCCGACAAGTCAACTAAGCGGAACCCATGCGAGTGAGAATACGATAGTTTAGGAGCTAGTACTCCCGGCACGATAGGTAGCACGGCCGCGTCGGCGGTTAAGGCATTTTTAGTACGTAAATCCAAGCTATGTCAGGCGGGTGTTTTTTGCGGCAATTTTTGTAGGTGTCTCGTTATAGCGAGACACCTGATAATGGAAGTTACGCTATAATGAGACCCCTATTATTGCACTACAACATTTGTGTACTTTTGTTAATATTAGGTGTCGCACAATCATTCGTCAACATGGATTGCATTATCCTTATTTTACAAATATTTATACTTGATACAAAAATACATTTTATAGGCAGTAACAATTATAGCAAATATATCAATTGCAAAAAATGTGTCCATGGACTGAGTTGGAAGATCAATATCTGATGATGGCATCAGCTGAAGTTGGTGACCTTAACATGATAGAGGGGGGTAATAAGTACTGGTGGGCATTGTTATGCAAGATGTACTACCTATATGGAAGGGATGGTGTTCATCCGCCAAGAATTTCTATGCGTGTTGATGAGGTGAAAGCTAGGTGGTCCAACATAGTCACATTCCGTTAACATCCAGTTTCTGGCCTCACCGAATTGGAACGTCGTGTTGCGTGTAACCGGTTCAACTGTCAAGTCACAGATTTTTTAATAGAGGACCAGCTGGATTCGGTCCGCGCTGATATTATTGACATCCGCCTAAAGGAAATGCGTGACTAACAAGAATGCGAGAGATCTATGGAGTTTATGTTTTACAATGAGTTTTACATTATGTTTGATATTTTCGTTTGAGTTTATGTTTAAGTGTCTGATTCGGCTTATGTTTGAGTTTGTGTTGTTATTCGTGTTTACAAAAATGTTCGGGTTTATGTTTGAGTTTATGTTGCATTTGTTTTGCATTCTGATGCTTATTTTAAAGTTGGAGTTTGAACAAACATTTGATAGTTATATCACTAAAATGTAACAAACTAACATAACACATAATTAAACAACGACCCAATACCATATCATAAAAATTAAACCGGTCAAAAATAAACAACACATATAAAGTCTTAAACTGTCAACACAAAAGATATAAATGATAATCAATCTCTGTACTCATGAGCTATACGGTATATCTCCTCCAAAGGCTCGCGAAGGTCCTCCACACTAATGCCGGGGTGGCTACGGTCGTACGCCTGTATATCCAGTATGTGCGAAGTCAGCTCGTGCAGTGTGGTGGCATGTGTGTGTGGTGAAGGGTTCACCCCTAACTCTGCATCATCTCGGTGAGGCTCTGGATCAGATATGATGTACCACAAGTTCTTCGTAACCCATGAAGAGTAGATCAAAGTGGTACCATCCTCCTGACCAGGAATAAACGCTGCACCCTTCAGACTCGGGTGAATACAGTGTGACTCTCAGTTGTCCCAAGTGAATGCATCCCAGAGGTAGAGGGTATTCGCACGACGAACCCTACTAGAACCGGTAAGAATATGACGCAATGAACCAGGAACCTGCATTTAAAAAAAATTCTAAACTATGTAGCACACATGCGCAATACAAACAATATTAATATTTTGAGTATCAAAATATTACCTGCTGGATGCGACCCAACTGTCTAGCCACCCGTAGCGGATAGTACGCCTCGACAATGTCCGACGCATCGCATCTATCCAAGCTATATCAGCGTGACCTCGAGCATCCCGCATGGTCGTATAAGGCATGAATAATACCTGTAAAATATTGACAAACCATTTATCATTGGCAACTTATATTATATATACAATAATTGGAATAAAACTAATTATAACTTACATCATGCTCGGTCAAGGTAGCTAGGTGAGCTCGAACACCGTCTCGAGCCTCCTGGCTTTGTCGAAACTTCGGAGGCGCATGCAGGCACAAAGTAGGATGTGATATACTATACCTCGGGTACTGGTGAACTGAGAACGTCTAGAAATGGTCGTAAATCCACGTCTCTAACAAGGCCACAAATCCAGAAATACCCAAAGTAACGTGTAGGCAACCTCGGCCTAGCTGGTGGTAGAGCTGCGCGAGTATCATATGTCCCGAGTTATACCTCCCCGAGCTACTGTAATCTTCAATGAACTGTAAATAGTCGAGGCTAATGTTGTTGCCCGACTTGTTGTCCAAAATGGTACAGCCAAAGAAGTGCAACAAGTATCCCCTGGTAGCTCGACGGGCATCCGCAGCAGTGATATCATCGTCGTAATACTGATCAGTGCAGAATCTCCTATTCAGCCACGCAAGGCGAACATGCCTCTTACCACCACCCTTGTTCTCTTTAATCTCCGCCTCAAGCTCCCTAACGCTGCACTCAAGTAATCTAGCGTATGCCGCAGTACGCTCATCAGCAGTAGGGTACTCGTATATCTCACAGTTGACACCCACAACTGCGAGCCCTGTGATCATATGGACATCATCCAGGGTGACGGTCATCTCCCCGAAAGAGAAATGGAAAGTGTTCGTCTCGGGATACCATCTCTCCAAAAATGCCTCTATCAAATGGACATTAGTAGACCACTTACCCAAGGCGTCAACGATGGGCCCGAAACACGTGGTCATAACTTGCTCAAGTATCCGTCTCTGGCAGACTTTCAAGTACCAGGCACGATGAGTATGGTACATGGCATAACAGCGCAACTGTACCCGGGGCTACATTAAAAACATACAATATATATAAACATATATGCAATATATAATTTAATATAAACCAATAACCAACATGTTCAATATATATGTAGTATAACAACTAAGATAAACCAATAACCAATAATTTAAATCACGCGTATAACATATAAGTACACCTATAACAAATAAATCGAATAATGAATAAAACATCTAAGATAAACCAATAACGAATAAATTTAATAACATATAAATTCATTCTAACCTAAACTAATAAATTTTATAAGAAATAAAATTTATAACAAAAACCAATAACAAATCCAACTGCAGTAGACAGTGTTAAAACCAAACGGATAACCAATCGAATGCAATAGACAATAAATAAACCTATAACTGTAGCACATACCAAATTGCCTCTAATAATAATAACTTTAAAAAGTAAATTAAAACTAAAAAACTTACATCACCTTTGAAGACGCTATAAGCCTCATGCTCTTTGTAGGCATGGAAAGTAGAGTATAGGTCTACTACGTGAGAATTATATCTACGGAAGCATTGGTCCGTAGATAAGCGACGCTGGACAGGGCGGTCGGCGACCTGTAAGGTCCCTCTAACACGGACGCGGAGGCTCCGAGACGTCTCAGCACGTGCGAGCTCCTCCGTCTCGTGAGCCGAATCATAATCTGTCTCATTAACGGGAGGACGTGGACGCGGAGGCATCCTACACAAGACAAAAATGAGTAATTAGACGAATTGGAAATAAAAAAAATGGAAAAGGGACATAAAATCGTGGATTTGGGCATTTTTACGCAAGAACATGCGTGGAAATGCCCAGCAGCCGAATCACATAACCTCGAACCTAAATCTGCCCAAATCAACCCCAAAACCCAAAACAAACACCCCTAAATGATCCTAATCTCCTAACTAACAACATACATGCAATTAAAATCGAACAAAACAACTCCAAATACATAAAAAATAGATTTTTCTACCCGAATATTAAACTCTAAATATCTCTAAAAAACCATGGAAAATGAAAAAAAAATTACATGAACAAGTATAGAATCCTTACTTTAACAGCTTCGTGACGTTGGATTTGAAAAAAAAAACACTTAAAAAACGTGGGTTTTAAGAGAGGATAGAGAGAGTTAGGGTTTGAAGAGGAGAAAGAGGAACAAATTTTGAGTTTTTGATATTTATATGAATGGAAATTTTGTAAATAATAGAGGTCTCATTATAGTCAAGCCGAATCTTACTATAACCGGGTCTCACTATAAAGAGAACGGGTCTCATTTTAGCCTAGCCCAATTTTGGTTTATAAACGGAATCACTAACTCATGCACGGTTACACGGTTATAATTGAGACTTTTTTATTCTATATAACATATTTACTGTGACACTTAAATATTGATTTGTTGTTATATTTTTCAAGATGTGAATGGCAGAAAAGATAAAGTATTTTTTGAATTAGATATTCTTTTAATAAGATTATTTGGTAAAGTATAAAAGTAGATGCCTAAATATTAGCTCCATATTGATTTTTCAAGTTGGTCTTCTGACTATTTTGTTTTAAATAAATGAAATTACTTTTTAAACACGAATTTAAAATATTAGGTAATAACAAGGTAAATTTTGTTTATAATTAAAATTATTGGGGTTTTCTCTCTAAAGAACTATTTTTCTTTTTTCTCAAGAACAGGGTATTCTTTTGATTTCCAATGATCAACTCGATCATTGGCCTTAATTCGATGGAAGAATTTCCTATTCTTCAAGCATCTGGAGTTCAGCAGCAACATGAGAAGAAGAAATTTGTAGATTTATTTCAAAAATGTGAAGATTTCGAAACATTGAACCCTGATTTCGTCAAGAAAACAGGGGATCATTTTACGTTACAGTATGGGGATAATGTTAAGGAGCTTTTAATGAAGAAGTCCAGGACTATATTGATTGCTAAGTTTAGTAACAGTATTCCTAAGAAGGTGAAGCTGGAGAGTTTCTTGGCCACTATGAAGTTCAGGGGTCCTTACTGTTACCAAGTATGGGATTCTCACCATATCTTTTTTGAGTTTGAATTAAAGGAGGACGTTGCAAGATTTTGGTCTCGCAACGTGTGGAAATTCAACGATGTTGTTATGAGAATCTTGAGGTGGAGTCAGGAGTTTAACAAGAAAATCGAAAACCCGACTGTCCTGACCTGGATACGCTTTGAAAATCTGCCTGAATGTCTCTACGATAAAGGTTTGGTTAGTGATATGGCCTCTGTGATTGGCCCTACTTATAAGGTTGTGGTTCCTGATAAGAATTGAGCGCACACAAATGCTTGTTATGCCCAGGTGGAGGTTGACATCTCTAAAAATCTTCAAAGAAAAATGTGGGTTGGCTTTGGGTGTAACGATGGATATTGGGTGTCTGTGAGCTATAAGAATGTGCCAATGTATTTTTTTGGTTGCTTGCATATTGGTCATGATCTGTCTATGTGCAAGAAATCTTCTGAGAAAGTTGATGTTTCTAAAACTGTTAATGATAAATGTCAGGAGTTACTGCCAAAGATGATAAAGAGGATAAGTGTCAAGGAGGTGCTGACAAGGATGTTAATGAGGGTGATATGGGTCCTTCAATTGATTCTTTAAGATCAATAAATGTTGACATTCTTAAAGTTTGCAGGCGTAAGCTCAAATCGATTATTATTCAAAAAGACCAAGAAGAAAAGATGAAAGGAAAGGAGAAAGATGAAGTCAAAAACCAGAATGTTTCTTCTCAAATGCAGTTGTGCAAAACTTTAGATCGAGAAAACGATCATATTGAAGTTAGTTCTGAAGAGAACAGTAACGAGGTTATCTAAGCCATTGATAAGATTGATGAGGAACCAGATCCTAACATTGGTAGTTGTTCTCAGTCCCCAACTCTTTCACCACAGCAAAGTTTTAATGATATAATTTCTACCAGGCTTAAATTTGCAAAGAAACGAAGATCTAATAGTAAGTTAACTATTAAGTCTCTTAATTTAAGGGACATAATGTACAAGTCCTACTCTGAGAATGATCAGAGTGATTAGTTGGAATGTTAGAGGGGTTTGCAACAAGCCCACTCTGAGAAGACTTAAAACTATGGTTAAGTCTGAACATATTAAGGTGTTGGCTATTCAAGAGCCCATGTCTAAGAGTGATAATATTTTTGCTGTTGCTAAAGAGCTTGGTTTTGTTAACTGTTTTGCTAATGTTTCGAATAAGATCTGGATGTTCTTGATGGATAATATAACTATGAATGTTTCTCTTAATGGTGATCAATGCATTCATATGGTGATGGAGTATCCTGGTTTTTCTGATAATGTTTTTCTTACTGTGGTATATGCTAAATGTAATCGGCTTTTGAGACTGGATTTATGGGATGATCTGAGAACTGTTGATAGTCAAGATAAGGCTTGGATGTGTGTTGGAGATTTTAACGTTATTTCGTCTCATGATGAGCAGCTGGGCTGTGTTTCTTCTTGTCAAGCTGCCATGGATGATTTTAATGAAGCTGTGAGGTGTTGTAATCTGATTGATGCTGGTTATAGTGGGTCTAAATTTACTTGGTCTAGAAGTAGAAAATGGAGAAGGTTAGATCGGGTGCTTGTTAATGATAAGTGGTTAGCTGTTTTTAGTGATACTCAGGTCTTTCACATGGTCAGAACGTGTTCTGACCATGCTCGCCTTTTAATCTCTTCTAATCTTCATAATGATAATGTTTATAAAAACAAGATGTTCATATATCTTAATGCTTGGTCGAATGATGATTCTTTCTTAAGTGTAGTTAAGCAGGACTGGAGCCGTCCTATTATGAGTCATCCTAGCACTGCTTTTTGGAAGAAGCTCAAAAGGCTTAAGGGTTGTCTCAAGATTTGGAGCAGGGAGCATTTTGGGAACGTGTTTGACAAAGTTAAAGAGTCTGAGTGCAATGTGAAGAGATTGGAAATGCTGCATTATACTGATAATAGTACTCATATTGTGGCTGAGTTATCTAGAGCCAATAGTATTTACTTGAAGGCCCTTAGAAATGCTGATTCTTATCTTAAGCATGAGTGTTTTAACAATTGGATGCATGAGGGTGATGGTAATTCTAAGGTTTTTTATAGCTATGCTGCTAAGAAAAGGAGAAAGAATGAAATTAATAGTGTCAGGGATGGTGATACTTGGATTTTGGATAGAAAGGAGATTGGGAAGTCAGCTGCTGATTTCTCTAAAGATATTCTCATGTCTAATCCTTATAATAGTAAGAATGAAGAGGACAAGCTGCTGGACAGTTCGAATTTTAGTTGTATCCCTTCTATTGTTTCTTTGGAGGACAATGAGATGCTTCTTGAAAGAGTTACTGAGTCTGAGGTTTGGGACATCATCTGTAGCATGAAGAATGGCAGCTCTCCTGGTATTGATGGTTTTAATCTCTATTTTTTTAAGCACTGTTGGTCGATCATTAAGTTGGACTTGTGTGCTGCTTTCAATGCCTTCATTCATGGTAGTTACATTCCTACTGGAATGTTTGCTACTGGTATTTGTCTAGTTCCTAAGTCGTCTAATCTTGTATGGTGGAATAGTTATAGGCCGATTGGATTGTGCACCTTCATGAATAGAATATTTTCTGCTCTCATTAATCATAGGTTGTCCATCATATTGCCTAGAGTCATATCTTATGCTCAATCTGGTTTTGTTAAAGGGAGACTGATCCATGATAATATATTGTTGGCTAAGGAGCTTGTATATGATATTAACAAAAGACCGAAAAAAGGAAATATGGTGGTTCAATTAGATATGACTAAGGCTTTTGATAGGGTCTCTCATCCTTTTGTTCTTAAGGTGTTGCAGTGTTTTGGTTTTAGTAATGCATTTGTTAAGTTGATAGAAAGTATGATCACTAATGTTCATGTTTCTTTACTTGTAAATGGTGACTCTTATGATTACTTTAAGATGAAGAGAGGGTTGAGGCAAGGGGATCCTATTTCCCCTAGCCTGTTTATCCTTAGTGAGGAATTCCTTAGTAGAAGTCTTTATATTTTGTTTAGTTCCAATCCTAAAATGTGTTTTGCTTCTAGAACTTCATTCATTGTTCCTTGCATTATGTTTGCTGATGATGTTCTAATTTTTGTCAATAGCTTGCCTAGTTCTATAGCTAATCTTAGTAACTGTTTTGATTTATATCAGCTGACCTCTGGTCAGGCTATTAACAAAAGTAAAACTAAGATTATTGTGTCTTCTAAGTCTTCTTATGTGCAGAATATTAAGTTTCAGACTGGCTTTGAAGTGGATCATCTGCCTATTTCTCATTTAGGTATTATCATCTCTAATCATAACAAAGATTCTATTTTCAACCCTATCATTCATAAGATTATTGACAAGATTGCTGAGTGGGACAGTAAGTTGTTGTCTTATGGTGGTAGGCTTTCGCTTATTAATAACGTTCTTATTCCTATGACTTTGCATTGGATCCAATATTGTGAATTACCTAAAGCTATTATTATCAAACTTGAAAACACTTTCAACAGATTTCTTTGGATGACAAACTTTAATCAAAAGTCTATTCACTGATCTGGTTGGTCTTTTATTTGTAAACCTTTTGAAGAGGGGGGTTTACATGTTCGAAAGCTTATGGATGTTCAAAATGTTTTTTCTCAAAAATTGTGGTTTAAGCTTAGGAGTAATTGTTGTCTTTGGTCTAATGTGATGAATGACATATATTGTAGAAATGTCCATCCTTTATATTCTAATAAAAAGGGCTCTTCTGTTTGGAGAAGATTATGCAGTATTAGAAAGCTTGCTGATGCTAATATCACCTGGGCTTTAGGCAGAGGCGAGATTGATTTTTGGAAGGATTCTTGGCATGGTCTTCCTGCCATTGCTTCTGAGCATAATATCAATTGGTTTATTGATGTTAAGGTTAAATTTTTTGGCAGAATAATGCTTGGGTGTTAAATGATGTGCAGGATGCAGTAAGTTCAAGAAGAATGCAGCTGATTGAGAAGACCATGATTTCTGATAGAGACGATGTGATCTGTTGGAAGCATTCAAAGAACAACCAGTTCAATATGAAGTTGACTTGGGATAGCTTGAGAACCACTCATACTTTCTCTGCCATTTTCAAGAAGATTTGGAATGCTAAGATTCCGAGGAAGTTCTCTTTCATATCTTGGAAGCTTTTACATAACTTTATTCCTCTTGATTCTGTTATGAAAAAGAAGCATGTCAGTATGGCTTCAAAATGTGTTTTCTGTGATAACTGTGAAGATAAAGATCATTTATTTGTTAGTTGTGGCTTTTCTTGGTATTTGTGGAATTGGTTTGCTTGTATTTTTTAGGTGAAAATGAAGAGAAACATGATTCTCAGCCATGTGTTGAGGGTTTGGTTTTGGTTTTCTAAATCAAAGTTTCACATTACTCAGCTCATTCCTCAAGTAATTTGCTGGGTAATTTGGAAATCTAGGAATGCCATAAAGCATAAGAACCTGAATATTAATGTTAAGATGGCTATTGATCAGGTTATTAGTATTGTTAAGGGGGTTGAGGTTTCTAGTGAGCTTAACTATAAACATTGGTTAAGGTCTGAAAGTGCAGGTGTTTACTTGGGTTGTTGCTCTATTCAAAGAAACAGAAAGCCGAGATACCTTCGATGGATTCATCCTGCAAACAATCGGGTGAAAATGAATGTAGACGCCTCTTGTGCTCATAATGGTGAAACTGCTACTGGCATCTTGTTTAGGAATAGTGATGGCGACATAATCTGGGCTTTTGGAAAACTTATTGGCAAGGCTTCTCCTCTTCAACCTGAAACTGAAGCAATGCTCCAAGGTCTTATCTATTGCTTTAAGAACAATTGGTCTTGTGTTGATGTTGAATCCGATTCTTTAGTTCTTATCAAGCAATTGTCTGTTTCTTCTAGTTCTTTTCATTGTGACCCTAATGTTATAGCCTGTAGAAATCTGATTCATAAGAGTATGAATCTCTTGCATATTTCAAGGGTCCAGAATCAGGCAGCTGATTGGCTTGCCAAGTGGACCCTTAAATGCAAGTTAAAAGTTCAGTTTAATCATCTAAATGTTCCTTCAAATCTTCAAGCTTTAATTTTTTTGGAAAGTTTAGGGTTAGGTTACCTTCATTTGGACTGATTAGCTTTGAGTGCTGTGAGTTTTGTTTTCATTCGTGCAGGTTTGGAGCTGATTCTTGGTGATGATTGGCTGTTTTTGTTGATTGTTTCCTTTGATGATGCTTGGTAGATTGTTTTGATTGGGTGCTCGTTGAAGCTTGCTGCTGGTGTTGGTGCTGAAGGTGTTTGATGAATGTTATTTGTTGATATCGAAGGTGTTTGATGTTGGTGTCAAAGGTGTTTGATAAAATCTGGTTGGAGGGAATACAATTTTTGATTTTGGTTTAGGCGGTAATGTTTTGTAAAGGGTGTAATTAAATTTGTTCCCTTATTTTGTAATGATCTTGCATTATTAATAAGAGTATTCCTTTTGATTAAAAAAATAATTAAAATTATTTATTTTTAGTTTTTATTAATTAAAAATACTATTGGGTTGAAATTCCTCCTCCGAAGAAACAGACACCAGATGCAATAACATTTATAGCTCGAAACTAAGTTTAATAAAACCATTAGTTTTGCTTTCTGATGGAGTTCACTATCAATTCGTCCATTTATTAATGGTTTCTATTAACATTTATATTGATCGACACAAAAAAAAAGTTTAATAATATATAAAATTTCATTCATGAAGCCATTTTGCTAAATGTGAGAGCTTGATATGTTACGGTTGTTTCCTAGTTTTCATTTACACTGTTGCCTATTATATATTTAATTTTTTTTCTATTGGTTATAACTTATAAGTTTTTTCCATCTTTTTTGTTTACCAGATTGTTGTAACAGTGTTTGTTAGATATTTTAGTGTAATTGGATCGACTAGTCGACCAATTTAATCATGATACATTATTAAATAAATCGTAGAGTGCGGAGTGCACATTTGTTAGATTATATCATGATTAACAGGGTGAAGGGGCGGAGTCCCTGACGAGAGGTCTAAAGGGCAGAGCCACTAGCTGAAATTTTTTATTTTGGTTAAATCGACTATTGTTGCAAGTCAACAAAATTTCAAAATTGGAAATTTGACCATTTTATTCAAATTTCAAATTTGAAGCCGTTTTATTACAAATCCCGTTTAAAGACCTTAACTACCCTAACTGCCAAACTGATCCAAATTGGTTGAATTGATAAAAGATGGGTTTTGTTGAAATATGACAGACACATCAATTCATACTCTCTGTTCAAATAGAATATCTCTGATTTTATCCAATTGAAAGTTTTGGAGAACCCCAAAAATATTTCAATAAAAAAGTGTTTACAAGACTTTAGAGATTATCCGGAATCAAAACACTATTCTCTACGGTGCTTGATGCCAACTCACGAGTCCAATATTTGACTAATAAACTTTTTACTATATTTGGCTAATGAAATTTTTAGTACTTTCCAAACTCTGTTTATACTTGATCTTCAATATTTTGTTATTCTTAAACAAAATATATCTAACTCGTTGACATTAAATATGTTCTAGGTCAGGTGATAAATCTGCTTACCCATGGTAATGATCATTAATATATCATGATACAAAGTGAAACTTTAATTTTGAAGAAAACGAGTTAACTATCTGTTTCTCTATTGTCTAATCTTAAGTAACCCATACCAAAAAAAATTAAAAATAAAATTTCCTTAAATTGAGAGGGTCATGACTAAAGGAAATAGACCAATTGGCCTTACACTTCTGAGACCATTTCGCTATCTGCCTGAAGCAAAATTTTGTTCCTTCATCATAACACAAATCTTCACATAATATAAGCCCATCCACGAGGGTCGTTGATTCAACAATTGAATCATCTTTACATTGAAAGGATCTCTGTATGTTTTGTGCTTTAATTTTTTTAGTCATTTTTTAGGGCATTACTATATTTGGACACCTTTTGGCTATAATGAGACCCTAAAATCACAATTTTTTTCTAGTTTATGTGAATTGAACAATTTACCCTTCATATATAAAACCAATTTGTAACAAAAAAAAACCAACCTTTTCTTCTTCTTCTTCTTCTCCTTATAGCTTTCTCCCTCTAACTAAACAAAAGTTATAAAAAAACACAAAACTCCATGGGTTTGAGCGATTTAAATGAAGACTACAGCTGCGATATCAATGATTTCGCGTCGGAGGAGGATGAGCCTTTGACAGACTGTCTCAAAACTCAAGAGGAGGTATATTTCCATCTTTTTGAACTATCAGTGCGTTTATAGCACAGACAACGCTATGAAATGGACGAACTGCAAATTCCGAATTCGCAGATCTACCTGTTTTCGTTTGTCAAAATCGAGCATACCGTACTCCCAATTTTGACAAAATTGCGAACATAGCATTCGTAACCTTGTCAAAATCACGCGTTCAGTACTCCTGATTTTGAAAAAATTATGAATATTGTGTTCGTAGGTTTGTCAAAATCGTGAATATTGTACACCTGATTTTGACAAGGTTGCGAAGGCCGTGTTCACGATTTTGTCACAAACTCGAGTTCCATGTTCGCGGTATTGACCAGTTAGTTTTGTTTTATAATGGATGCTAATTGGGTGATTGGTTTATTTAAAATTAAGGATTTTTTTATATAATTGGCACAAACCGTTTGTAGGGACTGGACGAACCACCATGTTCGATGGACGATTACACGAAAATGTTTAGTACGGATACCTTGTACACCAAACCCGATTTGATCCTATGGGTCGAATCTGAAAGCATAAAACTAGGATTTATTGTGTTACATAGTAAGACGACGACGGTAGAAAAAGTATGAAAACTAATTAGGATGTATTTTAGGTGCGAGAGCACGAGGCTTACAAACCTAACCCCAAACCGGGGTATATTAAGAAGCGTCGAGAATGTTCATCGAAAAAATGCGGGTGTCTCTTCTATTTAAGGGGAAAATCGGTCTTAGATCTACCCGGTTGTTAGAAATTGATAGTGCTTAACAGAAAACACAACCACGAACCCTTTTTTGTACTTGGATGGTCACTCACGATCCGCTAGACTAAAAGTAGAAGAATATGCGTTTGTTCGTAGTCAAACGGTGGTCGGTTGTCGACCAAGAGAGATATACCGCGGCTTGAAGATTAAAGACCCGCAAAATGTATCTAGCATGCGCACGATATACAACATGCGGCAAGAACATGATTTGGTTGATAAAACAGGAAATACCCAAATGCAATACTTGTTTTGTAAGTTAAAAGAACACGATTACTATGTTTGGGAGCGAACTTGCGAAGCAACAGATGAGATCCTCGAGTTGTTTTTTTCACATCCTAAAAGCATCGATTTCATGTGCACTTTTCCTCAAGTTCTTATAATGGATAGCACGTATAAGACAACAAGGTATAAGATGCCTTTGCTAGAAATAATTGGCCAAACTTCGACGAAGAAGACGTTTTGTGTCGCTTTTGTTTTTTTGAGCTTCGAGAAACAAGAGAACTACAATTGGGGATTGGCGTTATAAATAATGTTTTGACGAACAACATGTGTGTATTGCCTAACATTATTGTCACCGACAGAGAGTTGGTTTTAACGAACGTTATCGATGATATATTTTCGGATGTCACTCATATGTTATGCACTTGGCATATTAGTAGGAACATCAATTCTTACGCTAATAAATTTGTACCAAATTCGGACATGGCCGATGAGTTCATCGAATATTATCAAAGCGTTGGCTATTCGGCCACGTTCGAAGATTATAACAAAAACCTTACCGAGTTACACCACATGTACGCATTTTGTCCAATGGTTGTCGAGTACGTGATGAAGCAATGGATAGCCGTTTATGGACTCAATTTTTTTAATATCTACACGAACAAATTTAAACATTTAGGCAATCAAAGTAGCAATCGGTGATTTATATTACCATCTCCATACAGTAGTTTTTAAAATTAAGAGTTAGACTTCTAATTTATTTTATCTTACGTTATAGGTCGGAGAGTGCTCATTCGAGCCTCAAGCTGGAAATCGGTAGTAGTCTATGCACGTTTGAGCAATTTTAGAAAAATGTTCATACATTTCTTACCGCTCAACACTCTAACATTTTCGAATCCTTCGAGCGTAGTATGTATCTTCCAAAAAACTCAACTAGGGGGGGAGGGGTTAATAAAACTATTTATAAGGACATCAAAGGTGAACTTTCATATACGACTATAGATTTAACATAGATAAGTCTTGCAACGGCCTTGAAGATATGGTTCACTCCCGGAATGTGTGGTTGTGTTATTAGAACAACTCATGATTTACTATGTGCATGCGAGTTAGATTTGATTTATAAATAATAAAGATCGATTAAAAAAATGACTGTAATCTTTATTGGAGTACGTTAAATATCAAAGCTAAGGATGAGGTTGGTACCGAAGACGAGCTCACGAGAAAACTCTCTTTAATAGATATCATCATCCGCGGTTATGGTGCACACGTCCAAGATCACATAAAAAATAAGATGATGCAAATTCTAGATCCCGGTAGAAGTCATGTTTTGGAACCTAAGGACCTGGTTGTCGCTAAATGTAAGAAAAAAGTCGCCTGATAAAAATCAACAAAACGGGACCTATCCAAGTGGGAATACAATGGCAGTATATGCGCTAGCACTCCCGGAAAGATAGGTAGCTCGGTAGCTAATAAAATATTTTTAGTGCCAAAAGACAAAGCGAAAGAGAAAGCGAAAACCAAGGCTCAACCCAAGAAGGAGAGAGTGACTCGTTAAACAAAATCTTTGAAGGGCAAAGAATTTAGCGGCTAAGAGAGTTGGTTTCTCAACTATTTGCATGAGTACATTTCTAGCGTCGAAGACGTGTCTCCCGATGATAATTGCGGATTTTGGGCCTTTACTTTAACGGTCTACAATAACTCCAATTCATGGGACCAAGTTAGACTGGATTTGATTGGTGCATTGCAAAATTAACGTGATCTATGGGAGAAAGTGTTTGATAGTTCACAACATATAGATAACCTAGTCAAAAGGTTGGACGTTTTTTAATTGTTTGGAAGAGGTAGTCGGTATTGGATGACGTTTCCCGACTATGACTTAATGATAGCCACTAGATACCAATGTATCCTATACCGCGTATCGCTCCACCAATCCTACACGTATCTACCTTTATGCGGTGTGCCTCCTCGATCGTGTCCTAACATGGAAGTTGGCATAGGTTTCATACACGGAAACCATTTCGTGAAAGTCAGTATACCAATGAATCCTCTAATATTATATCTTATTTTGTAACCGAATATTTATCTTAGTTTTCTTTGTGTAGGCTATGTTGAATGGACCACTTCCGGAAATCTATCCTACTTGGTGTTCGTTTCACACCGAAGAAGTTGTAACCGGTTAGGCAATACCGCTCGAAAAACGGTTCAACAAACATAACCAAATCAAGCCTGCCCAACTATCGACCTCACGCGAAGAGACACCACATGTCTACGAATTGGCCAAAGACTCATGATTTGTTGATAGATCCATAGTTTTTTCATTTCGCAATTACGAATACTTTATTTCAATTTCCTCATGGTTTGTAATCTATACTACCACGTTTTATTTATTTCGAAAATTCCACTTTCTTCATTATTATAAATATTAATTTTGTTTTCAATCATCTTAACTTATTTTTTCAATTTCATCAAAAATTAAGGAATAAAATTACCATAATTTGGTACAATGGCACATTCGCGAGCACACGGTAGTTGATTTTGTAAAAGTCGAGCACACAACGCTATAATTTGTCAAAATTGAGAGCTCGTGCTCACAATTTTGACAAAATCAACCACTTTGTGTTCGTGAGTTTGGCTAAAATGCAAACTCCTTATACGCGAAACCCTCTGCAAATTTTTCCATTTATCATTTTTTGTAAGTTCTCGAGTTCAAAACTCATTTTTTCCCAATATTATACATTAGTCTCTTTCAATAAATGATGTAAAATTTAGACAAAAAAACTTCCAAAATGTGGTAAAAAACAACTTCAGAGTAGCTTCAAACTGCGACAAAAGTACATTAGAAATAAGAAGGAAAAAAAACATTGACGGATACTCATACTGAAACAAAAACTTGATAAATCATCAACTCAAACAAGAACTAACAGAATAATTTTCAATAACTCCTAGTAAACAAAGTTTATCTATCAGGCTGGTTCCATTTCATCAACTTACTTTCTTCTTTAGCAATCTGATAGTTATGCATTTCTTCTTCCTTGATGGTATCAATGTCAGAACGGACACGATCCAGCTGATCCTCAGTTATAGTATCCATCGGCTGGTAGTTGAACCGGTTGAATGCAACATAACGTTCCAAGTCGTTGAGATCTGAAACGAGATATACACGAAACTTCACCAGAACGGACCACCTGTCTTTCACTTCATCTAAGGGCCTTGAAATTTTAAGCGGTTGGACTCCATCCCTGCCAAATAGGAAATACATCTGGCATAGCATTACTTCCCAGTATTGTTTACCCCACTCTAGCTGGTTTATTTTACCAACTTCGATCGATGCTTTCATGAGATATTCATCTTCCAACTCAGTCCAAAGAGACATATCTTTAGTTTTTTTTGTATTGTATATGTTAATGTTAGAGAGTCTCTATATACTAACAAATTTGTCTCTATATAACGTAATCGAAGTAGACCAATCAATACATGACACATGTAAGATAAGGATAACATAATCCAAGGAGACTAATAATATTGTGACACCTAATCCATACAAAATTACACACATCTCGATGAGAATTATTATAAACCATGTGGGTTAGACGAGGGTCTTATTATAATGTAGGATGAAACTCCATTCTATAGGGTATGAATATCGCTAAAATGAGACCCTATTAAAAAATTCAACGTCCACCAAAATTGACTCCCCACCTATAAAAAGGACATAAAATCTAGTAAAATAAGACATCCTCCAGACAATTACGACCCAAAAATAAATAACTCAAACACTTTTACAAATAGAGTTTACGGTTGACGAAGACTACCATAGGCTTCAACTAGTTAAAGTTGCACGTCGAGAGATGGGGGGAGATACCATCAATTTGTTTTTTGAGTGTGTCCTGTGTAAGATGTATTTCAACTACGGCCATTTAGGAATGGGAGATCTTGTTGTGCGTAGTCGTGACCAGATCAAACGCAAATACAATTTTATCAAGTCGATACAACGTTTATGTTTCTTGCCATTATTAATTAAGCAAGAAGCAGCTTTTGTATGGAACCTGACGTTGGTGGACTACATCACTAGGGATATAGTAGCGTATCTTGAGGATAGAATCATAGCAAGAAGGGTGGATGATGTTGAATACAAACTGAGATACGGCTAAGCATTCGACTTTCACCGTTTGTGTTTCAAGTTTTCATTTTTCTTTAACTTGTTGTTTGAAGTTGTGATTTTCTTATTAGTTGTTTTAGTTTTTCTGTTTTTCTCAGTATGTTGGATCGTATGTTGTACGCACCTATTCGAATTAAAAATTTAGTTTTTCTTTTTGTTTTGTTCTAATAACATAAGATATAATCAAAGAAAAACGTAAACACAACAACAATACCCTATGATGTTTGTCAATAACATATAAACAAAAACACAAGAACAATCAATAAACGATACATAAAAACAAAACATAAAACAACGCCAACATAGAATCTAGTAGTTAGAGTCGTAACCGGTGTTGTCTTCAACATCGACGCCATTGGTAATATCATCATCCCTACATGCAATCCTATCTTCCAAATACATTATCATCTCCATAGTAATGAAATCGTCGACCGTCATGTACCACATACATTTTGCTTCTTTCATAATTTTAATGGGAGGAACATCAAACGCTCGAGCAATTGGATAGCTAAATACTTGGTTTTCACTTCTTCACGGTTGCGCGCTATGTAACTAGTTTCCCTAGATATACCGTAATTAAAATACATCCTACACAAGACACGTTCAAAGAAAGCATCGCTCGAGTCTTCGGACATCTCTCGAAGGACAACCTTCACCGCTTGAACCAAATGGCAGTCTTCAGCCACACTAAAATCCATCAATAGTATCCTAGTTTTTTTTGTTATTGTTTCCTAATGTTTGTTGGCATAAAGTTGGGTATACGGCGAGTGATTATGGTGAAAGTTTTATTTATTGACCGATTTGACTTCATATAGCATAATCCAAGTAGACCAATCAATAAATGGCACTCGTAAGATAATGATAACGCAAACCAAGTAGACCAATAATTATGTGACACCTAATACTTACAAACATACAGACATCTCGTTGAGCATTATTAGGGGTCTCATTATAGCGGAGGTTCCATTATTAGGGGTCCCGCTGTAACGAGACCTAATATCGACTTCCGCCAAATGAGACTCCCGCTAAATAAGGCTCCCGCTAAAATCAAGTCCCACCTAAATTGGCAACCACCTATAAAAGAACATATAATATCATGCAATATGACAACCATCAAACATTAAAAAACTAAAAAAAAAACATTAAAAACGTTTACATATAGAGTTTACGGCTGACAAAGAAATTCAGGATAACTAACAAAAACATAAAAACTAAAAACAAAAACAAAAACCAAAGCCAAAACATAAGATAGTTATAAGAAATCCTCAAAGTAGTCATATAATACATATCCACTCAATCAGTCACGCGGTACTGGTGTGCCATAAGCGAACACTTATGCATCTCTCACCACATCTTCTCTATAGTCATCTCGTCCGCTCTTGAATATCCATCAATCGCATGATCAGCCAAGTCAAATAGCCGTGCCTCCAAATTTATCGCTCTCGGGTTTCTAGAAATGTGCACCAGATGACTCGCACGTAGGATCAATCAGGGTATATCATAGGTGGTTCTAGATCCATATATCGTACAGAGAGGACTTACTAAGACCTCCTATAATATATGTGTCACAACAAATCCTAGAATCAATGACGTACGACTGTCATGCGCTCCGTGTAGCCTTATCCCACAAGTAGCGCGTGTTGACACGCATACTCATGTCTGCTGGTAAAACAGGTCGCAACCATGGTGGTATATCCTGAATATGCCCAAACTGCCGAACGACCCATAATGGATAATACATATCAACTATGTCATATGCTTTCAGTGTATGGTCTATCCAGGCCACAACACAGAAAGGGAAATGATCGCGTATATACTTGTAAAGCATGAACCAGACCTACACCATATTAAAGAATGATTGATCAATGCTAGGTAATAATGAAAAAATGACTAATAAACAAAAAAATCCTCGTAACTTACATTATGATCCCTCAATGAAGATAGTAAATAGAGGATTTTGATACAAGTCTCATCATCTACGCGATAAGGTGGAGGTATGTATCTGCACATAGTAGGCTTACAAGGCTCGTAGAGAGTGTTGACCGTAGACAAGAAGGGGAGGGGGAAATGATCGTATATCCACGTCTTCAACATGGAAACAAAACCAGTTATCCCTAACGTGTTGTGTACAGATAACTTTCCTAGATGGTGATACATCTGAGCTAATAAATGTTGGCCATAGTTATATATAAAAGATTTCATATACTGCTCTACAAACTGTAAGTAATCTAACGATATATTATTCTCTGTCTTGTTCAACAGAATACGATAACCTAACATGTGGAGCAAATAACCCTTAGTGACACATTCTACTATAACATCAGACATAGTGTCATCCATCATATAGGGTTGGATGTACTGCTCACATACAAACCGTAACCGCACAGATCTAGAACTACCCCCTTTATTGTTCGCTAACTCCGTCCTAAGAGCATCCACGGGTATACCTATTGAACTAGAATATCATGCTAAATGTTGACCATCACTACGAAAAGACTGAATCATGAAATTATCACATGTGACCGGAGAACCAGTGATACTGTAGAAGTCGTCTAACATCACCGTCATCTCACCAAACGAGAAGTGGAAGCTACTGGTCTCTGAATGCCACATCTCGATAAACACAAATACCAGGTGCACGTTGGTACTCCAACGCTCTAAAATACCTATGAGAGGAGCGAAGCAAGACATCATAACATGTTGTCTCACACTGCCCTGCCCGGTAAGATCCTATGCACGATGGGTACCGTACATCGCGTAGCACCGCGACGGTCGACGAACCTACACAATATTTCAATAGTTCAGTAAGTTAAACATTATATAAAATTCAGTGCACGTTAAACAAATCATAACTTACGTGTCCTACAAACATGTTGTATGCCTCGTGAAGTATGTAGTCCGGATAAAAAGCCAGCACGTAGGGATTCACTCTCCGGAACTGCTGATCTAGACTCCCACGCACAAGGGATGCAGTAGGCGCAAGAGTGGTGGTGAGAGGCCTACGCTTGAGTGACTGTGACCGTGACCATGACCGTGAAACAAGCTCATGATCCTCTGTATCATTGTCTGATCCCGACTGACGAACAAGAGTTTGGTGTTTGCGAGGCATGCTGAAATTAAAAATAACATATTAAGCCAATACAAAAACTAGCGAGATGAATATGCAAATCATTTCGGGTAAAAAATGCTCAATTATATAAAATAAAGAAAATTGTGAAGTCATTATGCCCAATTTTGCGCAAAATAGCAAACAAGGACTTCGTTATTCGCACAAAATTGTGAAGGGGTTTTTCGTAATTTTGCGCGAATAGTGAAGTTCGTATTTGTTATTTTGTGCAAAATGGCGAAGGGGCTGCTAGCAATTTTGTACAAAACAGCAGCCTCAAATCTGCAAAAAAATTGAACTCAAATCTCTAAAAACTAACCCAAATTCAACAAAAAAACATACTGAGACGTCGACAATCACTAAACTAACACATACCTATAACTAACTTTCCAAAAACACAACAAAAATTAGATGAAAATTTGAGTTTTTGAACATAACCTATAACTCTAAATATCACTACAAATACCTAACTAAATTACATAAAAATTACATCAATAAGTATAGGATTCATACCTTAACGTCTTTATCAGTTCAAATTTGAGAAATCTTAAGTTTTGTTTTTGTCGATTTTGAGAGCTTTTTGTGTTGAGAACAGACAAAATATGAAGTTAGGGCTGAAATACAGCTTTTATATCAAGGGTATTTCGTATTTTTGGGGTTTCATTATAGTCAAAGGAGGTCTCATTATAAAGGAGTCTTATTATAGCCAAAAAGGATCTCAAAATATCCTTACTTTTTTTCTTATACTTTATGTGGTGCCAGTTATTTCAATTTTTTATTTGATAGTGGGGACAAATGAAGAGATCATTTATTCTCACGAATAAAGGATTCAAAGTTTGAGGAAAGGTTTCTAAAATCATTTATTGAATTGAACATATTACATATTTCTAAAGTCTCGAGTGCTTTAGTTATTTCATTAATTTGAATTACATGATTGTTTATTTTTTATTCTATAATGTCTTTTTTATTTATTCCTATATTTTGAACTTTTATTTTAACTCCAACACTATCTATTCTAATTTATGAAATTTCTAAGTTTGAACTTTTCCTATCAACTTTTAGTGATTGATTAGGTTTTATAATTTGTTTTCCTTAATTTTTTTAGAGTTAAGATGATTATCTTGGTTTAAATTTATTTCCTTAATTGTGTAAATTGAAGATTTTTTAACAATAATAGATTTGACTTTATGATTTTGCTTTGGTTCTAATTGTCTTTTTTGGGAGAATAGATTTATTTTTTATCTATTTATTATGTTCTAAGAATTAGTATAATGGTTTTTTACTAACATTTCTTTGTTATTAATTGATGTTTTACAGTCTTTTATTTGGTGTCTTAATTGTTTACACTATATACAATAGGAGGCTATTTCACCATATGAAATATTCTGCCAGAATCCTTCCCCTTCCCCTTCCCCAAAACCTATCCATATTTTTTGAGGGAGTGGTTGAGAAACATCCAGCTCCAACCATGCGCTGCAATATTTAAATCGAGCGTTGATTATTTATGGAACCCATACAGACAGTTGTCTACCTAGAGGTTTAGCTATGGGTATAATTATATCTTGAGTATGCATATATTCTGGAAGACTAGGAAATGAAACCCAAACATGGGTTATTTGGGTTCAATATTTGGATAGAATGTCGGGTTCCATTTAACTAATCTTAAGGAATGTTGGCTAACAGACCAAACATTTCTTTTCGAGATTTTAGTTACATCTTATAAATGTTCGAGTTCAATTAAATAGTGCCTATAATCCCATTGGGAGATACTATATTGGAAATAGAATTTAAAACTATCTAAAAAAGAATGAAATTGTTCTAAACTGGGTTTACTAAAAGAAACTTTTGCAATAAGTTTAAATGTAGAGATAAAAATGAGATTAGAGTTATCTTGCTCCTCAAAAATGACCACGAGTTTAGAAATCCCTTGTTATATCCTGTTAGAAATTACATTAGAGTTATCTGGACTTTCACATTGGGTGTTAAGTCTTGTTATATACGTTTAGAGAGAGAAATATACCGGAAATATAATGTTAAAAATATAGAACAGTTTAGCATTTCCTTTATATAGGTTATTGAAATGTATCTTAATCATCGATATAAATATGAGATCAACAGTTTATAAGTGAATCAGTCAAATATGTTTTGTGAAGGTGAAAGGCCACCCATATCATATCGAGGAACCATTATTTTTTAGTGGTTGGTTTAGATTAATATTTGATGTTCTGCATGCACGATGTCACATCAAGAAATACAGTTATTCAAAATGACAGATATAATTTTATGATGACGATGACTCGTATTAAAAATGCAAAAAATCATAAAAATGATGAACATTACTTCATCAAATTAAAATATATAATTCTTAAGCAAATACTTTATATTTGATTCAATGATTAATGGGATCCCCGATAACGGTATATCCTGTTATATGACCTATACCCTCATTAAAGAGGTAAATGTTTATAATATTATCATGTTGTGGTGTCGTTTATAGAGCAACTAAGGGTTAATAGTCAAGCATCATGGTAGTACGAGATACATATTGAAAAGGTCACAACAATTTAAGATTTAGATTAGGGTTATGGATTATGAAACAAATAAGGTTCATCAGTTGAATACCATAGAAATATAAGGTATATCTCATAGAGGACTTGACAAGAGACTTTCACCAACTAGGTCCATGATAAGTTTATGATATTACTTATGATATAAGTGGACTAGTTTTTAATTATCAAGTAAGAAAGTGCAATAGATGGTTGTCCCATATATTATTTGACATGTGTCACATATATTTTTTCTTGAGATTATTTATATTATAAAAAAAAGTAATCCAACTTCATACTGAGGGTGAACAAATTTTAATTCAAGAGAGATTATTCAACATAACATATTTTCTTTCTATACTTGAGTTTTATAGTATGTTGCATCATTGGCATTCAAATTTGAAGAGGTACTCCATTATCAAAAACTCGTAAAGACTAAAAGATATAGTGGCTCAATTAGAATATGCCAGCGCTATAAGAAGTTTGATATGTGTATTTGTATGCACCAGAGAGGATATTTCATATTGTAGTGAGTAAATCAAGTTGATTTACTAGTAATTCAAGTACATATTACTGAAATGTGATTAGAAGGTTTTTGGATACTTGAAAAAGACAAAAAAAACATGTAACATCAATATTTTAATTTTTTTCTAAAGTTACCGCACGGATATACATACGCAAGTTGGATCACACACCTAGTCTATAATAAATTAGCTACCGGGTTGTTGTTTGCTTTTGAATGAGATGTTGTTCTTTAAGGATCAAAGAAACACACGTGTATATCCTATTCAATTATGGAGTCTAAATTCATAGTGTTGGTCGCAATGGGAAATGAAGATAAATAGTTGAGACATGTATTTTTTAAATACTATTCACTTTGAAGGAAAACATAACAACCCAAATATATTAGCATAGTCATTAAACTCTTTGTATGGTCTACATTAACCCCCACAGCCAAAAGTTTAGACGTATCAGTTTGAGACGCGAGTATGTTAGTTAATTGATCTAACGTGGAATCATCTCCATCTCGTACATGTGTTGTAGTGAAAACTTGACATATTCGTTTACCAAGTCATTGGTTTAAAAAATGGTAAACTTAACATCTAGAAAGGATTTGACTAAAACTCTTAAATTGACATTTTGTAAATAATGCAAACCCGATTCGAATATGGATAATATAGATATCAAATTTTTGATTGGTAATAACTAGTTATTTGAGAAAGGATCTAACATATAAACTTGATTTATATATGTGATGTGGCGTATATTTGTCGTTATCGTGAAGAGATAACTTCGAAGAAGTTTTAATATAATTCATTCTACATGTGACATGTCTTTTCAAATATAGGTAAGAACGTTGGAAGAACAGTGACTCTAAGAATCTATGAGTTTTGTTTTTTTTTCATTAGAGAATGAGTGTTTTTTAACTGATAAAATACACGACCAAAATAGTGTTGGACGAAATTGAAAATAAACACATTAATAATATAGGTTATGCTAAAACGAGACCCTTTGTTGGAAAAACACTCGACTATATCAAAACCCGGTTTTGATATATCACGACCCCCAATGTTTACAAATTTGTCATTGATATAAAACTCTTCTCTCAAAATCCACCCTAAACTCTCTACTAGAACCCTAAATCTCTCAAAATACCCACTTCAAAAATTAAGATTCTTAAAATCTGACTCCAGAACATAGTAAAGGTACATATTGTTTAGCCATTGATGTATTTGTTTTTCAATTTTGATATATATTTTTAATGATATTTAGGGTTGAAAATTTTGAATAAAAAATCAAAATTTTATGTATTTGTAGTATTTTTTCTAGTTAGTTCTATAGTTTAGGTTATTTCCATATCTACAATGTGGTTGTATTTTTATTAGATTTGGTCTAGGTTATTTCCATATCTACAATGTGGTTGTATTTTTATTAGATTTGGTCAAGTATTTAAGGATATATGAATTGGGAGCAGTCATTACACCCGAGTAATTTTGTGTGCGTTTATATATGGAATCTGTTTAGATCTCGATATATACTTTCTTTTGTCTTAGTATAATAAGCTTTTAATTGTTCTTAGTTCGTCTCTTGATCATGAAAAAATATATGACGAATACAAAACGCAAAATTATTAACGAATTGTGACTAAAGCTACGGAATGGGATTCGAATTCTAGTCGATAACAAATTAGCTACCGGGTTTTTGTTTGCTTTTGAATGAGATTTTGTTCTTTAAGGATCAAAGAAACACACGTGTATATCCTATTCAATTATGGAGTCTGAATTCATAGTGTTGGTCGCAATGGGAAATGAAGATAAATAGTTGAGACATGTATTTTTTAAATACTATTCACTTTGAAGGAAAACATAACAACCCAAATATATTAGCATAGTCATTAAACTCTTTGTATGGTCTACAATAACCCCTACAGCCAAAATTTTAGACGTATCAGTTTGAGACGCGAGTATGTTAGTTAATTGATCTAACGTGGAATCATATCCATCTCGTACATGTGTTGTAGTGAAAACTTGACATATTCGTTTACCGAGTCATTGGTTTAAAAATTGGTAAACTTAACATCTAGAAAGGATTTGACTAAAACTCTTAAATTGACATTTTGTAAATAATGCAAACCCGATTCGAATATCGATAATATAGATATCAAATTTTTGATTGGTAATAACTAGTTATTTGAGAAAGGATCTAACATATAAGCTTGATTTATATATGTGATGTGGCGTATATTTGTCGTTATCGTGAAGAGATAACTTCGAAGAAGTTTTAATATAATTCATTCTACATGTGACATGTCTTTTCAAATATAGGTAAGAACGTTGGAAGAATAATGACTCTAAGAATCTATGAGTTTTGTTTTTTTTTCATTAGAGAATGAGTGTTTTTTAACTCATAAAATACACGACCAAAATAATGTTGGACGAAATTGAAAATAAACACATTAATAATATAGGTTATGCTAAAACGAGACCCTTTGTTGGAAAAATACTCGACTATATCAAAACCCAGTTTTGATATATCACGACCCACAATGTTTACAAATTTGTCATTGATATAAAACTCTTCTCTCAAAATCCACCCTAAACTCTCTACTAGAACCCTAAATCTCTCAAAATACCCACTTCAAAAATTAAGATTCTTAAAATCTGACTCGAGAACATAGTAAAGGTACATATTGTTTAGCCATTGATGTATTTGTTTTTCAATTTTGATATATCTTTTTTAATGATATTTAGGGTTGAAATTTTTTAATAAAAAATCAAAATTTTATGTATTTGTAGTTTTTTTTCTAGTTAGTTCTATAGTTTAGGTTATTTCCATATCTACAATTTGGTTGTATTTTCTTTAGATTTGGTCAAGTATTTAAGGATATATGAATTGGAGCAGTCATTACACCCGAGTAATTTTATGTGCGTTTATATATGGAATCTGTTTAGATCTCGATATATACTTTCTTTTGTCTTAGTATAATAAGCTTTCAATTGTTCTTAGTTCGTCTCTTGATCATGAAAAAATATATGACGAATACAAAACGCAAAATTATGAACGAATTGCGACTAAAGCTACGGAATGAGATTCGAATTCTGAAAAAGAGAATTCGGAGTAGATTTAAGATGAAAATTGATTTGTATTAGAAATTATATTTTTTATTGTATTTATATAACAAATATACCTCCATTAGATTATTTTTATAGTTATAAAATATTCATATGTTTTTATGGATTTAAATATGTTTTCTTTTAGGTTTAGTGTTTTTTACTTGGCAGTGGTAGCATGTTTTTCTATTAGGTTCAGTTACAAATGGATAAAATGTAGGTATGGTAATTAGATTCAAATTATGATTTTTGGTAATCTATGGTTATTGTAAACAATTTAAATTTGTTTCTTTTAAATAAATGAATCGGAGGTCTTGTTCCACAAAAATAAACCCCATTTTAGCCTAACCGTAATCAAATTGTCCGCTTCTATAAAATAACCGATTTAATAACATAAAACAGGTTGTTCAAAATCGCAACTATAAAAACATTATGGATAAACTTTACTCTTTAAACTAAATTAAAATTCAAACCAGAAAGTATTTTATCTTAGGGTCAAACTATATATACCCAATTCGGGTTTAAGTATACCCAATTTTGAGTATACCCAAAGGTGATCTAAGTATACCCAAATTTTGACAAAAATACCATTTTCTAGGTATATAAGGTCTTTTTTTTTTTACTAATCTTATCCACCTCATTTTTTCTCCTACACTCTCTAACTTCTCTCTAAAACCTTCAAGTTCTCTCTAATTTATCCGGCGAACTAAAATCCGGCGAACTAAAATATAAAAACTTAGTCTTAGTATCAAAATTTAGGGTTATGGTTGAATTAGGTAAAAAATCAGAATTTTAGGGTGTTTGGAGGCCATTTTCCGGCCGAAATTCGACTGGAAAATGGCCATTTGCGATTTTTGAGCGTACCATTGGTACAGGGGGGCGTACCGGTCGGTACAGGGGGGTGTACCGGTCGGTACAGACCCTCTGTACCGACCGTACAGGGGGTACGCACCGGCTGGTACGCCCCCCTGTACCATCGGTACAGAGGGTCTGTACCGACCGGTACACCCCCTCTGTACCTATGGTACGCTCAGCTTTCGCAAATGGTCATTTTCCGGCCGAATTTCGGCCGGAAAATGGCTTCCAAACATCCGAAAATTATGATTTTTTTAGTAATTAAATTTTTATTTTTTTAAAAAAAAAAACTTCAAAAAAACAAGTTTTGATTTTGTGTTTTCATTAGAAGAAGTTTAAAAAAATTAAAAAGAGTTTGAATGTTCTTGAGGCAACTTTGAATGTTCAAGAACAATTTGAAGAATTTCACAAAATTGTAGTAATATGGGGTTTGATCTAGTAGAGAGTTGTGTTTTTTTGGGTATACATAACCAAATAGATTGTTTTGTGAATTGGGTGTATCTAGGATATACTTAGTGTTTTTTTTTACTTAGTGGCAATTCGGATATTAAATGAAAGTTCAAGGGTTTTTACGTCCTAAAAAAGTCAAACAAAAGTCAACTGCGTTTTTTGGGTATACTTAAATCACATTTGGGTATATATAGCCATACCCTTTATCTTATGCAACAAATTATCCCAAAAGAACATGTATCATATAGTCAAATGAAGATTTGTTTAAAATGTTAATGGAGCGTAAATAATAATAATAATAAATTCATTACAAAATCGTATATTTAATCTTTATGAAAAAAGATTGTAAACATAATTTTCAAGTCCGAGCTGGATCATAGACTACAAGTTGCGCTAAATAGAAAAAGTAAAAATTCAAATCCAACACCAAAAATTTAAAAAGTTATTGCTAAAACAGCTATTTAGGTGTTTAAACTTAACAAACCTAGCTAAATCAGGTAGGTCATCACATTCACATATTTAGCTGCTTTTTGGCCCAAACTTCTAGTTTTTATGTAATAAGAAAGACATCGATTAAAGGAAGTTTACACACAGGAATACATTTTACACATTCATTGTAGCTTATCTGTATACAAAGCCATATCAGGATGGAGGACTATACCAGTCTTCTTGTCCATAGGCATCTAAGGGATCATCACCCTATTTCTACAAGATCCTAATACTTTTCAAGCGAACTGACGTCTCATATAAGTGTCTTCATGGACAAAAACAGGATCCTGAGTTGTCTGATTAGGAGGGAACTGAGGGTGGCCCATAGCAACTCCATTAGCTGTTTGATTTCCCGTCGGAGCAGGTTGGTTCTTTGCCGAAGTGATGTTGAGATAATAGATAATTGCGAGGATAACAGAGGCTAGAGATAGAACAGCACCACCAGCAAAGACTCCAGGCTTTACCACATAACAATAGTAGTTGTTGTAGTACATGCTATGTTCGGTACGCTGATCGTTCAGTGCAGCTCCTGTTAGCAACAGGAGAAAGGCTAACACAAACGCAAACCTGCATAATTTAAATCGACATAATTACCTACTTTTACCTCAAATGAGTGTCTGCACGATAAATAGTTTCAAGCCTAAACACAAAGACGAGATAAACATTTTCATGTTCGGTGAGAACTGTTTGTAGAATCGGTATATTTGGTGGCCAATCAAAATGAGACGCTTCACATCTCTTAAACACTAGCAAATTGTAAGTGGCTGCCAAGAACAATCTATTATAATGCAAGTTAATACCAGTGAAAGATATAGGGCCGAAAACCAAACAGCATTTTACAAACCAAAGGATTATTTGGTGCTTAGCTTATAAGCCAAAAAGCCTAGCTTCAAACAAGTTGATGGCACGAAGCAACCCCTAAAAAGTGCATACAAGACAATTACAACAAAATCTCAACGGACTAGAAAGTTAACATCTTGAGGTAACTTCATCAATTGAAAAGGAATAGAATGAATATCAATCAGCAGCATTCTAACTATTCTGATCAAAGTAATAACATTGCATCTGAAGGGTAAAGCTTAGTTACAAAGATCATATCACACTATCAGCCATGTAAAAAGTCTGCATTTCTATGTATGACAAAGTAATAAGTATTACCAGGAAACACTAAAAGTGATCAAGGGTATTGCCCAATTAACGTTTGAAGTGCGGGGTGTTCTTCTGCAACAAAGACAGCCAGTTTCGTAGCTCAAAATTATTTGAGCTAGCAGAAGACTCACGGCCGCAGTTAAGCCGAGTCCAAGAGCTGGACTTCTAGGGTACGTACATGGAGCAAGCGAATCATTAGGATTAGTAATAACATCTGAAACCTGCGACGGTAACAAACCATATCAGAATCAACATAAAAACCTTTTCGCAAATCAAACAAACATCTTGTTACACCGTTCTTAGATGTTCATATCTGTTTTCCTACTAGTCCACAATGAAAGAAAAAAAAAAGACCCAGTCAAATGCCAAAGCTTGGTTACATTACTATACAGCCAAACCTTAATGTCTTTTTCGACTAGTCCAAAAGCTAACCAACATATAAACCTTACTTAATTTTCTTTACTAAAAGAACCCTAACAGCTACCATCAACGTTATACTTCACCGATTTTCCCACATCACCTATTTTCCATACAAGAAGAGAACAAACTAGTCCCGGATTCCCTTTCCTCTCTCAACAATTCAAAACCCAAACCAAAACACAATCTCAATTCAACACAGAATTCGTAAGTAACATGAACGGCTAGACCATCTTTCTTGACCATCTATATTCCCGTACAAATTACTAGACTCCAAAACCCTAAAACATCATATCATAAGAGAGTGAAAACAAGAAAAAACTACTCCTGTTTATTAAAAACTTTTTGGGTTTTTAAGTATGAACAAGAAAGCACAAACCAAGATATTAAATTTACAGAAACCCCATATCGATTTCAAGAAGATTGAGTAATTGAGTGATATAGTTAGTATATACTAACCTTGATTCTTGTAATTTCTGCACCAAAACCAGTAGCAGCTGATAAGAGCCCTAAAAAACCTGCAATACAACAAATCACTATCACTTTCGTCTCCATTTTGCTTTCTCTAACGTAGCTCCAGTTTCTTCCGTTTCGAGAAATGGTGTTTGTCTTAGTAAAGAAGAAACCTTAAAAGTTGGTGGCACTACCGTCTAAAGAATATCAATCAGTATCTTTTGTTAATTATAGTCATACCCCTGAGAAAGTAATAGAATTATAAAAGAAACCCATAATAGCTTTTTTAGTTTCAGTTTAAACCTTTTTATAATACTCCTATTTTGGAAATTTATATCATTTTGGAAATAATAATAAAATGCATAAATTATTACAAGTGGATAGTGATGCTAATTATTTACATATAATAAATATTTTATAATGGAAAATACACTAGAAATACTGTTAATGTTGATTTGAAACTTTATAACCTATTAAATATTAAAAATAAATATAAATAAATTGTTTATTATACCCATAATAAAATCTTAGCTCTTTTGTTTTGATAATTCACAAGAGTGACGAAAGAATCTACTTTTAAAACTATTTATTTCAAAAGATCGACATCAATCAGTTACTTTTTTCATGCTTTGAAATTTGATACAGAAGTCTGAGCTGTAACTACAATCCATGAGTTGAGCCACATATTTAAGGGTTCTTTTAAGAATTATAAAAATATAATTGAATAAAACATAAATAAAATTTATATTTTAATTATTTACATCCGTTCGATGTTACCTATTAATAAAAATAGGTTCAAATGGGAAGGTTCTATGAAATTCGAAATCTAACGAATTCGAATCAGTTTAACAAGTTATTTTACTGAATTTAATTTTTTAATTTAACAAATTTATCTTCAAAACTAAATTTTATGATAATTTGTATATATATAAAAAGTTAAATATCAAACTTCGATTTGGTGTCGAAAATAGATATTATACTTTTTTTTTAATGAGTAATTTTGGTTATTGAATCGAACACACCGAATCTTAAAAATTTATATTTGATTTGTGTTTGTTTTTAAAAGATTAAAATGCAGGTACAAATTCTTCTATCAAATATATAATAAAAACGACATAACTGAATATTCGGTATTGATACCCGATGAACCATTCTAAATTTGAAATGTTCTTGGATCTGATTTTATGAATTCGTTAGGAGATTTATCCTAGAATCTCTAGATAGTCAACATAATTTACAATTTTGATACTAAATATACTTCTAATTTTGACAAAATAGCTCTCTCCTCTTACCATTGTCCAACGGTAACATTGTACAAGCCTGTTCTTCCATGGATCCTTCAAGATTGAAGGTTGCAATGTGATGGTTCAGTCTTTCTTTCTCCAGGTCTTCTACTCTACCGACATTGGCATGCTGGATTGGAGCCAGTGGACCATCCAGGGTGCTCTCTTTGCTAGTAGCCAGTGGATATCTCTGTGTAATCATATCCTTTCCCCTTCAAGGCTGGACCTTATCAAGATTCAACTCTTTTTGGTGACTGATGGAAGCATAGTTAGTCATTGTACCAATGTTGGGTTTTTCTGTGTTGTGATCACAACTTTTCAAAACAAGTTCCCAACCTTTTTCTTTGAGTCTATGGGATGCAGCATAACCTACAAGCTGCTTTCAATCTCGATAAGCTTATTCTAACATAAGGATCAAACCAGTTCCCACTCTTCTTTCAATCTTCTGTCTGCCCAGTTCTTAGCCAAACCCAAACCAACAGTAAATCCCTTCTTTCACTGCAGTGAATTCTCTATCTACTGGCTAACTACATGGGTTCTAGTTCATGACCAATTCCTAGTTAGAATATCTGGTTACTAGCCCAACGGCCACTTGTTTGTCTTTTACTATCATCAAAAGCAGGTCTTTCCTATCCCATCACCCATCTTTCTTCTAATTTGGGCATCCTGCTGGCCATATTTCCTTGTCTCTGATTTCCTTAAAATATTTTGCTATTTCAAGCTTAAGCACACCCTCTACCACCCTCTACTTTCTGGCCCTCATACGATTCTGCATCCCTACAACCTCCCTAGCATTAGTCAGCTATCCCTCAACCCTATGTCCATCCTATGTCCTAAGTCTGTTCAGGCTGTGTCATCGCCTAATCCTATCAAGTTATCCCCTTTTATTAGACCTACCCCTCATCCCAAACAAAACCACAATCCCTATTTATCATACCCAAGCTCTACCAATCCAGCTCTCATTAACAATTCTCTAAATCAAAAATCTTATCCTCAAATTTTCAGTCTGAATACTTACCTTAACCCTCAAACAATGGACTCCCCTACCTCTCTTCACCCGGCAAAACCCTCTAGGAAAATGGGAGTTTTCTCACCCATTCGACCGGAAGGTTTCTCCTCCTCCCTAGCCTCCTTCCCTTCTTCACCCTTACCTCCTCCACCTGGTGGTGACCAACCTTCTGTCCAGCCAGCTATCTCTGTTGATCAGAACCTCCCTGTAACCTCCTTGGATGCCCCGATTCGCCTTCACCGTATCTCCAATCAGCATGAGGAGTACGTAAAGAACACCCTTGCCTTGGCCAGACATCACATGGAGTCTGGCCAAAGTCACATCTTTTTCCAAAATGTGACTTCACTGGTCTTAAATACTTTTCTTCCCTCGCCGGCCCATCATGTTAGTGAGCTTCCCCTTCTAGAATTCTCCACTGCGTTTGGCTTCTCTCCATCATCGTTGTTGGAACAACAACCCATTGAATCTGGGTTGTTAACCGTATCAAAAGGTCTTTACAGGAACCTGGTGGCTACTCTCGAAGGCCAGCCACCGTCCCAACCGCTTCAAGCTAGTCCTCATCATAAAGACAAGGTAACCCTAGGACCCAGAATCTCTATTCCTACCGTGGACGTCTCTAGGGTTCGATTCGCCTACACCTCACCGTCTTCGAGTCGATCTGGGCCCTTAACCAATGACTCTTCTCTGGCATCCTTTGCTGAGAAGAAACAATGGCTCAGCAAATTTCCATCAGCCGACCTTAACAAGCAGCTTTATCACTCCCTGGATTTTCCCCCTCTTCGTGATTCTGATATCCCTAATCCTAAGGATTTTGAAATCAGCTCCTCTGTTAAGTCGGGTCACACACGGTCCATATTGGGTCAAGGAGATTCAGTTCAAATCTTGGGCCTAAAGACTGAGAGTATGTCTAGACCTCAAGCGTCGTTGGGTCAACAACCAAGCAAATTCTGTTTGGGCCAGTAGTCTGGCGTTATGGGCCAGCAAAATGATTATAATAATTTGGACCAGAGGTCTGGTTTCTTGGGCCGGTCTTTTAAGTTTATTGGGCAAACTGAAATTATTTCCCATGTTGGGCCGATGGAAAATAAAGAAAAAGGATTACTTAGAGTCGGTTCTTCCTATAAGCCTTATTCCATTTTAAGGAATTTTGATAATATCGGTAAAGGCCCAAAGAGAATGAAGTTCTTAAATAAACCGGCCCAAATTCACAAAACTCGTACAAAAATCTCTAATCCTCCATCCATGAATTCTAACTCCTAAGGTTGAAATCTAGGCCAAGTGCTCACTCTACCCCATCATATGTTAGCATTGTTGTGGGTCACATTGATAACCGCTCTCCTTTGGTTATTGGGCTTAACCATATGGACCATGATGGAGTAGATTTTATATTAAATGAGTTGGCTATGGACTCCCCGGATTTATGGAAGACTGTTTATCGGGGTATTTCCTTACTTAACCCCAAAACTTTACCCTTCTCAAAGCCAATGTGGATTCTTTATGAAGAAAATTTGGCCTTAAAGATTTTAAGCCTCTTCCCGAAGGGTATTATCTATTTAAATTTGAGTCGGAAGAGATGGCAAAAAAGGTGTTGGATCATGCCCCGTGGCACTTTGGTGGGAACTTGATCATTCTCAATATTTGGGCCCCTCTTTCCACTCTTATCAAAGATCCCCACAAGGATATCCCTATTTGGGTCAAAGTTTTTAAGTTACCTTTGGAGCTTTGGACAGTGGAGGGATTTAGTAAAATCAGATCGGTCTTAGGAACTCTTTTATATGTCGACTATCAAACGGAAATGATGGAAAAACTCCGATTTGCTCGTATTTTCATTATGATTTTTGCGGGAGCCAAAATCCGCTTGAATCTTACTTTAAATATTAGTGGTAAGCTCATTACGGTGAATTTCAAATATCAAGGGCTTCCCCCTCAATGTGCAAATTGTGTTGTTTTTTGTCACTTCTCTCGCCTTTGTAAGAAAGGAGCGTCCACACTCTCTTCCACTTCGGATGAATCCGATCCTTCTAAGATTGAGCCAAAACGTCCTAGCGGTCAGCATCTTGATTCACTTGAGGAAGCCAAGGAGATGGAAAGTGGGGAGGAGGTCGACTCGCCTTCTAAAAGGCGCCGTCTAGCAGAGGCTAAGGCCAAGGGTATTTTGGAGTTGTCCTCCGACAGGACCATCGTCTAAAGCACTGTAAGTATTCTGATTTATGAATATTATTTCATGGAATATTAGGGGATTAAATGACCTTGTTAGACAAAAAGATGTTACCGATTTTATTATTAGTAATAATATATCCTTATTAATCCTAGTCGAAACTAAAGTCCAATTGTATAAAGTTGAGGCTATAGTTAGGAATATGGTCCCTTTTTGGCATGTCCTATCAAACCACTCTACTCACCACCTAGGTAGAATTTGGATTATCTGGAACCCTAGTATCATCACCATAACTAGAGAGTCCTAATCCCCTCAGTATATTCACTGTATAGCTAAGTGTCATAACTTTAATGTTTTTTTTTTTAAATTTAATGTTATTTATGATTTTAATGAAGCTGTGGATAGAACCCCCCTATGGAATGACATGTCTACCATATCCATGGTAAATAAGCATATTACATAGGTTTTTCTTGGGGATTTTAACGCCATTCGCCACCCAAATGAGTGTATGGGATCCTCCGACAATTGGACTTATGCTATAGATGATTTTAACAATTTCTACTTCAACATTGAGCTTAGTGATCTCCGATCTACTGGATTTCACTTCACTTGGATTAATAAACAGCCCGATAATCCGATCTTATCCAAGATTGATAGAGTCCTTGTCAACCCTGTTTGGGATGATATATTCCCAATGTCTTACGCTCACTTTGGTTTTCTTCGATCTTCTGACCATACTACCGTCACGCTTAACCTTGGAATACCTCGTCCTAAGCGTAAAACGTCGTTCAAATTCTTCAATATGTGGCAATCTCACCCGCTTTCGAAAGAAATTGTTAATAAAATTTGGAATAGCCCCATTTCGTCTTCTAGGATGAGTCTGGTAACTGAAAAACTTTGTCGGTTGCAGTCCGAGCTTGTGGGTCTTAATCGTAAAGAGTTTAGTGAAATTAGTTCCAGAGTCATTAATTCTAAAAAAAAACATTTTTCAAGCTCAATCCAATCTAGCTCGTGACCCGCTCAATTCTTCTTTGGTTTCAGAAGAATGTGATGCATCTACTTCCTTTATCTTTCTTGGTAGAGCCGAAAAATCCTTTCTTAAGAAAAAATCTAGAGAAAACTGGATCAAGCTTGGTGACAAAAATAACAAATTTTTCCACAATAGCATTAAGGCTCGTTTTTTTCGTAATAAGATTATTTCTATCACTAAAGAGAGTGGAGAAACTGTCTCTACTCCTGCTAGTGTTTCAAAGGTTTTTGTGAAATACTTTGAGAACTCTCTCGGGACCAGGCATTTTGCTGGTTATCCTGGCCTTGAAACTATTTCCTCTCTTCTTACCTCTAAAGTTACCAATACGGATAAGGATTCTATGACTCGTGAGATCACCTTCGAGGAAATAAAATCCGTTGTATTCAGTATTAACAGTAACAAAGCTTTGGGTCATGATGGCTTCAACTCTTGTTTCTTCAAATCTTATTGGAGCCTTGTTGGCCATGATATCTGTAATGGTGTCCTCGAATTCTTTCATTCTAATTCTTTGGAGGTCTCTTGGAGCTCCACTTGTATTTCTCTCATCCTTAAAAAATATTCTCCTTCTGATCCTACCGACTTTAGACCCATCGCGCTCTGTAATGTTAGCTATAAGATCATTTCCAAGATCTTAGCCAATATAATTAAAGAATCTTTTCCTTATCTGATAGATAATTCCCAATCGGCTTTCGTAAAAGGAAGGAATATTTCTGATAATATCATTGTATCTCAAGAGCTTCTTAAGGGGTACCACTACAATAGTCGAGATAAAAATGTTGCGCTCAAAATCGATTTAATGAAAGCCTTTGACAATGTCAGATGGCACATAATCCTAGATATTCTAGTAGCTATGCATTTCCCTGATAAAATGACCACCTGGATCATCAATTGTGTTTCTTCTCCTTCTTACTCCATAAATATTAATGGAGATCCTCACGAAAATTTCAAAGGACGGCTCAGGCAAGGAGATCCGCTCTCCCCCTTCCTCTTTGTCCGCTCAAAATCGATTTAATGAAAGCCTTTGACAATGTCAGATGGCACCTAATCCTAGATATTCTAGTAGCTATGCATTTCCCTGATAAAATGATCACTTGGATCATCAATTGTGTTTCTTCTCCTTCTTACTCCATAAATATTAATGGAGATCCTCACGACAATTTCAAAGGACGGCTCAGGAAAGGAGATCCGCTCTCCCGCTTCCTCTTTGTCCTCATCATGCAGGTTCTATCCAGTATTCTTACGGAGAACAGTAAAGATAAGAATTTCTGATTTCAGTAGAATTGTCAAAAGCTCAAAATCATTGATCTCTGCTTTGCTGATGATCTCATGATTTTTTGTCAAGGTGATGTGAACTCCCTTCTTCTCATCATATAAGCTCTTGACGAGTTCTATACTCTCTCTGGGTTAAAAGTCAACCCCTCTAAAAGTCATATCTTCTTTTCTGGTATTGAGGAGTCTCTTCGAGTGGATCTTAGCAACATCTTGAGATACCCGGAAGGATCCCTTCCTGCAAAATACTTTGGTGTACTCCTTCTTACTAGCTGTCTCACTCACTCTGACTATCGTCCTCCTCTCCACAAAATTAATTCTAGAATTGAATCTTGGACCACTAAGCATCTTTCTTATGCTGGTAGGCTTCAACTCATTAAGTTTGTGTTATTCGTCGGTCAGGTTTACTGGTCATCCATCTTTATCCTACCCTCAAAGATTATTAAAGAATTGACTCAGTATTTCCGTCATTTTCTCTGGTCTGGCTCGGCAATGAAAATCCATGGTGCAAAAGTTGTTTGGGCCACGGTCACTTTGTCCACTGTAGAGGGCGGCCTTGAGATTCTAGACCTCAAAATCTAGAATCAGGCGGGTGTCCTAATACACCTTTTGGCGATCATAAATAATAACACTCACTACATTTGGAGTGACTAGATAAAGATAGGAAAAAAATTAAAAATAATATTTTTTGGAACCTCCCGATGGGATCTTTGCCCTCTTGGATCTGGAGGAAAATTCTTCGCCTCCGTCCTTTGGCTTGTAATATGTGCATGGTAGCAATTGGAAATGGCTTGAGTACCTCTTTCTGGTACGATCCATGGTTCATCCCTTCTTCGCTTGCTTCCCATTATGGGGAAAGTATCATCAAGGACTCTAGACTTGGGAAAAACCTCAAGGTCTCGGAAATCATCCTCAATGGAAGCTGGAACTGGCCGTCCAATGTTAGATCTGTGAATGCCCGAAACCGCGCCAGATTGTTGGAAATCCATAATCTCATTTGCTCTCTCCCTCCTCCTAACATACTCTCCAAATATATTCTCTTCTGGAAGGCGAAAGAATGATGTACTTCATTCTCCATCAAGGACACGTACCAAGCCATTCGGCTGCCCCACCCTAAAGTAGGGTGGGCCGGGTGAGTTTGGAATAAATCCAATATTCCTCGCCATTCTTTCATCCTTTGGCTCGCTATTAAGGGCAAGCTAGTCACCAAAGACAAGCTTCTCAGTTGGGATTATAACATCCCAGTTGATTGTGCTCTGTGAAACTCTGATAATGAGACTATTCCTCATCTTCTTTTTTATTGTAGTTTCACGCAGAGTATTTGGATACACACTAGTTCTAAACTAGGTTTTCCCATTACCGCCTCCTGTTGACAGTCTTGGGTTTGTGAAGCGTCAAATTGGTCTCAATCTCGAAACCATTCTATTTGGCAGTCTTGCTTCGCCAAGGTAATTTACCACGTCTGGAAGGAGAGGAATCAAAGAACCTTTGGTCCCCTCCTGCCATTGCCTTTATGTTTCTCACCGAATTTTTTCAGATCTTCGGTTTAGATTCCAGGGCACCAAGACTGGATGGCCTTTCTAATATTAATACTTATTACTCTACTTTTTTTTTGCAGGGCTCCTTTGCTGAGTACAGTTCGTGACCTGACACTTCATTGATGGATGAGACAACTGCGGATGCTGTTGCTGATGTCTATCTGTTTGAGTTACTCACTAGTCTACTTGTCTTGGATGAGTCCTATCATTCTACTACGATTCGATCGTTATTTTATGTTATTTCATATTGTATCATAAAAGACTTTCCTTAGTCATTTGTAGATGTATATCGCGGGGATGCCCCAGATCCTTGTATGAACCTTATTTCACTTATTTAATGCTTTTAAACACCAAAAATATATATCATATTTATCATTCAAATAAATAGTATTTCTTGTACGTAAATGAAAAATCCAATTATATTAAATTTTGAAAATATAGTTATACCATGTTTCTGAGTTAAAATCTAAAAAATATATTATTTAACAAAACCTAATAAATGATTTCACTGTTAAGAACGAAATTTTTGGTATTTTTCGCTAGAGTCCAACATTGTTTTTTATAAATAATATATATATATATTAGGTTTTAAAATTGATAAAAAAAGTATTTGTACGTCAAATAGTATAACGTTTGTTTAGCATGGGTAAAGCATGAGATCAAATCACCTCATTATACATCGTCATCTTATTACACATGTGGAATTTGAATTGCAAACTATGATGTATTTATCGATGCAATTTACCTCCAAAATGTTCTTCGAGCCCCTAGAAACGATGGTCTATTTTGATTCAATTTCATCTACTTCGATGGCCGAAGTTGTTTATATATATATATAAAACCTAAATCCAATTATAATACCAAATAAAATTATGGGAATTACTAAAAAAACGGCCAAAACTACTCCGTGAAGTCGCTTGTTTCTATTTTTCAATATTTACAAATTTGCCACTAGGCAAAAAACCCTTTGAAGTCTAATTAATTACAACCCACGCCATTGAGCACTTCTAACTACTCCATGAAGTTGCAAACACAATTTCAAACATCCACCATAATCATCTTCTCCAAACTACCTAAAACCTCCAAAATCAACAACCTATTAACCCATTTTTTTAAAAACCTCCAAACCTTCAAAACATGGCCGGAGGAGAGTCGGAACCACTTCCCATCCGGAGAACTATGGACGCCGAGGAGTTACATTGCTTAATCCCCTCTTATTTCTGCGAAAGTTAGATATTTTGGAGAAAACTCGTTTTTCCTGTTCGTCGCCACGCATTGGCGTGGTTGGTGGGTCGTACGCCATGCTTGTGGCGCCTTTTGGAATCCCCACACCAACTGATGGCGTGGGCACCCTGTATTTCGCCACACATGTGGCGAACTCACGTTGTCCGGCTCCACACTAATGGCGAAATCCAGTTAACTATTCTGGAATGCCGGTTCAATTGGTTTAACTACTTCTTATGTGTTACAGAATGTTACACAATGTGAAATTTCACTTGTTTCGGACTACGCTAATCATTTCATCATTTCACCACTTAAACTTTGTAATGAATGTAAACTTTGGATGTTTTTTGTTTGGATGTTTATCTTAAAAACAATCACACTTAAACTTCTTAATATGTCGATTGCATTAAAATATTACACTCTAATCAAAGCATTACATAATTAGAAATACATAAGAAAATAACTTAAAACAAATGATAGATAAGCTAACCCTGAGTTAGCATTTCACACTTAATTTTATGGAGTCGGGTAGTTCATTCCAAAAACGTCTTCATCAGTACTTTCTTCGGGAGTTGAATACGTTTCAACGGCGATGGCAATTGCGTCGGCCATTTCTTGCTCCCTTTGTTGCGTCGCATGTGACACCATCTCCTGCGTAATTGTACCTTGGGATCCCATGTTAAATACTTTTTGGACATGTAAACGGGTCTCGTAAGCCAGTGACTCAATCTGTATAGTCATTGGCTTCAGATAAGCTAGCCTCTCGAACACTTCTTCGCGTCCGCGTGGTTGGGGCATTAAGCATCCTGGACACGATGCCTCCCTACCGTGGTTGAAGAACATTCTGCACAATACTGCATCGATGAAACCAGGAATCTCCTATTGCATCGTACCTTTGACGAAGTCAAATGCGCTTAGGAGGCTTGCATCTTCGTGCACGTTCCAGCCTGAATCACCCATTGTTATAACTTAAATGTTTAGTTTCATAGTCAGATTCTAGTATTTATAGACTCGAAGTCTGTGGTTCAATTCTAAAATAATTAGCGGGAAATGGTGTTTTTGTTCCCGCCTAAAACTTTTTGAGGCGGGAAACCATCATTCGATATGTTTTGAGGCGGGAAATACTTTTTTTATAATATCAAACATAAAGGAAAAAATATCATACATGGACCGAAACATCAACGAGAGCACCAAAGTATAGAAAACAGTATCATACAATCCGAAACCCAAAATGATACGTTTGATACAAAATATAAATAAAACGATCTCACAGCAAGGTGAGATTAACAACATTACATAGTGAAAATATAATTTCTTACTCGAAACCGTACATTCTGTTCTCTGGAATATGTCTGAAGTTCGCAATGTCATCGTCTATCTCATCAACCTTACTTTTGATATGATCCAACATATGTCTGGTAACGTAATCTGTCCTAAACAGGTTCCAATCAACAAGTGCTACTTGTTGAACTTTGTAAGGCAAGTTGGACAAAAGCTGAAGTGGTTCAGCTTTTGCATGATTGTACCTGCTTTTGACTTCTTCACGACTACGTGGCGGCGGATTAGGATACTCCAAGCGTCCATAATCATAAAACATCCTACAAACCACTCGATCAAAAAAAGCATCGGTCGTATCATCGGACATTGTTTGCTTAACAAACTTCACGGCCTGAAGCAACCGATGGTCTTCGTTCTCACAAAAGTCCATACCTAACTCCATAACCTGTAAATAGAAACGCAAATGTGAAGGCGTGCTTGAAAACACTAAAACTCACTTGGATATCTGTTTTTGTTACAAAAATAGCCTAAACACATATGATCGACACCAACAAACAATATGAAACCGGTCCCGGGCCATTCTGGTGACTGTAGCATCACAGCGCCATCACTGTGGCGTAGAACCTGATACGAACGCCATACTGATGGCGTGTGACAGGGTCCCTACGCCATCGGGTGGTGTAGGGTTGGTTCCATACACCATGTCGAAGGCGTGGGATCCTGGCTATACGCCTTCAGGATGGCGTATAGCCAGGATCCACGCATTCGACATGGCGTATGGAACCAACCCTACGCCACTCGATGGCGTAGGGATCCTGTTCTTCGCCCTCGTATGACGAAGAACAGTTTCGCCATGGCAGAAGCTTTAAGCTTCTGCCATGGCGTACGGACAGCCCAAAAACCCATATTTTCTACAGATCTAGCCTAACTAAACCTAACTAACCTATCTAACAACAACGAAATGAACTTACAATAATTTTTCGATTCTGAAATCTCGCCCGTCTCCTTCCTGTTACACCGACTAGAATTTCCGGTCACGATTTCGGTTTGGATGGGTGCCGGTGGGTGTGGAAGAGTGGCCGAGAGAGGGGTGGGTTTCGGTTTAGAGGAGGGTTTCGGTCTAGGGGTGGGTTTCAGTTTTGGTATGGGTAGAGAGGGTGGGTAGAGAGAGAATCGGGTAGATTAGTATAGGTATACTTTAGTTTCGTTTTAATTTATTTTTGTTTTAGTTTTTAGATTAGGTTAATTTAATTTAATTTAAGTTAGGTTAGACTTAAATTTTAGGTTTAGGTTTTTTTTTAGTTTAATTTAGCTTAGGTTAGTTTTAATTTTTAGTTATAATTATAGTTATAATTTTTATAATTTTTTTAGAGAGAAGGTAGAGCAAAGTTAGAGAATTTGATTTTTTTTTTTGAAATTATGATAACTTCGCGGAGTAAATTTGACTATTTATACGATTTCGTAAGGGTAAAATTGTCAAACAAAATAACTTCACGGAGTAGTTTTTTAAAAAAAATTATAAACGACTTCGCGGAGTAATTTTGACCGTTTTTTAACAATTCCCTAACATTATTTGCCTTGGAATCTATTAAAATTGACTCAATATCAATTTTTTACTTTTTAAAAAAAACAACAACCTGTATATGTGTTTAATAAAAAGAAAGTGTAATCTTTTGCATATATTATTTCAGAGATAATTATTGGAGATAAATTTATATAATTTATATATTTATTTTGTATGAATAAATATTTTTGTCTAAAACCAAAACTATATTTATTTTTAATATTTTTTTAATAAAGTCAAGCTAAATTCATCCAAATAGGGTCTAACTCCTCATAATTATAAATTCAGCAAAAAATGGTTTAATTTTACCTATTTTTGGACCAAAATACTATTTCGTTAATAAATAAATATATTTTTTTATCCTTAAGGGGGTAGCCGAGTTGGTTGAGTAAGACATGCTTGTGACCAAAGGTCATGAGTTCGAATCTCTCTACATACGCTTTCTCGCTGCGCCTGTCACCTTGTGTGCTTTACTTTCTGGCGTTGGTTTGCAGGCTATTGCATCAGACTAAGGGTTTACCATGTGCACACTCATTGCACTATGAGTAGCGGCTCCGGGTTCCCTCCGGAAAAAAGTATTTTTTTCTTAAATACAATCCCACTCATTTCAAGGACACCTCCCACTCTCGCACACTCTCTCTCTCTCTCTCTCATTTCTCTATTTTCTCTCTTCATCTTCTCTCTCTAAAATAATCCGGCGACCACCTCTTCTTTTGCCGAATATCCGACCACCAATCGACAACGTGTTCCTCTTCCAGCAACCTCATCTTCCACAGTGGTGAAGCAAGCCAACGCTCATCCTCCTCCACTAAGGTGAGTGTTCTTGTTTTGTTTTCAAATTCTACTTAATTTATTCTATTATTTTATAGTTGCTTTTATGTTTGATGTCGTTGATTTTGTTAAATATTTTATGAGTAAGTGTTAGAGTTTGAATATTAGACTAAATTTAAGGGTGTTCAATTTTGGTGGCCAAAGTTAAGTTTTATGGGCCATTTTCCTCACCTGAATCGGAAAGAAGATGGTCAGCACCGATGGTGCCAGCTTTGAGCACCATCTGTGCACACCATCGTACATGCTTGATTTTTCCGATTTTGTAAAGTTTTTTTTTGAAATTTTACAATTTTTTTATATTCCAACCTATTATCCTAGTTTTTATGTTTATTTAGTTTTGAGTATTTGTTTGTCATATAATTTCGTTACTAATGTTTTTTTTGTGTTTTTTTCATTTTTATTATTCTTAACATTTGTTATCGATTGAATTGGAGTGTCTGATCCGTGAAGGACGACCTGCGACGATATAGAGTTTTGTACCTTGGGAAAAATATTTCCTTCATCAAATTCGTTGAAGCGGAAAATTTCTATGAAAAACGCGGACAAACAAACAAGACTAAAGAAGTTGATGAGTATATCAAACGGTCGTTGCGCCGCATTTATAAGGATTCAAGAAATGTACAAAACGTGGATAAAGAGGTTGATCATGTGAACGGTGGATCATCTAGCTGTGCCGAACCACCACATTCAGGTCCCATTCACCACCACTTGCGCATCAATCACCATTATCATCACCTACAAGTCACTGTTCACCACTACCAGTGCATGATCCACCACACTCAGATGTGGCTAGGGTTAACACTAACGTTGGTGGTGACGCAGATCATAAGTTACTGGATGAGGAGGAGGTCTTTATGGTGCATAAAGAAAAGCAAATAAAGTTATTTTCATTCTTAGAATGTAACAAAATACCATTTTTTTCTTACCACAAAGAGCACGAGGCGCTCAACATTATCATAGAAATGTAAGTTATAACTATTAAATTAAAACTTTAACCAATATTTGTTTTGTTTATTTAGTGTTATTTTGCTACTTAATATTTTTGTTTACAGCCATACATTTCTCTCGACATACATGGACATTATAATGTGCTACGTATATGGGAACTTGACAACACAATCCAATGTATTCTAGTTATCTAGCTAGTATTCTTTTTGGACCTCTCATAGCTCACCTACCTAAGTATTACACTAATCTCGTATTGAATGAGGTATCTATTGAGTGTTGGCACCAAGAGAACAACACATTTCAGTTCAGCTTCGGGGAGATGACAATCATTTTGGATGATGTCAATGCCAAAGTAGGCATTCCTATAGTTGGCAAGACATTAGATGTGGTTATGGTCATAAGAGAGGAGACATATGTGTTTTATGCGGGGTTGTTGGGACTCATTTTTTATGAGGTCTGTAAAGAGTTGGAATCCACATGAGGAGTGGGGTTTAAACTGAAATAGCTTCATGAAACATTTATCGAGGACCACTTCCTTCACTTAAACGACCAAAAGATTATCCGCTAGGTATCACGAGTATATCTTATGTTTTTATTTGGTTGCATTATATTCGCAGATACTAGTCAGAAAAGAATGAAAGCATACTATCTCTATGGTTTGGAGAACATAGATTATGGGTTGTGGGATTTATTTAGCGGGGGGGGGGGGTGCTAGTGCGTTGGTTTTCATTTATCATGCTTTATAGGATGCTTCGAAATCCTCAAAGTAGAACATATACGGTTTCGTATCCATGTTAGAGTATTGGATATACGATCACTTTTCATTTTTAATATCTTAAGAAAACGTAACTTATGTCTTGAGAAACTCAAATATTTCTAGCTGGTTACATAGGAGAATTATGGGCTTAAATATGCGCCCAAAATCCAGCGTACGTGTCCTTTTTGTGATTTAAAGGAAAACGAATATAAATAGTATACTTATTATATGTTTTACAATTTTGTGCATGTTTAACTTACCTTAAGTTTTTATAATAACATGTTTTATAATTTTGTTTACAGGTCGTCTTCGAACGATACGAGCACATGAGATCTCACTTTCTTGTGTAGGATATACGTCTACTTAATTATATAATTTAAATGATGAGCACGATAAAGGGATATATGCTTGAATGAGTCATGCAATAGTTTGGACGTGTCTATGATGCAGTAGTAGCTCATTTTTACCAAAGATTTCGTATATGAATAGAGATTTGTCTTGTTACCCTTGGTGTGAGTCCGTTTGGCAAGATTACAGTCACCACTTAATTTGTGATGATCGCTTGACATTTACGGTTGCTACATATGGGAGATCGATGAAGATTATGTATCATGATTACATTACTAACTTTGGATGGTATGTCATCACCCTACATATGCAGTCCCATGATGCTAGACTATTTGAGACAGTTCGATTGCTCAACAACATGCATACGAGAAATGATTTTGATATTTAAGGACTTTTTAAGCGACAAGTGTTGCAAAAAATTTCTTCATGGCTTGTTGTTTTTGTTATAGGACCTATTTTGCTTATGATTTGTTTAATTTTGTTATGATATGTTTATGTTTTGTATTGAATCAACGATAATTTGGTTATGTAGTTGCATATTCTATTTACATTTGGTTATTTTTACTCGACCACTTATGTTTACTCCATTATCTATTGTGTAACATTGAAATTTAGTGAAACATTAAAAAACATAACGACATAAAAATAGTAAATCCACTCACGGACGAAATATTAATATTACGGTTTTTATGCGTAACATTGTGGACAAAATATTATCTTCATTTAATTGTTTAACTTTGTTCAAAATATCTCTAGGAAATGTCCCCATGAAGGTTGAATGTTCTAAAAATTCCAACTCTTATTTACTCAAACGTCGAGCATATGAATAACCGTATAAGTGTTTAAAATTTGGATGATTGTGAATGCCAACTTATACCTTCGAACGTCTAACGTTCAAAACATAACCATATTTTTTTATTCTCGTAGAATTTCTTTTCATATATTTTTCAGGTACCACCTCAATATACCTTCTTGATCCCTCGCATTTAAAGAATATTCGAGTATTCATTCTATAATTTTTCTTATCGTGGTATTTTATGTTGATAACCAAACCATTGTGTGAACCGGTTTTTTTCTTAATCCCCTCAACCAATTCGTCTTGCGTATAATATTTGGTGCAAAAAATACATGAGTGTAGTCTGATGAGTCCGAAATTTATTGCCACTCTTTCTGAGAACCGGACAGGGGCAATTCGGACAACATCCACCCACTGAACCATCTGAACTGAACTAATGTACTAATTAACTTAATCACTTCATGACTAAGCTAATTACCTACCTGCTTAAAACTAATAGGTCTTTGAACTTGAACCGAATCCATGAGTCAACCCGAAAGCCCTTGTGACCCACAATTAAGAGTACAAATACCCAACCACTTTCATTTAATGAGGGTAATGAAAATTAAATACAACCAGGCAGCTCTAATCTCTCACTACAATCCATCCAAACAATAAATACCTTTGAGACACCACAAAACTCTGGACAAAATTACCCTCAACCAAAAATAAACCTCACCAAATTGGCGACCACTGTGGGAGAAAAAGGTGCCCGAATCTAGCATTCAAAACCATCAGGAAAAACCAGTTCGGATGAATCCGGACGTGCCAAAAATACCACCAGCTTTGGCATAAGTGGTGGGTGAAAATGATGAATATACGATTGAGGAGCGAGATAGATTAAAAGTTGAAATAGAAGCTCTGAGGGCTGCCAAGAGGGCAGAGATGGGCATCAAATAAAAATCAAAGGCGTCAGTTGCTCATCATACTGACAACCCAAGAGAACATGAGCCCTCAAAAACCCATGTGAGTACGAAAAAGACTCATGCTAGCTCAAAAAAGTCTCACCGGTCTAAACCGGTGGAGAGCTCTGATTCAGACTCAGAATCTTCCAGTAGCTCCTCAGGTGAAGATGGAGTTGAAGAATCCTTGTCATCCAGCAGTGATGAAGGCCGTTCTAAAAAGAAACAAAAGTTAGTAAAAAAGTACTCAAGAAAAAGAGATAGGCATTGAAGGTTAAAGAGGCACATAGGCAAAGGATCGTCTCATAGCCGGAGATATGTAGATCGGATGGTGATGGATCCTTTTGCCTTTCATGATGAACTAGGTATCTTTGCAACTCCTAACGAAGATACGGTTTTCAGTCGTGGCTGAAATTGGAGACAATCTCCATTGTCCTCCAAAATAATGTCCGGAAATCTTCCTAAGAGGTTCGACAGTACGAAAATGGAAAAATATGATGATAGCAAAGACCCAGATAACCACTTAGAACAATTCAAAAAAATTATGATGAATTTTGACGATGACGACAAATTACTTCGTAGAGAATTCTCCCAATCTTTTAGGAGGAGTGCTCTGAAATGGTATAATAGCTTACCACAGGGCTGTATTAGGAATTTTGACACTTTTTGGGTAGCCTTTCGGAGGCAGTTTGTTGGAAGTAAGGAAGTGAAGGGCAATGGAGACACGATTATCCATTGTGCCCAAGAACCAAACGGATCCTTAAAAGAATACATAAGTCGTTTTGTGAATACCAAAAATGGATTGGCTGATTGCTTCGAGCAAGTAGCAATAGCTTCTCTGAGGCAGGGCTTAAACCCTAGAAATTTGGCTGATTCAGTAACCAGAAAAAAGGCCATGACGTGGGGAGGTCTGCTGAATCAGGTTGGAAAGCAGATTAATGTAGATGAAACAAAGAAAACTAGGGTGCATAGGCAGGTGAGATCTGTTCCAACTGCACCAAATCCAAACCAAAACCAGTCCGGGAACAAGGCTAGGGAGGCCGGGCAAGGTCATAACAGGGCCAAAGCTCAGTCTCAGCCAGCTGCACCAGCCAAGAGTCAACAATCTAGAAATAAATGAGGGCCTTGGGTTCAACCGGAGTGGTTCGCTGAGTTGAAAGAAAATGTAGCCACCATGTATGATAAAACAAAAGACGAAGTACACTACAGAAGGCCGGCTGCATTACAGTCTCCTAGGGAGAGCCGTACTAATTGTTTTTGCCAGTATCACTATGATACTGGTCACACCACTGAATATTGTATTGCGTTAAAACAAGAAGTGCAGAACTTGATTGAAAGAGGCAAGTTGGGGTCATATGCTAAAAGAAGAGGTGGAAATAGGCCTGATAGTGCTCATCGGGCTGGTCCAAATAATGCAGGCACATCGGCTCCGGATGGGGCTATGGTGATAATCGAGAGGTTCGATGCAGAGTCAGAATACTAGGACCCTGATCCGACCCGGAATAAAGTGGGTGTTATCGTGGAACGTTGCAAGACGCTGTCCGGACTTATTAACTTTTTTGAATCACTTACAATATTCAGAGGGGACACCATGACTGTACCAACTGCTTCTTCGAGAAAGAGGCATGTTCATACCTTAGCTACCCAGCTTGAAGGAGGCATGACCTCCTACCAATCGCAAATTTCTTTTCCTTTTATTGTTTTTGACGAGGATGATCTGAGGGATATTGGCGGCCCACATGAAGATGCTGTGGTCATAGGAGCATCCATTGGAGGCAATGATATAAGGCGAATTTTTGTGGATACCGAAAGTTCAGCCAATATTCTCTTTTTAACTTCCTACAGAAAGATGAAGAATGCAGCAGTGATTCACCGTTCGAACAGATCAATTGTGGGTTTCACTGGAAGCTCAGCAGATGTGATCGGGAAGTTCGAGGAGGAGGTGTTGTTGGGAAAAGGCCCTTTTAAAAAGATGGTTAGAATACTATTCGTTGTGGTGGATTGTCCCACTTGTTATAACGCTATTTTGGGGAGATCTTGGCTCTCTAGGATGCATGCCGTGACCTCAACAGTCCACCAGTGCTTGAAATATGTTGTGCAAGGACAAGTGGGAGTTGTCCGGAGCAGCCAAAAGGTAGCAAGAGAATGTTATGCAACTGCACTGGCTCCTCGGGCGTTGGGGGCAGTTTGGATCAATGAAGAATAGCAGTTTGAGGGGCCCTCTGGGGGAGAGGGTGAAATAGATGACCCCAGAGAGACCCCTGGTGTTTTAATACCAATTGAAGAAGTTGAAACTCACTCTCTGGCTGAAGGAAAAAGTGTCAAGATAGGATCCAAGATGACATCGGAATTAAAAGGTAAAATGTTAAAATTCTTGAAAGACCATCAGCATGTTTTTGCTTGGTGCAATGCTGATTTTACCGGAGTACCGGCAGATATTATATCACACCAATTGTCCATCCAAAGAGACATAGCACCTGTGGTAGAGAATAGAAGAGCCTTTTCTAAGGAAAAAGCTAATGTCATAGTTCAAGAGGTTGACCGGCTCACTAAAATGGGGCACATAAAGGAATCTCAATACCCTTTATGGACGGTCAACCCGGTATTGGTAAAAAAGAAAAATGGCAAATAGCGTATGTGCATCGATTTCACAGATCTCAACAGATCTTGCCCAAAATAGTTATACCCGGTCCCCCGAATTGATCAGTTGGTGGACTCCACATCTGGAAACAAGCTGCTATCCTTTATGGATGCCTTCTCCTGTTATAATCAGATTCAAGTAGATCCGAATGATCAAAAACATACTACATTTGTTACTGATAGGGGCCTTCATTGTTATAAGGTGATGCCATTTGGGTGAAAAATGCTGGGGCTACTTATCAGAGGTTGGTAAACAAGGCTTTTGATGATTAAATTGGAAGAAACATGGAGGTTTACATCGACGACATGATGATGAAAAATGTGGACGAAGAGTTACACTTGGCAGATCTCCAAGAAACTTTTGCTAACCTAGTAAAAGTAAATTTGAAATTAAACCCAGAAAAGTGTGTCTTTTGAGTGCAGTCCAGGAAATTCTTGGGATATGTGATAAGTGAGCAAAGGATACAACCTGATCCGGACTAGCTTAATGCTTTACTACAAATGGAGCCTCCTCGAAATATTAAAGAAGTACAACGATTGACTGGGAGGCTGGCTGTACTAAACCGTTTCATTTCAAGGTCTTCGGACAGGTATGCCCCATTTTTTCAGACTTTGAAAGGTGCAAAGAACTTTGATTGGTCCTCACAGTGTGATGAGGCCTTCTATGAAATCAAGAAGCATTTATCATCCCCCAAGAATTTGTTTAAACCCATTGATGGAGAGGCTTTTTTCGTATACTTGGCAGTCTCTAGTTGTGCCATAAGTGTAGTGTTGGTAAGGGAAGTAGATAGTTATCCCCGTCCGGTGTATTACATTAGCAAGAGTTTGATTGATGCAGAAAACACTATTTGAAACTTGAAAAATTAGCACTATCCCTGGTGATTTCTGCGAGGAAGATGAGACCCTATTTTCAGGCTCATCCCATTATTGTCCGGACGTCTTTTCCTTTGAAAAACGTTCTCCAAAAGGCCAACATTTCAAGTAGAATGACCAAATGGTCAATGAAATTGGGAGACTACGATATTGATTTTTCCCCTTGGACAGCAGTCAAAGCCCAAGCGGTGGCAGATTTCTTAGTTGAATTTCACTCAGATAGAGATACTAAACAAGAAACCGGAATAAAAGATAAAAAAGTATGGATTATCCAGACTGACGGTGGATCAAGCACCATGGGTTGCGATGCTGGGATATGTTTAACCTCTCCGTACGGTGACAGAATGTACCAGGCTATATGCTTTACATTCAGGGCTTCCAATAATGAGTCCGAATATGAGGCTGCTATAGCTCGTTTAAAGTTGGCTCTCATTTGTAGAGCCAAAAGAGTCAGGTTAATGAGCGACTCCCAGTTTCTTATCCATCATGCACAGGGTCAGTCTGAAGCTAAGAAAGAACAACTGCTTAAATATTTATTCATCCTTAAAGAAGTTGAATTTAATTTCAAAAGCGTCACTTATGAGCACATACCTCGAACAGAAAATACAATGGCAGACTCCTTGGCAACCATAGCCTACTCTGAGTCCTACCCTTGGATACATGTGCAAGAATGCCCATCAATTCAAATCAATCCGGATAAGGAAGAAAAAAGTTTGAATATACAGATAATTCAGCCTCAAGATTGGAGATTTCCTCTCCTTCAATATCTCTAAGATGGCATCTTGTCTCCGGAAAAAGCAATAACAAGAAAAGTAAAGTACAACGCTCGTGGTTTTGTAATCCTAAGAGATATTCTTTATAAGAAGTCTTATAGTAAACCCCTCTTACGATGTTTGGGGGTCGATGAGTCTCAAATAGTGCTCTCCAAGTTACATGATGGTGAGGGATCAGCTCACTACGGATTCAGGGCCCTAACAAAAAGAGTTTTGTTAGCTGGGTACTACTGGCCCTCCATAATGCAAGATACTAAGGAGTTGGTAAAAAATGTGACCCATGCCAGAGATATAGCAATGAAATTCATACCCCAGCTATCCTTTTAGAGTCAATTTCTGAGCCAATACCTTTTGCTCGTTGGGGTTGGATTTGGTTGGACCTCTACTTATGGCATCCAGAGGGTATAGAACTATAATCGTTGCTATTTATTACTTCACAAAATGGATAGAAGTAACTCCATTGGCAGGTAGAACATCAAAAGCTGTTATAAAATTCATCTTATCCAACATCTGTTGCAGATTTGGAATTCCACAAAAAATAACCACAGACAATGGGCCATATTTCGACAATAAAGAAATGGAGAATTTCTGTGCCTCTAGATGCATACAACATTGCTTCTCTTCTCCTTTCCCCCCACAAGAAAATGGTCCAGTCGAAATGGCCAACAGGACAATACTGTCCGGTCTAAAGAAGAATTTAGAAGGGACTGCTGGAAAATGGCCAAGTTACTTGCAAGAAGTTTTGTGGGCTTACCAGACCACTCCCGGGGCTGCAACACAAGAGTCTCATTTTGCCTTAGTATATGGGATGGATGCCATAGCTCCCATATAAGCTACTCTCCCTTCATTTCGAGTTCATAATTTTTCCGAACACGTAAATGAAGTGGCAGTCAGAGGCCAGCTTGACTTAATTGAAGAAAGAAGAGTTAAGGCTCACCTTAGAGCTGCACACTATCAAGGTTTGATGAGAAACAGGTTTGCTTCTAAAGTTAAGAGAAGGGATTTTTCAACTAAGGGATAAGGTATTGAGAAAAGTCTTCCTACATACTAAAGAGAAGTAGTTCGGTAAGTTGGCTCCAACTTGGGAAGGACCCTATGTGGTCATTGAAAAGCTTAAGCTTGGGACATACCGGCTCCAAGACAAAGATGAAAGAATTTTGAATCACCCCTGGAACATCGAGCACCTCCGTTTGTACTTGGAGTAAAAACTATGTAAGTATTTATTTGTTTGAAAATTCATGTATATATTTGGGGGCATACTCTTTCCTCCCAGGTGGCTCAGGGAGGTTTTAATGAGGTGTCCAGTCTTTTTTATAAAATATGATGCCTTCTTAAAATATTCGGAGTATTTTCAGTTAGTAGTTTTTGTTGAAGTTTTTTATTAAATAGACCGGATTAAATTGGAGGAGTGATGACTACTAAAACATTTGTCATCAGAGAATTTAAACACTCTCACTTTAAAATACTTGTGAAATAATTAAGGGTTGTTTAAACATTAGCCATCAAAGTTGAAAAATTATGAAAGAATGCAAGAGTTGTGTAGAATGAAACTACCCATTAAAACATACGAAATGCCTTGGCCATCCAAGGACTTTGAATTGTCAAAACAAGAAAGGTTTATCCGGGCAAGGACCGGACATGGTTACAAAAAATGCCTTGGCCATCCAAGGACTTTTGTAGATGGCTCAGCCTCACTTGGCTTTTTCTCCTTTGGGTCATCATCCGGACTCTCCCCAGTTTCCTCTTCTTCATCAGTGGTGTCATCACTGGAGTAGTTGTACTTGTCACCAACAGACATGGTATGATGAGGAATGTCTTCGTACTCCACGAATCGCCATAAATCTCCCAAAGTCTTCTTCGGAAATTTTTCATGAAAGAGCAGAACCATACACCTGATCTCAACATACCTTGCCTCCTGAGAATCTATCACCTAATTGGTATAAGCATCTATCCTAGCCTGGATTATTTTCTCCTACTCCCTTAACAAGTCAGCATTTTCTTGCTCAGCCTTGGACACACTATTTTCAAGAGAGATCTTGTCATTAGTTAAGGCCTTAATGGTGCTATCTTTGGCCTTCACCTCCTCTTTTAATGATAGGAGGTCTCTTTCCAAGACGGATTGCTTTAATTGGAGTTCTTTAACAACTCCTTCCGAAGTGGCTAACCTATTGGCCAAGTCCTCATGACGTTTCTTCAACTCCTCATTCTCTTTCCTCAATGCCTCAGTATTTTGGTTGGCGCTAAGAAGGTCGCTAGACAGATTCTCCTTGTCAGAATTGAGGGTATTGATGATGGCTGTCTGATTGCGCACTTGCTTCTCCAAGATAACCACCGGTTGGAGATTTCTCAATAAAGAGTGAGCAATGACGTCTCTCTCACTTGAGATAGAAAAATACTTACCATTGAATGTGATAAGGTTCGAAGAGCTTGAGGGAAGGTAGGGCCCAGCAAAATCATCTTTGGGGAGGTTTTCGAAGTAAAGACCAATCCCCTCAAGCCCGCTAATATCGACACCATCGATGCTGAAATCCCCTCATGCACCCCCTCCGGTTTGAAAGTCACTAGGGATCTCTTCTGCTTGAGTGGGGTCAGTAGGGTCAACAAGAGGTAGTGACTCCGGAGCCCGGAGAGAAACCTCATCTCCCATGGAGGTTTTCTTTTTCATGGCATCCCGGTCTCTAACCTCTGCTCCCCGTTTTCTGACCTTTTTGGAGACCTTTTGAGATTTTGGAGACCCAGCTGCTTCCTTGGTGCTCTCGTGCTCCACCACTTGTAATAAGGCATCATCAATCTACCCTTGATCTTGTCTCTCTTGGTTTGTTGGGGCAGCTTCCTCCACCTCGGTAGGGTTAGCCTCTACCACACCTTGCTTGGCCTTAACTTTTTTTCCTTTCATCTTGCTAGAGGCTTTAGCTCTGCCCGGCAAGGCCAATTTCCCATCTTTCCCCTCTGTCTTCCGGAGGATCACTCTCGGAGGGGGTGGAGTGGTTAATTCCTCCCAAGACAGATCCCTCCGGTCGGTGGTATTCCAAAGATATGATCTGGTTAGATTGCCTCCGGTAAAGCAGTTGTGGAAGCGGTTTCCCTAGGTTTTAGCAGCCCAAGCATTTATCTTGGAATAGGTAGTTTGCCCAACCTCTAAGTGATCGTTGAAGTCCTTGGGCAGCGCTACCAAAAAGAAAAAGAAAAAAAATTAGATGAAAAAGTTTTTATAAGTAAAAGTAGAAGTATCTAGTGAGATTGTTACCATCACTTCGCCATCTGCTGGTAAGCCTGCTTGGGTTGACATCAGCTTTGATTTTCTTCCCATTCTCCCAAGCACCACTGACGAACAAAAATTGAGTCTTACAACCTTTCTCCGACTCGAGTAAGTCATCCACTACCTTGTAGTTGTCACCCATGTTGAAGTGATAAAAAGAGATGACATGATTTCTGCAGAGACTTGCTACAGCAACAAATTGCTCCACCGGAATAGGAATTTCGGAGAGCCTTGAAGCCATGATGCATGCCATGAGGGTGAACCATGCATTGGGGCTTAGCTGGCTTGGGCAAAGCTTTATCAGATGAAAATATCTGACTATTTCCGGGTCCAAAGGAAACCTAAGTCCCCATTTGAATAGCTCAGTATAGAAGACAATCTCGTTGAGCTTACAGTCCATGGGCGTCTCCGGATTGATTGGAATCCTTACTTTAACATTCTCTCGAATTCCCCAATTCGTCCTTATTCAGCCAACTTCAGCTGTGTGAATGAAAGCGTACTTGATTTTCTGCATGGCCAACAAATATTTAACACTTACTTTGTGGAAACAAGGCCCCACCTTTCCCACAAGGCACTCCGGCAGGTCCGGATGTTTCAAACACACTTTTTTCTTGCCTTTGCTCTTCCTAGTAGTGACAGTCTCGCTTGTTTGCCCGGAGACATCAGTCTCAAAAGGGGCTTCTTCGATGCTATCCTCCATTACATCCTCCATTATCATGGAGGGATTGTCAGCTGTTTTAGGAAGAGAAGAGCTAGTAGTTGGCTCAGTAGGCCCTCCGGATTGTTGAGCATCATTTCCCTCTTCTAGTCTAGAGTCTAGCTGGGGCTCGAACCCGGAGGTCTCCTTTCGAAGACTTGAGCTAGTTTCCTCCGGACCGGACAACTTGTCCTTGGGAATTTTGATGGGTGCTTCTGACCCTGTGGTTTTACTTTTTCCCCCGGATTTCGAAGGCGTGGATTGTGGTTTAGGTTGTGTGCCAGCGGCCTGCCCTTTTACCAGACGACCCCTTCGTCTATCTACCAGTTTCTCCGGGGAAATATTAGCATCTGACCCCATGGCGATGAATGGAGAAGGTTTTCTAAGGCTTGTAACCACATGTTCTGGTTCAACGACAGCTTCTGACTCTTGAACCGATGAGCCCGAGACGATTGGTGAAAGTTTGGACTGGAACAACCTCCTAGGTTTAGCATTCTTAGTTGAAGAAGAACCTTGGTCAGGCTCTGAGCTTGGTGTTGTCGGTCTATCAACAGGGGAAACAGGGAGGCCTGCAGCGATGCACCTTTCTCGTTCAACCTTTTGAGCTTTTTCCAACTCTGACAAATTGAGCCACCCACCTTTTACTAAAGCGTTTCTTGCTGTGAACATAAACTCACACCAAAAGAAAGGTTTTTTAGGAGATGAAAGCTTTGAAGTTTAACAGAGTAGAGATAATAAAGATGATAGAATAGTGAAAAGTGAACTGATTTATACTAATAAGATAAACGATGCTTTGATACGTAGGAGAAGACGAAAAGATAGGTATAATGATTAAAGACGGCGCTGATGTCACCAACATTAATTAAAAGGTTACTTTTTCGAAACAAGTGAAAGCGCCTTTCTAGGAGGAAAACAGCCGGTGAGGCAAATCAGAGGAGGACACGTGTCCCACTATCTCTGGCAAAACTGCTCAGCTTCTAAGGGTTTTAGTCTGTCAGAATAAAGTCGTTACACTTTTCAAACCATCCGGACGAAGTTATGATTACACTTGAAATGTTTTTTAGGTCTTGCCAAAGGCCTTCGAACACAACCTAAAAAAAAGGACTACTGATGAGTCTGGAATTTATTGCCACTCTTTATGAGAACAGGACAGGGGCAATTCGGACAACATCCACCCACTGAACCATCAGAACTGAACTAATGTACTAATTAACTTAATCACTTCATGACTAAGCTAATTACCTACCTTCTTAAAACTAATGGGTCTTTGAACTTGACCCGAATCCATGAGTCAACCCGAAAGCCCATGTGGCCCACAATTAAGGGTATAAATACCCAACCACTTTCATTTAATGAGGGTAATGAAAATTAAATACAACCAGGCAGCTCTAATCTCTCACTACAATCCATCCAAACATTAAATACCTTTGAAACACCACAAAACTCTGGACAAAATTACCCTCAACTAAAAATAAACCTCACCATAGTCAGTACTTAAATATTCAAAGTATACATCTATATCATCTGCTTCTGATAATACCGAATTGCAAAAAAACAAATCAAACTAATAAGTAAATAAAAATACTAAAACATATAGAAATAAAGTTTCGTACCAATGGTTCACCTCTTAAGGCTGAATTTTGTACGGTCATGCACTACCAGTTCAAGGACCCTGCACCGATGGTGCAAGGTGCTAGAAAGGACGGTGGTGCCCCTACGCACCAATGGTTGTAACCCATAGAATCGGTGGTTCATAGGTGCACCACCACCAGAATTACAAAAGGTATAATATATCAAACATATGTATGCTTTTAAAAAGTGTAATAACTTATTTAGGTGTAATAATAGGTTTTGAATTAAAAGATGGAAAAATTTCACTTGAAATTATATAAAAACTCAAACTTGTTCTATTTTACTACATCATTATAGTACTATAATGTCCATAATATTTTGTTATATACATAAAAGGTTCTAAAAAATATGAGGTGGATCTGAGTCGTTTGATACATAATACATATTATATGGTGAGAGGTGTATTCGAGTTGATGATTAATTGGAAGTTAGACGATTCAAAGACCGTTGGGTGATGCAAAATTTCTTTGTAGGTTTACACCCAAGTTACATTCTCAACATTTTTTAGAATACTATAACTCGTAGCATTATCCTCATATGCACGAATAAACTAGTCACAAACAACAATACTCTTTAATTTACATCGTACAACAATAATTTTATTATGATTATGAACATAATCAAAAGAGAAACCCACGCCTAAAGAAAATATAGAAAGAGCATGATAATATTCTAAGGTATCTCAAGTGAAACACTTACCAAAAACCAGTAATACAAGTAAACCAAAACAAAATAACAAGTTATTCATTCATATGTCCTAGAATAATAACATCAATTTCATTCCCAACACTATCAACAATAACATAAAAACACTAATTATCGATAACACTATCAAAACCAAACCTACATGACATTTCACTTTCATAATTAATTATATTAACCTTCTCATCCACGTCCAATTTCAAAGTGTTAATTTTAATCGTTTCAACAAAACAATCAAATGATTAAAATAAAACTCATTTTTTAACAAAAAACATTTAAACTCCAACATAATAATACAATATCATGCGTAATATATCCAATCTACGCCCTCTACTCAACACATATTTAACAATAGTCCATAAATTTGAAAACTAGATAATGAACAAATTGTAAATTCCAAACCAAATCTAAGGATGATTAATATACATGCATTATTGTCTTACATACAGATAAAAAACAACATTAATTATTATTTATGTTAAAAACATACACCAATATACTTCGCTCTAATTAACAAAAACGTTATCCTCTGTTGTTGAATATGAACTAAACTTTGGTAAAAAAGTTCATCTTAACATGCTTGTTAAAATAATTTTTTTGTCATGCCTTTAACACTAAAATATAATTTACAAAATCTTCTATACTTTTCACAAAAAACAAGACAAACGTTTATAGGTAACGAAATAAATAAAAAATTGTCACGCCTTATTATATTTTTTTTGCAAAGACACGACAGATTATGACAACAAAACCTATCATATCTTACATATTGAAACATAATTATTTACATGTAAAATTTAATGTTGGGAATATAGGTACCATATATTCCACTTCCGTACATAGGTATGAACAACAATATCTCCATAATAGTATAATATTATCCATTTTGAGTTTGAAAGCCTACACAACTTTATTTTTGGTCCATTTCCAAAGGACTCACACTAGTTGTGATATATTTTTTACTTATATACTATTTATCATTCTCATGTATAACTGATGCGAGACTTTTGTTGCACATAACAAATCCTCATCTCGAACAAAGTGCCACTTTAACCTCCTTTCAATTGACTTTAATTTGCCCACTCTAATCAGGTTAGGAACTACATATGTATATGCACACTCTTATCATACCATACAACGCATTCCTTAGCGTCACTCCAGTCAAGTCGTACCGCTTGATGAGCCACATGAAGTCCAAACTAGGTTATACTAGTGATCTATATAACTAATCATTCACTTTAAGCAAGACTATTAGTTCATTATATTCGACACCCAAAGAATTTCACCAGATTTGTGTTCCGTTTGAACCTGGAGCTCTGATACTATTTGATAAGAATATGTGTATCGCATATTCCACCTCTATATATAAATATGAACAATCTCATCTTAAAATTAGTATGACATTATCCACTTCGGGCTGAATTTTTTTGTTTTGGTCCACTTCTAAAAGTCCTCATCCTAGTTGAGATATCTTCTTACTTATATACCATCGATCTTTTGAATGTTTAATAATTATGAGACTTTGGTCACACGTAATATCTATCTTCTATTACATAAAAAATTAAAGCGAGAAGATAAATTATGACATCCTTATTTATATACAAAATATGTTTCTTTGGTTAAAAATACATTAAATAAAATAAAAATGGTTCTTGCAAATACATAAGGCATACCCCGGTGAGTGGAAATAAGTGTCATGAAAAAAAACAAAATGATGAAAAATTAACCCTAAATTTGTAAAATATAATATAATTAAGTAAACAAAAGACCGAAGACCCGAATGATCAAAAAGACTAAACAACTGAGTAAAAAAACAAATAAGCAAAAGAAACAATACAACTAGGGAGAGGTGGCTTAAGTTAATATTTAAGTTAGAGGTTATATGTGAACTGATGGCCAATATCATACGATGCGATACCGCAGAGGTAATGGTAGAAGACCTGCAATTTTTTTTATCATTCATATCCCTCCATATGTGGTAAACAATCGTACCAAAATAGACATGCCACAAGTGGTAAAAATTAGAGAGAGACCAGTTGGAAGCCTCATAAATCGAAGGGACCCAATTGAAATTTTTACTTAAGGGGAACCTAAGCTTGAAGCTTGTGAAATCCTAAATTCTCTTAGAGAAGCTACCATCATATAGGATATGATCAATAGTTTTAGAGGTAGAGTTAAATAAAATACAATTCAGGATGGTGTTTAAACCAAGCTCAGAAGCTTATCACGGGTGGATAGCTTACCCTAAATAACAAGCCAAAAATGAATAAATGGATAAGAATATTAAATTTATGGCATAGTAACCCCACCCACCCGACATAATGGGTGGGCGTACAAATATCATTATAGGTGTCCTTGATTGTGAACTTGATGACCCATCTTTTTGTAATATAGTAGTGGACGTCATTGAAAATGGTGTTACGAGGAGATAGAGAGAGAGAGATAGATAGAGAGAGAGAGAGATAGAGAGAGAGAGAGAGAGAGAGAGAGAGAGAGAGAGAGAGAGAGAGAGAGAGAGAGAGAGAGAGAGAGAGAGAGAGAGAGAGAGAGAGAGAGAGAGAGAGAGAGAGAGAGAGAGAGAGAGAGAGAGAGAGAGAGAGAGAGAGAATGAGGTTATTAATCTCCTACAGGTTGCTATGGTTTCTAATTCTTGCGGATCTAATATAAGCTGGCCAATTATAGAGCCCATCATGGATAATGTTTGAAACTTTGAAGCTATTTCCCAACCTCAATTCATGGATGATATCATGCTCGTAGTGAGTAACAAGAGAAGTAGGTAGAAGCCAATAATTGAACCAGAATGTGTATTATCCTCATTGCCAATCGCCAGCCAAAGGCTTAAGATATAAAATTTTCTCGAAGTCTGATAGGGAGATGAGCCAAAATCTAAAGTCCACAATTTTTTTTTTTATTTTTCTTAGTTTTAATCAAATCATACCAAATAGAGTTTTTTCTTACTAATTATAGACTAGTAAAGTTTAAGAAGGACCGTATAATTTCAAATTTTTAGACTAAAAATCTCATGGCCACCCTCCAACATGGGCAATGCGACTATAGACCAGGTCACCTTAACCTATGGTATTTTCATCTCGTGGCCAGACTAGAAGAATCGACGAAGGTATTATGAAAGTTATTTAAGAACTCTTGAAGGGAGAATAAAAATAGATGACCAATAAATATGGTCATAAAATAGAATAAATTTTATAAGTTAGAGACGATGAGTGTAAAAGAGATGCTTGTAAGTTCAAGAATCAACACATGAGGTAATGTTATGAAGGAATGCTGAAAATAATGTGTGAAAGTCTCTTAGTAAGAAAAAATACTCCCAAATATTTCACCAAAAGAATCCCGAACTTAAACCCTAAAATATTGATGAGATCATTTTTTAGGGTTGGACTAACCCCAAAAAGGTAGATGTGACTTTTTTCCAGATTAACTTGGAGACCCGAGAGCGAGAAAAATTTATTTAGACCATATTTGATAAGGTGAAGGGAGTTAAGATCGTCATGGCATAAAATCATTAAATCATCAACAAAATAAAGGTTCATTAATTTGAGCTTATGACATTTCGAGTGAAAATTGAAGTTTCTCCTTTTTTTTCTCCTTGAGATTACAAGATAAGACTTGTATTACGATAACGAAAAAGGAAATGAGAGAGAGGGTATTCTTGCTTGAGACATTTCCGACCATGAATGTTACCAAATGGATTTACATTTATATGTATACAATATGATAAGGTAACGATAAATTGGATAATCCAAATGATTATCTTCTCATGGAATCCATAATGACGAGGATATCGAGCATGAGGTGCCAACGAACATTGTCAAAGACTATCATAAGGCCAAATTTTAAGGCAACCCCTTTACCTTTGTGGTTAGTGTGGTAACCTCTGATAAGTTATTGGGAAAACATGATGTTGACTAAGATGCTTCTCCCAGTCACAAAGATCGAATGAGACTTGTCAATCATATAATAAAGAGTTTTTAATTATGTTACCCATAATCTTAGAAATAATTTTGTAGATGACATTACATAATACAATAAGCTTGAAATATGAGGCATATGTGGGGGAGTCCTTTTTTGGAATAAGGGCGATGAAAGTGGAATTCCATGATGGATCCAAACGATTATAATTAAATTTTTTGAAGATCCCATTCTAGATTTCCTTACCCAAAATTAGGGATGGTAATTCGGGTGATGTCCGGCCCGACCTGAACATAGAACGGGACGGCTCAAAGTTAAGAAATTGTAACCCGCAACCGGACCGGACCGAGTTCGGGTTTTTAGTTGTCTGACCCGTTCCGGCCTAAAAATTATAAAAATATAAAAATATTAATATTTTATATATAATAACAATATATATATATATATATATTTAAAATAAATTAAAAAATATTAAAATTAATATCCCCGGATCAGGTCAAATTCACTGACGGACATGAACGAACGGACTCAGGGTTTGAAAATATAAGTTCGGAAGCAGATCGGCCAAGATTCAAACTCAAGTGTCTAATAAAACAAGTTCAGACAGACCGACCCAAACCCGACCCACGGATGATCCATTACCATCCCTACACAAAATATTTTAAAAATTATTAGAGTAAACCCATCACACCTACACCGAACTATTTTACCTTTCACACTCATTTACATACAATATTACTTATTAATCAACAAAGCTATCATGTCATTCGCACTAAACAAAATTTTAACAAAAAAAATTATAAAAAATAAAAAATTAGAACATAAATGTGAGAAAAAAAATTCAAATAAAAAAAACCAAAATTAAAATGTAAAAGAGAAGGAGAAAAAAACAAAAACCAAAATATTAATACCGAATAATCGAATAAAACCTTTCACCTATTAAACTATAAAAACATAAAATAAAATTTCACAGTCTATAAAATATCAAATTATTTCAAATCTATAAAAAAAAATCGAAACCAATTTTTTTTAAAATTTAATTTAAATAATAAAAAAACTTAATTAAATATTATAAACTAATATAACACCAAATTCATAAAAATTATTTTAAATTATTTGAATTAAAAATTATATAAACAAAATTTGTAACCACAAAATATGTGCAAAACTATTTCTAGTTTACAAAACTAGTACTCAAAATTGAGAAGAGAGACGAATTGATTATATTTTAGATTTAATATAATAATATTTTAGTGACGAAAATCCATCTACTCTGTTTATTAGTCACTCGGTAGGTGGCCCAAATAATAATTATACAAATGCCTTCACATATTATATTAGGTTAAGAAAAAGAATAATGCGCCAAACATGCGGAAATTATGATCTTACAAACAACTAACGCCGTCATATTTCTAACAGCTGACAGAATATTCTCTCGTGATTCCAACGAAATACACGCGAGTCGCCAAACGTCTTTTTGTCCTGTTTTGATTCCGTTTATTGTTAACGCCTAACGGCATATTCCTCCATCTCTCTCTTAACTCGAGTGTGTGTACGTGCGAACGAGTTCATATTTTCACCCAAATATCAAACTACCATTCTGTTGATCTGTTTCTCTCTCTACCTCTTTCTCTTTAGATCGGAAAAAAGTTCATTGTATGGCCGTCAGTTCCAAGATTTCCCCGGCGTGGAAGCGATATCTCAACCAGATCTGGACCGATACTAGTCCCTTCTCTTCTCGCTCAGTCTCGGCTCTCATCACCAGGTATATCTAACTTGCTTCCATTAGCTCGATTGTCTTTGTCATATCTTCTCATTCTTCACAATGATTTGAATCTGTAGTTACTAATTTTAGAGTTTAAGGATACAACTCTATGTAGATATTTCATCTTCCCATGATTTAGGTTAAGATGTTTGTTTATGAATAGTAAGAAGAGATTTGACGATCAACGTTGATTCTATTTATAGAAAATAGTTTTTGTCATTTTTTGACGAAATTTGTTGTGTTTGTCGAATGAGGATCTTGATTAAAGCTAATTTATCTTTAGTTAACTAACCGATTCATCAAATCTGCATTGCTTTTTTTGTAAATTAACTACAGATCTGAGTGTTGTATATTTTAGTAAATGTTATTTTTTAAATAGAAAAAGGGATACTTGAGGGAATATTATTGATTATTGTACAATAAGCAAAAGCTTCGTACTATGTACACGGTGGAAGGTGGGTGGGATTTTGTTGACTTACTTGATGGTATGGATAAAGGACACGACACCACACCTTCTCCACCCTATCCGCTCCTAGTTTTGTTCCTATGAGTATACAGAATTACTGGGAGCATCTGGAATAGAGTTTTATATTTTGGATAAATATTTCATAGGTTATAATTTAAAATAATTTTTTTTAGATAGTATGGAAAAAAAATATAAAAATATAATAATAGTTCAAAATAATTGGATAAAAAAGTATTTTATAAAGGTGAGATGAAAACCGTCTAATTTAAATATACTTATGAAAAATAAAATATATTTATTGAATAATTTTTAATAATTTAAAGTTCTTTTTAACTATAGTTTGAATAATTTTTTTTTTAATTTAGTAAATATATTTATTATTTATGGTTTTGAGATACCATTTTAGTGACAAAATAGTTTGTTGATTAAAAAAAAATGGTGATTTAATTTTTTGACTATATATTTTAATGAGATATCCTTTTACTATTAGTTGATTGATTATCCATTGGGGATAAAGTTAGACCTCCATATCTATTTATTTAGAAGACGAATTTTATTGAAAATGAAAAGTTAAGAGAATAACTTTTTTAATATGAGTAGTTGAGAGGTTATTTATCAAGAAAAATATAGATGGGCACAAAAAACTAATTTTATCCAAATTAAATAGTAAAAAATCGACTAAATTCATTTTTTTTTTGATAAAAAGTCTCTCACAAAAATAAATAATCAAAAGTCTAATTATTTTTAATAAATAAATAAATAATCTAAATACAGCCTTTCAAAATATTAATATAATATCCATAGATTTTATGTTGATAATTTGATTGAATATAAAAATGACATTTTCCTATTTGTATAATAATTATGTAGGTGTCAAACAATGCGAAAATGTCGTATTTTTCAAAATATATTCTAAACATATGGTTTGCGAAATGTTTTTTTGTTGTCTTGCCAAATGCCTTTTTATGATAAAAAATAACATACAACTGTAAAACTGTAGTGAAATTTGTATTTTCTTTTTGTCATTTGGGAATAAGAATAAATTCGCCAATAAAATAAAAAATACGATTACAAATAGTCATAGCCCTATCTCGGATTTGTTCTATGTTTTAAAATATATAATATCCGTATAGTAAACAGATGCAATGGACCAAATCGATCTTGGTATATACGAGTTAAGACAAGATTTGAGTTTAGACGTTGGAATAGTTATGGATAGGTCCAAAATTACTAAAACTAATTGTAGTTTTCGTTTATTTACATTCATAATATTTTAAAAACTAAATGGTTAATGAAGTTACATTTAATAGTTTTGATGTTGTTTTAGCCGGATCTTTTAAACATGGAAAAGATTATGTGCAATCCCTTACTTAAATTGATGTATGTTGATGATATGCAGGAGAGGTGAACACACATCAGTTTATGACAAAAACCGGGATGAACAGGTTCGTCCGACTGTGGTACCAGAGGATGTGATCCAGCCTCACCCAGACAATTACTGGGCTCCACACCCTAAAACCGGAGTTTTCGGACCTGTCACCGAACACAACCTGAGTCCAGAGAGCGAGAGTGCGAAGGAAGGGGAGGGGTCGGTGATGGAGGAGAAAGCTTGGTTCCGTCCTACTAGCTTAGAAGATCTCGAAAAGCCTTCCACCCATTGAAGATTTGAACCAGACACAAAGCTCTATTTCTTGTGTAATAAGTAAAACAACATATTACTCGCTTGGATACCTACATCTGTTGTTGTTTCTTTGTTTTCAATAGATCATCATCTATCCAAGATTTGATATCTCAAGCCAGTCATTAGGGAAATAAATCATATACCAAATTCGACTCAAGCTCGACATGAGAAACTACTAACATTATTCGAGTTAGGCCACAAAAGGCCAAGACTACACGAGCGAGCTAACATTCTCCGAAATCAAAATTCGGTGTTGATAAACTTTACAAAATACATATATAGACTGTGAACCAAAAGAGTTTTATGTTACATAAATTGTTTAAAGAAGGAAGAATTGCTTATACAAATTCATCATCTTTCACCAAAAGAATGACAAAAAAAACTCACTTTTCACCCTGCTTTCTTTATCTATCATCTTTCATTTTTCAACAACATTCAAGACTCATGTTGTTTAAAGTGGTCTATGTTCAACGTTGTCGATCGATCTTGTACTTTCTCGAGAAACAAACGCGGTTAACCTCTAAGCAGGAAAATTGAACTTTTGAAAAGTTTTTTCCTTTTGTATCTTTCTATCGTCAAGTTCTCTCTATTAATTTTGTCTTCAAGAAACACTCATGTCACTTTCATTGCGTGCAAAACTTCCGTAAGCTGATTTCTTCGTGCTTTTTCGGTGTAATTTAGTACTTTTAGCTCTTGATTTTCTACTTTGAAGACGAGCACACGGAGAGGCATTGCCTTTCTTTTCTACTTCGTCATCTTCTTCTTCTTCCGATTCTTCTTCACATGAACCATCGCTGCTACTATCATCTGAAGAACTACTTTCTTCATCTTCTTCTCCGTCCTCGTGTTCTGGATCTTCGTGTGATTTATCACTGCTTTGCCTCGAAGAATGAAACAAATTTTTACTACTCTTTTGACTGTGTGAAGATCCTGAGTTTTTGCTTCTTTTATGACTTAACGAAGCTCCTCCTCTTTTCCTTGATTCACTCCCTTTCTTGCGTATCAAGCCAGTTTCTTCCTCCTCGTCCGAACTACTACCATCACCCTTCCTTCTAGAAGAAACATTCTTTGCCTCCCCGTAATGCGAATCGTCCTCATCATCAGAACTCGAAGCAGTTTCCCCGTCATGATGTTCATTATCATCGTCTTGATCCGAACACTCCTCGTCTGAACTAGAGCTGCTTTTAGCTCGAGAAACCACTCGACTAATACTAGCTATGAATTCAGCATGTTTTGTTGACATGATTGGAATAGCAGTAGGGATAGATTCTGTAGCCATTGATAGGAAACTGAGAGCTGTCACAACATCACTTATCAATGGACGAGCAGAAGGTTCCTCTTGTAGACACATTGCTGCTATGGCAACTGCTTGATTCAACCCCCTCTCTGGAAATTCCTTTTTTAGAAGAGGGTCTGCCATGTCTGGAAACCTCTTCGGATCTCTGAACATCGGTTGTGCCTGTTTAATCATACAATCACACAAAACACATATTTATAACCGGGGATGCAAAATTTTGTCTAAATAACATTGAGTCTGATCTAAATTCGGACATTGAAAAAATTGTTAGTTTGGTTCATAATTTGCGGCAAACCATTTCGTCGAATATACATTAGATAAAACACTGCAAAAAACCAATTTTTTATATGTGAACCGGGTTGGTTCCAGACTGTATGAGTAAAATCCGACCTTGTTCGGGACAACATGTTATTAGTTTCTAAAGAAAACTGACCGTTCACCCAACTTAAAACTGAAACATCGATGACAATGAAATCTAGAACAGGGCTAGTGAAATCGAAGTGACCTTCATAGAACGAGCTGTTTAAGAAAAGAAAATGTACCCAAGCAACTAAATTTTGTTCTTCAACTGATTTTGTGGTGTCCACAGCTCTTCGACCGGTTATGAGCTCTAGCAAAACGACACCAAAGCTGAACACGTCTGATTTAAGTGTAGGAGGACCTCCAATAAGTTCAGGAGCACTATAACCATAAGTTCCCATAACCCCTGTGGTCAGAGGCATACTGTCCCCAGCCGGACCAAGTTTACCCAGCCCAAAATCCGAAAGCTTAGGGTTGAATTCCTCATCCAGCAATATGTTTGATGCCTTTAAATCTTTATACACAAACGGGGGATTGGCCTTATCATGCAAATACTCCAACCCTTGAGAAGCCCCGTAGGCGACTTTCATTCTACTAGTCCAATCTAGTGGCTTTTGATCTCCCTTTATATCTACAAACACATCAAATCTAACAAGATTAGTCATGAGAGCAACTCGATAACTTCTATATTTTTACATTATGAGATTCTATAATCCCTCTATTTTGTATTATAAGATGGTTTATGAGACTAACTTTACATACCTAGAAGATGATCTTCGACCGAACCACTAGACACATATTCATAAACAAGAAGCCTCTGATCTCCATCGGCACAATATCCAATGAGGTTAACAAGATTCGGATGGTGAAGATCACTCAACACCGAAACCAATGAAATAAAGTCTCTATTCCCGTGCTGTCCATTCCTGTCTAGCTGCTTAACAGCCACCACCTAGATAATTTTTTTTAAAAAAAAGTTAGAAACAGAATTCGGTCGCATTTCCTGTAAAAAAGACGAGACAAAGTTATAAACCTGGTTTGTATCTTTAAATGTGCCCTTATATACCCTTCCAAAACCACCTTCTCCCAAAAGACATTCCTGTTTGAAATTCCTTGTTGCTGATGCTAACTCTCGAAATGTAAAAACCTTGGCAGCAATGTTTTCATTTACGATTGGCTCTTCGTCACCTGCCTTTACTCTTTTAATCAATTCAACACACGTAAACAAAGCCTACCATCTATATATCAACATAGTCTAGTTCTATAAATCATATTTTACCAAAGTATTCAACTTTTTTTGATATCCACTAGCACATTCAATGAACAAAATCATATTAGCTTGTCAACCAGATAAAACAAAGGATTTGGAAGAAAAAGACATACCAGGAGGTACCCTATCATTAAAATCGTCGGAACCAAACTCTTTCCTGCTGACCGATTTCTTGCTTTTAGATGAAAAACACGGGAAGCAATTCATGACTGTTTAAACGCATAAATATGTATATATAAATTGAAAACGAAAAAAAAAAAGAATAGGAAAAGAATTCAAAAAAAGATAGGAGGAAATGTTTTAGAATGAGGCGGGTCCTCCAAGGAGAGGTTGAAGGACCCCGCCTTTGGAGCTTAAAGGAAAGAGAGATATACAGAGACGATATTATTGATCAAAGAGCAAATCACAATGCATGGCAATGCCGATTTTCTCTTGAATGGATCATAATTAGTTTTGAGACTTTTCAGAGAAAAATATGGAGATTTTGATGGAGGTTTCTTTTTAGTTTTTTTTATAAAAAGGTAATTTTAAGCTGTTTTGTTGGATACTTCTAAATGAGAGCCATTCAATTTGTTAAATCTATATTTAATATAACTCTTGTGGAACACTACTGGCTTCAGCTGGCTATGCCTGTTAAATTTCACAAAGACTTCTACTCTTATTCAACATCTGTTTTTCGCCGAAATGAGAAAACGAACACCAACTCAAAACTCAGAAGGCTATAGATTAGTTACATTAACATTACTATAAATATATATAGATAATTTTAGAATAGATCATGCTAACTAATACCTGTCATGTATTTTACAACATTTCAAACGCAAATTAACATATAAACTGACTACACAAGTCAATATCGGTTTCGGTTTGATAAAAATATACATGCTGACACGAATGATCCGAAAACATAATTAAACCTGAAAATCCGAGTTAAACCTGAAACCTCGAAAAATCTACTAAACCCGAAAAACTAGAATCTGTGTGTTTTTCTGTCAGTTTTGGGTTAAACAGATCCATAGGAATCCGACCCCTTCTTTACAGGGTCGCATTAGCGTCAATCCAATTAGGTTGTAAATTATCATGACCCTTCAATCACTAACATTAAGCTTGACCAGTTTCCTAATTTTTTACCATTTTCTATAAAACTATGGAACACCATGTCATAGACAGTGCAAAACAGAACACAGTTTCGATTTAGTACAGAATTGGTAGGAAACATGATGAACCGAATCACCTTTTTTTTACCATTTTTATTTATGTAGAAAATACTATAAGCTAAAAAGCCAAAGAAAAATTACTTTTTTTTCTTCTTCTTTCTTTTTGGGTTGTTCAGTATCGACATTAAAAAGGACTTAATGGTGATTATATAACAAGAAGGTATAAATCAAAGAATATAAATGTACAGAAAACCCGTATCTAATTTCTAAAAAACAGAAGTGATATAGTTACACACACCAAAATCGGAAGTAGCTGGTAGTATGTAGCCCTAAGAAACCTGCTAGATTGCAGATTATAATCGTTTTTCCTTCATTCTCTCTCCCTTTCGGATTTGATAATGGGTCTGTCGTATACAGAAGAAATACCGCCAATATCAGTCTAAACAGGGACTGCACTCGGTGGCCTTTCAGGTGAGGAACTCACCTTTCCTCAATATTTATATAGCAAGTATAGAAAAATAACAGCATAGACTTTAGTCGTGTGAAAAAGATCGGCGATAGGATTTACAACTCAGCAACTTTTTGAAAGAGGCTGCGAGGACAGGTCCGTTGTCTTCGCAAATCATTTTATGGTACGAAACAGGCACCTCGATGTTTGGTTTGCCAAATTAGTGGCAGAGATATTGGTTTGTTCAGTCATATTCAGATTATTTCTTATTCTTTTATTTCACGAGTGGTTGTCGTATGCATGTTTTGGTGTACGTTGATGATCTTATTTTATCTAGAAATGACCCCGGTGCATTAGTGAAGTTTAAGAAATACTTGAGAAAGGAGTTAGGTAATCTCAAATATTTTTTTGGAGTTGAAGTAGCACGGAGTTTTGTGGGTATCTTTCTCTGCCTACGTAAATATACTATAGACATTATTTCTGAGACAGGTTTACTTGGCAGCAAGCCTGCACCATTTCCCATGGAGCAAAACCACCAGCTCGACAAAAGCGAGTCAGCACTACTCATTGACGGGTCCGCGTACTGCAGGTTGGTGGGCAGACTGATTTATCTGGCGTTTACACGACCAAATATCTGTTTTTACATATTTTATCTCAGTTTATGCAGAAACCTCAAGAGGATCACTGGGAGGCTGCATTACGAGTTGTTCGTTATCCGAAAGGGAGCCCAGGTCAGGGAATTCTTCTACCAAGTAGTTGTAATCTCACTCTGAAAGGCTGGTGTGATTCTGATTGGGCTGGATGTCCAAAGACTCGGCGCAGTGTGAGTGGTTGAATGGTTTTTTTTGGTGATTCCCATGTTTCTTCGAATACTAAGAAATAAGATGTTGCATTATCTTCCGCTGAAGCAGAGTACCGGTCTATGACAGGATTAACTTGTGAGTTGAAGTGCTTGCACGGTTTGCTCAAGGATTTTGTGGTCTCACACTCAGGGGCTATGCAAATTTTCTGTGATAGTCAGTTGGCTTTACAGCTTGCCCACAATCCTGTGTTTCATGAGCGTTCAAAGCATATTGAAGTAGATTGTCATGGGAGGCCAGGTCAGGGAATTCTTCTACCAAGTAGTTGTAATCTCACTCTGAAAGGCTGGTGTGATTCTGATTGGGCTGGATGTCCAAAGACTCGGCGCAGTGTGAGTGGTTGAATGGTTTTTTTGGTGATTCCCCTGTTTCTTGGAAGACTAAGAAATAAGATGTTGCATTATCTTCCGCTGAAGCAGAGTACCGGTCTATGACAGGATTAACTTGTGAGTTGAAGTGGTTGCACGGTTTGCTCAAGGATTTTGGGGTCTCACACTCAGGGGCTATGCAAATTTTCTGTGATAGTCAGTTGGCTTTACAGCTTGCCCACAATCCTGTGTTTCATGAGCGTTCAAAGCATATTGAAGTAGATTGTCATTTTTTACGAGATGCGATACTTGATGGGGTTATTTGCGCATCTCGCATGCCCACTCAGTCTCAACGTGCAGACACCTTTACCAAAGCACTAGGCAAACAAAAGTTTAAGTTTTAGCTTGGCAAGTTGAGCATTCATAATCTTCATGCCCCAACTTGAAGGGGGGGGGGGGTGTTAAAGTGTCAGGATTATAATCAATTAGAATCAAATATATATGGGTTGTGTTATAATGTATATGGGCTATTTAATATTAGTCTGTATATGGACTAGGGTTTACTTTTTGCCACAATGTATATACAGTATAATTGTAATTATAGGATGAGTTTTACGTGTTACGAAGGTGAATGTATAAGAGACACAATTCTGTGTTTAGGTGACGACACCGATTCATTCTATTTTCTTTGTATCCCAACTTTGCACTTTTAGATCAATTCTAACATTTTGTATCCGTTATTTATTGATTTTATTACGATACAACTTACCATTAAGGAGTCGATTATAATCTGCGTAAGTCGCATATTAAGTTATTAATTACTAAACACTATATACGTGAGTTTTATTTTTTTCATCATCATGTTTAGATACTCGATACTAGTTGGTTGACTATGACGCGGAATACCGATTTATAGTTGATGTTTTCTTATACAACGAATGAAACGCTTAATACCTGATTAGGGAAGTGCTTGGTACATGTGGTGTTGTCTGGTTAGAGTTTGCAAAAATAGATATGAGGTGAGGTTGGAATACTCAGAGTGGAGAAAGTATTGTTGGTGGAAATTCATATGTTGGTGAAAATGATGATAACAATGGCTAAAAAAAGTGGTTAGTCTCATTCGTTTATAAATTTAATTCATATTTATCTTTCATATTCATTTTTGTGACGAATCAGTATCTAACGTTTCTAAACTATTTCAAACTAGTCCTTCATGATGTCATCGATTTTTTTAATCATGTTATGCCTTTTGACCATCCACATCAGCTTCCATTTATGATGTTTTAAAATCCAATTATGCTATATAACCATCCACATCAGTTTCCATGTAGGTCAATGACATAAAGGCACCCAATTATTTCATGACACCATCAACTCTTTTGATCCAATTGTGTTTTTTGACCATTTACATCACCTTCCACGTAGGGCATTTTTAACCCAATTATCCCATTTGATCATTAACCCAGTTATCCATTTTGACCACCCACATCAGCTTCCACGTAGGACATTTTAGGCTCTTTGACCATGCACATCAGCTTCCACGACGGTGACATGGAGGCACCCAATTATGCCCTTTGACCATCCACATCAACTTCCACGTAGGTTGATGACATGGAGGCACCCAATTATGTACTTTGACCATCCATATCAGCTTCCTTGTGTGACAATGACGTGGAGGTGATCTGGTCTATATAATAACTCAACCCATTTTAATTAAAAAATCCAAATTAATTTAACTAAGTTATAGTCTCACGTACTAGTTTGGTGATATTATTAATATTATATATATAAACGATGTACGATTCTTAAAGTCTAAACATGATTGACAAGAGAAGATTAATATTTTTAGGTCAAAAGCTGGTCACACAGACATATGTTCACGCATGCGCAAACACACACATGTATACATAGATAAAAAAAAAGAGAAAAGGTTTTTGACGCTACATGGGCCATTAAATAAAAACTTAAAATTTCTATGGGTGCATGGAACCATGATGCATAAAGGGAAACAAATAGGTCTTCACCAACATGGTTTATGTTCATCGAGTTACATTACAATTAGGGCTTTTATAGTTTATACCTTCTTAAATACACAATACTAACAAAGAAACGTTATATATAATGCTCTAAACTTGAACATTGTATGAATTTTAACCATTTAATGTGTTTATTTTATTTGTTATACACTTATATTTTATGGTTTGTTTCAGTAGACATGGCACGACACTAATAGATTTTGCATGAAAATATTTTTATATAGACTGACTGTATATACCAATTGGTATATGTTCTTCTTGCTTCTCTTGTTGATTTGTTTTCTTCTTTTTCATCTTAAACAAGTGCATTAAAATATCAATTATACATGATATAACGGAAGGTACTTTAAACTCTTTGTTACCCATGAAAATTATAAATCTTTATCTAATTTGAACATATGTCTGTGTGATCATCTTTTGAGCTATAAACATTAACTTCTACTCTTATCAATCATGTTTAGACTTTAAGAATCCACATCACTTAATAGTAAATATGTTGACGGTAATATATGAATACAATATTAATAATATTACCAAGCTAGTAACGCGGGATTCTAATTTACTAAAACTGATTTGGGTTTTTAAAATTAAAATAGGCTGGATTATTAGGTAGGCCTGAGTTTTTTTAATTAATATGAGCTGGGTTATTAAGTAGATCGGTTGGATACTGGGTCAAATACTAGATAAATAATAAATATGAATTTTTAATTAGTTACCATTTCCACGTTATCGTCCTAAATAGAAGTTGGCGTTGATGTTCAAAGGGTACAATTGGGTTAAAAGAGCTTATGATGTCATGAAAGACTAGTTTGTAACATTTTTGGAAATTTCAAAGACTGTTTTCTTATAAATATGATCACGGAAGACTAAAGTGAGGCAAATTACAAACGAAAAGGACTAACCACATCTTCAGCCTCATAACAATAATAATGAAGAATATAATTATTATTTGATTAGTTTTATCATGTGACTAAATGAACTCTGCATACATGTAATCTAACATGACAATTTTTTTTCTGTTAGGATTCCGACTTTTAGTGTACTTATAATTTTTTTTATGTTCCTACTAATGGTATTGAGGGTGACAAAACTGAAACAACATTTGACATAATCGATGAGTCATTCTTTGCTGACATTGATATATCAGAGTTTGAAGCTACTCAACAACCTCAAGCATCTCACATAAAATAGACTCATGATGATACTATGAGTGAAGACAATATTTATGATCCAGAGCCCTATAGCGAAAGAGAGACCAATGTCGATAGTGGGTAGGCGTACGAATGTCATTGTAGGTGTCCTTGAGTATGAATTTGATAACCCACCTCTTTGTAATTTAATAGTGGACGTTATAGAAAATGATGTTAGGAGGAGGGAGAAAGATAATGAGGTTATTAATCTCCTACACGTTGCGATGCTTTCTAATTCTTGCGAATCTAATATAAGCTGGCTAATTATAGAGCCTATCATGCACGATGTCTGAAACTTTGAGATTATTTTCTAACCTCAAATCATGGATGATATCATGCCAGTAGTGAGTGACAAGAGAAGTAGGTAGAAGCCAAGAATTGAACCCGAAGGATGTATTATCCCCATTGCTAATCGCTACTTTATGTAATTTACAAGTCAAAGGCCTAAGATATAAAAATTTCTCCAAGTCCATTAGGAGATGAGCCAAAATCTAAAGTCTATAACTATTTTTTTTTTAATTTTCTCAGTTTTGATCCAATCGCACGAGATATAGTTTTTTATTACTAATTATGGACTACTAAAGTTTAAGGAGGACCATGATTTTACTTTTTAGGTAAAAAATCCCATGGCCACCCTCCAACATGGGAAATGTGATTGTAGACTAGGTCACCTGAGCCTATGGTATTTTAATCTCGTGGCCAAACTAGAGGAAGCGACGAAGGTACTATGAAAGTTATTTAAGAACTCTTGAATGGAGAATAAAAATAGATAACCAGTAAATATTGATGAGATCAGATATTTTAGTTACTGTGTCTTGACTTAATCTGATGTGCAGTTCGGATAATGACCACTATTATAAAACTATGAACATGACAAATGTAATAAATGCTGACTAAGTTAGTTGCTGGTCACTTCAAACTAGATTACTAATGGGTCCTCCAGCAGCTCATCAAATGAGGCAGCACTTGAAGAATAATTATCTTCAAGTAGTGATGAGGGAAGATCTAAAAAGAAAATGAGGTTGACTAAAAAATATTCAATAAAGAGGGATAGACATGGCAGGCTTAAGAAGCACCATGATACGGGTAAGGGGTCAGCCCATAAGAATATTGATAAGTTGCTGATTGATCCCTTTGCCTTTCAGTCCAAACCGGGTATTTTTGCAACCCCTAATAAATATATTGTTTTTAGCCGTAGAAAAAATTAGAGGAAATCGCCTTTGTCCGCAAAAATACTCTCCAGACATCTTCCTAAGAGGTTTGATAGCTCCAAAATGGAAAAATACGATGGAAGTCGTGATCAGAACAACCATCTGGAACAGTTCAAGAACTTCATGATGAATTTTGACGACAATGACAAGCTACTGTGTAGGGCCTTTCCCAAACTTTCACTGGAAGTGCCTTCAAATGGTACAATAGTCTCCCCTCAAGGGTGTATAAGAAATTTTGATACATTTTGGGTTGCCTTCCGGAGGCAATTTGTTGGAAGTAAGGAACTCAAGGGTAATGGAGACACCATTATCTATTATGCTCAAGAACCAAACGAGTCCTTGTAGGAGTACATTAATCGTTTTGTGAATACAAAAAATGGGCTAGAAGATTACTTTGAACAAATTGCAATTGCTTCCCTTAGACAAGGTTTAAATCGAGGAAATCTAGTCGATTCAGTAACTCGGAAGAAGGCTATGACCTAGGGTGGTTTGTTGAATCAAGTGGGAAAGCAAATCAACGTAGAAGAGACCAAGAAAACCAGAGTACACCGCCAAGTGAGATCTACTACTACAACAACAACTCCTCAGCTGATAACTAATCCAATTATTGGGTTAAAAGAGACTGGACAGGGGTCCCACCGGTCAAAGTTGAATCAGTCCAACCAAAATCAGAGCCAACAAACCAGAAGTAAGAGGGGGCCCTGGGTTAAGCCTGAGTGGTTTTCTGAATTTGGGGACAGTGTGGATACAATTTATGACAAGCCTAAGAATGAGGTGCATTTTAGAAAAATACCAGCGTTGCAGTCCCCCAGAGAAAACTGGAGCATTCGCTTCTACCAATACCACAATGATATAGGCCATGATACTCACGATTGTATAGCCTTGAGGCAAGAGGTCTAGAACCTCATTGAAAGGGGTAAGTTGGTGGCCTACGTCAAAAAGTGAGGGGGAAGCAGATCGAATAATGCGCAAACTAATACTCCCCATAAGTAGATTCCGGGTATCCAGATCTAGATCCGAGTTGAAATCAGGTGGGGGTTGATGAGTCTGGAAATTCTCACCACTCACTGTAGAAACCGAACAGGGGAAATTTGGACAAAAGCCACCCACTGAACCATTCGAAGTGGACAAAAGTACTAAAAACTAATCACCTTTTGACTAAGCTAATTGCTAATCTGCTTAATAAACTAATGAGTTTTTGAACTCGACCCAGTTTCATAAGTTTGACCCGAAAGCCCATGTGGCCCATAATTAAGGGTATAAATACCCAACCACTTTCATTAATGAGGATAATGAACATTTAATACAACCATGCAACTCAAATCTCTCACTACAAAACACTTAAACATTAAATACCTTTGAAACACCATAAAACACCTGACCGAATTACCCTCAGTAAAAAATAATCCACACTAGGGGTGATAACAGACAAAAACAAAATAGTTTCCAGAATGATCATCTTTTTTGAATCACTAACTAATTTTGGAGGGGATACAATGACCGTGCCTTCTATTTCATCAAGGAAGAGGCATGTCCACAATTTGGCCACCCTGTTGGATGATAAAATGTCCACCTACCAGTGTCAATCCCCATCCCCATTTATAGTTTTTGATGAGGATGACCTCAGGTACATTGCAAGACCTCATGAAGATGCGGTGGTAATAGGGGCTTCAATAGGGGGAAATGATATACGCCAGATTCTGATTGATACAGGTAGTTTGGCAAACATCTTGTTTCTAAGCTCCTATAAGCAAATGAGAAACCCTTCGGTTATACAACGCTCAAACAAAACCATTGTAGGCTTCACAAGAATTTCTGCAGATGTGATTGGGGAGTTTGAAGAGGAAGTATTGTTGGGCAAGGGACCCTTTAAAAAGATGGTAAGAGTACTATTTATTGTGGTGGATTGCCCAACATCGTACAATGCAATATTTGTGAGGTCTTGACTCTCCAGAATGCATGTTGTGGCCTCTACGGTCCACTAATGTTTGAAGTATGTTGTCCATGGACAAGTAGGTGTTGTCCGGAGCAGTCAGAAGATAGCCAGAGAATGCTATGCAACAACCCTTTCCACTAAGACTCTAGGGCAGTCAGAGTTAACAAAGATTATCAGCTATTGGAGCCTTCTGCTGAGGAAAATGAAATTGATGATCCCATGGAGGCTCCTAGTGTTATAATACCAATTGAGGAGTTTGAAACCCACTCCCTCGCAGAGGGAAAAAATATTAAGATTGGTTTCAAGCTCACACCGGAATTAAAACACCGATTATTATCCTTTTTAACAAATAATCAACATTTTTTTTGCATAGTGTAATAGTGATGTCATTGGAGTGCTAACATATATTATTTCCCATAATTTGTCAATCCGGAGTGATATTACACCAGTTGTACGAAGAGGAGGTCTTTTTCTAAAGGAAAAACATATGTGATTGTTCAAGAAATTGACCGTTTAACCAAGATGGGTCATATTAAAGTATCTCAGTACCCTTTGTGGACTGCCAACCCTGTATTAGTCAAAGAAAAAGAATGGCAAGTGGCGTATGTGCATTGATTTCACTAACCTTAATAGGGCATGCCCTAAAGATCTTTATCATGTGTGTCGGATAGATCAGTTGGTGGATTCTACCACTGGAAACAAACTATTATCCGTCATGGATGTTTTCTCAGGATACAACTAGATACAAGTAAATCCTAAGGATCAAGACCACACTACTTTTATCACAGATAGAGGTCTTCATTGTTATAGAGTCATGCCGTTCAGATTAATAAATGTTGGGGCCACTTATCAGAGGTTAGTGAATAAAGCTTTTTCTAATCAGATTGGCAGAAACATGGAGGTTTACATAGATGATATGATAGTTAAAATATTGGAGGAAGATTCACATATACCTGACCTTCAAAAAGAGTTCTCCAATTTAGAGGCTGTAAATTTAAAGTTGAACCCTAGAAATTTCTTGGGTTACATAATAAGTAAAAAGGGAATTCATGCTGATCCGAACCAACTTAATACCTTACTAGCAATGGAACCTCCTCAGAATATCAAAGAAGTTCAAAGGCTGACAGGACGATTGGCTCCTTTGAATAGGTTTATCTCAAGATCATCAGACAAGTGCGCTCTATTCTTCCAAGTGTTGAGGAATGCTAAAGACTTCAATTGGTCTTCAAAGTGTGACCAAGATTTTATTGAAATCAAGAAGCATTTATCCTCGCCTAAAAATCTATTCAAACATGTTCGAGAGGAAAAGCTCTATATATATCTGTCTATATCAGAATATGCAATAAGTATTGTACTAGTAAGAGAGGTGGACAATTACCCTCGTCCGGTGTATTACATCAGTAAGAGTCTGTTGGATGCTGAAAGAAGATATTTGAAGTTGGAAAAATTGACATCGGCCCTAGTTGTTGCATCAAGGAAGATGAGACCATACTTCCAAACTCATTCCATTGTGTTAGAACATCTTTCCCCTTGAAAAGCGTTCTTCAAAAAGCTGATGTATCAAGTAGAATGACCAAGTGGTTAGTAGAGCTGGGTGATTACGATATTGATTTTTCACCTCGAACAAAAATTAAAGCCCGATCAGTGGCTGACTTATTGGTAGAATTTCATGCTGCTAGATCCTTCGGACAGGAATCAGAAAATCTATCCAAGAAAGAATGGGTAGTTCAAACTAACGGTGGATCAAGTACTATAAGCTATAAAGCTGGGTTTTATCTAACTTCTCCATATGGTGACAATATGTATCATTCCATATGTTTTGGGTTCAGAGCTTCTAACAATGAGTATGAATATGAAGCAGCCAAAGCTGGTCTTAAGCTGGCTCTCTTATGTGGGGCAAAGAGAGTCTGGTTAATGAGTGATTCCCAATTGCTGATTCATCATGCTCAAGGGCAATTTGAAGCAAAGAAAGAACAATTGATTAAATACTTTCTTATGTTGAGATAAGTTGCCGCAAACTTTAAAAATATATACTATGAGCACATTCCTAGATCGGAGAATACTCTGGCAGACTCTTTGGCAACTATAGCATATTCTGAATCCTACCCATGAATTCTTGTGCAGGAATGTCCATCTGTACAGACAGATCAAGGAAAAAAGAGTGAAGAAAATATGAATATACTCGTTAGTCAACCTAAATATTGGAGATATTATCTTCTCCAATACATCTCCGATGTGATATTGCCCTCGAATAAAGATGTGGCAAAGAATATTAAGTACAAGGCTCGCGGTTTTTTGATGCTAAGAGAGGTTATTTACAATAAATCATTCAGCAGACTTTCTCTTACGTTGTTTAGGATTTGAAGAATCCCAAGTTGTATTATCTGAGCTACATGATGGAGAAGGTTTCGCATACTGTGGTTATAGGGCCTTAACCAGAAAGGTCCTATTAGCAGGATACTACTGGCCAACCATAATGGTAGATACTAAAGAGATGGTGAAAAAGTGTGATCCTTGTAAAAAATATAGGAATGAAATGCATGTGCAAACAGTTTCTATGGAGTCCATATCTGAACCAATACCCTTTTCCAGATGGGGGATGGATCTGGTTGGGCCTCTTCCTATGGCATCAGGTAGATGTAGAACAATCATAGTCGCTATTGACTATTTTTCTAATTAGATAGAGGCATGTCCTTTGGCTGGAACCACTTCGAAGGAAGTTATCAAATTTATCATGTCTAATATATGTTGCAGATTTTGGGTTCCCCGGAATATTACTACAGACAATAGGCCACAGTTTGATAATAAAGACATGAAAGCTTTTTGTACTATTAGAGGAATTCAACATTGTTTTTCTTCTCTTTTCCACCCTCGAGCGAATGGCCAGGTTGAGGTTGCAAATAGAACCATATTGTCCGGATTAAAGAAAATTTGGAATGAACTGCAGGAAAGTGGCCAAGTTATTTACAAAAAGTATTATAGGCCTATCGAACTACTCCTCGGGCTGCCACACAAGAGTCTCTTTTTTCTCTGATGTAGGAGATGGATGCAATTACTCCTATAGAATATACTTTACCATCTTACAGAGTCTAGAATTATACTGAACAGGCTAATGACATAGCAGTTAGGAATCAATTGGATTTAATTGAAGAAAAGAGAGTTCAAGCACATCTGAGAACAACGCATTACCAAGGATTGATTAGGATCAGATTTGCTTCCAAAGTTAATTTCTCTGGAGATTTCTCTGCATCTGACCCCATTACGATAAAAGGCGAGGGTTTTCTAATGCTAATTACAATTTTCTCCTTAGGGAGGGGGTTTTGGGACTCCCGAATAGAGGACCCTGATGGAAGAGGTGAAAGGCTTGTGACAAAGGGAAGTTTTCTAACATTGGAAGCGTTTGAGGATGATGAACCCTGGTCTGTGTTCACTTGTGGTTGATTGTTTCCTTCACCAGGAGAAACAGGAAGGCCATCAGCAATGCGTTTGTCTCTTGTAATTTTTCTCGCTTTCTCTAACTCAGATAAATTCAACCAACCTCCTTTTACTAGGACGTTTCTGGCTGTGAACATATATGATTCAAGCACAAATTTTAAGATGAAGTAAGCTTTCTCTCACTAGGAATGTTTGTAATTTTTCAAGACAATGAAACAATAAGAAGGTTATGTATAAAAATGAAAAATGGCAGTTACCTAGGAGAAGGTAAATCGCTTTGGGTAATGATTAAAAGATGCAAGGTATGGGAGTTAAAGCTTAGGTAACTTTCTAGCCTAGTAGGTACGAGAATCTAGGAGAAAAACGGCTGAGAGGTCAAACCAGAGCCTGAAACGTGTCCCACGATTGAAAAAGACTCTTAGAATTCTAAATTGAGAAATCAGTTCCACCAAAATTCGAACAAGGTCACTCTTGAAGGAAACATTTTACAGTTCAGACGCAACAATAGATCTGAGAATGTTGGTATTGATTTTGAAGAGTTAGCTCTCCCAAATATTCTTTGCAAGACCTAAAGGGGCTACTGATGAGATCAGATATTTTAGCTACTGTGTCTTGACTTAATCTGACGGGCAGTTCGGACCATGACCAGTATTATAAAACTCTGAACATGACAAATGTAATAAATGTTGACTAAGTTAGTTGCTGGTCACTTCAAACCAGATTATTAATAGGTCCTTAAACTTAACCCGACTTCACGATCCGACCCAATAATCCCATGGGTCAGTAATTAAGTATAAATACCCCAACCACTTTCATTAATGAGGGTAATCAAAATTTATTACTAGCACACAACTTAATTATCTCACTACTGACTACTCTAAACATTAAATTCCACAAAACATCCAAAACACTTTACAAAATACCCTCAGACAGAAATAAACCACATCAAATATGGTCATAAAATTAGAATAAATTTAATAAGCTGGAGACGACGAGCGTAAAAGAGATACTTGTAAGTTCAAGAATCAACACACGAGGTAATGTTATGAAACAAAGACTGAAAATCAGTGTGTGAAAGCCGCTTAGTAAGAAAGAAGACTACCAAATATTTCAGCGGAAGAGTCCCAAACTTAAACCATACAATATTGAGGAGATCATTCTTAAGGGTTGGCCTCTCTAATAACCCAACACATTTTTATTAAATCATACAATATCTTTGATGATATTATTAATATTGTATTCATATATATATACCGTCAACATATTTATTCATGTGATGTAGGATTTTTAAAGTCTAAACATAATTGATAAGAGTAGAAGATTAATAGTTTTAGCTCAAAAGGTAGTCACACAAGCATTTGTTCAAATTAAATATGTTCACGGCATACACATGTATATATAGATTAAGAGAGAGAAAATATTCTTGATCGCTACATGGGCTACTAAATGAAAACTTTTAATTTAGAGGGAAATAAATAGTTCTTCACAAGTACGGTTTATGTTCGTCTAGTTACATTACAATTAGGGCTTTTATAGTGTATACCTTTTGAGATGCATGAAATTAACAAAGAAAGGTTATATATGTTGTTCTTTAAACTTGAACATCGTATGGCATTTTTTGTCCAATACATTTATGATTTTTGACCATTTAATGTGTTCAATTAATTCGTTATACACTTATATGTTTTGGTTTGTTTCAGTAGACATGACATGACACTAATGATTTTTTCTTGAAATATTTTTGTATAGACACTGTATATATCAATTGGTATATGTTACGCTTGCTTTTCTTGTTGATTTGTTTGCTTCATTTGCATCTTAAAAAAGTCTATTATAATAGCAATTGTCCATGATATAGCTGAAGATACTTTAAACTCTTTGTTACCCATACCAATTGGTATATGTTCCTCTTGCTTCTATTTGTTTGTATGACCAGCGTTTGAGCTAAAAACATTAATTTATACTATTATCAACCATGTTTAGATTTTAAGAATCCCAGATCGCATGTCAATAAATATATTGACGGTATATATATATATATATATATATGAATATAATAATATCACCAAGCTAGTATCGTAGGCACTAATTTATTTTGAATTAATGTGGGCCGGGTTATTTAAGTAGATTTGGCTGAATAGTGGATCGAATACTAGATAAATAATAATGCATTTTTTAATTAGTTATCGTCCTACATGGAAGCTGACCTGGATGTTCAAATAACATAATTGGATTAAAAGAGCTTATGATATCATGAAAGACTAGTTTGTAGCATTTTTAAAAATGTCGGATTATTACAAAAATGAACACGGAAGACTAAAGTGAGACAACTTGCAAACTAAAAGGGCTAATCATGTTTTTAGCCTGATAACAATGGTGGTGAAGAATATAGTGATTATTTGATTAGTTTTATCATGTGACTGAATGAATTATGCATACATGTAATCTAACATGACAATTATTTCTGTTAGGATTCCAACTTTTAATATACTTATACTTTTGTTTAACGTTCATGATGTGTCTTGTTCAATAAAGTTTTTTTTTGCTTAATATAAAAATAGGTTCAATAAAAATTAATAATCCAAAGTTACCATTTAATTATAACCTCTAAAATACTATATCATTATTGATAATTCCTAATATGAACCTCGGGTTTCCAAGGTAAAAAGATAATGCCTAATATGAACCCCGGGTTTCCAAGGTAAAAAGATAATAGTTTCATTTTACTATTGCCCTCCCTTTCATGATGGATGTGTTGGAACCAGTTGTCTTGAACTGTTGTAAACATGGCTCAAATAGTTTTAAGAAAAATATGTATGGTAGATAAGCTGTTTAATTTGATATAAAATAAACATCTCTTATTTTTATCAGTATTGACAAAATTTATAATATTATAAAGTTAAAAAGCTTCGTTTTTTGTAAAACAATATAAATTAATGGTAAAAAACATTTACATCATTCCCTGGATATTTATTTAAATATGGAAATACTAATACAAGGTCTACAGGGCATGCCCCCAGCATAGAGAGTGCAAAAACATCCAAAAAAGTGAAAAGAATACATACATAATAAGGGAAATGATATATAGAGAGTGGTTAAGTAACATATTCCGATGACAGCAAAAAAGAACGGGAGAGAAACCACAAAATACGAGCGAGACATGTATATAAATAAATAAATAAAAAAGTTAGTAGTGCTTAACTAAAAAAAAGAACTTTTGAACCGTGGAATCTATAATAGAGGTACGTGAGAATATGATGAAACATTACCGAAGCAAGGGAGTTGGAATCATTAAAGATTCTATCATTTCTTTCCTTCCAAACTTGGTAGACCACCATACATAAGGCAGAGCACCAAATATAACCAAGAACCGAAGATATTTATTTGGATGGAAAGACACACAAATGAAGGAATGTATAAGAATATTATGTTTGTTCCAAATAATATTGACCCAAGGTACCTGAGAGGAATATAGATGAATGTTATTATGGGTACTACTAACTATACGAATCTTACTTATCTGGTTGAAGATCTAGATTTTAACATCCTCGTCGTTTTTAGGGGTATGAAGTAAACTAACAGGGTTATCAATTTCCTGCTGATGGGCTTTGGTGTGAGTTATTTCTGATCGAGGGTAATATTGTAAAGTGTTTTGAGAATTTAATGTTTAAGGTAAAATGTAGAGAGATAATTAAGGTGTCTGCTTACCCTCATTAATGAAAGTATTTGGGGTATTTATACTTAATTAATGACCCATGGGCCTTTTGGGTGAGATTATGGGCTTCAGTTAAATTTAAGAACCCATTAGCCCAATAAATCAATTTACCAACAACTAGCTGAGTCACGTTCCACTAATTTATTATGTTCGGTTGGACATGGTACTGGTTATATCCTAACTGCCCTTCAGAGATATGTAAGATTTAGTGTCAAATAAATCTAACTTTATCAGTAGTCCATTTAGGTCTTACAAATAATCGTTGGAAGAGCTAACTTGAAAAAAAATAAAACTTAGTATAAATTCAAGGTGATCCTCTGATTTGTCGTCTGTATCCGAATTGCAGAGATTAACTTTATCGTTAATAATTCCAAAATTCATGTTGATCGGATTTCCAAGAGTCAGCCTGATCGGATTTTGAAGAGACTAATGTTACCGTTAAGAATTCCAAAAGTAATTTTTTAACGTGGGACACTTGGCTAAAACGTTACTTAGGGTGTAACCCCCATACTTCATAGCCCCTAATCATTACTTTGATCAGTTTGTATTCCCATAGGTAAACTCCCACATCTTTATCTTTATATAAACCGGTCTCACTGTTCTATTGTCTCTTAAAACACAAAAATTACTAGAGAGAGAAAGCTTGATAATCTTCTCAAATTTTATCTGGGTAGATTTATGTTCATAGCCAGAAACGCATTGGTTAAAGGAGGTTGGCTGAATTTATCTGATTTGGAGAAAGCAAGAAAAGACGCAAGAGTTGCGGCTCGTCTCCCTGCTTCTCCTGGTGGAAAAATCGATCGACCAAAAACAAACACTAACCAAGACTCTTCGTCATCAAAGACATAAAAGGTTAGAAAATTACTTATTGTCCCGACCCTATCTCCCTTAAAGTTAGGGTCTTCAGTTCAAGAGTCCCAAAACCCCCTACCTAAAGAAAATGCAGTTTCCAGTGTTAGAGAAACCTTCACTTTTCCTAGCAATGGGTTCGGATGCTGAGAAATCCATCCCTCCCCACAGAATAACTCATCAGTCTAAAGCTAAAACTACTCCTACTTCTTCGAAAACTGCTAGTTCGGAGACAATAAATCCCCTAACAGATACTAAACCATCCAAACAGCAGTCAAGCATAATGGATGAGACTGTGGAGGACAGTATAAAAGACACTCTCTTTGAGGCGTCCAAACAGACTGAAGACACTACAACAGATCCAATAACCATAGTAAAAGTGGTCTTATCCAATCTTGATGCACTTCCAGAGTGTCTAGAAGGAAAGGTTGGGCCAAACTTTCAAAAGGTTAGCGTGAAGTATCTGATAGCCCTCCAAAACATTGCTTATGTATATACCCATACTGCTGAGTTGGGTCGGATCCGAACAAATTAGGGATTTCTTGAATCAGTTAAAGTGAGAATTTTGGTCACTCCAGAGACTCATATGGACTGCAAGTCCAATGAGCTGGTAGTATACACTAAAGTGCTGAATTGGGGACTCCGGTTCCCTTTGGATTTAGAGATAGTCAGGTACTTTCACCTGATAAAATTATGTCTGAGCCAACTGAGCCCAAATGCATGGTATAATTTGCTGGCCGGTATAATGGAATCAAGGTTGTCAAAAATCCCACTACCCATGGATCAATTTGTTGTTGTGGCGAGTTTGTGCAAGAACCACCACATCCTCTTTTACCACTATAATATGGGGAACGATTATAAGGTGGTAAATGATTTGTTGGAGTCCGAAAAGCCATGGAGGACCCAATTTCTGTTTTTCAGTGGAGCATGGGAGAACGGGAAGAAGATAAGAACTGCCACTAATCCAAGTCAACTGATCAGTCGCTGGAAGAGTATAAGTAATCTTTATTTATGTTTTCTTTAGTTTTTAAATACTGTGTTGTTATTCCGAACTGACGGTTGTGTTTTCTTATATTTTTTTTGAAGAAGTTTCTGAAGCATTTAGAGGTAGGCCAAGAAACTTGTGCCAAGCTAAATGGATGGACATCGGAGAAATGGGGGAACAATTTCCACAATTTCTTTACTTCTGGAAACTTTGTAAGGTCTCACCTATGGAGACCTTACTTAGGAAAAACAGACTACTCCTCCCCTTGCTGATGCCATCTTAAAGAGAACTGAGGCTAAGATGGAAAAATTTATTTTTCTTCCCGGGTCAAAGCCCTTAGCCACGTGGACAAGATTAAAAACAAGAAGAAGAAGAAGAAAAAAGAATTTGACCCATCTCAACAAGTCACAGAAGGGGTCAGTTCGGAAAACCAAGGGGGAATCAATACTGCTCTGCTGAAGGCAGTTGAGGTTACAGTCAAAGAAGTCGGCGAATCGGATGATCCGCCTCAGATCATAAGGAAGGATCACAATAGAAGCAATGAGAGCATCGGTGAAAAAGTTGCAAAGAAGAAGAAAGTTAGCTTGGGGGAATAGCTAATTCTACGTCCTTCTGAACTCCTTCATCCTATTCCTACCAATCTAACTCTGTAAGAATAAATCCCACCTAACCTTCCTTCTCAAACGCTCCTTCCTGCCAAACAGGAAACTGCTGAAGGAGATGTCAATCTGGATGTGTTTCAGAATATGTATTTGAGTGAACTGGATAAGGATGATTCGGCGGAGCCTTATTCTCATGGAAATACGGCCAATTTTGTAAACTATAACGGTAAGACATACATGATATCAAGTGAGTAAGACACTCTGAGTCATGCCCTCTTAGGTTATATCCGTCCCGTAGTTGACCTGGAAAGGTAAATGAGGGAACGAACAACTACCATAACCTCTCTAACCACATAAAACCAGGGCTTGATGAATAATCTCTCTACCATTCAGCAAAGCATAGAATTATTAAAGAACGATAAAGAGAACTTAGTTGCCGAACTGCGCAAGTCACAAGATTCTCAAAAAGATCTCCAGCCTAAGTATTGCGGATTGGAAACTTCTTCTTCTAACGAGATCAAAACTTTGGAGGAGCAACTAGATGCTAGCACTATCAAAAATTTATCCAAAGACAAAGTCAACTTGGAGAATCTTCTTAAAGAGAAGACAAAGGAGAATACCTCTTTAGTAAACAAGAAAGTTCAGGAGATAGCTACTGGAATAGAGAAGTATGCTACTAGAATAGTGGATTTCTTGGAGAAAAGAGACAATGAGATTAAGTCTGACATGGTTTTGCTATTCCACGAGACTTTTCCGAAGAGGACCCTTGGTCCTTTGTGGAAATATGTAGAGTACAATGATATCCATTGACATACCCTGCCAGATGGTGACAAGCAGAACTACGCAAGCGGAGAAGACTCTGAAGATAATGAAGGAACTAGTGAGACTTCGAGCGCTGAACTCAAAAGTCCTAAGAAGGGTAAAAGCGATGAAGAAGTCGAAGGGAAAAAACCTTAAGGTTTTGTTGTTATTTTGTGTTCAAAACTAAAGTCGTTGGACGGCCAAGGCATTTGTTGCATTTTTTGAATTTCTGTCTTATGAACCAAAGTCCTTGAATGGTCAAGACATTTTTTGAACTGTGGATCGGGTCTATTCTGGTCAAGTTTTAATATCGTATCTTTCTTTTTATGAATCTCGTTTATCTCTTCATAGCCAATATTTAAATAGCTTTCAATATTTTTTATTTGTTAAATAAGTGTTTAATAACCATTAAATGATTCCAATCACAAATTTTTAATGAATATGATCAAGTGTTTAACAAATCCGATCAACTCAAAGATACTTTATTTGAGAGCCAGGGTGTTTAATGAGTATTTAATATCCGACCACCTCATACTATGGTTAAGTCAAGAAGAATTTTGCACCAGACTTTTGAAGAAGGCATAAGATATTATTGAAAAACTCGGACACCTCGTTAAAACCTCCCCGCGCCACCAGGGTAGGAAAGAGTATGCCCCTCTAATATTTACATTGACGTATAAAAAAGTAAATATTTACAAAGGAGTTTTATTTTAAATATAACCTGAGATGTTCAACGTTCCATGGGTGTTTTAGCGTTCTATCCTCTTTGTCTTGAAGTTTGTATGTCCCTGGTTTGACTTTTTCACATACCACATAAGGACCTTCCCAGTTTGGAGCCAGCTTGCCGAACTGTTTTTCCTTAGTGTGCAAAAAGACGTTTCTTAAGAATTTGTCTCCTAATTGAAAATATCTTCTATTAAATTTGGAGGCAAATCTGCTCCTCATCAGACCATAATAGTGTATTGTTCTTAAATGCACATTTAACTCTTCTCTCTTCAATCAAGTCCAGCTGATTTCTAACTGCCATACCATTTGCCTGTTCGGAATATTTTTGGATCCTGTAAGATGGTAAAGTAGCTTCTATGGCTATGATCGCATCCATCCCATAAACGAGGGAAAAAGGGATTCTTGTGTAGCAATCTGAGGAGTTGTTTGGTAAGCCCACAATACTTTTTGCAGATAACTTGGCCATTTCCCTGCAGCTCCCTCCAAATATTTTTTCAGCCGAGACAAGATTGTTCGTTTAGCAACTTCAACTTTCCCATTAGTTTGAGGGTGGAATAGATAAGAGAAACAGTGTTGAATTCCTCTGGAATTGTAAAATATTTCTATGTCTTTATTATTAAATTATGTCCCATTATCTGTGGTGATCTTCTGGAGAACCCTAAATCTGCAACATATGTTGGATCGAATGAATTTTATAACTGTCTTAGAAGTGGTTCCAGCTAAGGGAGTTGCCTCTATCCACTTAGAGAAATAGTGAATTGCAACTATGATCGTTCGACATCCACCGGATGCCATGGGAAAAGGCCCAACCATATCCAACCCTCATATATCAAAATGTATTGGTTCAGATATAGACTCCATAGGAACTAATGGCACATGGATTTCATTCCCATAGTTCTGGCAAGTATCACACTTCTTGACCATATCTCTGGAATTTTCCATTATTGTTGGCTAATAGTACCCTACTAATAAGACTCTTCTGGTTAAGGCCTTGTAGCCGCAATGTGCGGAACCTTCTCCATCGTGTAGTTCGAATAAAACATTTTAAGACTCTTCAAATCTCAACAAAATTCAAGATAGGTACGCTAAAAGATTTCATATACAGAACTTCTTTCAATACCATGAAACTGTGAGCCTCATATTTAATTTTCTTAGCCAAAGCTTTATTCGGAGGTAGGATCCCATCAAAAATAAACTGAAAATACTATACCTCCAGTCTTTGGGTTGAATAACACATATGATCATAATTTCTTCATTATCTTTACCCTTTTCTTGGCTTGTTTGTATTGATGAACAATTTAGCATTAGAAATCATGGGTAAGACTCAGAATAGACTATGGTGGCTAAAGAGTCTGCCACAACATTCTCTGATCTGGGGATATGTTCATACTGGATATTTTTGAAATTTGCAGCCACTTCCCTTAAGATGATTAAGTATTTCACCAATTGTTCCTTCTTTGTTTCAGATTTCCCCTTAGCATGGTGAATAAGTAGTTGAGATTCACTCATCAGTCGAACTCTTTTCGCCCCACATATAAAAGCTAGCTTGAGATCGGCTATAGCTGCTTCATATTCAGATTTATTGTTGGAGGCTCTGAAACCAAAACAGATAACCTGATATATAGTTTCACCATAGGAAGAAGTTAAACAAATTCCAGCCCCACACCCCATAGTACTAGACCCGCCATCAGTTCAGACTACCCATTATTTTTTAGATAGTTTTTCAGGCATCTGTCCGGGGGGTCTATGAGCATGGAATTATACCAAGAAATCAACCTCTGATTGGGCTTTGACCGTTGTTCGGTGTGTAAAATCAATATCATAATCACCTAGTTCAACTGAGCACTTGGTCATTCTGCTTGATATATCAGCCTTTTGGAGGATATTCTTCAAAAGAAATGATGTTCGATCGATAATGGAATGAGCTTCGAAGTATGGTCTTATTTTTCTCGCTGCAATTACCAATGCCAAGGTCAACTTTTCTAACTTCAAATATCTTCTTTCAGCATCCAACAGACTTTTGCTAATATAATAAACTGGACGGGGGTAACTATCCACTTCTCTAACTAGCACAACACTTACTGCATACTCTGATACAGCTAAGTATATATAGAGCTTCTCCCATTGAATAGGTTTAAATAGTATCTTTGGTGAAGACAAATGCCTCTTGATTTCAAGAAATACTTGATCACATTATGGAGACAAGTTAAAGTCTTTGGCATTCCTTAACACCTGGAAAAATTGCGCACACTTGTTTGATGATCTTGAAATAAACCTGTTCAACGCAGCCAATCGTCCGGTTAATCTTTGAACTTCTTTAGTGCTCCGAGGAGGGTCCACGGCTAATAGAGCGTTGAGTTGATCCGGATCGGGTTGAATCCATTTTTCACTTATAACATACCCCAAGAACTTTCCTGATTGGACCCCAAAAACACATTTCTCAGGGTTTAACTTTAATTTGACAACCTCTAGGTTAGAAAATGTTTCCTGAAGATAAAAAATATGCGCATCTTCTTCGAGGATTTTTACCATTATGTCATCTTTGTAATCTTCCATATTTCGGCCAATCTAACTAGCAAAAGCTTTATTTACTAACATTTGATAGGTAGCCTCTGCAGTTTTCAATCCAAATAGAATCACTTTATAACAATGAAGACCTCTGTCCGCAATAGAAGTGGTATGGTCTTGATTCTTCAAATCTACTTGTATCTGGTTGTACCTAGAAAAAACATCCATGAATGACAACAACTTGTTCCCTAAGGCGGAGTCCACCGACTGATATATCCGAGGAACAAGATAAAGATCTTTGGGACATGCCCTATTAAGATCAGTGAAGTCAATACACATACACCACTTGCCATTCTTTTTCTTAACCAATACAGGGCTTGCAGTCCATAATGGCTACTGAGATTCTTTGATATGGCCCATTTTGGTCAAACGATCAACTTCTTAAGCAATTATATCTGCTTTTTCTTTAGAGAAAGAACTTCTTCTTTGTACAACTGGTCTAACATCAGTTCGTACAGATAACTTATGAAAAATTATATCAGAAGACACTCTGGTGACATTATTATTGCACCATGCAAATACATGTTGATTATCCGATAGAAAAGAAGACAACTTTTGTTTCAAAGTCGGTGCCAACTTGGTACAAATCCTAACACTTTTACCCTAAGCTAGGGAATGAATTTCGACTTCTTCTATAGGTATTATGACACTAGAATACTCGTCGGGATCATCTATTTCATTCTCATCAGGGGAAGGCTCCAATAGCTGCTAATATTTGTTAAACTTGACTGCCTCCACAGACTTAGAGGCACGGGCTGTTGCATAGCATTCCATGGTTATTTTCTGACTACTCCGGACAACACCTACTTGTCCCTGCACAACATATTTTAAGCACTGGTGGATAATAGAGGCCACAACATGCATCCTCGAGAGTCAAGATCTCCCAAATATTTCATTATAAGATGTGGAGTAATCCACCACAACAAATAACACTCTCACCATTTTCTTGAAAGGTCATTTTCCCATCAATACTTCCTCCTCGAATTCTCCTATTACATCAGCCAAACTTCTTGTGAAGCCTACAATAAGTTTGTTTGAATGTTGAATAACCGAGGGGTTTCTCATCTGTTTGTAGGATTTTAAGAATAATATGTTTGCCGAAATACATGTGTCAATCAGGATTCGACGTATATCATTTCCTCTTATTGATGCCCCTATCATCACGACATATTCATGAGGTCCTGCGATGTCCCTCAGGTCATCATCGTCGAAAACTATGAAAGGAGATGGAGTTTGGTACAGATGTGTAGACATACCTCCATCCAATTGGGTGGTCAGACTGATGACGTGCCTCTTCCTTGAAGAATTAGATGGTGCAGTCAAAGTGTCCCCCCAAAAAATAGTTAAAGACTCAAAATACTTAATCAATCCAGAGATAGCAGTAGTCTTGCCCGTTATCACCCCCACTCGATTCCGACTTGGATCTGGGTCAAGGTACTCAGACTCCACATCAAATTTCTCAGTAATCACCATGGCGTCCTTCTGCCTAGACGTTCCCGAAAGGATTAAAGGAGTAGTTCGGGGAGTATTGGCATTGGATTGTGTATCATTCGGCCTGCTCCATCCTTGTTTTTTAACATAGGCCCCCAATTTTCCCCTTTCAATGAGATTCTGCTCTTCTTGCTTTAAGGCTATACAATCATGGGTATCATGGCCAATATCATTATGGTACTTACAGAAACGAGTACTCTGGTTTTCTCTAGGAGACTGTAACGCCACTAGCTTTCTAAAGTGTACTTCATTTATAGTTTTGTCATATATAGTAGCCATACTTTCTCCCAATTCAGTAAACCACTCATGTTGAACCCAAGGTCCCCTTTTATTTCTAGCTTACTAGTTTTGGTTCTGGTTGGAATAATTCTGCCTTGACCGATTAGACCCTTATCCGGTTTCCTTCGATCTGTAACTGGACATATTAGTTGTTGGAGGTGTTGATGCTATAGTATTGGACTTAATCTGGCGAGGCACCCTGGATTTCTTTGTTTCTTCAATGTTAATCCGTTTTCCAACTTGATTTAACAACCCCCCCCCCCACCCCCCCCCCACCCCCCACCCCTCCCCAGGTCATAGTCTTCTTCTGAGTCACTGAATCAGCTAAGTTTCCTGGATTCAAACCCTGTCTGAGGGAAGCAAGCGCAACTTGTTTAAAGAAGTCTGCTAACCCATTCTTAGTATTTACAAACGATTGATGTACTATTTTAGAGACTCATTTGGCTCCTAAGCGCAATAGATGATGATATCTCCATTACCCTTAAGATCTTTGCTTCCAACAAGCTGCCTCCGAAAGACAACCCAAAATATGTCAATTTGTTTTATAGAATCCTGAGGGAGACTATTATACCACTTAAGGGCACTTCCTGTGAAGGTTTAGGAGAAGGCCCTACACAACAGTCTGTCGTCATCATCAAATTTCATCATAAAATTCTTAAACTACTCAAGATGGTTGTCCGGATCTTTGCTCCCATCGTATTTATCCATCTTAGAGATGTCAAATAAATGGGAAGATGTCCACATAGTATTTTTGCAGATAAAGGAGATTGCCTCCAATTCTTGTTACGGCTAAACAATGTATTCTCATTTGGAGTAGCAAAAATACATGGTTTGTCAGCAAGCGGTCAATATGCTGATCAATTGAACCATTTATCTTCCCATGGTGTTTCTTGAGCCTACCATGCCTAACCCTTTTTCTTGAAAGGTTTTTAGTAAGCCTCATTTTCTTTAAACTGACTTTTTAAGCTCTGTATCATTAGATGAGCTGCTGGAGGATTCCGAAGTGCAGCTCCGCAGATGTTTAGATCGATGCGTTTTTTTGGAGCTGAGATAAGTCTTTAGAGATTGTTCATTTTCTCCAAGATTGTCTGTACGGTGAAGCACCGACGCATCGGATTTTTCTTTAACTTCTTTCTCTGCTTGCTTTAGCGCTCTCAATGCCTCTATTTCAGTCCTCAACTGATCGCGCTCCTCAACAGTGTACTCATTGTTTTCTTTTGCTACTTCCACCTTAGGAGGTGGAACATTGTGTGCATTCGGATCCATCCAAACTACTTTGTTTATTGGTTTTGAATATGAAATTCAGGCACCAGATACAAGTAGATCCATCCAAAGTGTGGTCTCCAATTTGGTATGAGTTATTTCTGATCGAGGGTAATATTATAAAGAATTTTAGGAATTTAATGTTTAAGGTAACATGTAGAGAGATAATTAAGGTGTGTGCTAGTAGTAAATTCTGATTACCTACATTAATGAAAGTAGCTGGGGTATTTATACTTAATTAATGACCCATGGGCCTTAGGGTCGGATTATGGGCTTGGGTTAAGTTTAAGAATCCATTAGCCTAAGAAATCAAGTGAGGAGCAACTAGGTGAGTCACGTTCCACTAATTTATTCTGTTCGGTTGGATATGGTACTAGTTGTATCCAAATTTCCCTTCGGATATATTAAGATGTAGTGTCAAATAAATCAGACCTTATTAGTCTTGATGAGATTTTCTTCCATATCAGAGCTGAGTAGACTAGTTCAAAGATCCATTAGCGATGATAACATAAACTTTAATTTTTTTTTACATATTCTAGCATATCGAATGATACTAGGATCATAGCGGTCAACTAAAATGTTAGAAACAAATCAAGTGTCATACTAGAGGGAAGTTGAAAAACCGTTACCAACATCCGCTTTGTAAAGTTTGGCAGCTAACGATCTTAAGTTGATAATTTTCCTCCACCCACACCTAGGAAAGGAACCCGAAGTGAGGTTCCAAAGGTTCTTATCTTTGACCTTCTGGGTTAGTACCTAGTTAGACCAAATTTACGATGTTTTGCCGCTCAATATGGACAAAAGAAATTGAGGATGGTCGCCTGATTCCAGACCCTAGGGTTTAAAATCTCAAGGTCGTCCTCTAGTGAAGACAATGTAACTTTGGACCAAACTATCTTAGAGCTAGATATTTTCATCTTGGGACCCGACCATAAGAATATATAGAGTAGCTTTTAAAGGCCCTCAAGGACACAAACATGGAGGATGAACATTGATGAACAATAGACTTATCCAGCAAATAGAACGACCTTAATCAATTGGATTCTCCCGGCATAAGAGACGTATTTTGAGGTCCATGAGTTGATATGACTAGTATTCTTAATTAAAAGTGACATGCAATTTTTGTAGGTAGACGAGTGGTGATAAGGATGAAAACTAAGTAACACACCGGGAGGGAACCTTCGTCAAAGCTCATAATAGAAATAATGGAACCAAGTATGCAATCAGAGATCCTAGAGAGGAAGATATGTATTTTTCAAGGGTTGAAATATAAACCTGAAAGGATAAAAAATTACTCAAGGCTTCTTTTATTAGGTTGATAGAGTTGACATTGGCACAAAAAAATTATTAGGTTGTCGTTGAAGTAAATGTTAATGATTTTGAGCTTATGACATTTTCAATGGAGGGATTAGGACTTTTATCTTTAAGAATACTTGGAAGGACTTGCATAATATGGACAAAGAATAAGTAGGATAAGCCTCCCCCCTTGTTGGAGGCCTCTATTGCCTTTAAAGAAACTAAAATAATTACCATTGATGTTGATAGAGAAAGAAGAAATGAATATAAACTGAATAACCCACCCAATCATTTGAACGGGGAAGCCAATGGTGTAGAGAATGTCCAAGATGAGACATCAACAAACATTGTCAAAGGCTTTCATAAGGTCAATTTTAAGGTTGCACGATGACCTATTCTATTGGTGTTATAGTCATGAAGAAGGTCTTGGGAAATAAGTATATTTTTCAAAATTATACAACCATGAATAAAGAAAAATTCAAAAAGTTCTATCAGCAAATAGAGAGATGCTTTAATCATGTTAGTAAGAATTTTAGAGATAACAATATAAATAATATTGCAACATACAATGGCTCTGAAGTCAATGGGAGATGTCGGGTTTTCAGACTTTAAGATTAAAATGATAATGGTTTTTTTCCAACTAGGTTCCATATGATTATGGATAAAACAATGGAACATAAGGTAGTACCATTTCTAGACCACGATGACTTAAATAAACTAGAACTAAAAGAATGTGGTCATGTTTTTTATTACTATCGATACTGGAAATAGCGTTCTTGATCTCATCATCAATGATGGGCGGATCATGTGAGTTTAATAAAAAACACTTAGCTTGGTGAAGATAAGACTGTTAATATAATTGAGTCCAAGGTATTTGTGAGGGAGGAGGTTACATCGAGGAGATTAGTAAAGTAATTAACAAAAATATTTGTAACTTATCTCTTATTGAGAGAGGAAACAGAATAAAGACGTATAGTTTAGAGGTTCACTTACCATAGCGGGCTACGCTTGAAGAAGAAGGCTTCGAGCATGAAAATTTATTATATTAATGTAATTAAATTCTCTTTTATTGAGAGAGGAAATAACATATTGGAGATGATTGAGCTTGGTAGGAATAATCGACATATTAGAGCCATCCAACGGGTTGTTCCAATTAGAAGTAACGATGAAAATATTATCAGATGAGATTACCACATGTTAAAAAAACAAAATAGTTTTCAGCAGTATAACTAGGAGTACCGAGAAAAAAGGAAATGAAAGTATTATCGGAGGTACGTGCGTGACCATAGTGGTAGAAGATGAGGAAAATACCATCCCACTTATTGTTGACAAGAAGCCTATTAATTTTAGAGGAGATATAGTTGTTACTGCTTGTTCGACCATGAGAACTGAAATTCTTAGACTCTAATGTCATTAAGCTCACTTGTATAACAACAATTGTTAAAGTCATTAATGAATAAATTCAAAAGGTTTGAATTTCCGGTTTGATTCTTTGGCTTATGAATGTTATTGAATTCGTCAAACATAACCCAAATGCAATGTTGATGGGAAGAGATGGATGATAGATCATTATAAAATGGGTAACCATCTGATGCCTCATTGAAACCATAGATGACAAAAAGAGAAAATAGGGTGTTGGATGATATGTAGGTAACAAAGCAATCTATTAACTGATGAGAGGAATTTATAATAGTAACTTTAAATACGCTTGGGTTCGAGGCAGGTATATTTTTCCTAAAGGTTTCTTAGTATGGTTGGTTTTAAAGTTCTAGAATGATAGCATGGTGCGCATATTTTATTAACTTTTTTTTCACAAACTTTAGTTTCCAGAAGGCATATACGAGTTATGCGATTAACAAATATAAATTTGGTAACGTCTTTTTGATGAAGATGGTCATTGAGACATGAACATTCCAAATGAAATTAATCATAGAGAGATAGTTTGAGAAAATTAACTTATTTGAGATTACTGGTCTAGGATCATATTGTCATATTGGTGTGAGTTAACTTCTAGTGTAAAATGGTGCATCCGAGTATGAATGGGTAGGGATTTAACCCCAACAACCATTTGATCAGTGTCACAAAATGTGTTGTTATCCTGGGTGATGGACATGTTACCACTGAGAGAGTGGTAGACATCTTCATCATCCACGGTCATCAGGAAAGCATTATAAGTGGGGTCTACCCCTTTGAGAGCATCTGGGATGGTGATATACTCACTTTTATTGGAATAAACTGGAGTGAAGCGATCTATGTTTTCATCAATGGGATCATTTCCCAAACAATGAGGAATATAAGACATTGACACTGATTACAGAGACGGGGAAGGTTGATACAACTTGACGGACTGTGTCCAAAGGTATCACATTTGTTATGGATGAGAGACAAACCATGGTATTCAATTCAGAGGGTTGCGGTCTTGTCTAGACATTTAATCTTAAGTACCTCCAGAAAATGTTCTTATACATTAAATATGATACACAATTAGGTGGAGCTGAGATGGACTTTGTTGGATGTATAAGTGTCAACGTAGATGGCGTAACCTTACACTCATGCATGTTGTGCATACCCCAAATTTTGACGGTGGTGGCTTGAACATGGTAGGACGCGGGATTCTTACTAAGAAAGTACCCTGAAAGGAAGTTGCCCAATCACACTTGTCATCATTGATGTTATCGGAAGGAATAATTGTTCAATATTCTCAAACTATATAAGTTGGATATTTTGCACCATCATTCCTAGGATATTTTCTTGTGGAGGGGAAACAAATACACCACATTGACCCAGGTTTGAGTTAGATACAACAAAATCACTGTGTGGAAGCTCTGGTGGAATAAGTTAGGATGGACATTAGCAGTTTAGATAAATACTAGAAAGGGAAGGGCGATCGAGCTTGTGATGACCAGATGGGTGTCTTAGAGCATACTTGACCTGATCATTGTGGAGAGAGTGAGGTCATGAGCATTATGGTTAGGAGCACTATGTCTAGATGAGAGCGCATGAGTAACAATGTAGTCAGTCGAGTAGGGATGCGGTCCAGGTCAAATACGGGTGCGGTTGGAGATGGACCAAACACGACTATTGTGTGCAAAATACAAGGGAAATAATGGTCATACATGGTTAGGGCCTACCAAGAGTAATATACCAAATTATTTTTGTAGGTTTACAAACCTGGTAGTGGTGCTCTAGTCAATGATGGTCCATATGCTTTTTTTGGTGATATTTTACAAATGAGTAATACTTAAGGGACATTAAAGATGGTTAAGTAAAGGTTTGTAATGATGTGGGGGTCGGGTAATCTGAGTCAGGTTGAAAACATGGGTTGGTATATAAGTCTAGGTAGGTTTTTCTTAGGAACCGATTGAAATAACACTCGATGTGGGAAGGTTTTGGTAGTGGCCTAAGGAAAGTTTAGATAATATTAAGCGACATAAGAAGCCCTAGAAAGTTCTAAGATGATCAGGAATAAATTTTGTATCTTTTTGTTTATAAATATAATGGGTATAAAGCTGATCGGGGTTGAGGGGTTACTAATAGAGAGATAAACATCATAAATATTAGACTTGGTTTCTAGTTGTGCCAATAAACATTGATTTTTGGTGAGAGAAGCATTGATGGAGGTCGGCGATGGATAACTACATGTATTACTGCAATCATGAGGACCTGGAGCAAGACAATCCGTCTGAAATAAGCATGGGTCACTAAACTGAAGAACATATGCCCCATCAAGCTTAAGATTGAAATAATTCAAGTTAGATTCAGATGGATCTTCTTACTGTCAAGTTGCATTCCGATGTGCGACAAGGAACTATGGGAGAGAGGGGTCGTTCCTCTAACAACCTATTTGCTTCAGCGATGGTGTGCCTGCAAACCTTGTATTGAGCATGAAAATTGAGTGAAACCAAATGATCTATATGGAGCGCTGGCACAAGAGACAGGAAAGCAGCGAATGAGTCTTTAGGAGGAACAAAGACATCATAGTTGGGTTTATTTTTAGTGTTAGTTGCAGTTAGAGTTAGTGTTAGTTGTGTGTCCGTTTTTCATTCCTTGTTTTCTGGTTCATGGTTTTTACACGTTGTAAGGCTTCTATATAAGCCAAAACTTCTTTGATTGAATTATATGTGATGGTTCTCTGATTACATTTGTGTAAGGAATTAGTTTGTTTTCTATCAAATGGTATCAGAGCCAAATACAGTGTGAGAAAGTTTGAGAAAAGTGTGTGTTTGAGAGGAAAAACACCAAAAGGAAAATGACAGAACCATGAAGTTTTACTGCACCGGCAGTTCCGAAATTTGATGGAGATTACGACCCCTGGAGCTTAGTCATTGAATTTCTTATGCGTTCGAAAGAGTATTGGAGTGTCATTGATCCAGGATTTGATGATCTGAAAGGGATTGCGACTCCGAGTGCAACACAAAAGGCTGCATTTGAAGCAGCAAAACGCAAGGATCTGAAAGTAAAAAATTATTTATTCCAATCAATCGACAAGACCACCCTGAAGACTATCACCCAAAAACAAACAGCCAAACAATTGTGGGATTCGATGAAGGTCAAGTACAAAGGAACTGCTAGGGTGAAGCGTGCACAACTACAACGGTTACGAAAGACGTTCGAAGTCTTGGTGATGAAACTTGGAGAAGGAGTGACAAAATATTTTACAAGAGTCATGGAAACAGTCAATGACATGATGAACTGTGGAGAAATAATAAATGATGTCAAAATTGTTGAAAATATTCTCCGAAGTCTCACATAGAATTTTAATTACGTGGTTTGCTCTATCGAAAAATCAAAGGATATTGATACTCTTATAGTGGATGAGTTGCAGGCGTCATTACTTGTTCATGAACGCAAGGTGACTGAGAAGAAAACTATAGAACAGGTTTTACAAGTTGAAAACAAGCCAATGAATGCTCGAGGAAGAGATACGTGGACATTTCAACGAGGAAGAAGCAATTTTAGAGGACGTGGGAGAGGCAGATCAGCCATCAATTGTTTTCGATGCGGATAGGTAGGTCACTACCAGTTTGAGTGTACAAGCCTGGAGAAAGGGGCGAATTATATTGAGGTTAATAAAGAGGAAGAATTACTCTAAATTGCGCACACAAACATGGGTGGTGTTGACAATAACGATGTATGGTTCCTTGACTCTGGGTGCTCGAATTATATGACAGGCAAAAAATCATGGTTTAATGAGTTGGATGAAAGCTTCAAAACTAGTGTTAGATTGGGAAATGGTTCAAAGATGGTTGTCCAAGGAAAGGGGAATATCAGAATTGAAGTAGAAGGAATAACACAAGTGGTGATCGATGTTTATTATATCCCAAATCTGACTAACAATTTGTTGAGTGTGGGACAATTGCAGGCAAAACAGCTGACAATTGTCATAAAAAATGGTCTATGTAAGATCTATCATCATCAAAGAGGAATCATTGTAGAGGCACGAATGACCGTCAATCGCATGTTTTTTATTAATGCAAAGAAGAAGCCGATGTCTGTAAGCTGTCTCAAGATAGAGGAAGAAGATCTAAGAAATCTCTGGCATATGAGGTTTGGACATTTACACAAAAACTCTATTTAGCTCATGCAGAGGAAAGTAATGGTAGAAGGGTTACCAAATATCAAGGACATAGTCAAGATGTGTACGATATGCAACATAGGGAAACAACAACGAGATATATTTCAAAAGGAAAGAAAATGGAGAGCAACAAGGAAACTAGAACTAACTCATGCTGATTTGTGCGGACCAATCACTTCATCTGCAGCAATCAAGGAATAAAACGACAACTGACTGCAACATACACTCCTCAACAAAACGGAGTGGTAGAAATGAGAAACCGAACAATCATGAATATGGTTCGTTGTCTACTCTCAGAAAAGGAAATGCCAAGATCTGTATGGCCAAAAGCAGCGAGGTGGACTGCTCATGTTTTAAATCGAAGTTTCACAAAGGCAATAAAAGACATGGTAACTGAAGAGAGAGGGATAGGAATCAAGCCAGGAGTTGCTTACTTTAGATTTTTTGGTTCGATAGGTCATGTTCATATTCCTGAGCGGAAATGGATAAAGCTCGACGATCGTAGTCACAGATGTATTTTTCTTGGAGTTAGTGATGAAACAAGTGAAAAAAGGCTTATCGACTCCTTGATCCAATCACAAAGAAAATCATCATTAGCAGGGATGTCATATTTGATAAAAACTCTAAATAGGAGTAGAATCTACACAACTCATCAGAGCATAATGTTCTTGCTTAAGGAGATGATGGAGTATGTGATGAAGACGAAACTGATGAAGAAAATTGTGTTGAAGAACCAGAAGAAGGAAATGGTGGAGAGAATGGTGAAAATGTTGAAGATGAAATAGAAGCTTCAGGGACAAAAACTCAAAGGGTAAGGAGAGAACCTGGATGAATGCGTGATTTTGTACACGAAAAAGAACTAGATGAAGAAGAACTCACAAATTTTTCTCTGAACGTCTACTATGCGGATCCAGTAAACTACAATGAGGCTGCAAAAGAAGAAAGGTGGAGAAATGCAATGAAGTTGGAAATTCAGTCAATAGAAAAGAATAACACCTGGGAGCTTGTAAGCCTGCCATCTCATGCAAAGAAAATCGGGATCAAATGGGTGTACAAGACAAAGCTGAATGCAGAAGGAAAGGTTGAAAAGTGTAAGGCTCGGTTAGTCGCGAAAGGGTATACACAAACTGCAAGAGTGGACTACACTGAAGTTTTTGCACCAGTTGTTCGTTGGGATACAATCAGAAGTCTCTTAGCAGTAGCAGCTCAGAAAGGATGGTGTGTTCATCAGCTAGACGTCAAGAGTGATTTCTTGTATGGTGAACTAAAGGAGGAAGTCTATGTAGATCAGCCTGAAGGGTTTATCGAAGTAGGGGAGGAAGACAAAGTTTATCGACTAAGGAAAGACCTCTACGGTCTAAAACAGGCATCGAGAGCATGGTTCAGCAGAATTGAGAGGTATTTCATCAAGAAAGGATTCCATAAAAGCAACTATAATCACACTTTGTTTTTGAAGAAAGCAGGAAATGGAATCTTAATGGTAAGTCTTTATGTCGATGGTTTAATATTTACTGGAAATGATGAGGTCATGAGTGTAGAATTCAAGGCTTCAATGAAAAGGGAGTTTGAGATGACAGACATGGGGAAAATGAGTTTCTTTCTTGGAGTAGAAGTTCACCAAACAAATGATGGTGTACACATCTGTCAGAAGAAATATGCTAAAGAAGTTCTTGAAAGATTCAGTATGTGGAGTTGCAATGCTGTCAAGAATCCAATTGTTCCAGGGACAGTTATTTCAAAAGAAGGAAGTAATCGAGTTGATACAACACTTTATAAGCAGTTGGTTGGGTGTCTCATGTATCTGACAGTAACACAGCCTGATCTAATGTTTGTAGTATGCTTAGTATCTCGTTTTATGGCTGATCCCAGGGAAGAGCATATGTTGATTACTAAAATGATACTGAGGTACTTGAAGGGAACGTTGGATTTTGGAATTTTCTAAGGAAGGTCATTAAACACGAATCTTTTGGGTTACACAGACAGTGATTATGCACGCGACTTAGATGACAGAAAGAGTACTTCTCGGTATGTGTTTCTGTTAAATGGGGCAGCAATTTGTTGGAGTTCACGGAAACAAGACATAGTCACTTTTTCTTCTACCGAGGCTGAGTATGTTGCTGTTGATGAGGGAGAATAAAAGACGTATGGAAAAATTGTAAGGAAGTATCTTTATTGGGGAAGTATTGTAAAAAAGTACAATAGAAATAGTTATTATGAATAAGTGGAAAAATATAGGGACTAAGTGTGTAATAAGTAGGAATTAAAGTGTGTGGGGCACGTTATTATACTATAAAAGGACCACACACGAGTTGATAATCTGGTTTTGATTAATATAATATTACTTTCTCTCTCAACTTAGTCCAACTCTCACTTTCTCTCTCTAAAAGGGTACATTCACGAAGGATTCGGTCTTCACTATTTGGTCCCCCGAATATTCACATAACACAATATCACCCTTGAGCTATTTCTTAATTCATCAATGGCGCCGTCTGTGGGAAACGAAGATTGTTCTGACGACAATTGCTTTTTGGAAATTATTCATAATCCGAGCGGAATCATGGAAGAGTAAAGGGATGATTTTGTTAACGACTGCGAGGAGAATCTTGTGGGGAACACTTATCGGAATGATATGGAATATGAGGTGCATGGTGGCTATCGTGTCGGAGGAACCTTTGAGGACTCGGACCTGCTGGCTCGAAGGAATGAGTTGTTACTGGAGATTGAAAGATTGAGGGCAGAAAAAGAAACTGTTCAGGAAAATCTTCGTTCCAAGGTGAGAAGGGAGCCTGAGAGTGGAAAAGAAGAGCGTGAAACCGATTTTCATCCTAAAAACAGGGATGATATATATAGAGGTCATGAACGACGTTCTTCGAGGAGGAAAGCAAAACGCCACCTGGAATCTTCCGATTCAAGCGATTATTCTCGTTACAGTTCACCAGAATCGTCTCCTAGGAGGAATCACAGAAAGAAAAGATATGGTCGAAGGCATGTGGAACACCGGAGGGGAAGGAGTGTGGAGAGAAAGTCTCCGAGGGAAAAGAACTATCACGCTCGTGCTAATGAGCAGGGCTATGACCAAATGAAATTTCCTTCTGGGAACCAACATGTCGACCAGCGGAATTCGGAATGGCAGCATCGTTATACTTTGCCGTACGAGGAAGGACTCTATTTTCCGAGCCACAGAAATTTGAGAGCTAATATTTATAGGACGGGTCATAATTGGAGAGCTTCTCCTTTGTCCTCAGAAATTCTAGTTGGAAACCTCCCAAAGCATTTCAATATCTCAAAGCTAGAAACATTTGACGGGACACGAGATCCTAATAATCACATCGAGCACTTTAAGAATTTCATGATTAATTTCGATGACGATGATAAACTGTTGTGTAGGGTGTTTTCTCAGACTTTCAAATGAGTGGCTTCTAAATGGTATAACCGGCTCCCGCAGGGCTGAATAAAGAATTTTGACATGTTCTGGAATATCTTTAGACAACATTTTGTGGGGAGCAAGAAATTTTGAGCTAATGGAGACACAATAATCTATTGTAGGCAAAAAGTTTGGGAGAGCTTGAAGAATTACACGAATTGATTCGTTAAAACAAAAAACTGACATGGAGTATTGTAAAAATTATGTGGCACTCGCGGCATTCAGGATGCGGCTTCTCCCCGAATCTTAAAGGACACGGTAGTAGAAAGTTAGGCAATGACTTTTGGGGCACTATTGGATCAAGTTGAGAAGAGGATTTTAGTGGAAGAGACTCAAGCATCTGCAAAAGGATCAAGCGATTAGTTGGAGCAGAACCAATTTCAAAGGACTGAGTCTAATAATCAAGGGCCTCGTACTACTGTGCCAGCCAAGAATGCGGGTCAGTATCCGCCGAGGCCGAGAATGAACCAACAAAATTATTGTAACCACCAAAACTATAACCAAGGCACGAGGCCAATTTCAAACAAATGGATTCGTCCGGACTATTTTGCGGAGTTAACGGAAAATATGGCTACGATATTTGATAAGGAAAGATCAACGGTGCAGTTCAGAAAACCTTTTTCAATTCAAACTCTGAGGGAAAGCAGAAGTGCTAACAGGTTCTGTATGTACCATGAGGATATTGGACATGACACTAAAGAATGCATCGCTTTGAAAAAAGAAGTGCAAGCTTTGATTGAGAATGGAATGTTATTAGAATTTGTGAAAAAGCACTCTCATAAAAATGTTGCGGTAAAGGCTGTCCCAAAGATCGCTGATACAACAATGGTGATTTCCGAAGAGGTGGATGTTTTCGATGTTGAACAAGAGTATCTGGATCCCAAGGAAGGGAGAAATAATGTGAACATGGTAGAGGAGATTATTCCAAGGGGGAAAGTAAATGACCTGTGTGCTTTTTTTGAATCGCTAGCTATCTTCGGAGAAGATACCATCGCAGGGAATTCTAATAGCTCGCGGAAAAGATATATGGTGAACTTGACCACACAGATTGAAGCAGAGGTTTCGGTGCAGATGCATCGCTTGCCCTCCCCCATCATATGTTTTGACGATGATGATATGAGGAATGTAGCGGGCCCACATGAAGATGCGGTGGTTATTGCTGCGGGTATAGCCGGAGACCAAGTTCAGAAGATACTTATTGACACGGGAAGCTCTGCGAATATTTTGTTTATGAGTACCTACAGGAGAATTCTGACCCGCCTGTTATACGACGATCCGACAGAACTATGGTGGGCTTTACCGGTGCAATAACGATAGTCGTTGGAGAATTTCATTATGTGGTGAAGTTAGGTTGTGGGCCGTTTAAAAGGGAAGTTGAAGTTCTGTTTATAGTTGTAGACGCACCAACGTCGTACAATACAATTATGGGTCGCTCTTGGCTGTCCAGGATATATGGTGTTATCTCAATGGTACACCAATGTCTAAAATATGTGGTAGGAAATAATATAGGGACGATCAGGAGTATCCAGAAGATGGCTCGAGAATGTTATCAGATAGCTTTATCCTCGAAAGGAGTCTGGGGAGAAGTATCCGAAAAAGTATAGCAATTAAATGGGACTTCCTCAGAAATCATTCCCTGTGATGATCCGAGGGAGGCCCCCGGATTCCTGGTTCCGGAGGAAGATCACGAGGAGCATAAGTTTGAAGAGGGATTTTTTCTGAAAATTGGAGTAAAACTTTCTTTTGAGTTCAGAGAAAAATTGATTTTGTTTTTGTCAACGAAGTTAAATATGTTTTCTTGGTGTGCACATGATGTTACGGGAGTACCGCCAGAGATAATATGTCATAAACGTGTAGTACGGAACGATGTTCGACCTATTGTCCAGAAAAAGAGACTAGTTTCTTAGAAAAATCTGCAGCTATTCTCTCGGAAGTGGAACGGTGATTGAGCATAGGCCACATTCGAGAGTCGCAGTACCCCGTATGGGCCTCGAATCCAGTCTTGGTCAGGAGAAAATAATGGAAAGTGGAGGATGTGCGTGAATTTCACAGACCTGAATAGAGCTTGTGCCAAGGATCCTTTTCTGGTACCCCGAATTGATTAGTTAGTGGGCTCTACTTTGGGTAATCGATTATTGTCTTTCATGGATTCTTATTCATGATATAATCAAATCAGATTAGATGTAAAAGATGAAGAGTGCACATCATTTATCACCGGGAGAGGGTTATATTGTTATAAGGTCATGCCATTCGGCCTGAAAAATGCAGGGGCAACTTATCAGCGTCTGGTTAACAAAACCTTTGAAGGGAAAATTGGTAGGAATGTCGAAGCTTACATCGATGATATGCTGGTAAGAGGTTTGCAAGACGAAGATCATTTCTCTGACTTGGAGGAAACTTTTAACAATCTGAGTAAAGTCAATTTGAAATTAAATCCAAAAAAGTGTATTTTTGGGGTACGTTCGGGGAAGTTCCTTGGCTACATGATAAGTGAAAGGGGCATAGAAACTGACCCAAAACAGATAAAGGCTTTGACAACTATGACACCTCCTTGGAATATCAAGGAAGTCCAGATTCTGACATGGAGATTGGCAGCATTGAATAGGTTTATTTCTTGCTCATCGGATAAATGTGCGCTTTTCTTTAAGGTATTATGGAATGCAAGACAGTTTAGTTGGACCGAGGAATGTTCAGCCGCTTTTCGCCAGATTCAAGAATATTTGATGTTCCCGAAGATACTTTCCAAATCGTCGGTGGGAGAGAAGTTAATCGTCTATGTGTCGGTATCAGATTATGCAGTCGGCGCCGTTTTACTCCAGGAAGAGGTCGATATGTCGAAACCAATTTATTACGTCAGAAAAAGTTTGCTAGATGCTGAGAAGCGATATCTTAAGTTGGAAAAGTTAGCTTTAGCATTGGTAACAGCTGTTCGGAAAATGAGACCATACTTCCAAGCCCATCCTATTGTTCTTCGAACAGCATTCCTCCTGAAAGGTTTGTTACAGAGGCCAGATATATCTGGGAGAATGAAAAAATGGTCAGTTGAATTGAGAGATTTTGACATAACATTCGAGCCTCGGACGGCAATAAAAGCTCAGGTTTTGGCTGATTTCTTGGTTGAATTCCACTTAGAGAGGAACGACATGGATATTGTTGACCACTCAGATAAGACATAATGGTTGGTTCGAACGGATGGGGTGTCGAATAATTCTGGAAGTGGTGCAGGAGTCCAATTAATTTCCCCGGAGGGGATAGCCATGTTTCATGCTATTTGGTTCGGTTTTAAGGCAACCAATAATGAGGCAGAGTATGAGGCAGCATTGGCGGTTTTACGATTGGCTCAAATATGTGGAGCCAGAAAGGTTAAATTGATTAGTGATTCACAGTTGGTGATAAATCAAGCTCTGGGAGAGTCTGAGGCAAGAAAAGATAAGTTGGTCAAGTACTTAAAAGTGTTGAAAGACTTGGTTGCTGAATTTGATGAGATTCAATACGAGCATGTTCGAAGGGAGGCAAATGTCATCCCTGATTCATTGGCAGCGGCTTCACGATCAGAAGGTCATCTATGGGTCCTAATTCAGGAGCATCCTTCGGTTACAGCCGGTACAGAGCATTTAATGAGTATTAAGGAAGTAAGCAATGTGATCACAAATGATTGGAGGTCAGAAATCGTGGACTTCTTGGAAAAAGATAGTTTACCCACAGAAAAGTCTGAGGCTAGGAGGATCAGGTTTAAGTCTCATGGTTACATTCTGTTAGGAGGAGTCTTATATAAGAAATCCCTGAGCAGACCATTACTTAAGTGTTTGGCTGGTTATTATTGGCTGACCATATCTTCTGATGCGAAAGATTTGGTAAAGCGGTGTGGTACGTGTCAGCGATATGCCAACATAATACACAAGCCACGGGTGCTCTTAGAGAGTATTTCAGAAGCAGTACCGTTTGATAGGTGGGACATTAACCTAGTTGGGCCCCTACCAATGGCGTCTGGTGGAAGGCAAACCATAATAGTAGCAGTGGATTATTTTTCCAAGTGGGTGGAAGCAGAACCTCTAGCAGGAACAAAAGCAAAAGATGTAATTAAGTTCGTTGTCTCGAATATTTGCTGTCGTTTTGGGGTGCCGATAAAAATCACAACGGATAATGGGCCTCAATTCGATAACAAGGAGTTTAAGAGCTTCTGCCTTTCTAGGGGCATACGACAATGTTTTTCCGCCCCGTTCCATCCCCAGGCTAATGGTCAGGTGAAAGTGACCAATCGAACGATTTTGGATGGGTTGAAAAATAATTTGGAAGGAAAGACTGAAAAATGGCCCGATTATTTACAAGAAGTGTTGTGGGCTTATAGGACGACGCCTCGAACTTCAACTGCTACATCTCCATTTGCCTTAGTGTACAGTATGGATGATGTTGTCCCTTCGGAAATTGACTTCCCATCGTACCATGTGGCAGCTTATACAGAAAATTTGAACGATTAAAGCAGAGCCTTGGAATTAGATTTGGTGGAAGAAAAAAGACGACGCGCACAGTTAAAGTCCTTGCATTATCAAACGTTGATGAGGAGTAGGTATGCTTCCAGAGTAAAGCAAAGAGACTTCAAGGTGGGGGACAAATTGTTCCGAAAAGTTTTTCTGCACACCAAAGAGAAGAGTCTTGGAAAGCTGGGGCCAAATTGGGAGGGCCCTTATGAAGTAACGCAGAAAGTAAAGTAGTGAACGTATAGATTAAAAGATAAGGAAGGGCGATATCTTAGGCATCCATGGAATATCAAACACTTAAAATTGTACCTGGAATGAGGAAGAAGTTAGCATGTAATGATTATCTTTTGTATATTTTCAGGTTTACAAAAACAGCGAGGGCATACTCTTTCTTACCCTGTTAGGCACAAGAAGGTTTTAACGAGGTGTCATTATGAGCTGATCAATACAATTGCATTTTTTGCCTCGAATTATTCTTTCTGAGATAACATTTTTTTCCTCGAATTAGTTTTTATAAGCTTGCCTTAGCGCAACATACAACGATTATTACGATTAAAGTTGGCATAAAGCAACTATTCAACGCAAGTTGGCATACACTTTTTTTTCACATAAAAATGTGAAGACTAAAAAGTTATAAAAGTGGCATTTCAAAAAGTGGCATACTAGAAAATTCGAGGAAGATGATCTTCGGAACAAGTCAGGTGGATTACAAAAATTTCTTTACAAGGACTTATACACAAAAATTTCAAAACATGTTAACATTTCTATTACAAGTTTATCTAGTCAGAATGTTCCTATGAGTCGCTCTCTTCGCAATCTGATGACTCGCTATCGCTAACAACAATGCTAGAAGGACGAAGGTCGGGAGAGACAAGCTTCCAAAAACTGCCCAAGTCGTACTTAGGGTATTCTGCATGAATTTGGGTGATCAGCCCTGCTCGGGTGGTAGCATCTCTAGTATTGAGATTGTCCACACACTTGGCCGCATAGGCATTCACAGTTTTTTCTTTCTCAGCCTCCACTTGTTGAGGAAAATCTTCAATTCTCTTCACTAACTTTTTTATGTCCTCCATAACAACCTCGTAATCAGCAAGACAATCCTTAAATCCTTTGCATGCAATTTGGTGAGCTTTCCTGAGTTCTGTCAGAAGTTTCTTTTGAGCCCCCGTCTTCTTTTGGTAGAGATCCCTCTCTTCCTGGCAGCATTTTTCAAGCATAAGGACGTAATTTTCAGAGGCAGACAATCTTTCAAAAATAGCATCCGTCTAACTCTCTAAAATATAGTGTTGTTTCTTTGCCTCTTCAAGTTCCGAGGAATTAAGGGAAGCCTTGAACTTATAATGGTTTTTTCGGTCTTCCAGATGTTGCATTCTTCTTCCCATGTTGACAGAAGCATATAGTAGGCTGCAAAGCATGTAGTAGGTTGCGAAAATTCATCATGCTGAGGAATCTCGAAGGAGCTGGAAGGCGAACCTATTGCTGCGGGGTCAAAATCCGAAGACTCACCAGTTAAAATATTGAGGTCAACATTTTGAGGAGGATCGCTTCGGGGAATTGGGAGTGGTGCTAATATAGTAGAATTCTCAATTGGAGAGGGACTTGAAGCTTGGGTAAGAGGAAAATTGGGTGTCTGACTTGAAGTTTCTCTAGCTTCTTTTTCAGGATCAGTTGACACATCTTGGGTCCCAGTGCCTTAGGAAATTTACTGGACATCATCCTGTGTTTTAGCGTCCTCGGATATTTCTTGGATGGGTTCCAAAACAACATTTTTCTTGGTTTCTATTGTCTTGGCATCTTTTTTCTTGTTGGGGCGGACAGATTTCTTCGGAGGGGAAATCGTAATGGGAGCAACAGTGTTTGCCGAATAGAGTGGCTCTTAATTAGCAGCTAACCCTTCAGAGTCTGACTGAAGGTCTTTTGTGGACACTTCCTCGTCGGAGTCATCAAGGTGACTTTTGGCACGAGTGCGCTTTGGAAGATAGATGACTATATCTTTATTGTTTACTCGATCAAGGATTTCTTGTTGAGAGGGAGGGGTCATCAATTCTTTCAGGGTCAACCGGTCAAGGGGGTTTAGCCTCCAGAGTCGACTTTTGGCCAAGTTATTATTCATGAAGCACATGTGGAATTTGTTGTCCAAAATTTCTTTGGCCCACTCGCTGAGTTTGGTGAAGACGATGGTGGCACTCTCTACATAGTCTGCGTACGGTTTTGAAATTTCGGTCATAGCTACAGAGAATTTAAGTTAGTACATCAGTATCCAAGGAGAGGTAAACAGAGAAGTTAATGGACTTACATTTGTTGGTCCACAAGAGAGACATCTTGTGTGGATTCGAAGGAGTCGATTCAGATCCTGTCTGCCAATGACCAGAGAAGTAGACAAATTGCTGCCTCTACTTCTTGTCAGCTTCTAGCAAGTCTTTCAACACCTTTTGTTCTCTACCAAAAGTTAATCAATAAAACGGGAAAATCGGATTCTTTGCAAGGCCAGATAATCCGATGAGCTATTCTAAGGAAAATTCGTTGCCCGAAATCCTCGAAGGCATGATACATGTCATGAGTGTGAACCACATATTTGGACCGACTTGTGAAGGGAAGAGGTCGATCTTGGCAAAGTATTCAATAAAAAATAGGTCTAAGGGATATCTTAACCCCCAGTTCATGATTTCTGTATAAACTAACTCATCATCCCTAACTGATAAAGGAGTCTCACCTTCTGAGGGGAATCTAATGTTAATGTATGAAGGGATGCACCATCGGGTCCTCAGCATGGTCTCCTCTGAAGGCGAAAAGTATTTATAGGATATGTTGTGCAGTGCAACCATATGCTTGTTTTCGATTCCTCGAATGTTGTTGCCCGCAATAGCATCAAGTTCTAAGGGAAGAGTGATGTCTCCCTTAGATTTTGGGGCGATCCGACGAGCCTGTTCTTCGGATATTGTTGGGGGAGCGGTGATCATCTGACTAGAAGAGGCCAAGGGAAAGCCACTGGATTTACTCTGCTCTGCAGAAGACATTGGTTGAGTTTCCCCTTATTAACCAAGAATTTGTTTCGCATCGCTTGAAGATCGCCTTCGGTAATGGTGGTTCTTGATAGAGAAAATCGAGGGCTCCCGGTTTTCGTTATTGAAGGGATGGCTGAGAGGCTTGATCCAGAAGTGTCGATTTTCAAAGGAGGATTTTCAACTATTAAAGCCAAAGTCGGATTTGGGGTTTCCGAGGGAGTTTCTTTGGCACACTTGCGTTCCTGAGAGTTATTTTTCTCATTGTGATGCATTTTCCTCTTACCAGAAGAATGCTTATGGTGTCTGTCTTTACCCATGGATTTGAGGGGGCTGAGATCGGAAGTTTGGTTTTTGTGAGAAATTTCGAGAGGTATGATAGCAGGAGAGTTTTCCGATAGAAGCCATGAACCGTAGAAAGTGGTGACAGAAGGTTGGGGTTGAGGTTCAACGTATTCACCAGCAACAACTCTCTCTTGGAATTTTTTACTGATTAATAGCCACTCAGGAATCCGACGAGGTTTATAAGCCAGCTTTCTCTCTCTAGAAATTTTAGAACGAAAAGTTTGGAGTGAAAATAAAGAAGGTGAGTATTTATAGAGGAAGATGGGATTTTAGGGTAAGATAGGCCTAGGGACATTTTCTTTTGTTTGCCTAGGGGCGTTATGGGTAACACAGGCATAATTATATTGATTTGAAAATGAGGGAGAAGATGAAAAATATTTGGAAACGAGATAAGATCTCTAAAAATATTTGGTGACAAGGAATTACGACTAATAACGTCATGCAAAAGGTAAGAGATTGTTGATTGGGGTATGTGAGTTGATACTGATAAATTTGATGATTCCAATCCTTGCAATTTATTTAGCCAAGTATGGGAGGCTATATTATGTTGAGATGGGTAATTTTGATGAGAAATATTGATGAGAGGCATGGTTCAAACCTTGCTAAGACCTTGCAAGGATTGGGGGGCTACTGATCAGTATTGTCCAGGAGAATAAGAGACATTTTTCGAAGAGACATTTTTCGAAGAGACTTTTTTTGAAGAGACATTTTTAAAAGAGATATTTTTCGAAGAGGCATTTTTCGAAGAGACATTTTTTGAAGAGACTTTTTCGAAGAGACATTTTTCGAAGAAACGTTCCTCAAAGAGATATTTTTCGAAGAGGCATTTTGAATTCGAAGGATATTCCATTTTGAATTCGAAGGATATTCGAAGAGGCATTTTTGTATTCGAAGAGGTATTATTCGAGGACAGTTAGAAAGTAAAAGATATTCGAAGAGGTGCACTTTCGAAGAGAATTGAAACGAACAAGATGAAGTTCGGAGATGTCTTCACAGTCCCAGTAAAAATATTTTTACTAGGACTGGGGCTACTGATGAGGGAGAATAAAAGACGTATGGAAAAATTGTAAGGAAGTGTTTTTATTGGGGAAGTATTGTAAAAAGTACAATAGAAATAGTTATTATGAATAAGTGGAAAAATATAGGGACTAAGTGTGTAATTAGTAGGAATTAAAGTGTGTGGGGCCCGTTATTATACTATAAAAAGACCACACACGAGTTGATAAGCTGGTTTTGATTAATATAATATTACTTTCTCTCTCTACTTAGTCCAACTCTCACTTTCTCTCTCTAAAAGGGTACTTTCACGAAGGATTCGGTCTTCACTATTTGGTCCCCCGAATATTCACATAACAGAAAATCACCCTTAAGCTATTTTTTAATTCATCAGCTCCAACATCACCAGCGTGTCATTGCATTTGGCTTAAAGGATTGTTGCAGGAACTAGGTGTTGTAGGTGCAGTGTGCATTGATATTTTGTGTGATAACAGTTCAGCGATTAAGTTGTCAAGGAATCCAGTTATGCATCGAAGGACAAAACACATTGATGTAAGGTTCCACTAGTTGCGTAACTTGTCAGGGAAATGAGCTATGTAGCTGATTTTCTGCGGAACAAATGATCAAATTGCAGACATAATGACCAACCAATCAAACCGGAACAGTATGTGAAGCTCAGGAATCTGCTCGGAGTTCAGCAGCTGTAAGTTTTAAACTGATGTTGATTAGCATTTCAGTTTAAGGGGAGGATTTGTTGGGTTTATTTTTAGTGTTAGTTGCAGTCAGAGTTAGTGTTAGTTGTAGTTAGAGTTAGTGTAGTTGTGTGTCCGTTTTTCATTCCTTGTTTTCTGGTTTATGGTTTTTGCACGTTGTAAGGCTTCCATATAAGCCCAAACTTCTTTGATTGAATTATATGTGATGGTTCTCTGATTACATTTGTGTAAGGCATTAGTCTGTTTTCTATCAACCATCATAAGCATCTCGTTTGTAGCATGTTGACTCGAGGGAGAAAACTAGAGCCAAGTGAGTTTTTTTATCTTTAAACAAGAAGCAATTTTCTTGTTGTAACTGGGATTCTACGGGTAGAGCGAGATCATTTCCTAATGTTCACCATGGTGGACCACGAAGAAGCAAAAAGTGAAAGTACACAAGGTAAGTTTTTTTTTCTTTTTGGTTTGAAACCTTTTAAGGAAAATGTTGTTTTTTTCTTTTATGTTTTAACTTATAATTGATGAGTGGTTAGGAATTATTAGAGACGTGGAGTGAACTAAGATATGGACTAAGTGTTTAGGAGAATTTCGAGAAGGTCTAACGATCATGGAGGAGAGATAGTTGGATAAATATGAGGGAATAATTACCTCTGTTGTAACTACTTGTAAGTAGAAAATATTTTGGGATCCTTTTAGGATCTTGGCTTTGTATTACATGTATCATTCAATGGAGATAGATGTGTGACATTTCATGTATTGAATGACCATAACAGTACTTGGTTTGTGAAGACGGAAAGTATTCTCAGTACCTGAAATGAAGCTTAGATCTCGGAGAAGATGACTAAAGGGCTTGAAAAATCGTAAACTCGTGATTATATGTCTATCATTACAAAAATTGATACTAAACAGACAAAAGCAGTCATTAAAATCCCTCACGAAGAAGCTGGAAGAGGGAAAGATCTACCATTGAAGAATGAAAACTTCCTTTTGAAGTTTAGAAAAATAAAAAATAAAAAAGAAATGTATGTACACATGGTTGAAACTTAATCTTCTCCGAGCTATAAGGTTTGAAAAAGGAGGACTAAAAGATAAAATTTATTTTTGAATATAAGAGATGGTTTGAGAATCAATAAAAAAATTAAATTTGGATTTTTTAAAAATATATTGTTTCTCTCTTTTATTCAACATGTAACATAATATTTTATAGTGATGTTCTGAATATTTTCCTTATGTCATTGTTATGTGATAGTTGACAATACTAAAAATTTATCCAGCATGATTTATATGGAAGCACATTAACTCTTAAGCTCAAAGCTCCATCATTTGAGGTATGTTTGTAATTGGTAATCTTTCGTTCTATGATTCTCTAGTGTTGAAAACGATATCATAATATCTAAGAGCGCAACATTGAAGTTACCAATGAGGACCTATCCTAGATAGACCTAACAACTATTTTTAAAAAAATTACTTGTTACTTTCTTTTTAAAATATTTTTGGTTGAAACCGGTAGGTGTTAAGGTACCAGGAAGAGTAATTTACATTGACCGGCTCACAATTCAGGTATAAACAAGGGTTTCTAGTATACCAAAATGTATTTGTTCACGTGATGATATATTAGGTGATGATTTTAAGCTCCTAAAAACAGAACGTTTTGTATCCCTTGGATTTATAGGTAAATGTTTTTACCTAACTATAATTTATTGGTCGTATCAAAAGTCAATCCATTTGATCGAAAGGGTGATTTGAACAATCGTTGAGTAATCCATATGTTTTTTTTAAGAAAGACGATTAACTTATTTTGTAAGTGTTCTTGTGATTTGAGATGACTTATTTTGGATGACATCATCCTTAGTGAATTTTAACATAAAAAGTACTAGTTAGCGCCCATGTGTCACGTGTGATTTTTTCTCGTACATGTGTCACCTACTCATTCGACATATACCATAGATCTTTATTGACAAAGTCTAGAGAATCTATAAGACAGAAGCCTTTCCACTTTCGTATGTGTGCACCGATTGAAAAGTGAGAGAACAACTATGAAGCCTTTCCAATTTCCTAATCCAAATGTTTGTTGAGTCTAACAACCTTTCTTTCAATATGTTATCCCCCCTCTCATAATTCTCATTTATAATTATTTATAGAGAGAGAAAAAACTTATCGCCGCTGCAAAAACCACTTCTCGGTCAAACAACCACAGTAAAATCTACTTTGGTGCACTTACTAAGAAATCCTTTAACCTCATAGGGCAATAACCCTACATGAGAAACAAGTTCAATGCTCTTAACTAGTTTTCTATAGCTGAATGGGTTGATAAAAAAAAGTTTTTGGGATCGTAGATGAGGATCCCTTGCCCTTATCAATTTATCAAATCATCCACTAGGGACATTGGTTACCAAAGAAAAAACAAACCAAAGTTGTTTGCCCTTCGTCGTCCTTGAATCTTAATACCCATTCTTTGGCTCTCGGCCCTCATCTTCCCGATTAGACTTGCTCTCAAAGAGATGATGGTAACCTTAAAAATGCAGGCAAATCCAATATTCAAATCGATTCTCGTCTAATGGATCACTCTGATGGTGAAAATTAAATTCAAACAAGCAAACCAAAGCAGCGCCCAATAGAAAACGTTATCCTTGCCTGAAGGAGAAAGTGTACAAGAAGTCTAAGATTTCCTTCAGGGTGAATATACCAATATAAAATTCTATGAAGGCTGTACATAAATATATAAAAACTCCACGAGAGTCTACTTCAGATCGGGCTAGGCCTTTGAAAGTGTCCACCTAATCTTGATGTGACGTACTGGTTTATGAGAACAAACAAATACGATTGGTTGATGAACTAATTAATGATCCCAAGGGTCAATACAACATGGCTCTAACCTCGGTAATTTTGATACACAGAAACATGTTGAGTTTGAAATCCGAGAACCCGATGTTGAAACTCAAACGAGGAAAACAAAAGCTCATATGACCAAGAAGAGAAAATCTTATGTTAGAATCTCGTGGGAGATAATCGTTGCTCTCAATAATAACCTTAATGGGATGATAATGAGCATCTCATCGCTCTCTTCAAAGGGAGGTATAAATAGTTTTTAAAATCTGAAGAAAAGAAGCTACAAGATCGATGAAGTATCCATGATTCTGTCAATATTCGTTTCCCAATATGTTGAAGACCACAAACTAGTAGTCTTTCCAGAAATACTTAATTGAGGGATTTGGTTCCTCTTAGACCCTTCCGTGGTGAGGTTCTTCAAAATGGTGGATTTGTGCCCTAACTAAGTTAGTCTTATCATGTAGTTCTGACGACTGTTTCGAGGAATCCTTATGTCCCCTTCTATTTTCGCACACAAGGAAATAAGTTAAAGGTTATGGATGATCTCTTAGAAGCTAACTAGAAATAGAAATAGAGTTTATTTCCCATCTTTGGAATATAGAAAAATAAGGTATAGCCTTCGAAAGTTACCTGTGGAAAAACACAGGTAATGTAATATTTTTTCCCAGACTATTCTTAAATTAATTGGTATGCCTTAAGGTTTTCATTACGAATACGTTTTCTTCTATAAGGATGCTCAAATCTCACAAAGAGCCGAAAGATGTTGTCGAGGAGATATTCAATAGACTTAGAGCATGGGCGAAAAATTCTTGGTCGAACGAGTTCCAACGATGCTTCACTCCTGCTAACTTGGTTAAAATCCATTTTGGAGGATTAATACAGAGATCTTGCTTTCTCTTGAACAACTCATGAGTCTTCCTGACAAATCCAAGACGATGCAAAGGTTAGAGGCTCCAGATACTCTGATTTTTCTCCATGTTAGGTCAAAGGCTCCAAGCCATCGAGACTTTAAGTAAATTTATAAGTATCTTGGGATGAAAGAATCTAAAAATAGAACCCCAATGAAAAACATACAAGTGACCAAGTCGGGCCCAACTAAAAATGGTTGGTTCCACTGACCCAACAGCTAATGATGTTGTGAACTAAGGTTTGTGGTTCGAAGATATCACAAAATAGGCAGTAGAAATACTTTTCAAAGAATAAGTATAAGCCAAAGTGGTTAGCCAAAGACAAGGATAGAGAGAAGAAAAGATAAGATACGTTTCAAAGGAACCTTGAAGCCGAAGAGGGTAATCTACCTTCGTCGAAGCGGATAGTAGTAATAGCATCGAACACCCATTTAGTCGTTATCATATACACAATCAAAATGTTTCCCAATAGGAGGAAAAAGTAATAAGCCATGACTACCAAAGGCTAGAAGGTCGATCCATCAGAGATAGTGAACTATAACCTCAATCGGGAAATTAGTAAATATCACCCAACCCCAACAACCAACCATTCAACCTGTACGAAAACGGTGTACTCTTTTTGCACCTAAAAAAACTTGTTTCTTTTTGTTGCGTAACTTGAGAGGGATGTGCGCCCGATTGCCTATTGAAAAAATATTTATAAAGTAGAGACCCATGTGCTAGAGTTTGAGGTCAAAAGGTTTACAGAGAAGGTTACCAAGCTAGCGAAAACGATCGTGGATTAGCTAAAAAGGATCAAAATCTGTTTATAGAAGTGGACACCGAGCAAGAAGCCTTTGATAAGAATCGAACTAACTTCATGAAGTTCTTGTTGGAAAAAAACTTTCATTCTCGCTCTCAAAGAGGGGTATGAGAAGGTAAAAGCGGCTCATGCACGGGCTATCCAGAATTTGGAAGAGGTGAAAAAACAAGTCAAAGCATATAAAACGGATGTTGCCTCTGCCCATGCTTCCTATTCGTAACTCTTTTGTTCAATTTCTCTTTTTTTCTCTATATTTTTATAAGTAAAAAATTATGCCTCTACAATTTTCCCTAGTTGGCGGTGATCAAGAACCAACAAGTTTATGAAGTGATCCATCAGATCTAAAACTACAAAAAAAAATAGACCAACTTATGTTGGAAGATCTCTCATATCCAAAATATAAAAGTTATCTAATGTAGACCAACTGGTGTTGGAAAATCCCTCAGATCCAAAATATTGATGTTATCTAATTTTGACCAACTGGTTTTGGAAGATCCTTCAAATCCAAAATATAAACATTATCTAATGTTGAGAATCTAATGGTGGAAGATCCTTCGGATCCAAAAGGTAACAAATTTTCCTCGAATCTTATAAAAGATACAAGAATGCAAAAAAAAAATTATATTTACAAGCCGGCTATATAGGCACCTCATTAAAACCTTCCTGTGCCACTAGGGTAGGAAATAGCATGCCACCGGAAAAACTGTAAAATATTTATATATTTAATCTAGATACAATTTCAGATGCTCAAGGTTCCACAGATGCCAAAGTGGTTTTCCCTCTAGATATTCCAACCAATACGTTTTGGGCTTTACTTTTTCAGTGATCGTATATGGACCTTCCCAATTTGGTCCCAATTTTTCAAGATTTTTTTTAGTGTGTAGGAAAAAATTTCTTAACACTTTATCCCCATCTTAAACTCCCTCCTTCTGGCCCAAGATGCGTATCTGTTTCTCATCAATGTTTGATAATGTAAGGAGTTTAGATATGCTTGCATTCAACTAGATTGAGCTCAACTATTTTCCTTTTATTATTATTTTCTTTGGAATAATTCGTGACCCAATGCGAAGGTAAAATGGCTTCAGATGGAGTTACAACATTCATCACATAAAACAAGGGTGGTTCTGTAGCCCCTATTCTTGAAGATAGTTTGGCCACTTTCTCGCCACTTCTTCCAAAATACTTTTGAGGCCTTTGAGGATGGAAATATGTTAAGAAACATTGTTGTATGCCTATTGAAGAACAAAAAGCTTGCATGTCCTTTTTGTCGAACTCTGGACCATTGTCCATTATTAGTCTCCTCGGAACACCAAAGCGAACACATATGTTAGATAGGATAAACTTGATCACATCATTTGCTCTCGTCCCTAAAAATGGTTCAACTTCCACCCACTTTGAAATGTAATCCACTATAACTATAATCGTTTGTCGTCCATCAGATGATGTCGGTAATGCTCAAACTAGATATAATCTCCATCGGTCAAATGGTAGCACCTTAAAAATATATTCAAGGGGCCCTTCATACATATGTATGGTACTGTCAAATTGTTGGTAAGTATCACATTATCTGATTAACTTTATAACATCAGCCATAATAGAAGGCCAATAATTCCATGCCAGTAAAACTCTTCTTGTTAACGCTTTATACCCATAATGCATTAAACTTTGCTCATCATGCAATTATTATATCATTTGCAATTCATGATTCTGAGAAAAATAAATAACGTTATACATAATAGTTTCTTGTACATGATATTCTCGAGGACTGCAAACCCATGCGCCTTCAACTGTAACTTCTATGCCAATGCCTTATCCAACGGTAGAACCTTGTTAACAAAAAATTATTTAATTTAATGTCTCTAATGTTTATCTTCACTTTTTCAAATTTGAAAGGCTTTGTCTATGCTCTGATTTTGTTTGGAATTTATTGTTATTGAATAACGCTCTTGCATAAGTATCTAATAGTTTCCTTTGGAATATTATGTGAATGCTAGAGAGTCAGCAATAGAAATTTTGGCCCTGTGAACATGTTCGTACTTGACCATTTTAAAAGTGTTGCTAACCCCTCAAAGATTTTAGGTATTTTACCAGATGATATTTCCTAGCCTCAGACTATCCTTATGCGTAATTCACTAAACGTTGTGAGTCACTTACTCAGCGAATTCTCTTAGCGCCACAAATTTGTGCATGTCGTATCCCTACCAAAGAGGCTTTGTATTATGCCTCATTATTTGACGCTTTGAAGCCAAAAAAAATTGCATGATATATCACTTTTCCATTCAGAGCTACTAACCGAACCCCTGTTACACAACCCAAAGTACTTGACCCCCATCAGTCCGAATGATCCATTCAACTTTTAGTTCTTCATAATATGTTCTAATATATGGTCGTTCATAATGAAATTCAACTAAAACACCAACCAAATATTTGGTTTTGATTGTCGTTCGTTGCTCACAACCCGTGTAAGCATCCATAAACAATAAAATCTTATTACTTAAAGTTGAATCAACTAGGCGGTCTATTCTCGGAATTGGAAAAAGGATCCTTCAGACATGCTTTGTTCAAATCAGTGAATTCGACACACATTATCCATTTATTGTTCTTATTTTTCATGAGGATTGGGTTTGCTGTCCACAAGGAATATTGAGACTCTCATATGTGAACCAACATAAAAAATCGGTCAACCTCAACAATGATCGCTTCATATTCTCAGCGGAAAAAAATCTGTGTTTTTGAATTATTGGATGCACATTGCACCGTATGGACATCTTATGACAAATAGTATTCATTGATATCCCCGTAACATCTTTGGTACAATACGCAAATATATGGATTTTTTTTATAAAAAGAGTATTAATGTCTTATTTACTTCTGGTGATAACAATGTGCAAATCTTCAAGCTTTATCCACTATGAGAGATATAATTTTCAAAGTTTATATTAGGTACCAAAGAATCGTGGGTCTCCATCAGATCGTCCACAGCGCCAGACTCCGAAGTTGACCCTTGTGACTGTTATTCCTTCTTTCCCTCAATACTCTTGATTTGCTTTGGGGCCAAAGCCGTTTCATAACATTATGTAGCCACTTTTGGGCTACTTCGACTACCCTACATTGTTTCCGACCATATATTTTAAAAATTGGTGGACTATCGAGGCAACTACGGGCATATTTGATAGCTGAGATCTACCAAAATTACTTTGTCCGATATTGTCACATCCACAGCTATGATAAACATTATCACTTTTTTCATAAAAGACACGAGACCTATCTCCACCACTCCTTTAAATTCACCAAACACCTCGGTAGTAACCTCCGTAAATCCAAAAATGGTTTGATATAATCATAGAATGATTCGTGAGTTTATCATTTATTCATACATAGTCATGAATAAAATATTGGCAGAACTGTCGGTGTCAACTAGAATTCTTCGGATCTCACTCCCCTCAATGCAAATTGCAATCACCACTAGGTCTTCATGTGTTCCAGGCACCTCTCTCATATCATCATTATCAAAACATAGTAAGGGTAAAAATTTATGTAATAATGGGTTGAAGCGCCTGCACTAGTAATCCCTGAAACAGTATCTCTACCAAAAATAGTTAAAAATTCAAAAACTTTGCACAACTCACTAACCTTTCCATTGATTTTTGGTTCATTAACCATCATAACAACCTTCGTTCAGGTTCTAGATTTAGATCTTCCAATGACACATCAAAAGAGTCCACTAGCTTTATAATCATTAATATTTTGTTTGTTTTGGGGCTACCACTATTACCTCCATTGTTGCCGGATTGCCCACCAGATTATGTTGTCGAGCCCTAACACTCTTTTTCACAAAAATCATTAATTTCTCATGTTTTTATTAATGTCTGAATTTCTTTTTTAAAAGCTATGCAATCTTCATATCATGACCCAAGTGTGGTATCTGTTACTCATCGCCTCCCCCGGAGTCTGAATCATAAAAATCTTTCAAAATTGTATGTGCTTTCAAGATTTATCGAAAATTGTTGCCACACACTTTGTTAATTCCGCATAATAAGTGGATCAGACTCACTTGTTCGATATTGACGTTGCTGGTTGCTGGACATTACGAACTTGTTTATTCGAATTAGGTTTTGATTGCGTTTGACTCAAACTTCTTGGTCGAAACATATTTGGAAAGTGAAACATTTGGATCGATTGAGGGTGATAAATCAGACTGGGTGATTGTTGATAAACGATCATGTGCGATTAAAAATTCTGCCTTCTTTATTAACACATAGAGGCGAGCTTCACCGTTTGGGTCTCTTTTACGATTATTTGCTTCTCGACTTGTTCTAACAAAGTGCCAAAGTTTAATGTTTGCTTCTTAGAAACATTGTCTCTTAAGACTCCTCGAATAAGCCCTTGCATATACGTAGCAAGAAACATTCTCCTCACAGTCCTCCAAATTAGTTTCGTTCGGACAAAGCACCTCATATACTCTCTCATGCTCTCTCCAACACCTTGTCGGAAATTAATGATTGTGTCTCTATTCCCTTGAAATTTCTTGCTTCCCATAAACTGTTGTCTAAAAAGAGTCCTAGACATGTCAAAGTTTTTAATGGATCCCTTCGGTAACCAATTATAGCACTTCAACGCGTCATCCTTGAAAGTTTGAGAGAAAGATCGACACAATAACTTGTCATTGTCTTCAAAAATCATCATAAATTTTTTAACGTGTTCAATGTTATTGTTCGGATCTTGGTTCCCATCGAACTTTTCCAGCTTCAAAATATCAAATCATTTTGGCAAACACCTTGTTAGAATGTTCGTGGACAAAAAAGATACCCTCAAATTATGACCTAGTTTATAATGGTGACCCCAATGCCTTAATTAACTATTGCATAAAGATCCTCCTCAGAAGGATTTACAAATTGGCAACTTACTTTTTAGTCGAAACTCTGGCTGCCCGAGAATCCCTGGTAGGAGTATTGATTTACTATTGCACCAAAAGAAATCGGACTTGGGTTGTTTCTTGTTGTGTCTCTACTCTGCATATAGTCACCACCATACCCTTTGCTTCAGACATTGGCGTTTCTTTATCTGATAGTCTCGTATCTTCCTCGCATTTCGGACTCGTCGGCTGGTAATAGTCAGAATGTCTATTTAAACTCTGCGTTTTAGAGTTTCTCTTGTAACGATGGTTTCTCTTCGAAGAAGAAGATTCGTTTGAAACGTAAAGAGAAAAATAATTTGTCTGAATAATCATAAAAACGCTTCGTCTTTTATTTTTTCTTCGAAGTATAACGACTATAGTGTATTTCCTCCTTACGCTTATCTTTTGACTGATGACCATACTTAGTCTCATTACCCTCAGATACATAAGTATACAAAGATCTGAAACTGAAAACACATGGTGTAGATCTAAAATTCTAACATCTAGAAAAGACAGCCCAAAACTAAGACTAAACTAAACAAAATACAAAAACTAAAAGATCCTTGTAAATGAGTCATCCATAGACATAAAAATACACAAACACAAAATAGATTGGGAAGAAAAAGAACAACCAAATCTAATAGAAATGACAGTAGAAATATGTAACCACTAACGATGAAAACAAAGCTTTAAAAAAAGGCAAAATAAAAAAGACTGTAAAATTTGAACACATAGTGGGAGAAAAACTCCAAAAGAAATGCATGAGAACAAGACCAACCAAGGATTAAAAAAAGAAAATCGATTGACAGGAATGAAGAGAAAAATATTAGTTTTAATGAAGAAAAAAAAAATGGCCAACGAAAAAATTTCCAACCGAATCAAAAAATCCTTAGACATCATTACAACTTTTAGAGAGAATAGTGAGTTATCCTTTTTTTAAAACCCAACTGAGTTATTTCTTCGAATAATTAGATCTTACCGTACCAATATTTCCCTCGTAAAAAGGTTTTATACAACCACCCAAAAAATCGTTTTTCTGCCGCAAACATTTTGCAGACCTGCGCATATTTCATTGCAATTTAAAAGTGAGAAAACATAATGGACAAAAGAAACAAAGTGCACACTTTTATTTCAGATTAAGATCATATTTATTACTTTTTTTTATTTGCTTTTATATTTTATGATGTATTTGGATCCAGAAACTTAGGTATGCATTTGCTTGTAACATTATTTACATTACAAAAGGTATTTATCAAAAAGGGACAAACAATGAGTCCAGAAACATTTAAGACAACCGGGCCAAAAAGATACTCCCATTTTCGCTCTATCAAGTCTCCTAATATTGAATACTATGATGACATTACAGTTGCTTCGCCATTTGCAAGACCTACATATTGTATGAACATAACAAACATATGCAGACCTAAGTTTTCAATTGCTGAAGTTTTCAATTGCTGCTGTCCCTTCGATTCTACATCTATATAGAGTGACAATCCAATATATCAAGTCATTTCTCCTCAAACTCAACATCGATGATATCCTGTTCGGGTTTTGAAGGGTTTCCTTTGCCACCACCTCGTGAAAAAAAATCCCCTTTTGGCTGCCACACTGTGTTTCCACAATTGGTGCATCGGATTATTTGATTTTTGTACCCAACAAACTGTCTCTGACAAGCTGGACATGACCCCTGTCGAACAACATCATAATAAGAACATTACACAGCAACTTTGCAAAATATGTTTAAATAAATTTCTAGTGAGCAAAATGAGACTTTAGCAGTGAAAATGAAGAAACTTGAATAAAGTATCAAGTAAAAACAAAGAAGTATGTAGTCGGTTTTCTACAAGAGAGCTTTATATAGATAGAGTATTCTCGGTTCACATCAAACAAGCCAATGAAAAAGAAACAACCTGATAATAAAAGATTATTTAAATTTGTATGAGCTATATGAAACTACTTTTGTGTATTATATTTCATAAATTAGCAAATTAACAAAAGATTTAACATAAAATAATGTAAATGAAGAGCCCCAGCACAGCTGTAGCCCAGGCCTGAAGCAAAAGAGGTCTAGTGTGCTGAGTTGAAGGCCCTCTCACTTCCGGACCATAATTAAACTAAGAGTGATCCTTCCAACAATGCCAATCTATTCACTCTCAACGTGGAATGTGGATATTTTTCAATTTGTGAAACCCTTGAAAACTCTCATTTAGACACTCACCTTTTTCATTTTGTACAAACACAAAATTCTTTACTTTACTTGTACAGCCACCGGCTATTGATCGAATTTATAACTTACTTAGGGATTTTCTTACTACTTTGAAAAAGATTATAGAGCTTGCATGCCTATACTACAGCAATAAGAAATGACGGGAAAGAAAACGTCTCACAAGGTGGAAGTACGACTTCCACATAAAATAGTCATAGAGGAGATGCTTCGTGCTTATATAGAACTTTTTCACACAAAGCTGTAACAAGGCAGCTAACAGAATCACAGCCACACCAAATGTAAGGGTTTATTTATAACCCGAGTCTCACTCTATGTTATACTCACAATTTAATATAAACTAACTAAGACTAATATTAAGAGCTGAAAGCTGCGCATGCAAAACCAAATAGAAGACAGCATCTAAGATTCATTTCTAAATAATCAAAGCCATAGCAAGCAATAAATTATACCTTAATGACAAGATTATTGGCCACGGCACCAATGAGAAGAGGTCCAGCAAATGGAAGTACCCAAGCAGCGAATATTATGGTTCGAAATAGCCATCCAGATAATGCAAACCAGAGGAAGAAAATCGTCTACAAAATGACGGGAACAAGTAGCATAATTAAATTGATGCAAAAGAAGACTTCAATGAAAGTTTTGGCATCTCATTCTGTAGAGATATCCCAATTCTAAGATAAATTCTTATGATTTCCTTTCCTTTCAAAACTGAGATAGTGAACTAATGGTATTCTTCGTGATATCCACTGCTTAACCGTGTTTACAAGCTGTCTTTGCATGTTAAAAATTGAACTTAATTTTATTCCTTATCCATATCCTAAGGCAAAAAATGAGTGATCAAGCTGATACCTAGTAAGTTCATAAACATAGGAAACACAGTTTAATAGATTCAGAGATATGTGATCATGCTAAATCCTTCGCAGACTGATAGGGTGACAAATAGTCATAATCATTGAGAGAAAATATCCTCTCAGTTTTGCGTAATGATTTTAGAGAGACGTTTTAATAATGTAAATGGCACGTTTTTTCTTTCTTTCAAAATAACATGGACTACTACCCTCCTATTACAGAAATCACCGTAAGTAGGTGGAATACTGCATGCTCTATTTCAAACAAAAGCAAACATAACTACGTGAAAAGGAGGTACTTACAGTGAAACCTTTTCCTACTGGTGTATTTAAGAAATCATTAAGCTGCTTCCTGTACTGCAAGGGTAATGAAACACGTAAAAATGATTAAAGTGGCATTAGCATATATATTATATTTTATTTTCTACATTGTACTGCGCCTGGGTTGTGTGATTCTGTGAGTCAACTTTAGAAGCTGAGGTATCTTATGGAGTTCAGTGAAAATTTATATCCAAGACATATATTAACTTCCACTTCTTCAATATGGATTTAAACCAATAAAATTTATATTGAGAGATTTCTGGAGGAGACATATGCCAACCATCAGGAAGCTTTACATATTATAAGAAGTGCCAAGTAAAAAATGGAGTCTAACCATGACTAACTCCTACTCTTCACAGAACTAAAAAAGAGGCAGCATCAGTGGTCGAAAAAATTATATGCTTAAGACCATCACAGAGCAAAGGAATTACTAAAAGAACTATACAGTCAATATCTTTCGAAAACACAAACAATCATGAAAGACACATTATATGGACTATGGATAAAACAAACAGCATATAACCCCATTTTGAAGCTCGACCGAAGCTTTAACTTTCGAGTCAAACACAGACAAGTACCAATTTTTGCTTCTGCAGCTTGAATTCTTATACATCTTAACACAAATCATATAAAATAAATTATCAAACTCCATTTGCTCGAACTAAATTGAATTAGAATGAATATGCACACTCAGTTCTCTTGATCCTAACGAAATTTCAACATAAAAATTGAAAAGGGTTTCCGGTTTTCAGCTTCTGAAGTTACTTATCAATCCAGCTCTATCAAGCATTATAGCAGCGATCAAAATCGAATGACATAGGAGTTATCGATAACAAATCTACGGTAAGATTATAAACATTTCTTTACTATCAATCACACAAACACAGAGGGAGAGAGAGTACCCCAGGCAAGTTTCTGCTAAAGTCCATTGAAAAATTCCTCCATCGAATCCCGATTTCGTACTCGCGATCCAGCTCCTTAGCTCGATCAGAAGCCGACTGAGCCACCAAGCTAACACGGCGCGAGACGGAGTACTGGCGGTCGATACGCTCGGCGGTTTTCTTAGCCTCGTAGACGAACTGCTCGAAGCCTTCGTTTGCGGTTTTCCATGCGTCGGTCAAAACTTGACCGGAGGTGACGCGCTTCGCGAAGCTGTCGAAGTCGCTGCGCTGGAAGGCACGGACTTGGACGGCGCGCGAGCGCGAAAGACGGTGGAAAGAGGAAGACGGTGCGTCGATCGGTCTGAGTGACGGCCGTGGCTGAGCTAGAAATGTTGTGGCCATGACAATACAGAGATAGAATCCAGATTGGCTACAAAACTGGAAGATGACGTTTTAGTTTCTTCAAAACAGCGCTTAGTTCTCTACTACGCGGTCTAATTCTTATCACATAGTTTGCCTCACTTAAATTCAATTTATAAAAGGTGAGGCTAAAATTTTGACCTCCTTTTATAAAGGTTTTGGGTGAGTTAAATTTGTCCATCAATTTTTTTTCATAATTTAAAAAATATTTATTTTTTGTTTCTATTATTTTACCTTTATTTTATTTTCTAATTTATAATCTTATGTTATCGGTCATTCTCACATACTTCAACAAACACAAGATTTAATCCAATTGAATCCAACGTATATACGTTTTAGACTAAAAAGCACTTTTAGTCCCTCATGTTTACCATTTGTATCAACTTAGTCCCCTTTCTTCACCTCTGCATAAAATTCATCCTCTTCGTTTTATTATTTTGCAAATTTAGCCCCCCCACATGTGAAGCCTGAGAGATTGACATGTGGCACCAAGTTTTGTTGCAAGATTGGTCCCTCAATGTTTTGGCCAAAAATGCCCGTGCCCATGCCAAGTAGGATGTCAATTCAGTTGTCTAGTCAGATTTCTGATTTACCTTAAAAAATTACCATTTACCTTAAAAAGTTACCATTTACCCACCAATTTTATAAACGGACCGGGTCGAACCCAATTAAAACAAACCCAACCCGAAAATCCAATATATTTTAACCCAGGCCACTACAATATAACCCAACCTGACCCATTACTCTATCTCTATCTCTCCCGTATTACTCTTCTTCCCAAATCAAAACATTTCCATCGTAAAAATTAAACCTAGATTTTTGGCAATTCAAAAAATTATATTATTCATTATTACATTCAGGGACCAAAATTAAACTTAGATTTTCCTATTGTTTTTGCAAGGCACTCTAGAGAAAGTAAAAAATCCATCGAGCATCTTCTCCAACAATTTTGTCAGACCAACTGTAATATTTTTCACTCCATTGTTTGGGTTTTTGATTTTTTTTACTCTTTTTCTTTGTTTTTCTTATGTAATTGTCTACACCGATGTGGGTTTTGAGATCTAGAACCACCTGTAGGCTATTCATGATATAGTATAAAACGATAATTCAAAAATAATATTATTGGAATGTCTATATATATATATATATAGTTTTGTATATAATGTGATAGTTTTTGTTCATTTTGCTTGAATTGGGTATTTTCACTAGATTGGTAATTGGAAAACCTAATTCAACATTGTAAATTTGCCTGTTTTTTGAAGTTCAAGTCATTTTATTTGTGTTTGTAGTAACATTTTGATTTTGGGTATTGATTATCCGTCAATTTTTTTTGTTAGTGTTCTGAAGTTCCAATTCCTTTTAGCAGATGAATTATGACTTTTATATGACTTTCTTTTTTTATTTCTTTAGAAAGAAGAAGTAGAATAATTAGGTGCTGATTTAGTCTATCGGGCTTATAGGGTTGCAGACGATGGACGATCAAGACCTGGGATTCTTTGTTAATTTTCAAGGGTTTTTATTTTCTTACTAGTAATAGCTTACCATTATGTGATGGCCGACCCAAACTACGATGGCAACTAATGTCTATTGTTTTCCCTTTACATATTAAAGAAACAACATTGAAAATAGGATTTTTCGGAAGAAGAGTAATGAGGGAGAGATAGAGATAGAGTAATGGGTTGGGTTGGGTTATATTGTAGTGGGCTGGGTTAGAATATATTGGATTTTCGGGTTTGGTTTGTTTTAATTGGGTTCGACCCGGTCCGTTTATAAAATTGGTGGGTAAATGATAACTTTTTAAGGTAAATGGTAATTTTTTTAAGGTAAATCAGAAATCTGACTAGACAACTGAGTTAACATCCTACTTGGCATGGGCAAGGGCATTTTTGGCCAAAACATTGGGGGACCAATCTTGCAATAAAACTTGGTGCCACGTGTTAATCTCTTAGGCTTCACATGTTGGGGGGGGGGGGGGCTAAATTTGCAAATTAATAAAACGAAGGGGATGAGTTTTATGCAGAGGTGAAGGAAGGGGACTAAGTTGATACAAGTGGTAAACATGAGGGACTAAAAATGTTTTTTAACCATATGTTTTACTTTACAGAATTAAGCCCTAAAAATAAAAATAAAAACCCTAAATTTGATATAGATTATCTATGGAGGAGGAAGACAGTCAAACCGAAGATTTAACAGCGGAGAACATCGCACAATCGATGAACAATGTAATTTAATCTTGTTTTTAAGTTATACATTCACGTAACTTGAAAATCCGTGTTAAAAAGACCATTTGAGAGAAAATCCAAATTTATGCAGATTTTAGCGACAAACACCTAATTCTGAAGTGGTATCTCGGAATTAGTTATTTTTATAGAACAACTATTTCCGAGATACCACCTCGGAATCAAGCATTTTCGCTAAAACTTGTAGAAACCGGAACTTGTGATTAAAAATAAAAAAAAGGGTAAATATGTTATTTCCTTTATGGAGAAAATAACAACATTGAGTTTTTTCACAAATATGGAGGAAATAACATATTTGATGGGAAAATAGCTTCACCTTAAAAGCTTTATGCCTTCGTTTGTTCAAATTTTGATATTTTTCTCGAAATTAAAATCATCAATAACTTTTTATTAATAAAATTGTTATAAAAATAATATAGGGTGAGTTAACTTCTAAAATCCAGTCCAAAAAACTATTACTATAGGGTATTTTAAAATTTTAATTTATTAACTAACAAAATTACTACGAATATAAAATTACATTTGAAAATAATGAATTGACATGAGATTTTAAACCGAGGAATCCCTCTTGTTCTCATTATTTACGATCTCTCAATTATCCTATAACAAAGTCTTCAAATTTAATGTTTTAAGCAGTTAAAGTAACAAGTTTGACTTCAATGGAAGCTTTGATCGGTCAACGTTTATCCTCTATATTAAAACAGTAAGAAATAAAATTCTAATTATCTTTTTTTTCTATTTGCAGTACGATTTTCTAATTTTGATAGAACCTTGAATATATTAAAAACTAAACATTTTTTTGACTTTTACTTTCCTAGTTAGTTATACATATCATCATCTTCTTCATTTGTAGTAGTTAATTACTCAAGTCGCGCATCTATTGTCATGTATAAGAAGTATTCTTTGTAGTTGTTATAACCTTTTCAGTGTTGTATTTCGTTATTGGTTTTCTCGTGTCTCGCTTTATTAATAAAGATGTGCATGTATCTATTTTAATTATTTATGCATCTACTTTTGTAAATAGTACTTTCTCATAGTTCATCTCCTTTGTAACTCCTGCATTCACTTTGTAAGTAGTCCTCTATCGTTTATATACAATAAAAGAGTCAATCACCTACTTTGTAAGTAGTCATACGTCATTCATTTCCGTCGTAAGTGATGTGTCTATAAGTTTTTGAATGAGTTATTAGAGTAAAACAATGTTTAGAGGACTTAATTCGTATTATTGATTTCTTAGTAAATGTTTTTAGAGAGAGAAACTTAATATTTCTAGAAAGAGAAAGTCTAATCAATTATCAATCTCCTTTTTTCCCAGAATAGGGTAGTGCTTTTATAGTACAAAAAATGGGTCCCACAAACCTAACAATTCATTAATCGTAGGACCAGTCCTCAACTCTATTGTCTGCTTTAAATTAGTCACTTTCTATTACATAATTGACAATTTATCCTAAGAAACTTTCTTTATTAAATAAACTCCCTCATCTTTTCATAGATCTTTCATTATCCCTTATCAGTAGCTCTGTAGTCCTTGTGAAAATGTTTTTGGCAAGGACTGCTAGGTATCCCTCAGATTTTATTCCTTTTTTGCCCTTGGAGCATGACTAGTCTCCAAACACTAGTAACTTCATAAGGTCCTCTTGGTCTCGAACACTTTGACGAATGCTCCTCGACTTTGGATTTCTTCAAAATTCTCCTTACCTTAAAATGAATGTTGTCAAAGACTACTAACTTTTGGAAGTATCTTCCTCGAACCATTCTTTCTACGTAATTTCTTGAGCAAGGATTTTTCTGCCCTCAGGATTCGAAAGGCTGCCAACTTTATTGTTCATGTCTGCAGATCTTTTCGAACTTTATAAGAATCTTTCAACCCATATCAAACGTTTTCCCGTATTTTCATTATTAATGACATCACAACAATCTCTGACACCACCAATAAACACTTTTCTTTCAAATCACAAATCAATCGAACTTCCTTGGCGTGTTTCTTTTCCTGACAACTTTACTTGAGCCAAACATTTCCACTTCTCCATCGGATTCGAGCCTCAGGTTGATACTCAGTCTCAACTATATAAAGCAGAAGGCTCCGCATCGGATTTACCTTCTACTCCCTCCATATCTGCTCAAGGAAGCCCTAGGTTCACCCTAGATATTCCTCATGGCATTTTAACACGAGAAGAAACTGCACAACTGCCAAAAGAAACAATAACTGACGAGGAAGTTCATTCAGGTAAAGCAGATCTTTCAAATCTTTCGAATTAGATAAACTAGATGCCCCCAAACCAGTTGAGAGGAATTTCTGTGAGTCCTCATTAATCTTAACAAACCGTGATGATGTCAATCCTCTTGAAATAGTCGAGGAAAAATATTCAAGAAGAGCTCCAAAATCTAATGGAGACATCACCCTTCCCCTCGAAATTGATGCTTTAGTTGCTAAAAATACTCTAGGCATAGAGAATAAGCATCTAGTGATTCTTCACAAAATCAAGTACAAGTACTTTGATCCACCCGAGGAGACCATGCTAAGAATGTGATGGGGATTCCCTCTTACATAACCATCAGATTTCTAAGCGCTGGAGAGACACTTCTGTCCGTAAAAGACGACAAGTTGGTCGTGTATACAGAGGTCATGAACTGGGGGTTAAGGTACCCTTTAGATCTATTTTTTATTGAGTACTTTGCCAAGATTAACCTTTGCCCCCACACAAGCAGGTCCCAATATGTAGTTCACGCTTATGGTGTGTATCATGACATCGAGGATTTATGGGTATGACTTTTATTTGGAAGAGCTTATCGGGCTGTCTGGTTTGGCCAATAATCCATTATTTCCCTTTTACTCACTTACATTTACCCGAGGACAAAAAGTGGTGAAAGATCTACTTGAAGCTTTCAAGAACTGGAAGCAACAATTCATTTTCTTCTCGGGACATTGAGAGACAGGTTCTGAATCACCCTCTTCGAACCCTCACAAGCTATCTCATTTATGGACCAATAAAGATATGTACTCCTTGAACTATTCTTTTATATATACTGTCAATTATCTAAGTGGTAATTTCTCAGAATTTTATACAGCTATAACCGGTATTTCCAAACCCTACGCTGACTTTATCTCAAATGACACAACTATCTTCACCAAATTGAATGAATGGGCTAAAGAAGCTTGGGAAAACAAATTCTGATTCTGTTTTATGAATATCAATCTGGCCAAAAGCTGATTGTGGAGATGGAACCCTTTGGAGAGATTATCCTTCGAAGATTTGATAACTCTTCCTCACAACAAGAAGTCCTCGAACGATTAGAAGATAGGACGTTGCCATTTATCTCCTCAAGCGTTCAAGAGCTAAAAGTCATCTAGATGACAATTTCGACGAAGAGGTATCAGTGAAAGATCAAATTTTTTATTCTGAAGGGCTAAAAGCTAATAAGGCTAGAGCCTCTACTTTCACTCATCGGAAAGCTCATGTTCACCTAGTGAAGAAAAAAGAACCGAAGAAGCAAAAGGCCACTCTAGAGCCTATTCAAGAAATCTGTGAAGGTGCTGGAGATCAAGAATGGGTTAATTTTGATCAAGTACCAAACTCCCAACCAAATTGTAACTCAAACCTGGATGTTTCTCCCAAATTAGCTCCTCTTCCCATCCTCTCGGGTCAACCATCTCAAACTATTGAAAAATTTATTCAAATGGGCGATTCCTCGGGTTTCAACTCAGCTGAAGTTGGTTCACCAAACAGCTCTTTGAGGTTCCCCAAGGGAATGAATTTTCTCACCGTGTTCGAAGACTACTTCACGCCTCAGCCACAATGGGGAAAAAGTGCAACATTTGGAAAATAAGAAAAATCATTACAAATAGAAGGCATTACTTGCTACCTCCAAATTCGAAGAACTCAAATAAAAACACTGTATCTTAGAAAAACAAGCCGACACTCTCTTCAAAAAGTTGGTTGCCACAGAGAATTATGTTATGCTTCTGGAGAAGTGTTGTCAAGAGGAAATGGACCTCAATAGTCAAATAATGGTTGCCCAAGATAAACTCATTGTGGCTCTTAAAGAAGCGAATCAACTATCTACAAAAGGCTTTAAAGATTGCTTCGAAGACTTTGAAAAGGTAGTGAAGGAGAAAAAATATCCTCTAAAAAATCTTAAGAATGAAAAGAATGCTGCTATGGAAGCATATGCTACTAAATGTGTGGACGAGTTGAATGCGAGCGATGCAACCATCCGATTACGGCTAATCACAGAAATCCATAAATGTTATCCTAACTTTGACTTAGGTAGTTTTTGGAAGCTTGCCCCTCTAGAAAGTCGCCCACCTAGGATTGTTTTTGACAAAAGTGAAACGTCAGAGTCCGAAGAAAGTGACTCTTCTGAATCCTCAGAATAAATTTCATTTTTCTACTTTTTGTGCAAGTCCTCATAACTTTCGAGGCTATTTCGTATAAGACCTCATATCCTTCAAGGTTAATTTTAAAAAATTCCCAACGCTTTTTGAGGCAGACTGACTTACTCAAATGGACTTTCATTCTTATTATATATCTTCATTTATTATAACTTTAACAATTGCAGACCAAATTTTATTAGATTCGATAATAGTTGTATGCCAACTTTTGTTAGACATGATAATAATTGTATGCCAACTTTTGTTAGACATGAGAATAGTTGTATGCCAACTATTGTTGGACATGATAATAGTTGTATGTCCAACTTTTGGTGGACATGATAATAGTTGTATGCCAATTTTTGTTGAACATGATAATAGTTGTATGCCAACTTTTGTTGGACATGATAATAGTTGTATGCCAACTTTTGTTGGAAAAACCTTTAGGTTCAGGATCAGAGTTTGAAGGTAAAAACTTCTTATGTATAAATCGGCTAGAATGACACCTCGTTAAAACCTTAATGTACCTACTAGGGTAGAAAAGAGTGTGCCGCCGCTGTTTTACACACATGAAAATAAATAAAACATAAAAACATTCTTATATTTACTCAAGATACAGTTTAAGATGTTCTACGTCACTTCGAACATTTGTTTTCGCTTTGGGATACCAATAAAGCTTACAACACATATTTTCAACCGGTATGTCCCAAGCTTAATTTTATTTGTTATTTTCCAGAGGCCTTCCCAATTAGGGCCTAATTTTCCGAGGCTTTTTTCTTCGATATGAAGAAAAATCTTCCTTAGCACGTTATCACCCACTTTAAATTCCCTTTGCTTTACTCTTGAAGAATATCTACATCTCATTAACGTCTGGTAGTGCAAAGAATTTAGCTGTGTACGTCTTCTTTTTTCTTCTACCAAGTCAAGTTACAATGCCCTACTTTTATCATTTAGCTCCTCGGTATATGCTTTCACCCGATAAGATGGAAAAATAACTTTTGAAGGAACTACCGCATCCATTCTGTAACCAAAGCAAATGGAGACTCTAAAGCCGATATCCTAGGGGTCGTTTTGTAAGCCCAGAGAACTTCTTGTAAGTAATCTAGCCACTTCCTAGTCTTTCCTTGCAAATTATTCTTTAAACCATCAAGGATTGTCCTTTTTGGTAAGTTCTATTTTTCCATTGGCATGTGGATGAAAAATGGCAGAAAAAAATTGTTGTATGCCCTTAGAAACACAAAAACTCTTAAATTCTTTGTTATCGAATTGGGGACCGTTATCTGTTGTAAGCTTTATTGGTATCCCAAAGCGAAAACAAATGTTCGAAGTGACGAATTTAATCACATCCACTGCCTTTTTTCATGTTAAAGGCTCTACTTCAACCCACTTAGAAAAAAAATTGACTGCGACTATTATTATCTGTCTTCTCCTAGTTGTCATCGGTAATGGGCCAACCAAATCAATACCCCATCGATCGAATGTCAGTTCTTCGGAAATAATTTCAAGACGGACCCCAGGATTTTGAATTATATTAGCATACCTTTGACATTTATCACATTTTTTAACTATTTTTTTCGCATCGCGAGATATAATTGGCCAATAATATCCTGCTAAGAACACTCTTTGAATCAAAGCTTTGTAGCCACAATGCACAGATTCTTCTCCATCGTGCAATTCTAACAAAATTATTTGTGATTCACTTTTATGCAAACATCGAAGTAAAGGTCTACTCAACGATTTTTTGTACAAAATTCCCTTACAAACTATGTAGTCATGAAACTTGAAACGTATGTTCTTTGCTAGCGACTTATTCTTAGGTAACTCATCTTTCTCCAAAAACTCAATGATTTCCGATCTCCAATCTCTTGCCTTGTCATTTGTCCCTTGAAAGTTTTCCTCAAAAAGCGCAGCTAATTGCTATAAAGTTTTGGTAATCGAAGGAAACTCTTGTGTGATAATCTATGGATAATCTTCCAAATACGAAGCAGTTACTAAAAAATCTAGCACTGAATTTTCTTCCCTTTGAACATGTTCGTACCTGACACCTTCAAAAGAAAGTGTTAAATCTTTCAACACTTTTAAGTACTTGACCAAATGATCTTTACGTGCCTCAGATTGTCCTGAAGCATGATTAATCAAAAGTTGTGAATCACTTAACAATTTAACCATCCTCGCTCTACATATTTGGGCCAACCTTAAACCTGCTAGAGTCGCTTCATACTCTGCCTCATTATTTGTTGCTTTAAAACCAAATCGTATTGCTTGGAACATTGCAATATATTCCGAGGAAATTAATTGTATTCTAGCTCCACTTCCAGATATATTTGATCTTCCATCCGTTTGAATTAACCACTCTGCCTCCTTATTGTGTTCATTAATCTTCATGTATGATCGCTCAGAATGAAACTCTATAAAGAAGTCTGCCAAAGCTTAAGCTTTAATAGCTGTTTGAGGCTCAAACTCAATGTCAAAATATCCTAACTCAACTGACCACTTGGTCATTCTCCCCGAAATACCTGGCCTCTGAAGCAAACTTTCTAGAGGAAAAGCTATTCAAAGTACTATAGAGTGCGCCTCAAAGTATGGTCTCATTTTTCACGCAGCCTTTACCAAAGCGAGAGTTAGCTTTTCCAATTTTAAATATCGTTTCTCTCCATCTAACAAACTTTTGCTAATGTAGTATACTGACCTTAAAGACTTTTCTTCCTCTCGAACGAACACATCACTCACTGCGCATTATGAAACCGCTATATAGATAACCAACCTCTCCCTCGGTAATGGCTTTGAGAGTATTTCTGGGGAGGAAAGGTACTCTTGGATTGCATTAAACGCTTCTGGACACTCTTTTATCCAATTGAACTTGTTCACATCCCTAAGTACTTGAAAGAAAGGTGCATATTTCTCCGATGATCGAGAAATAAATCTGTTTAATGATGCCAACCTTCCCGTTAATATCTAGACTTCTTTGATATCTCCAACCACTTCAGTTGTCGCCCCGGTAAATCCCATAATAGTTCTATCTGAACTTCGAATTACGGGAGGATAAAAAATTATCTTATAAGTACTCATGAATAAAATATTGGCAGAACTTCCAGTGTCAATCAAATTGTTTTGCACATGATCGCCAGCTACTCCTGCTGCAATTACCGCTGCATCTACATTGGTTCCCGCCACATTTCTCATGTCATCATCATCAAAGCAAATTATTGGAGAAAGAGGTTGGTGCATCTGCACCGAGGCACCCACCTCTAATTGGGTAGTCAAATTAATGATGTGCATTTTCCGGGAGCTATTTGAATTTCCTGCAGCAGTATCACCTCTAAAAATGGCCAATGACTCGAAGAAAGCGCATAGATCACTGACCTTTTGCCTCTGAATAACCTCTTCTATAATGTTAATGTCATTCATTCCCTATTTTGGGTCTAAGTACTCTGTAGCAATATCAAAAGCGTCGATTTCTTCTGAAATAACCATTGTAGTCTCAATGTTTTTTGGAGCAATCTTTGCCTTCGAATTTATCTGGGAGTGTTTTTTCGCAAAGTCTGTCAACTTACCATTATCAATTAACGCGTGTACTTCTTTTTGCAGGTTTATGCATTCTTTTGTATCATGTCCAATATCCTCATGGTATTTACAATACTTGTTACCACTTCCATTTTCCCTCGGAGTCTGGATAGGAAAAGGCTTCCGAAATTGCACTTTATCCTTAGCCTTATCAAATATAGTTGCCACACACTCAATCAACTCTGCGAAATAATCTGGACGAATCAACTTGTTTGATATTGGCCTTGTTCCCTATTGTGTGTTGTGTGTTTGCTGGCCTGCCCTTGGCCTCAGAGGATATTGGTTAACTGATTTAGGTTGCACATTTGTTCGAGGCGCTTGACTGCTAGATTCAGATCTTTGCTGATTTTACTCTAACTGATCATTTGACCCTTTTTCCGACGCTTGGGTAACTTCTACCAAAATCCTCTTTCAACTTGATCAAGAAGAGCCCCAAAAGTCATCGTCTGACTCTCAGCCACAATGTCCTTTAAAAGTCCGGGGAGAAGTCCCATTCTAAATGCTGCCAGAGCCATGCAATCTTTACAGTATTCCATATCAGTTTTTTTCTTCACAAAACGATTGGTATAATTTTTCAAACTCTCTTGAACTCTTTGCCTATAGTATATTATTGTATCTCCATTAGCTCGAAATTTATTGCTTCTACAAGATATTGTCGGAAAATGTTGCAAAACATATCAAAAAATTTAATGTAACCCTGTAGAAGTCTATTGTACCATTTAGAAGCTACCCTCTTAAATGTTTGAGAGAAAGCCCTACACTGCAATTTATCATCATTATCAAAGTTGATCATAAAGTTTTTAAATTGCTCAATATGGTTATCACGGTCTTGCGTTCCATCGAACTTTTCCAACTTAGAGATGTCAAAATGTTTCGGAAGGTTGCCAGAAAGAATTTCCGAAGACAAAGGGGAAGATCTCCAATTGTGACCTGTCTTCTAAACATTAGCCCTTGATCTTTCATGATTCATTGTGTAAAGTCCTTCGGAAGGTAAAGTGTATTGCTGTTTCCATTCAAAATTCGGATGCTCGAAGTTTTGGTTTCCCATCGGAAAATCCATCTGAGTATAAACTTGCTCACCAACTTTGCCTCTATTAACATAGCTCTTTTCCTCTCGAATTTTCTTTCCTGTATCTTTAGTTCGATGGTGATTCACATGTTTTTTGTAGTTTTTCCTCTTCCGATGATTTTTTTTCAGTGGATGATTGATACGAGCTATAATGTGAATAATCACTTGACTCTAAAGACTCATGGTAATGTCTTAATTTTGCCTTCCTTCTCACCTTGTCTCCAGGCTGATGATAATTTTTATACGCGACCTTTTCACTCTCATTCCCCCTTCGGATTTTGGAGCAAAAATTTCTGAGTGTCGCGTCTTTTTCAGCCTTAAATTTCTCAATTTCTTCCAATAACTCATTTCTTCGAGCCACTAAAATAGACTCCTCTAATATTTCCCCAGTACACTAATCATCATGTTGTCCATCGAACTCCATATTTTTTCGATAATGTTTCCTATGAGATTCTCCTCCCAATTGTTCATATCTAACTCCACATGTTCCTCCATCATTTTTCCTTTGTAAACTTGCTTAGGTTTTGGAAATAAATTCTAGGTACCAAACGATATTTCCCACAGACGGCACCAATTATGTGTCTATAAGTCTTTAAAGGAGTTATTAAAGTAAAACAATGTTTATATGACTTAATTGATATTATTGATTTCTTAGTCAATGCCTTTAGAGAGAGAAACTTAATATTTCTAGAAAGAGAAAGTCTAATCAATTATTAATCACCCTTTTTTCCCAGAATAGGGTAGCGTTTTTATAGTACAAAAAATGGGTCCCACAAGCCTAACAATTCATTAATTGCAGGACCAGTCCTCAACTCTATTGCTTGTTTTAAACTAGTCATTTTATATTACATAATTGACAATTTCTCCTAAAAAACTTTCTTTTATTAAATAAAATCATTCATCTTTTCATAGATGTTTTATTCTCTCTTATCAGTAAGTAGTTTTGCGTATATTTTGTAAATAGTCACGTATCTACTAATCATGCAATTTTTATAGGAAACGTACCTTTCAAAGCTTGTTTTTTTAAGATCAAACTTCTTTACAATTATTAGTCAAATGAAAAACCATATAATAAAACATGTCTATATAGAATCTATAAAGAAAATAACGTTTTATTCAATTCATAAAAAGAACTTATGATTTGAAGAACAAAAACACAACTATAAAAAAGAGAGACTTTATTATACAAATAATAATAATAAAAATATGGCACTAATAAAGAAGTGTTTAGATCAGGGACAAAATTGGTACCACTTGCAACCAACGATGTCAATATTATCTTTGGTTTTGAAGCATGTAAAATGAACACATGCCATTAAAATAATGAAACCAAAATATTTTAAATCAGAAGAAGAACAATTAAGAATAACGAAGACTTACTTTTCTAGATGAAAAAACAAGAAAAGTCAAAACAAACTGAGAAAAACCAATTTAAAATAAAATAATAATGCAATTGCATATTTTGTTACATACTTTTACACTATTATAATGTCCCACACATATCTTATACATGGTATCCAACATCTATCATACATTCGAATATATTGTACATATCATAGATTACTTGTACAATATATATCATGTATTATTTTTCCATCATTTATCATGCATTATAATATCATGCATCCATCATGGATTACTTATCCAACATCTATCATGCATTACAGTATCCCGCATCTATCATGAATTACTTATCCAATATTTATCATCCATTATATTGTGTCGCGTCTATAAAAAAATTACTTGTCTAACATCTATCATAGATTACACCATCCCGCATATATCATGAATTACATTTTTTTCACTTCTATCATGTACTTATATTAACTAATAGTTTCCCAGGTTTATAGGATGAAATAATAAAGTTATTAGAACATCAAGAGATGAAGCAGTAGGACATGTTGTAATAATCTTCATAATGTTAGCTTGGTCCACATTGTTCTTCTTTACATCCGGATATGTACTAGATTTTACAATGGTGTATTACATAGAAGATCTATAAAAAAATAATTAACTATGATTCGACTCAAGAAATCAAGAAGAGTGTAATGAATTCATTAAATATATGTCACGAAACAAGACCTGATAAAGTAGTTGGATGTGTTTCTCAATTATTGGTTAGTATTTTTACTATACATCATTAAAAATAGTGAAAATATTATATCTAACATATCATTAAAATACAGCACCCATCATGGAACACACAATTATTTGTCAAAGAGACGCAATTAAAGGTAAGATACCAAGATGCTAAAAATGGATGGGTCTTGAAAGGAGAACAAAACTGAATTTGGATAAAACTCTAAAGAAGATCATAGATGAACATAAATATCTAATCCATAGTATTATTGTCCCGCATATATCGTTTAATATATTATCCTTTTTATATCATTTATTATAATGACTCATGTATATCGTTTAATACACTAACATGCGTCTATCGTTTAATACATTGTCCCACATCTATATATTAATACACCATCCCTTTATCTAATCGTATATTATATTGTCCCACGTCTATCGTTTGATACGCTTCCATGTGTCTATTATTTACTTTAATATTTCAAAAAAAGGTTCTGAAAAGAGAAATTAGCCTAATAAATAAAGAAGAATATGCATTTTACTAGAGAGGTACCAAAATAAAAAAAAGTTGTTGAGAAGGATGAAGATTCCCAAAAACAAGATGTTGATGCAGAGAAAAAATAAGATGACGTGAAGATGATGTTCCAGTAGAGGAAAAAGAGGATGATGTTCCTGACGAGGTTCCTGGTGGGGAATTTAATCTTAATGATGATGATGGAGGTGCAAGATGGCATATGAAACAAAATAGGGATGAAAATTATTTTCTTTATGTAGAAAAAGCAGTAAATGAATTCATTATTCATGAACGCTCAAGTAAAAAATCTATACATACTTAAAAAACTGCAAATCAAAGGAGAAAATCATAAAAGAATATTTCACAACCAATAAAATCATCAGAATATGCAACAAAAGTTAGTAATGTACAAAAATAGAAGGTCGTATCAAAATACTGTGCTACTAGTTCATAGAAGCACAATTCAATATCTCGGATTCTTAGGAAACTACATAGACCTGAACATGTAGTAAAAAATAAGTCTTCAAACAAACTAGCTAATAGAAACTTCCATTTGAAAGTAGAAAATAAAAGACTAAAGAGATTATGATATAAACAAAAGGTAAAAATCTCTCATCTATCTTATTATGATCTCTCATCTATCATGGTTGTGCATTTATTATCATTAGCGTGGTTTCACATCTATAATGGGTGTGCATCTATCACCATTTACATGGTTGCGAATCTATAATCATTTAAATGGGTTCACATCATTTATATGATTTCACATCTACCATCATTTAAATGATTTCTCATCTATCATCATTAACATTGTTTTACATCTATCATGGTTACACATCTATCACCATTTAAATGGTTTCACATAATTTCATCATTGTAAGGTTTCATATCTGGTGTGGATAATAATTGCCTGAGGGTAGGCTAGTAATTTTAGTTGGTGTTTTATGGTGGTGTGTGGGTGTTTAAGTGTTTAGAGTAGAGAGTAGAGAGATAATTAAGCAGCTTGGTAGCAGTTAATTCTCATTACCTACACTTAATGCAGGTGGTTGGGTATTTATACCCTGATGTTTGGGCCCTTATGGGCTTTCGGGTCATGTTTAATGGACTCGGGTCATGTTCAAAGACCCATGAGCTTTAAGTAGGTGAGCAAGTAGCTTAGTCAAGAAATGTTTAGGTTTTTTAGTACTTTTTTCATAGTTCGAACAGTCCTATGGTCATAGTGTTCAAAGTGATCTGTCCGGTCCATGTGATCTGTCCGGTCCGGAGGCCTTGGACTGATCTGTCCGTGTCCGGGGAGCATGCTGAATTCGGACTCATCAGGAGCCCCTTTTTTAGGTGTTTGAGCAAGTATTCTTGTCAGAGACCTGAAAAATAGTCCGACGTCAGAAGTAGTTTTCAATCCGGACAGGTCTATGGGTTTACCCGGACAGATAAAGCTTCACGAATTAAAAACGGTTTTTGCCAGAGTTCGTGGGACACGTGTCGCTCTCTGATTGGTTGCTCCAGCCGTTTTTTCACCTTGAATTTCGAACCCACCTTCTTCGAAAAGCAACCTCTTTAATTACAAATGGTGACATCAGCGCCGTCTTTTAATCATTGCCAAACTTTTCGAATTCTCCTAGAATCAACTTCCTTTTCCAGATTTACTATAAATTCAGACTCACTTTCTACTGTTTTACTATCTCTTTCATATTTACTCTGCATATTTTCTTAGAGCTTTCTCTCTCTAAAGCAAAGATTTACTTGATAGTTTATGTTTACAGCAAGGACTGCTTTGATCAAAGGCGGGTGGCTCAACCTTTCTGAGTTGGAGAAGGCACAAAAAGTCGAGAAGGAAAGACGAATCGCAGCAGGGTTACCTACTTCGCCTGTTGACAGACCAATCGCCTCTGCTGCAGAGTCAGATCAAGGATCTTCTTCCTCCAAAGGCACTAAGCCTAGAAAGTTATTCCAACCTAGCCTTTCCCCCATCATCTCTGGTTCCTCGGTTCAGGAATCAGAATCCATCGTCGAACCAGGAGTAACTGCCACCAGCTTCAAAAAACCCTCACCCTTCATAGCGATGGGATCAGATATGGAGCACTCCCCGGAGAAGTTAGTCGACCGAAGAAAGAGTCGGCTGGTTAAGGGGCAAGCCTCTAAGAACACTCCCTCAAAGTCGGGGGCAAAAAATAGCAGCTCTGGGTCTGGAGTGCCTATCAGAGCTCCCCGGGAAAGACTACCTGGTCCGTAGGCTAGCAGCCCAGCACTTGAAAGAGAGACTTCTGCCTCAGAGCTCCAGCCTGAGACTAGAAGTCAAGAAAACACTGAAAACCAGCAGTCCGGAAGCCAGGCTGAGCCAAGTTTGAATTCTCCCCGGGCCACTGCCACTGATATCCCTCCAACGATCATGGAGGAAAAAATGGAGGACTCTGCTGAAGAAGTCCCTTTTGAGTCTGAGCACTCCGGTCAGACTAGTAATACTGCTGCTTCCAAAAAAGATAAAGGCAAAGAAAAACTGTGCTTGAGGCACCCAGAGCTGCCGGAGTGTCTTGAAGGGAAGGTGGGGCATTGTTTTCACAAGGTCGAACTCAAATACCTCTTGGCCTTACAGAAGACCAAGTATGCGTTCATCCATACGGCTGAACTGGGTCGAATGCGCACGAAATGGGGGATCCCAGAAAATGTGAAGATAAGGATTCCCATCGATCCTGAAACTTTTATGGATTGCAAGCTGAATGAAATAGTCATCTTCACGGAGCTATTTAATTGGGGATTCAGATTCCCATTGGACCCAGAGATTTTCAGATATTTTCATCTGATCAAACTCTGTCCGAGCCAGCTGAGCCCCAACGCTTGGTATACCCTTATGTCATGCATTATGGAATCAAGGCTGTCCGGGATCCCTCTTCCTATGGAAGAGTTTGCTGCAGTGGCCAATCTTTGCAAACATCACCAATTCCCCTTCTATCATTTCAATATGGGGGACAGTTTCAAAGCTGTTGATGATCTATTGGAGTCTGAGAGTAAATGGAGGAGCTAGTTTTTGTTCGTCAGTGGCGCTTGGGAAAACGAAAAGAAGATCAAGTCCGGAGTGAACCCAAGCCTCCTCAGAAGCAGGTGGAGGAGTGACCGTAAGTCTCCCACTTTAAATCTTTGTCTACTTATTCCTTCTTAAAGTTGGTTTAAATTAATTGGTCTTTCTTTTGTCTTAACAGAACTGCCTAAGGAGTTCGGTGATTACTTGAAGGCCGGGCAGGTTACTTGTGGCAGGATTAATGCCTGGGCTGCTGAGGAATGGGGGAACCGATTCCACGCTGCCTTCACCAGTGGAAACTTGGCAAGGTCTCACCTGGGGAACACCACAGGTCGGAGAGACTTGACTTGGGAGGAGCTCACCACCCAGCCTTCTCCGGACACTGTACTTAAGAGGACCCATGAACCAGATGGGACACTCTTCCTGCCAGGCCGGGCCAAAGCCCCAATCAAAATGAAAGGAAAGAAGAAAGGCAAGAAGGTAGCGAGCGATGCTAATCCTGCTGATGCTGAGAAGGATGCTCCAACAGACCCGGAGGGGCCGGCCCAGAGCCAAATCGATGCTGCTCTCTTGCAAGTGGTGGAGCAAGAGACCGAAAAGCAGGAAGCAGACCTCCCACAACCTCCAAGGGCTTCCAAGAGGAATCGCAAACAGGTGAGTGAAGGCGCAAACCGGGTAGCCAAGAAGAAAAAGACTGCTAAGGGAGACGAGCTTGCTCTCCGGGATCCGGAGCCTTCTTTCCAGGCTGACCCTTCTGACCCAACACATGCTGAAGAGATCCCAAGGGAGTTTCATACTGATGAGGTTGAAAGAGGAGATCTTAACATCGATGGAGTCGACATCACCGGTCTTGGCGAGCTTGGTGAATACTTCCTCAACCTCCCTAGAGACGACTTCACAGGGCCTTACATTCCTCCGAGCAGCTCTAACATGGTCAACTTCAATGGTAAGACTTTCATTGTCTCTAGTGAGAAGGATACCATAGCGCACTCCTTGTTAAGCAATGTGCAGCCGGTACTTACGTTGGAGAGACAAGTTCGGGGTCAAGCAGACATTATCAAAGACCTTAAGTCTGAGAAGGAAAAGCTGTCCGAAGACCTTCGCACTGCTACTTCCAATGCTGACATGCTAAAGGAAGCAAACGAGGAGTTGAAGAGGAATCAGGAGGAAAGCATCACAAAAGTTGCCACTCTAGAGGAAACCATTAGAGACCTCCGGGAGAAGCTGTCCGGTGTGGAGAAAGACCTTGCTACCTCAAAGGAAGAAACCAAGGCAAAAGATAAAGTCATCACCAACTTAACTACTGATAAGATTGCCCTTGAGAATGCAGTGTCCAAGGCTGCTGAGGAGAAAAATACTTTGTTACAGGAGCAGGAGGCCAAGATCCAAGCCAGGATCAATGCTTATGCCAACCAGATGATCAAGAGCGAAGAACTACTGCTTGAGAAGGTGAGGTCTGACATGGTTCTACTCTTCCATGAAAAGTTTCCACATAGGAACCTACAGAGTTGTGGCTTTATGTTGAGCCCGAAGACCTCCCATACCACACGATGGGCGAAGGTGACAGGTATGGCTACTCTAGTGGCTCCTCGGATGATGAAGAACATACTGGGGAGAGCCCCAGATGACAAGAAAGACGATCCCAAAGGCAAGAAGGTAGATGAAGAGAAAGATGACCCTAAGGGTAAGAAGGTAGTCGAAGGTGAGCCATCCTCAAAGGCTCAACCTTAACTTACGATCCACTTAGTTTATTTTTAATCCAGACTAAAGTCCTTGGAAGGCCAAGGCACTCTTTTGTAATGGTGTCCGGTGTTCGACCGGACAGGTTTTTTGTGTTGTATTTTGACTGTTTAAAAGTCCTTGGAAGTCCAAGGCAAGTTTAAGTTATTTCATTCAATGAATATCTCTGTTTTGTGCAACTACCATCTTCTTCCATTGTTTGTTCTAATTTTGATAGCCAAAGTTTAGATAGCCTTTAGTTGTTTCATAGTGAGAGTGTTTAAATTCTCCGGCTAGAGTTTAAATAGCCTTTAAATATTTCAGTCCGGTTAGTATGACAAGGGAAAAAACTTTAAAAACACTTAGAAATTTTTTAAGAAGGCATCGAATTTTATTCAACCGCCCGGACACCTCATTAAAACCTCCCCGTGCCACCAGGGAGGAAAGAGTATGCCCCCAAATATTTACATGGATGTTTAAACAAGTAAATATTTACACAAGTGCTATTCCAAGTACATCCGGAGATGCTCAATATTCCAAGGATGAGTTAGAACTCTGCCATCTTTGTCTTCCAACCAATAAGTTCCAGGCTTAATTCTTTCAAAAACCATATACGGACCCTCCCAAGTTGGGGCCAACTTTCCGAAGAGCTTTTCTTTAGTGTGTAAGAAGACCTTCCTTAATACTTTGTCCTCTGGTTGGAAATCTCTTCTTTTGACTTTGGAAGCAAACTTGCTCCTCATCAAGCCTTGATAGTGTGCAACTCGAAGGTGAGCTTTAACTCGTCTTTCTTCTATCAAATCAAGTTGACCTCTGATTACCACCTCGTTAGCGTGTTCGGAGAAGTTACGAACACGAAAGGAGGGGAGGGTCTTCTCTATGAGGGCTACTACATCCATCCCATAGACCAAGACAAAGGGTGACTCTTGTGTTGCAGCCCCAGGCGTTGTCCGGTAGGCCCACAAGACTTCTTGTAGATAACTAGGCCACTTCCCAGCAGCTCCTTCCAAATTCTTCTTTAATCCGGACAGTATAGTTCTATTAGCCACTTCAACTTGCCCATTTGCTTGTGGGTGGAAAGGTGAAGAAAAATAATGTTGTATACCCCTTGAGGCACAAAAGCTCTCCATTTCTCTATTCTCGAACTGTGGCCCATTGTCTGTTGTTATTTTCTGCGGGACACCAAATCTGCAACATATGTTGGATAGAATGAATTTTATAACAGCTTTTGATGTTGTCCCTGCTAGAGGGGCTGCTTCTATCCACTTCGAGAAGTAGTCTATGGCCACAATTATAGTTTTGCGCCCTCCGGACGCCATAGGGAGAGGCCCCACTAAATCCAATCCCCATCGAGCAAAAGGAATGGGCTCAGAAATTGACTCTAAAGGAATGGCTGGTACATGAATTTCATTGATGTACCTCTGGCATGGGTCACACCTCCTCACCAATTCCTTAGCATCTTTCATGATTGATGGCCAATAGTAACCGGAGAGTAAAACTCTTTTTGTTAAAGCTCTAAACCCACAATGGGCTGATCCCTCACCATCATGCAATTCGGAGAGGACCACTTGTGACTCTTCATCCCCCAAACAACGCAGGAGAGGTTTACTGTAGGACTTTTTGTACAACACTTCTCTCAATATGATGAAACCACGAGCCTTGTGCTTCAATGTTCTGGCTAGTGACTTATCTGGAGGCACGACACCATCGGAGAGATATTGCAGGAGAGGAAACCTCCAGTCTTGAGGTTGTTTCACTTGTATTTCAAAAATGTCCTCTTCTTTACCCTTACTAAGTTGAATAGAGAGGCTTTCGAGCACATGGATCCATGGATATGACTCCGTATATGCTATGGTTGCCAATGAGTCTGCTAGCTCATTTTTTGTCCGGGGAATGTGCTCATAGATAACACCTTTAAACTTAAGTGCTTCATTTTTTAGGAGGAGTAAATACTTCACAAGTTGCTCCTTCTTAGCCTCAGATTGGCCTTGGGCATGGCGGATAAGTAGTTGGAAGTCACTTAACAGCTTGACCCTCTTGGCCCCACAAATGTGGGCTAACTTTAACCCAGCTATAGTTGCTTCGTATTCGGACTCGTTATTAGATGCCCTGAAAGCAAAACAAATTTCCTGGTACATCTTATCTCCATATGGGGAAGTTAAACATACTCCTGCACCACATCCCATTGTGCTAGATCCACCATCTGTTCGGAAGACCCATACCTTTTTATCTTTTATGTCAGTAGTTTGCTCCGAATCCCTGTCGGAGTGGAATTCAACCAGAAAATTAGCCACAGCTTGGGCTTTGACTGCTGTTCGGGGAGCAAAGTCTATGTCGAAGTCCCCCAACTCTACTGACCACTTAGTCATTCTGCTCGAAATGTCTGCTTTTTGAAGGAAATTCTTTAGGGGAAAAGAGGTCTGGACGATGATAGGATGAGCCTGGAAATAAGGCCTCATCTTCCTTGCAGCTATCACCAGGGCTAATGCCAATTTTTCAAGTTTCAAGTAATGCTTCTCTGCATCTATCAAGCTTTTGCTGATGTAGTACACTGGATGGGGATGACTATCGACCTCTCTTACCAGCACAACACTTATGGCACAACTTGAAACTGCCAAATATACAAAGAGAGTTTCCCCATCAACTGGCTTGAACAAAGTTTTGGGGGAGGACAGGTGTTTCTTGATCTCATTGAAAGCCTCATCACACTGCGGGGTCCAATCAAAGCCCTTTGCACCCTTCAAAGTTTGAAAGAAAGGAGTGCACCTGTCCAAAGACCTTGAGATAAATCTGTTTAAGGCAGCTAACATCCCCGTTAACCGCTGTACTTCTTTAATGTTTCGAGGAGGTTCCATTTGGAAAAGAGCATTGAGCTGGTCCGGATCGGGCTATATTCCATGCTCACTTATGATATAGCCTAGAAACTTCCCGGACTGCACTCCGAGCACACACTTTTCAGGGTTTAATTTTAAATTCACTTTTACCAAGTTGGCAAAAGTTTCTTGGAGATCGGACAAGTGCAACTGCTCATCCACACTCTTCACTATCATATCGTCAATGTATACTTCTATATTTCTTCCAATTTGATCAGTAAATGCCTTGTTAACTAATCTATGATAAGTAGCCCCATCATTTTTCAAACCAAAAGGCATTACTTTGTAGCAATGAAGACCTCTGTCAGTGACAAATGTGGTATGCTCTTGATCCTTTGGATCTACTTGAATCTGATTGTATCCGGAGAAAGCATCCATAAAGGAAAGCAGCTTGTTCCCAGAGGTAGAGTCTACTAACTGATCAATCCGGGGGACCGGATACAAGTCTTTTGGGCAAGCTCTATTGAGATCTGTGAAATCAATGCACATGCGTCACTTGCCATTCTTCTTTTTCACCAAGACATGATTGGCAGTCCACAAAGGGTATTGAGATTCCTTAATGTGCCCCATCTTTGTGAGTCTGTCAACCTCTTGCACAATGACATCAGCTTTTTCTTTGGAAAAAGCTCTTCTTTTTTGAACCACTGGTGCTACGTCTCTCCGGACCGATAGGTGATGTGATATCACTTCTGATGGGACCCCAGTAACATTAGCATTACACCAAGCAAAAACGTACTGATGGTTCTTCAAAAACTTTAACATTTCATTCTTCAACATATGTGGCATTTTAGACCCTATCTTGACACTTTTCCCATCTTCCAAACAGTGTGTTTCTACCTCTTCAACTGGTATCAACACTCCGGGGGTCTCTCTGGGGTCATCAATTTCACCCTCACCCCAGAAAGGCCCTCAAACTGCTATTGTTCATTGATACGGACTGCCCCCAGCGTTCGAGGAGCCAGGGCAGTGGCATAACATTCTCTTGCAATCTTTTGGCTGCTTCGGACAACTCCAACCTGCCTCTGAACAGCATACCTCAAGCATTGGTGGACTGTTGAAGCCACTGCATGCATCCTAGAGAGCCAAGACCTCCCCAGAATAGCATTATAGCAAGTGGGACAATCCACCACAATAAAGAGTATTCTGACCATTTTCTTGAAAGGGCCCTTGCCCAATAACACCTCTTCTTCGAACTCTCCGATCACATCTGCTGAGCTGCCTATGAAGCCCACGATTGGCCTGTCCGAATTCTGAATTACAGCTGGACTTTTCATTTTCTTGTACGTGGTTAGGAAAAGGATATTGGCTGAGCTTCCAGTATCCACCAGGATTCGTCTTATGTCATTGCCCCCTATAGATGCTCCTATGACAACAGCATCCTCATGAGGGCCAGCAATGTTTCTCAAATCATCTTCATCAAACACAATGAAGGGGAATGAGTTTGGTGAATGATAGGATGTCATGCCTCCTTCTAGCTGGGAGGCTAAAGTATGAACATGCCTCTTCCTCGAAGAAGCGGTAGGAGCTGTCATAGTGTCCCCTCCGAAAATTGTAAGCGACTCGAAAAACTTAATGAGCCCGGAGACCGATCTAGAACATTCCTCTATAGCACCCACTCTGTTTCGAGTTGGATCAGGATCCAAGTATTCAGATTCCACGTCAAACCTTTCAACTATAACCATGGCCCCCTCCGGAGCAGCATTACTTGGACCAACCCGGTGAGTGTTGTCAGGTCTGTTGCCTCCTCTTCTTTTGACGTAAGCTCCCAGCTTTCCCCTCTCAATCAAGTTCTGAACTTCTTGTTTCAATGCTATACAGTCATCAGTGGTATGGCCAATATCATTGTGATATTGGCAAAAAGAGTTGTTGCGATGCTCTCTGGGAGACTGCAGCGTTGCCGGTCTCCGGTAATGCACCTCATCCTTTGTTTCTGGATTGCTGACTTTGAGCAGGAGAAGCTGGCTGTGACTGAGCTTTTGCCCTACCGTGCCCCTGTCCGGTTTCTTTTGCTTTGTTCCCGGACTGATTCTGATTGGGATTTGGTGCCACTGGGGTAGACCTCACCTGCATGTGCACCCTGGTTTTCTTTGTTTCATCAACATTTATCTGTTTGCCAACCTGATTCAGCAACCCTCCCTAGGTCATGGCCTTCTTTCTGGTTACTGAATCAGCTAGATTGCCTGGGTTTAAACCTTGCCTTAGGGATGCTATTGCCACCTGTTCGAAGCAATCAGCCAACCCATTCTTGGTGTTCACAAAACGACTTATATATTCTTTCAAGGATTCATTTGGTTCCTGGGCACAATGGATTATTGTGTCTCCATTGCCCTTCAGCTCTTTACTCCCTACGAACTTCCTTCGAAAGGCCACCCAAAACGTATCGAAATCTTTAATAAAACCCTGAGGCAGGCTGGTGTACCATTTCAGAGCACTCCCCGTGAATGATTGGGAGAATGCCCTACAAAGTAGTTTATCATCGTCATCAAAGTTCATCATGAAGTTTTTAAATTGCTCCAGATGGTTGTCCGGATCAGTACTGCCATCGTACTTCTCTATTTTGGTGCTGTCAAACCTCTTGGGGAGGTTTCCGGACAGAATTTTAGAAGACAATGGAGATTGCCTCCAATTCCTTCCACGAATGAACACAGTATCCTCATTGGGAGTTGCAAAGATACCTGGTTCATCGTGGAAAGCAAAGGGATCCATCAGCATCTTGTCCACATGCCTCCGGTTATGAGATGACCCCTTACCAATATGCCTCTTCATCCTTCCATGTCTATCCCTTTTTCTTGAATATTTTTTAATTTGCTTTTGCTTTTTTCTGGTTCGACCCTCATCGCTGCTATAGGACAATGATTTTTCAACTCCCTCGCTGTCCGAAGAGCTATCAGAAGATTCTGAGCTTGAGTCGGAACTCTCCACAGGCTTGGACCGGTGAGACTTTTTAGAACTGGCATGAGTATTTTTGGTGCTCACATGAGTTTTCGAAGACTCATGCTCTCTGGGGTTATCGGTGTGATGAGCAACCGATGCTTTGGATTTTTCTTTCACGCCCATCTTGGCCTTCTCTGCCCTCAGAGCTTCTATTTCACACTTTAGCCTATCACGCTCTTCGACAGAGTATTCATCATTCTCTTCCACCACTTCGAGCAAAGCTGGTGGTAGTTCTGGATTGTCCGGATTCATTCGGACAGATTTTCTTAGCTGGTTTTGAATGCTTGATTCAGGCACCTCACGTCTCCCACTGTGGTCGCCAATTTGGTGTGGATAATAATCGCCTGAGGGTAGGCTAGTAATTTCAGTTGGTGTTTTAAGGAAGTATGTGGGTGTTAAGTGTTTAGAGTAGAGAGTAGAGAGATAATTAAGCAGCTTGGTAGCAGTTAATTCTCATTACCTACACTTAATGCAGGTGGTTGGGTATTTATACCCTGATGTTTGGGCCCTTATAGGCTTTCAGGTCATGTTTAATGGACCCGGGTCATGTTCAAAGACCCATGAGCTTTAAGTAGGTGAGCAAGTAGCTTAGTCAAGAAGTGTTTAGGTTTTTTAGTACTTTTGTCATAGTTCGAACAGTCCTATGGTCATAGTGTTCAAAGTGATCTGTCCGGTCCATGTGATATGTCCGGTCCGGAGGCCTTGGACTGATCTGTCCGTGTCCGGGGAGCATGCTGAATTCGGACTCATCAATATCTATTATTTTTCCAGGTCTCATATGCATTGTTTATCCTTCATATATGATTATAGTCTTGTCCCGAATCTACCATTTTATGTATTTCACTTGTTTAGCTTTAATTATTCAGGCTCATTAACTTTATAAACGATTAACATGAAAACCCTAACAATAACTAAACATGCGTCTAGCCATAATATGAACTTAATACCAGTGGATCAAATAGAGATTTATGTAATTAATTTTTATTAAATTGCAGTTAAGATTGCAAGATTGCAATAGACAATCACTGAAAAATATAAGGTCATTTTAGAATCATAAGACAAGATAAAAAAGTGAAAAAATATAAAGCAAATAAATATGTGAAACTTGGAAAGACACTTCAACTGCCACTATTGACAGTAAACACAAATGTAGAATTGGAAAAAACTACCTAAACAAATATAAAAAAATATATGCAAGGAAAAAACGAACACATGAAAAAATAGAAGAACCACCTAATAAAAAAACATGTAAGTTGACGTCCGAAGTGGAGGAAGTTGATTCTGATGCTACTCATTCAGACAATGAGGCTAACTTCGATAAAGAAGAATCAGAGAATGCTACGGAGAAAAAGGTCCATAAGCCAAGAAAAAAGAAGGCTCAGATTACTATATCCGATGAGGAGAGAGCAAAAATTGGCAAGAATCTGAGATCTCTTGATGCTGACTATATTGTCGAATTGAAGAAACTTCCATACATATATTATCAAGAAAGTCAAGCATTGGATCTGAAGAAACAATGGGGAATAAGAGACAATATTACTCTTCGATTACCCCAAAAGGGAGAGACTCCCTTAGATTGCAAGGACAGTGAGCTGGTGATCTACCCCGAAATCATCCATTAGGGTCTTCGGTTCCCACTAGACCCCATGATCGTTGAGTACTTCAAACTTCTAAACTTGTGCCCAACTCAATTGAAACCGAATCAATGGTTCACTCTTATGTTTGTGATCATGTCCTCTCACTTGTCTAAGATTCCGATCAGCATCAAGGATTTCATATCTTTGACAAAACTATCCAAGGGACAAAACCTTCAATTTTATTTACCTTACCTTAGATGATGATCTAAAAATCATCTACGATCTTCTAGAAGCGGAAAAATTTTGGAAGCAAAAAATTTATCTTCATCCTAAGAGCGTGGGAAAATGGTAAAGAGATATCTGATACCAACCCATCGAAACTGAACCTCCTCTAGAGAAGCAACCGTGAGTATTATAATATTATTCTTTTATTTTAAGCAAAATAGTATAATTGTTGTTACCCTTATTCATTATCTACTTATATGATCCTTTCAGAAATTCCGAGGCGTTACGCCATTCGTCGGAGAAAAGCCAAAGAGATATTCGTTAAGCTTGCCGTTTGTGCTGAAGCTGAATAGAACAACATTTTCCGCACCGTCTTTCAACCGATCAATTTCCTCAATAGTGACCTATATCCAATCACTCCTGGAGCTTTTCCTCCCAAACATTTGATGAAGCAACCCAACCCTCATCATGCTTGCAAAATATTAATTCAACATGATTGTAAGGTATTCCTCCCCATTCGTAATAGATCAGACAGGCACCTGTCTCAAAAGAAAAAGGAAAAAAAGAGAAAAATGCAAAAAAAGAGAAAAATGCAGCTAGTACATCTGGTGCTAGCCCTTCTGCAAATTCGAAGCCCAAATGCTTGAAGAGAAAAAAAAAAGAGAATACGCTTTCGACTATCGAAGAGGGAACAGAAGGAGAGCCTTTTTCAAAAAAGAAGAAAAATTCCACGCCCTCGAAAAATAAAAGTTCCAGAAGTCCTCAAAAGAAGAAAAAAACAACAACGACCATCGAAGACATAGTATCCGATGGTAATGAGGTTCGAGTTGATGAGGTTCAACAAGAAATCATCGGAGAAGAACTCATCGGAGATGTTATGACCACTGCAACAGATAATCAAGATGACAATCAATTTGATCGAGATAGAGGAGATAAGACCCTGACTTTATCCTTTCAACAACCATATAAGGTCCTTCCTAATTCGGGGCCATTTTTCCGAGGCACTTTTCCTTAGTATGCAAGAATACTTTCCTCAATACTTTATCACCTACTTTAAACTTTCACCTTTTTACCCTCGAATCATATTTGTTCCTCATAGGAGTCTGGTAATGGATTACGTTTTTCATCAATCAAATCTAAATTTTTCCTTATAACTTCATCATTAGATCTTTCAGAATATTGAGCTATTCTAAAAGATGACATCGTAGATTCTACAGGGCCAACAGCATCCATTCCATATGTTAAGGAAAAAGGAGTTTCTTTAGTAGCTTCCCTGGGAGTTGTTCTATAAGCCCAAAGTACTTCTTGCAAATAATTCGGCAATTTCCCTGCTGCCCCTGTCAATTTTTTTTTCTTCAAACCATCTAAAATAGTTATGTTTGTCACCTTGACTTGTCCATTGGCTCGAGGATGAAAAAGCGTCGAAACATATTGTTGGATTCCTTTCGATGCGCAGAATGATGTTATTTATTTTTTATTAAATTGAGGGCCATTATCCGGCAAATGGATCCCCTCAAAATGTTTTTATTAAATTGTCATCTCATTGCTTCCAACAAATTACCTTCAAAATGTTGTATAGAAATCTCCGAAATTCGAAATGGATCCCCTCAGAATCCGATTGTACCACTTTAACTCCGTTCTACCAGCCGATCATCATCTTCAAATTCATCATGTAATTCTTGAATTGTTTGATGTGATCATCTGGATCCTGTATCCCATCGAACTTTTTAACCTTACCAATATCAAAAAACTTCGGAAGAGTAATTGATCGAATTTCACTTGTCAACGAAGAGTACCTTCAATCGACCCCCTGCATGTATTGATCCTCAGTCCCCATGACTGGATACGAATTTCGATCAGTCTTAGCATACCGATTCGATGTGTTCCCCTCACACCAAGTAGATACCCTCAAACAACGTGGAATGTTGTCCCTCTTAGATTTTTGTTCCTTCTTATGCTTCTTTGGCTGTTCAATTTCTTGTTCCTCCTTTGAAGAACTCATATACCTCTTAAATCCGGAGGCAGAACTTTCAAACTTTTCGTCACTAGAGGCGATATATTTCTGTTTGTCTTTCAAAACGCGCCTTCTTCTGCTCATTCCTAATACGTCAATCAGTGAAAGATCGATCAGACTGGTTTCCAATTTCAGTTTTGTCATTTACTTGTCTTACTTTGGATTTAAGCTTCGCCGAGTGAATTTTTTGCTCTCTTTACTCGTATTTCTCATTCAGTGCGTTTATTTTATCCAAGAGCTGGTTCATACTTGTTTCAATATCTGACTGAGTTTGGATTGGAACAGATCCTTCTGGTCTACTTTCATTCCTCTATAAATCTAATCTCAGCGTTTCAATTGCTGATTAGACGAATGGATTGTTTTCAGGATTCATTGCGAACTTTCAAGACTATTTTTCAAGATTGACAAAATTCAAACGAAAGAATAAGACACAGATGTTATTTGTCCTCAGTGGATTAATCAATTTGGTGAGTTCAATTATTAAAAGTTTCTTTGGTAAATGATAATAAGAGTGTTTTAGTGAGAGAAATAATTTAGAGAGAGAAAGTGAGAACACAAGTGAGTCAGAACAAATTTTCAACCCCTTTATTTGTTCAGCTCTGGCCTTTATATAGAGGGTAGAGACTTATTGTATAATTGAAAACAATTACACAAAATGACTTATTACACGTTAGTCCCTAATAAAGATATGTACTTAAAATCGTTCATTTAACCTTCTATTATTTATATTTAAGTCCCTGAACTTCTATTTACTTATCTAGTTCCACTTTGGACATTACATAAGTTATTAACGATTATATATAATGGTAAATTTCACAAAAAGATTTTAAAATACCTAATGTTGGTTCTCATAAAAGAAAGATGGAAGTTGTTCGAGTAAAATTCATATCTAGACGTGTAACGGTAAAAGTTATATATTTTTACGAACATTCACATGATATATGAAAATCAAGATGTTACGACTTTGGTTGAACATGAATTACATGGCTACATCGAAAGTTATATTTTCGTTTCATTTCTCATAGAAGGAACACAAAGTACAATTACTCTTTAGACATTATTGGTATTAAACATCAATAATAAACAAACCATAAATTTAAACCTGTTGGCCCAAAAGGCAAATAAGTAAATAAAAACACAAAAAACTGCATAAAAATTATAAGTGTTCCCTGCTTAAAATTTTATATTAGGTTTGTTAATGAATATGTCTCGCATGATTTTCTCTCGCACACACACACACACACACATATATATATATATATATATATCATTTAATGTATTTGTCCCGCATGTTCTATGAATTTATATATTGATTAAACTTTTAACTTACAAATTGAATACCTTCACACCAAAAATATTTTTCCAAGAAGGCCAATAATAAAGTTAGTATGTCCAAGAAGAATTAATTAACAAAAAAAAACAGTTGATTGTGGCGTAATGGTTTGTGAATACGCTAAATATTATATTGAAATGGGTAGACTTGGAACAGATAAACATTATGATATTACAAAACTAAGGAGATCTAAGATGTTTTACTTATTTCTAAATGATAAAAAAGCTAACAGATTTTAGTGAAATTCTTATATAACGTTTTGTTAAAGATGTAAATCTTTGTGTACAATGGGTTACTGATGTAAACACAATCAGAGTTGCATGTTTTTTGTAATGTTCCTTAATGATGTTAACGCAATCAGAGTTTGTATGTATGTTGTAACATTCCTCATTAATGTACTTGGTTATGTATTTGTTGCATTATTCATGCATATGTCAACACCCATGAACGAGTCTAACATCAATCTGATTAGTTATAAAGTGTTATGCATCACTATGATATATGGTGGTCGCACATCTATCACCACTCATGAACAACTCTCGTATCTATCACCACACATGAACTAGTCTCTTATTTATTTGATTAGTTATATATTGTCTCGTATCAACAAAGTATATGTTGGTCGCGCATCTATCACTACCCATAAAGAATATTGTCCCCTGAAAAACACTTAAGGGCACATGAAAACTGAGGTATTATCTGAAAGATCATTACGAGTAAAACTAAACAAATGCCATTTTTATTAACACTTATGCAAGTTGTTGGAGTTGAAGATACTCCGATGGGTCAAGAATTCTTGACCCAGTTTAATACTATGGTTTTAGGAAACATTTCATCTTCCTATTAAATTCATGTGACGAATATTATTACAGAGTTATGGAAATGAAAACATAATAAAGATGATAAAACATTTAATGTAAGAGTTAAAAGAATACATATTACAAGAGAAAGACATGTTTTGCAATCTGTTTAACAGAAAAGAAAATCCATATCAACTTAAAAAAAACAAATTTATAATCAAATAATCACTGTTTTCTATTATGGTTATGATTTTTTTTTCTATTACTTCCATGATGGCTCTCAAGTTTTTGCATGATAATCCTAAGGTTTTTCAACTAGTTAGATAAGAACATTTTACAATCAAAGAAAAAAAAGGTTAGAAAAAAAACTTTATTGGAATGATGTTACATCAATGCGACTTACTCGAGCGGTTATACTTGAGATCTCAAGATTAGCTACAGTAGGTAACATATTTTTATGGAAAATTACACAAGATATTGAGCTTGATAGATATGTGATTCTTAAATGATGGAGAATTTATGTGTTTACAAGAAGGATGAACTATGAACTTTTTTTTTATATATATTTAGACCCGTTGGTCTTTAATCCCTAGGAATGGCTAGAGAAGAACTTGGAAAATAAAGCATATATATTATGCTATTTGAAGTTGGTACCAGAAAATATTTGGAAAAGAAACATCTAGTGCCCTTTGCAAAGCCTACTGATGATGCGAATTTGAGGGATAATTTTATTTCAAGTGGAGGAGAATGATGTAGTCGGGAAAGCCCATAATTATATTATCAACAATCTCCATTATATAGGGGTTAAAATCCTTATATATATATATATATATATATATATATTGGTATAGTGGAAAATTATTTTATTTAGCCAACCCAAATCTAATTACATCCAGATTTGATTTGATGTTGATTTTATTTTTAGATTCTATTATTAGGATTTTGGGATGTCTCATGAATAAAGAATCTCATTCCATAATCTTAAGAGATATGTTTTATTGAATCAAATATTTTTTTCTGAAGTTTTCAATTTTTCTATTGGAGTAAGGTTTAGTTTCCATTGGAATATGGTTACGTTTTATCTCTTTACTTCTTTTGTAATTGGTCCTGCAGCAATTATAGTAGACACTAGTAGTTCAACCATTTTTGTTTAAAAGTATTTATGATAAGATGTGTGGTGCACTAGTCCTTATACTCTTTAAAATGGTTTTCAATGGAACGCCGAAAAAACGGCCCAATCTTGGGAGAGCTAAAGTTGGATGTGATCTTAGGCCAGCATTAATATAAAAAGCATATTTAGTGCATGATCACGATAGTTAATGCATAATTTTTTTATACAATGCAAACTTTGGCGGATCCTTATTGGATAAGATGCATGCCATGGTTTCAACGGTGTATAAATACCTTTGTTACATAGTCAACGATATAGTTAGTGTCATTTAGAGCAACAAGAGAACGGATAGAGAATATTATTCAGGTTTTGTAACTGTAAAAGACTAAAAATTATAAAGAGACTCAGTCATCCTTGATGATATGAATGACCCTAAAAAGGCCTCTTACTTAGGCTACTCGAGGGAAAAGTAGAATATATTGCAATAGGATTAAAAAAGTTCTTCATCTCAACAAAAGCATACAAACTAACTACGAAATCGAATTATTAATTGTTTGTCAAATAACTTCAATTTTTTTCATGGTCTGCTCATGATGTAACGAGATTCCGTACCGAAATAAAGCAAAAAATTATCAATTGTAACGGGATTCTCTACATGAAGCAGCTTCAGAACATAACACATTCATCACAAAGTGATAATTACATTGTTATAAGGTCATGTATTTTATGCTTATGAATTTCAGGGCTACATATCAAAGGTTGGTTAACAATACTTTCTCAACCCAAATAGCGCGCAACCTATAAGTCTATATCAATAACATGTTTGTCACAAGAAACTAGGATGATAAAGAAATTTAGCAAACCTCACCGAAGTTTTTGTCAATATCCAAAAGGCTTACCAGAAGCTTAATCCATATAAATGATAACGAAAATTTATGAGATACATGGCAATGAAAAAAGAATATAAGAAAATTCCACATATTTTTAAACTTAGGTGCAATGATGCCACAACAGAATATCAAAGAGATTTATATATTGGCAAGAATGGTATCAAATTTAAACAGTTTTACTCTCGCTATTCAAACAAATATCTACCTTTTTTTATAGTTACTCAAATATATTAACAAATTTAACTAAACTACTATCTGTGACGAAGCCTTCAACAAAATTAAAAAATTATAGCCTCGTCAGAAATATTAATAAAACCGAAACAGGGTGAGTTCTCATTTATATTATTGATATTAAAGTTTAAGGAAATCATATCATTTAGTTTAGTTAAGTTGTTGTGATATAAAAATATCATCTTTGACTATGTGTTTCTTTAGTAGTTTACTAATAACCACCTAACATCAAACTTATTTATCAATAACAACCCAAGGTTTGATGAAGTATGGATAACCACCTAGTGTTAAATTAGTGTTTACAAAGAACCACGTGGACCTTTTTTTCATACCAATATACCCCCAATTGTTTTTCTCTCTCATGTTTTTTGTTTTTCTAAAAGAAAATGTCATATCTTTCAAACATAGCTCCAAAATATCCCAAAATACAATTGGTTTTGTTTTTTTATATGAACAAAACTAAATTCATGAATTCTTTTTAAAAACTTGCGAAATTATGTGTAAATTGGTTGCGAAAATAGAAAAATAAATTAAAGCTGCAAAAATACATGCAAATGGCTTGCGAAAATGAGAAGAAACGGTAGAAATTAGAGAAACAAAAAGACGACTAGGATTTTATTATAATTTAGAAAGATAAATTATATAAAGTTTAAGCCACTATTTATTGAAAATAATAATATGGGATAATCGGCCTTATATCTATAATGGACTTTACAGCTCTAACAAACATAAATTAGGTGTAGAAAGATGAATTTGGTTGCTAAATAAGTCTGTTTGTGTGAAAAAACAAAAAACAAACTTGTTTTATGAAAATAAATGTTAATCAGATGCAAAAATACATCTAATTTCGATGTAAAATAACTGATTTTTTTATAAGTAATGAAAATATGTTTTTCTTTTGTTGCGAATTAAAAAGATTGGAGTTGCGAAAATACATGCAAATTTGTTGCGAAAATAAAAAGAAAATAATTACAGAAACAATATTTTGGGTGCTAAATAAGTATGGTTGTGTGAAGAAAAACAAAATAGAAACTTGTTTTGTCAAAATAGTTTAAAAGAAAATTGGAGTTACGAAATTACGTGCAATTTAGTTACAAAATAGATTTGAATAAACGAGGTGTTGTTTAATTGCAATATTACGTGTAATCTATTTATGAAAAGACAATCGTTGTTTAGTTTCTAAATGATGAACAATCTGGTTGTAAATTTGGTATTAAAAAAAAGATATACTCTAAATATTTCATCTGGATTTTGTTAAAAAATAAAAATATATACGTATTTAAATTTTTTTTAGTGAGAATTTAAAATGTGTGAAATTTTAAAAGTTAAAAATAAAAAATGGAAAGATTAATCTTCACCGATAGTTAAAGATACGTATTGTCTTTTCAAATGTGTTGTTAAAAGAAGGTACACTTTTTTATAACCGATCGGATATTAGTAATTGCAAATTTGATTGTGTGATTAAAGGAAGTTTATTTTTTATTTTTTAGAATTAGTACATAATATTGAGGAGCTGCCAATTGATACTTCGGATTTGTCAAAAGGAGATGGTACTTTGATGGGAGATAACGGTATAAATAACGAGACTTTCTTACTTTCATGTGGAAAACGGAACAAACCTGAGAGAGACCAAAAGCATGCTATTGGAAAGAATAGCTAGTGAGATAAATCGGCTAAAGTTCTATGTTGCTCATGCACCGTACATAGACTTCATTTCATTGAGAACATCGTGAAGAGGATATAATGTGTTAGCCTAGCCTATTGTCGGATGCAAGGTTGGAACAGTGTTTTGTTGATGGGGTGGAGCACCGTGATGCTAACGCAATTTACCATTGCTTACGTGTATATGCTGCGATTGCAGTGGCGTAGCCAGGATCGAAACATAGTGGTGTCCTGGACTTTTTGATTATTATCAAATAAATTAAAATAAGATACAAAAGTTATAACAAATATGATTTATATTGATATCTCAAATATTAAGTTTATATTGTTATAATATACCTTACACAAGTAACTAAAATGTGATTAAAAAAACTAAAATAAAAACATAAATCTAAGTTAATTTTACTTGTATTTTTCTCTTATTCATAGTTTGAAAATGTTGAAGGATAGTTATGTTACTAATTGTGCCACAAATATTACCAAACAATCATTAAGCCATGGATCGCTCATTCTATTATTCAACTCCTTCTTCACATAATTCAAACCCGAGAAAACTCGCCCAACACTCGTCGTTGCTACAGGTAAAAGCAAAGCCAACAATGGACAGAGTTATTATGTTTAATATATTCTAAGTAACTTCGATATAAGGATATTTCTCCTTACGAGGTTGTGTTAGACCCCTTAAAAGGTAAGGTATTCTTACCGAGTCTTGAAGATCTGGATGAAAGCTAGAGATTCGATCTCTTTTCCCTGTATCAGCCTCCAAATGTTCCCAATTTGAAGATTGTGTTTCAACTTCAGGTTATGGATTATTGACCATCAAAACATGTGCTTCTCGAATAACAAGTTAATCTTGTGTCCCTGTGCGGTTAACTTTACTGATTAAATTAAAGATATTTGTATTTTCTTTTCTAAATTTTCTCGTTTTGAAATATCTATGCATCCTATAATGATAAACATAAAAACTAAATCAATACTAAAATTTAAATTAGCAAAGCAAAATAAAAATTATGATTTATGGAAGTCTATTTGCTTTAAAATTTACCTCTACGACTCTCTCTCTTAAGAAAAATATAGATCAACCAATGTTAATCTTTGTAACTAGTGAATAGTAATATAAGACATATAGCAAAGCTTAGATTTTGAGAATTAATAACATAGACACAATAAATACCTTAGTGTTTGAAGCTTGTAGTTAGAGTTGTCTAATCGATTGTAAAAGAGAAATTATTCTAAAAATTTGTATCTTATAGTTAGGATTTTCTACAAACATCATCAAATTTATATAAATTTGCATTATTTTTTATGAAAATAATATAGATTTATATAATAAAATCGAAAAAAATAAAAAATAAAATAAAAATTTATATCAAATTCATATATAAATTTATATTACTTAAATATATTAGTATTTTATATATAATAAAAAATAAATGATATATTTACATTAAAATAAAAAATAATAAAAATTTAATTTAACTTAAAAAGAAGATAATAAAAATTTAACTTAACTTAAAAAGAAGATAATAAAAATTTAACTTAAAAAGAAGATTAAATATATTATAAAAATTTAACTTAAAAAGAAGATTAAATATATAATAAAAATTTATATCAAATTCATATATAAATTTATATTACTTAAATATATTAGTATTTTATATATAATAAAAAATAAATAATATATTTACATTAAAATTATAAATAATAAAAATTTAATTTAACTTTTTTTTTAAGTAATAAACTTTTATTTGAAAATTTGAAAATTTGAAAATTTGAGAGTTACAAAGGCGGGAATAAAACCCTCCAAAACCAAATACAACATCAAAACCCTAACAAGGGTTTAAAAGAACCAAACCCTAAGAAGACATCAACATTTGCTGCCTCCCAAATAACCAAACTCTACTTGAACCAACAGTTACACAAGACCCATACTATCTAGACCCCCAAATCCAGCCAAGGGAGCTAGCAAGAGATCCCAACAGCATCCACCAGATTGAGATCATTAACACCAAAAACCACCTCCACTGCTTCAAGAGAACAGCAAACTTGAATACACTAGCTGCAGAGCTCCATTCGCACATTAGCACATCAACTAACGAACAGCAACATGACCTGCTATAAAAGCTTCAAACACCAACTTACAAACAGCCATCACCAGACAGCTAACACAGCACCAACAGGCTTCAGATCACCATGCTTCGATCAACAACTCAAACCAAAACAAACTCGAACTCAGCAGCAACATGTCCACCAAAACAACAAGAACTCAATCAGGAGTATTAATATAAGGTACACCAAGACTTTCAAGAACTAGAATAGATTTTAAGGCAGTAGGAGCATTGTCAAACACATACTCAACTTTTAGTTTGCATTTAAGAGTCCATCGCGCCAGCCAGTCGGCTGCACGATTTTGATTCCTAAAGACATGCTTAATATTCATATTAGACGACAGCAAAGATCTACAACAATTGATGACAGGGAAAAGAGCCCAATGAAGAGCACCCATGTTGTCATTTTCAATGAAATTAACTAGAAATGAAGAATCAGATTCAACATCAACAGAATATAAACCCTTAGAGTGACAAGCAGCCAAGCCATCCATCAAAGCCCTAGCTTCAGCCATAATAGGAGACAATTTACCATAGACATTACCACCAGCATGAATAAGGTTACCATCAGAATCTCTAATAATATAACCAGCACTGGCTTCACCATTAAAAACCACAGAGGCATCAGTATTAAGCTTTAGCCTACCCACAGAAGAGGGAACCCATTGCAGAACAATAGGTCTAGAAGAGGAGTTAAAACACAAGTTTAAGAAACCCAACCTTTTAGCAACAGAGCTATCATTAGACCAATGCTTCAACTTGAACATATCAGCAGTATACATGTAATATATGATTCTATGAACATCATTAATGATAATATTCGAAGAGACAGACATGTTTTTATACTTGCAATGATTTCTATATTTCCAAATGGAACTGAAAATAACAGAAGGGAAAACATTCCTAATATGATTCTTCTTATTAGAGCTGCTAAACCAAGTTCTAGACATATGAACAGGAGTCATATATCTGAAAATCATGATACTAAAGAGCTCAACAAAATGTAACCAAACAGACCAGGCAATGTCACAAGAAATAAAAACATGCTGAGTAGATTCACAATTAAAACAGAACTGACATTTAGATGCAATATGCATATGTCTTTTCATAAGAATCGAGTCAGTTGAGATGTAATTTTTAACAAGTTTCCAATGAATAAAAGAATGCTTTTTGGGTGTGAGATCATTCCATATTTTGTGAAACAAACTGGACTCAGTGAAATGAGACCTAATAAAGTCCCAAGTATGCTTGAAACTAAAGAGACTAGTAGAAGATAAAGTCCACAAAATTTTATCCTTATTGCAGTGATTAATAATACAGTTTTTAATACGAACACTATCTTCATTACTAATGAGATTGTTAATGGCATCCAAATCCCACTGATTATTAGACCAGTAAACATTAACCTTCTCCTGATGGAACCAGCTATTATCAATAGAATTATCAAGATAAAGAAGAGGATCAGAACCTGACCATCTGTCCAGCCAAAAGTCCATATTGCCTTCACCTAATGACCAACTAACAAACTGCTCAGCAGTAGACTGAATCCTCTTGAGCCTATTCCAAACCATAGAGCCTTTGATGCTACTGCCCAACTGTAAAGGATGCTTATTCTTGCAATAAATGTCATGAAATAGATTGGCCCAAAGCAACTTATTGTCCCTAAACTGCAACCAAAGCTTACAAGAAGTAGTCATTTGAACATCATCTAAATCTCTAATATTCAAACCCCCTCCTTATAAGTTTTACAAACAGATTTCCATGAACACCAATGTATCTTTTGCTCAGCACCAATAGAGCCCCAAAGAAAAGCATTGAAAGCTTTTTCAATTTTATTAATAACAAAGCTAGGGATGACATTACTATGCATCCAATATAAAACTATATTCATTAGAAAAACATTAATAAGGGTAATTCTACCAGAAAAAGAAAGATGCTTAGATTCCCATTCCATAATTCTGCTTTTAATCTTGTTAAGAAGGTTAGAATAGATAACAGCTTTGTTGTTTGTACTTATTGTAATTCCAAGATAATCAGTAGGAAGAATAGAATAGTTAAAACCAGTAACATTAGAGATTGATCTAATACTATCTTCATTCATACCACTAGTAATGATCACCTTAGTCTTACTCTTATTAATCACCTGGCCAGAGACCTCTTGATACTCCTGCAAGAAAGCATTAAGTGATGCTAAAGAAGCATCCTTACTATTAGTAAACAAAAGAATGTCAACAGCAAAAGTCAGGTTACTAACACAAAGCCTGCTGCGACATTTATACCTCAAACTTTTACTATTCTTGAAGAGAAGAAAGACACCCCTCAACAATACCTCTTCAGCTATAATGAACATGCTAGGGGAAAGGGGATCCCCCTTCCTAAGCCCTTTAGCAGTCTTAAAGAAACCATAGGAGGCTCCATTCACCAAAATAGAGACAAAAACATTAGTTATCATGCTGCTAATTAACCTCACAAATCTATTAGAAAAACCAAAACAAGTTAAAACTTTGAAAAGGAAAGAATGGCTGAGCTTGTCAAAAGCTTTACACATATCCAACTGAATAACAATGTTCCTATGCTTAACTTTCCTATTCAAGTCATACAGAAGCTCTTTAGCAGTCAAAATATTAGAATGAATAGAACTGCCAGGCACAAAACCACCCTGGGAACTAGAGATAATTTTAGGGAGAAGCAAAACCAATCTATCATTCAGAATCTTAGCCATAATACGGTTAAAAAGAGTACAAAGACTTATAGGCCGGTAATCACTCCAACTAGAGGGGCTCTTAGTCTTGGGAATAAGACAAATGCCAGTAGCAAGTATGCCTCTGGGAATTTGATAACCTCTAATGAAATGCTGGAGAGCAGCTAATAGATCAGTCTTAATTATACTCCAACATTTCTTATAAAAAACCAAATTAAATCCATCCATACCTGCCATGCTGGAAGCCTTTAAATTATTGATTGTATTATGAACCTCCTCCTCACTAGGCAGAGTGAGCAAGTTTTTATTATCTTCAGTATTAATAACACAAGGAATAACATCAAAAAGGCTACTATTAAGCTTATCCAACTCATCTTGATCATCCTTGTAAGGGCTACAAGCAAGAGCAGAAGTGAAGAATTCAACAGCAGAATTGCCAATAGATTCCTTATCAGTAATCCAAACATTATTCTCCTTGATACCATTAATAGCACTCCTCTTCCTTTTCTTAGAAACATAGCTGTGAAACAACTTAGTACTTCTGTCACCATCCTTAATCCACTCCACATTACACTTCTGCAACCAATACTCCTCCTCCACCTTATAAGCATTCATCAGCAAAGCATTAACTTTGTTCAACTCATCTCTCGACTGATTAGTATTAAGATTCTGATGCAAGATGTCCACCCTAAGAACCTCATCCTCTAAAGCCTGAATCTTACTGAAGATGTTCCCAAAATGATGCTTATTCCAATCAACAAGAACAACTTTAAGCCTTTTAAGCTTAAGCCAAAACTTGCTCAAAGGATCACTATCAATTTCATGTCTCCAACTATCAGACACAATAGACAAAAAACCATCATCAAATAGCCACATGTTTTGAAATCTAAAACTCCTTTTAAAATTATAACTCAATGAAGAACAATTAACAACAATAGCCATGTGATCAGAACCAGTTCTAGGCTTATGAACAACATTGGTATCATTGAAGATATCATTCCAAGAGTTATTAATAAACACCCAATCCAGGCGTCTCCACTTAGTCCTGTTAGACCAGGTGAACCTCGACCCAGCATAACCAACATCCATAAGGTAGCAATCCCTTAACATATTATTGAAATCATCTGCACTACTTTGACAAAATGTTGAGCAGCCTATCTGATCATCAATAGAACTAATAGAATTGAAGTCACCACACACAAGCCAAGCTTTAGAATCACAAGAAATGGTACGTAAAACATTCCACAAATCAACTCTATTGATACGCTGACATTTAGCATAGACAAAAGTTAGAAAAACACTCTTATCTAAAGAACATAAAGCAGCCTCAACATGCAAACATTATATATGATCAAGCAATATGTTAACAGATATACTATCATTCCAAAATATCCAAATTTTATTGGAAATGTTAGAAGCACAATTACTAAAACCAATTTTAGAAGCACAACTAGCTAGATTATCTTTACTAATTAAAGGCTCCCGAATCACAACAAAATCAACCCTATTAACTTTAATAAGATGCTTAAGTCTCCTAAAAGAAGATTTATTTCTAATGCCACGAATATTCCAGTTGAGAATATTAATCATAGTTAAGAGAACGTTTAGAGTTACGTGTTGTCATAGACAATTGATGAGAACTCCTTGCCAGTTTCTTCTTCTTAGCCTGCTTAAGCTGTCTGTCAAATATAGTTGTAAACTCCTCCTCCTCCTCAGATGAATCTTTCCTATGAATCTTGCTTCTAGTAATTCTCTTCACAGGTGGAACACTCCTAGAGACTTGCTGACTTCTAGATGAAACTTTAGGAATCTCCCCACCAACTTTAGGAGAAGAAAACTCAGAAGCTAGATTCTCATAATCGTGATTATTAGTATTCCCCAGAGTTTGAAGAGCACCAATCATTTCTTCATTCTTGTTATTATTATCATCCACATCTTGAGAACCAGACCCACCTTCCAGAGTTTCTCCCACATCCACAACAACTTTTCTGTTACCCTCAGACTGAACAAGATGAATCTTTGGAGAACCAACATTATTATCCTTCACACAATCACGAAAAGGAGAAGATGGCAGACTTCCAAGATTAGAGTTCTTGGGAGAGATAGTCCTTTTATCCTTAACTTTAACACTTTCCAAAACATTAAAACCAAATTCCATCGTTTGAATAACACCTTCCATATTAATTCTAGAAGCAATAACTTCACTGCCCGATCCTTCAACAGTTTTAAAACTTTATAACTTCTCAGCAACAGGCTCAATAGACTCAGCATTAATAACCTCTTTCTTGGATAAGTCTTCAACCTTTTCATTAACCAACTGCTGACTATCAACCATTACAGACTTCTTGGATTCTTCATAACCTTTGCGCTTCTTACATTTATCAACTCCATGGCCAATATGAAAACAAGACTTACAATATTCTGGAAGGTTTAAATAAGAAATGCGCACCCAGCATCCCTGATTACTACCGAATCCAACCCAAACATCATAAAAAATCTTGCTAGTTAAATCCAACTCAATCCTGGCCAAGCAGTGATTATAAAAGGCCCTATTCTTGGATGGAACTTTGATCTGCATAAGCTTTCCTAAAGAAGAAGCCACATCAGAGACAATCTTCTCATTAAACAAGTGCTAAGGCAGATTCTCCATCTTGATCCATATAGGAGTTACAGGACTTTCATATTTAACATTAAAACCCTCCTCCCATTTCAAAAGTCTCATCATTGTGGAACCAATCATCCACACATTTCTTCTCCACAGATTAGCCATATCAGTATACGAATCAAACTCTATAAAGATATGTCTAGAGTCCTTAATCGTATAACTGTAACTTTGAACAAAATGGAACTTGTCCAAGAATTCAATCAATTGTTTCCTTTTAGGCAGACCTGTCGAACACTTACCCACAATGGTATGTTTTGACTTAGATTTCAGATGCTCCAGAAAGCTATCCTCATACTGAAAATGGACATGATCATTCCTATATCTAACTTCTTCAGGGTTGAAAGAATCAACCATACCCTTTGAATCAGAAGTTACTGCCTCAACAAAAGATTTCTTCCTCCAAGGATTACTTGTTTCAGCATTTTTCTCCAAGTTCTTAGTTGCAGAAGAACTAAAAACCTCCTGCACAGAAGGATAATGATCCATAGCAACAAAAAGGCTACTTCATCAGGAGATGAAGATCAAGAAGATAGAGGAGAATCTTGTTTCTTGGAGCTCAAGCATCCTTCTATAAAGTCATCTTTTTTATATAATCTAAATACCAATTTAAAAATTTAATTTAACTTAAAAGGAAGATAATAAAAATTTAACTTAACTTAAAAAGAAGATTAAACCAATAGCCAGGTCTCAAACCTAGAATCACTGGGTTCCTGACCTAGCTTTTTGCCAACTCGACAAAGGCAGGAGATGATATTGCATTACTAAATATGTAATTTAATAGAATCGGGTGGGTTTCTGGGAGGCACCCCCCCAGACTCCGGCGATTGATAACACCGGAAATTCAGAAGAAATTATTTCGCACAGCTGTTGTGGCTCATTTGAAACAGAAAATTATTCCACATGGACCCTGGATTCGTTAGGGTTTCAGGAGATAGCTGGAACCCTTGATTCTGCACATACAACTGCTAGCCTTGCTCCTATTTCAAGTTCACATTCTGATCAAGCAGATTCAGAACAGTTATCACTGAAACAAACTTCTCTCAAGGTTCCCGCCATTGGTTATCAACCGGACTGACTGCCCGAAAGAGTGGAAATGCTGTCTCTAACCCTGGATGTGAATGGGCTATTTCAGCTGCTGCTAATGATTTTGTCTTTATCATTCACGATATAGGCTGTCTGGTCTCCGAGGTATGTGGTGACTATCTTAGTCAGGTACTACAACTTCTATCTCCATGCTCCACTGAAGTTCTTGATCTAGCAAAGCAGAGCATTTTACAAGGTGGGTAGTAATTAAATGCTACTATACCTTTGGTTATCAGTACGATAGCAGAGACCCTCATTGACAAGCCTGTTGAGGTCCTGCGGATACAACTAGGACGAATAACTGCTACGTACAGGATGACTAATAAACCTCTACCTGTTAGACATTCACCATATGTGACAAGAGTATTGTATCCTCTAAAGGTGTTTTTAGAAGGAGAGCAGGCTACAAAATATTTGACAAAGGAAACCAAGAGTGAGCTACTGGCGGCTGCAGCCACTGATATTACCACGCGCTATTATGAGCTGGCAGCTGACCTTGTTAGTTTGTCTATTATTTTTTCTTAATTCACAGGCTAGGAAAACAGAATCTTCACTTCAGAGAATACGACAAGGAGCACAAAGACGAGCGGGGACAACCGCAGATGTCTCACACCATAATGTTTTAGGCGCTGATAAGATTTGTATGCAGTTTTGTCTCTTGATATTCAGGAATGTGGTCGCAACCTTGCAGCCCTTGGTGTTGATGCGACCACCATTCCGGCCTAATGTTCCTTGTGGCAATATGTTGCACCTCCGGAGAAGCAAAGTGTGATTAAGTTCTGAGATTCTTGACTTGTATACACGGATCTTGTATATTTTCTTTACCAAAATGAACAACCTTGTACGGTCTTCTGCGTTTAATGACCTCTTTATAAAGAAAATGAACAAATTTTGTATTAGAAATATTTGAAGAGTTAATAATTTTTTATTCAGTAAAAAAAAAATCAAATTCAATATAATATATACAAATTAATACCTAGTTAGTATTTTATTTGATATTTCATAAAAATTCGAATTTAACATATGATATATACACAGTTATTTTAATAATAAATTTTTGTTTATTAGTTTAATATAGTTTTTATATAGTTACTTATCTACGATATATTCTACAAGAGAAATTCCAACACTTAATAAAAACACCATTTGAATTACCAAAAGATATCGCCGAAAATTACTGCATGTTTAAGCCATACAATTGCAGCAGAAAGTTACAACATTCAAAGTTTCGTGGTTCCACACTTCTGCTCACTATTTTACAAAAAATCCAGTGCTGTATTCACTATTTTACACCAACATCGAGTGCTGACATTGTTTTTGAAACACAATAACCGCTGCAGAGTTACACACTGAAATCATCAGATTATTAGGAAGAGTTCCTGAAATATCAAAACGTTGTTGTAACTTATACACACGTTTTCGGTCTGATTTCAAAACCTTGAACGATGAGACGAGCCTTCCAGTTACCACCTTCTATCTCCCGCACACTCATTTTAAGTTCCTCTTCAATCTCCCCATTGTTGTAGAATTCTCCCACCTCTACCTCCATCCACCCATCTGCTCTTGGTTTTAAGTCTGGACTGGTTTCTCTATCAGGAATAGATGAAGAAAAGTCATTAATTAGTCTACGGCCACGACGAATGGATCCCCACGTTTCTCTAACTTGATAATCCAACTTGACAGATCTCTTACTGCTTTCACCTCCACCAATCGGCTCAATCGCAACCTCCACCTGTTGGTGTTCGAATCCATAAGCGTCCGACCTTAATTTAAACACAAAGTGAGCTGTATAAAGGGTGTTCTCGGATAGCATTCGAGTACTGATGGTGCCGCAAATTTCCAGCCAGCACACTCTTAAAAGCTCTGCAACTTCTGGAAACCTGTTTACGTGTTAACCGATATCAAATACCCTAATCAATCGTAAAAGACCATACTTGGGAGCAAAGAAAAACACCTGGATTCCGGAATAGAAATCCATTCCCAATACTGAGTATTATCACCCCAACAAATATACAAGTCCCGCGGCGCTAGCATGTAACACTTCTTTCCACTCTTTTTTTCAAGTGAAAAACTCTGTTCCAAAGTACAAAACAATCAAAATACTTTAGCTTTGATACTATGCATATCCAAAAATCAACACAACCCTAAGCCTAGATCAAAATATTCTCTTAACGAAAGTGAGAGATGTTCATAGAATCAAAAAATGGTATTTTTCTGCTCATCATATCAATCAAGAAGACTTATACTAAATATACAATCAAACAAACAGCTTTCAATCTATGATACTGATTTTCTATATATTCATCTTTAGAATCGGAATCTAGATATAGTCTCTATTGCAGATTGAGTTTGTTCATTTCGAAACACCAATTTAATCACAATATCAAATAGGATACTAACCAAAATGATAATTAATTTGTTCTAAAGACTTACCTTCTTGCCATCATCGATCAGGATGGGGAGATCGCAGAGACTGAGATAAAGCTCTTTCTTACCCAAATCAAGAGACGAAGTGGGAACCAGACTGCGATAATTGGACGGCAGAAATGTCTCCCAAACAGGATCGGAGTCGGCAGCTAATTTAAAAAGCTTAGAAACCGATGAAACTCTAGCAGCGTCACAGGGAGTGGTGAAGGAAACGACCTTGGCCACACAATCTTCTGATAATTCATTCAAATCCGTCGCCTCCGCCGCTAGGCCACTTCCTTCTCCGAGCTCTCTCTTTGGATCAGCTTCCATGGCGGTCTTTTAAATTGGGTAGAGAACTTCTGTTCTGATTTTACAGAGAGACGAATAAATTGATTGAAAACTTCGGTGTGAAGGATTTGGTTGTTTTCCAAAGTCAACTTTTAAGGGAAGCTTTTGGTTATAGGGTATAAAGTTTCTTAGAGATTGAACCGACCTCCACCTTTAGTCGTATGATGTTATGCTAGTATTTAATACCAAATCAATGGGCTTAATTTGGACCGTTTTTTATAGATCTTTTATGTTACTCCCATTTTTATTTAAATTGAATTTTGAATAGTAAAAAATACTTCTACCAACTTCGTTATTTATGGAATTGTCATTTAGTCAAAACACTTAAACCTGTCTAAATTTTTTAATTCTCTAATTTAAGTTATTTAACCTAAATCAGCATTTTTCTTTACTAAAAAAAAATATACGTAAAACTAAAAATTAGATTGTTTGTTGGAAGATTTTATAGATGAAAAAATAACATGTTGCAATGAAAATACTTTTTCTTCTTAAATGTTTAAGGTTAAATCTCATGACATACGAGATGAACATTAGTATAATCATATTCGGGAGCGACAAACGATAAAGATTTCATAATGTATGCGAGAGTTGGTAACTAGTGTAAAACAACATGAGACAAAGTGTCTCTGCATCTCAATAATATATGCGAGGTGTTGTAGAATTGTCTTCGTGTATATATGATTTAGGGATTATTTGTCTATAATTTGGTGCAATATATTCACCATTGTCTTTATTTACAACTTTTATTTTTTTACTAAAGCCGAATTGGATGAATGATTTTTTTGGAAGGGAAAAGAACGAGATTCATAATCATTTCTACCTATACGACTCCAGTAAATGGGGAAAAATCTCATGATAGTCTACCGATGATAAAAGTACAATATATATGTATCAAACACTAAACCGGATACTTTCAAGAAAATAAAATGTACAACAAAAAATGCAACCCTGTGTTCTTATTAAGAGGGCATCCAATTGATGTATTAGCTGAAGAATGACTGTTGAAACCAATTTTTATACATTATATTGCTAAAATTAATAGTTAATTATTATTTTTTTAATAAAAATCAGATATTAATTTCTAAATTTTAATTTTGATGTTATTATTTTTTAATAAAAATCAAAGATTAATTTCTAAATTTTAATTTTGATGTTATTTTTTAGTGGATCAGACCGGACCGATAACGGACCAAACCAAAACCGGACCGAACTAAACTCGGACCAAACCGGAACCGGAATTGAACCGAATCGGACCAAACCAGAACCGGAATTGAACCGAATCGGACCAAACCGGACCGGAACGAACCAAACAAAAAATTTAACGGTTCAGTCCGGTTCTAAAAAATAGAACCGAAAGCTTAATGGTCTTGTCCGATCCAAACCGATAAGTTTAGAGATTCGGTCCGTTTTGGAGAAAACCCGGACCGATAACACCCCTAAACATAACGATGAGAAACATGTCTCGTTGGATGGTCATTCACAAGCTTATAGACTCAACCCATTTGAAATAATCCATAAATTTGTCTTACCTTGACTCACCCCTAAGCTTATATATTGGTTTGAAGATGCAAAATCCAAAAAATGTTTCCAACATACATGCGTACGATATACAATTTTCATAAAAAATATCGTGACGCTGATCATGGTGCTCAGTCTTAAATGCAGTATTGTTTTGGCAAAATTGAAGGTACATAAATACTACGTGTGAGATCGGACAAGTCACAGATTTTTTTTCGTTCATCCTACAAGTATTGACTTGTTGCATACACTCCCGCATCTTCATGGATTGTACGTACATGGCAACAAGGTATAAAATTTCGTTGCTAAAGATTATTGGAGTAACTAAAACATTAGTTACATTTAGTGTTGGTTATGTGTTTATGGTGCGGAGAAAGAAGTCAATGATAGGTGGGCTTTAAGTGTTCTACGAGGTGTGATGCCAAATAATATATGTGTGTTTCCAAGCATCATTTTTACAGATTGAAGTTAGCATTGATGCTAGCTATTAAAGACATATCTCTGGATGGAATGTACTTGCTATGCAAATGACATATAAACTATAATGTTCTTCGCATGGTAAAAAGGTCGATAGCCGACACCGCGATTTCGGAACAATTTATGAAGTTTTATAACTTTGTTACCTGAGCATACACGATATAAGCTTATCATCGAAGCCGAGAATCATTAAGTCAGTTGTTCGACGTTCATTCAAAATGTATAGAGCGATAAATTTCTTAATTATCGAACGGAAGAGACCAAATATTACGAAAATAGAACAACCAATCGTTAAGCTTAAACTTCTTTAAAAATGTTACAATTTTTATATAAAAAAATCAATGTCATATAAATAATAATTTTTATGTAGGTGCAAAAGTGATCACACGACCTTACAAAAATATATTGGTACTAACCTATGAAATTTTGATTTTTTTTAGAAGAAAGTTCACAAAATCCTACTCAAGCAACATTCGTCTATTCTCTAATCTTTCGAGTGAAGTAAGTTTTGTATTGCACTTAATACTAGAGATCCATTAAACTCACAACTCTTTAGTTATGTATCTCATGCGGGCCTAGAAAAAATATCCTCCGCTATTAGACATGCTAGAAAAATAGGTGTAAATCGAATATCATATGGATGTATCATTAGGAAAACACACGAGTTACCATGTGCATGTGAAATTTCTAGAATAGAAAGAGAAGGTAGATACATTTCTTAAGATGATTTGGATATATTTTGGAGAAAACTAAATATTATTTAGAGAGATGTCACTATGCATGAAGATGCTCTATTAAAAAACATTTATCCATCACCAAATAGTTCGATACGTGGTTACGTGCCTGAACATTAAGATCATATTATTAATAGGGTTATGCAGATCCTAAATCTTGAAACGAGTCACGCTGTAGAGCCTAAAAATCCGATTGTTACTAAATGTAGGCAAAAAGTCGGTTCAAACAGATCGACTAAACGAAACCCCAGTGCTTAGGAATACGCCATTGATCAAATTGTGAATGCTAGCATTCCCGTGAACATGTTAGGTAGCATAGTTACATCAAAAACCCCTTCATTTGTAGTACCTAACCCTAATAAGAAATTAGGTAGAAAAAAAAACTACTAAATATGTACTCAAAATGTATCCCATTTTTATACATCATTATATTAGTAACTTGGTACATAGACCATACGAATATTAGACGTTTCGAAAGTTATATACAATAAAGAAAAAAATCAGTAAGATGTGATTTGATATCTATTTATAGTAATGCATAATTGATGATAGCGGTAGGATTAGTTAAGCCACATATCATACGCAACACAAAGTAAGACATTGTTAGTGTGTCTATTAATTTTTCTTAATTCACGGGCTAGGAAAACAGAAACTTCACTTCAGAGAATACGACAAGGAGCACAAAGACGATCGGGGACAACTGCAGATGTCTCAGACCATAATGTTTCAATGCAGTTGTTTCTTGATGTTCAGGAATATGGTCGCAACCTTGCAGCCCTTGGTGTGGATGCGGCCACCATTCCGGCCTAGGCAATATGTTGCACCTCCAGGTAAGCAAAGTGTGATTAAGTTCCGTGATTCTTGACTTGTATACACGGATCTTCTATATTTTCTTTACCAAAATGAACAACCTTGTGTGGTCTGCTGCGTTTAATCACTTCTTTATAAAGAAAATGAACAAATTTTGTATTAGAAATATTTTAAGAGTCAAATTCAATATAATATATACAAATTAATAACTACTTGGTATTCTATTTGATATCTCATAATATTCGAATTTATGATATGATATATACACAATTATTTTGATTTTATTAGTTTAATATAATTTATTCTACAGGAGAAATTCCAACGGCTTCCTCCTACAAAACCTCATTTTAAACAATACTTCAAAAATTTATCATAAAATAACTAATTAATAAAACACTATTTTGAATTACCAAAGGATACGGCGGAAAATTACTACATGTTTAAGCCATACATGTGCAGCAGAAAGTTACAACATTCAAAGTTTCGTGGTTCTACACTTCTACTCACTATTTTACACCAACATCCAGTGCGGTTCTATTCACTATTTTACACCCACATCAAGTGCTGACATAGTTTTTGAAACACAATAACCGCTGCAGAGTTACACACTGAAGTCATCAGATTATTAGGAAGAGTTCCTGAAATATCAAAACGTTGGTTTAATTTATACACACGTTTTCGGCCTGATTTCAAAACCTTGAACAATGAGATGAGCCTTCCAGTTACCACCTTCTATCTCCCTCACACTCAATTTAAGTTCCTCTTCAATATCCCCATTGTTGTAGAATTCTCCCACTTCTACCTCCATCCACCCATCTGCTCTTAGTTTTAAGTCTGGACTGGTTTCTCTATTCGGAATAGATGAAGAAAAGTCATTAATTACTCTACGACCACGACGAATGGGTCCCCGTGGTGCTCTAACGTAATAATCCAAGTTGACAGATCTCTTACTGCTTTCACCTCCTCCAATCGGCTCAATCGCAACCTCCACCTGTTGGTGTTCAAATCCATAAGCGTCCGACTTTAATTTAAACACAAAGTGAGCTGTATAAAGGGTGTCCTCAGATAGCATTCGGGTACTGATGGTGCCGCAAATTTCCAACCAGCACACTCTTAAAAGCTCTGCAACTTCTGGAAACCTGTTTACGTGTTAACAGGTATCAAATACCCGAATTGATCTTAAAAGACCATACTTGGGAGTGAAAGAAACACACCTGGATTCCGGAAGAGAAATCCATTTCCAATACTGAGGTGTATCGCCCCAACAAATATACAAGTCTCGCGGCGCTAGCATGTAACACTTCTTTCCACTCTTTTTTTCAAGTGAAAAACTCTGTTCCAAAGTACAAAACAATCACAGATGTTCAAGCCCTAAGCCTTTTAGGGATCAAAATATGCTCTTAACGCAAAGTGATAGATGTTCATAGAATCAAAGAATGGTATTTTTCTGCTCATCGTATCAATCAAGAACATTTATACTAAATATACAATCAAACAAACAGCTTTCAACCCATGATACTGATTTTCTATATATTCATCTTCAGAATCGGAATCTAGATATAATCTCTATTGCGGATTGAATTTGTTCATTTCGAAACACCAATTTAAACACAAAATAACAAACAATATTAACCAAAGTGATAATTAATTTGTTAGAAGGACTTACCTTCTTGCCATCATCGATCAGGATGGGGAGATCGCAGAGACTGAGATAAAGCTCTTTCTTACCCAAATCAAGAGACGAAGTGGGAACCAGACTGCGATAATCGGACGGCAGAAATGTCTCCCAAACAGGATCGGAATCGGCAGCTAATTTAAAAAGCTTAGAAACCGATGAAACTCTAGCAGCGTCACAGGGAGTGGTGAAGGAAACCACCTTGGCCACACAATCTTCTGATAATTCATTCAAATCCGTCGCCTCCGCCGCTGGGCCACTTCCTCCTTCGAGCTCTTCGTTTGGATCAGTTTCCATGATTGTTGGTGGCGGTCTTTTAAATTGGGTAGAGAACTTCTGTTCTGATTTTATAGAGAGACGAATAAATTGATTGAAAGCTTCGGTGCGAAGGATTTGGTTGTTTCCCAAAGTCAGCTTTTAAGGGTACCTTTTGGTTATAGGGTATAAAGTTTCTTAGAGAAATGACCGACCTCCACCTTTAGTAGTATGACGTGTTATGCTAGTATTATACTACGTGTTATGCTACTATTTATTTAATCAATGGACTAAATTTGGACAGTTTTTGATAGATTTTTCAACGTTACTTCCGTTTTTATTTAAATTGAAATTTAAATAGTCAAAACACTCAAACATTTCTAAAATTTCTAACTCTCTAAATTACTTAATCTAAGAGCATCCCCAACAGATAAGTTATTTTACGGTTAATTATAAATTTAGCTATTATATAGGATTTTTTTTTCCAACAGATACTCTAAAAGACTCTCTATATTTATTAGCGTAAATTATGGTAGGTATATTTAGAGTAGCGGTTACAGAATATGTAAAACTTATTTGTTATTCCTTTTATTTTTCTTCCATTATTTTAGGAATCAGTAACTACCTTAAATATAGACTATCTGTTGGAACAAAAACTTAATATATAAATTTACATTACTTCAATATAATCCATATTTACCTAAAAATAGAGTATCTGTTGGGGATGCTCTAAATTAACCTTCTGCTAAAAAAAATGTTTAAGAAAATACGTAAAACTCAAAATAAGGTTAGTCGTTGGAAGATTTCATTGATGGAAAACAAGTTTTTGATATCGTGGTAATTTTTTTTAGAAGTTTAAAGTTAAATCTCGTGACATACGCGCTGAACATTAATATAATCATACCCATAGGGCTGTTAGGTGCGATCAAAAGTCCTGAATCCCACATCGGTTAAACATGGGAAGAAAGATCAGTATATAAGTTAAGAATACATCTCCATTAGTATGAGGTCTTTTGGAAGTGGACCAAAAGCAAAGCCGTGCGGGTCAGTAGGCCCAAAGCGGACAATATCACACACTATTACACTATTATCAGATGGCTCATCAAGCATGTGGCTTGATCAAGGAGCAGCGGTCAATATCACACACTATTATCAGATGGCTCATAGGTGCGACCAAAAGTCCCACATCATCAGGATATAAGTTAAGAATACATCTCCATTAGTGTGAGGCCTTTTGGAAGTGGACCAAAAGCAAATCCGGTGCTGTAGAACTGTCTTCGTATGTATCTAATTTAGATATAATTTGGTGTAATTTATTCATCATTGTCTTTATTTACAATTTTTATTTTTTTTGTACTAAAATTGAGTTGGATGAATGATTTTTTTGAAGGGAAAAGAACGAGATTCATGATCATTTCTACCCATACGACTCCAGTAAATGGGGAAAAACTCTCATGATAGTCTACCGATGCAAGAAGTACAATATATATGTATCAAAGCTAAACAGATACTTTTAAGAAAATAAAATGTACAACAAAAAAATGCAACCGTATGTTCTTATTAGGAGGACATCCACTTGATGTATTAGCTCAACAATGACGGTTGAAACCAATTTTTATACATTATATTGCCAAAATTAATAGTTATTATTAATTTTTAATAAAAATCAAAGATTAATTCCTAAACTTTAATTTTTATGTTATTTATTTAAGTTATTCTTACTTATATAATATGTGGACCCAATATTCCCTACCAGGGCGACGAGTCGCCCGATAGAAAAATCTCATAATGTGTGCAGAAGTTGGTAATTTTAGTGCAAAATAACATATGCGAGGTGCTGTAGAACTGTCTTCGTATGTATCTAATTTAGATATAATTTGGTGTAATTTATTCATCATTGTCTTTATTTACAATTTTTATTTTTTTTGTACTAAAATTGAGTTGGATGAATGATTTTTTTGAAGGGAAAAGAACGAGATTCATGATCATTTCTACCCATACGACTCCAGTAAATGGGGAAAAACTCTCATGATAGTCTACCGATGCAAGAAGTACAATATATATGTATCAAAGCTAAACAGATACTTTTAAGAAAATAAAATGTACAACAAAAAAATGCAACCGTATGTTCTTATTAGGAGGACATCCACTTGATGTATTAGCTCAACAATGACGGTTGAAACCAATTTTTATACATTATATTGCCAAAATTAATAGTTATTATTAATTTTTAATAAAAATCAAAGATTAATTCCTAAACTTTAATTTTTATGTTATTTATTTAAGTTAAAGAATTGAAAATTAAATTATAATTTTATTTATTTATTTTTAAGTGGACGGCCTCGTCCGGTTCTAAAAAGTGAAATCTAAAGCTTAGTGATCCGGTTCAATCCGAACCGATAAGCTTAGTCGTTCGGTCTGGTTCCGCGAAAACCCTGACCGATAACACCCCTAAACACAACCATGAAAACAACTTGTAGACTGAACCCGGTTGAAGAAGAGTTAATCCGTAAATTGTCTTACCTTGGCTCGCGTCGTAGGGAAATATATATTGGTTTGAAGATGCAAATTCTAGAAAATGTTTCCAAACATGTGTGCGATATACAATTTTCATAAAAAACATTGTGACACTAATAATGGTGCTCAATTTTAAATGCAGTATTTTTTTGGCAAAATTGAAGGTACATAAATACTACGTGTGATATCAGACAAGTGAAATATCATATGTGATCACTGATTTTCTTACGTTCATCCTACAAGTCTTGACATGTTGCATACACTTCCGCATCTTCATGGATTTTACGTACTAGACAACAAGGTATAAAATATCATTGCTCGAGATTATTGGAGTGGCTAAAATATCACTTACATTTCGTGTTGGTTGTGTGTTTATGGGTGCGGAGAAGAAAGCCAATGATAGGTGGGTTTTAAGTGTTGTACGAGGTGTGATGCCAAATAATATATGTGTGTTTCCAAGCGTCATTTTTACAGATTGAAGTTAACATCGATGCTAGCTATTAAAGACATATTTATGGATGAAATGAACTTGCTATGCAAATGACATATAAACTAGAATGTTCTTCGCATGGTAAAAAAGTTGATAGCCGGAACCGCGACTTCAGAAAAATTAATGGAGTTTTATAACTTTGTTACCTGCGCACACACGATAGAAGGTTATGATCAAAGCCTGACATCATTAATTCATTTGTTTGACGGTCATTCAAAATGTATAGAGCGATAAATTTCTTAATTATCGAACGAAAGAGACCAAACATTACGAAATAAAAACGACCAATCGGTAAGCTTAAACTTCTTTATAAATGTTATAGTTTTTATAAAAAAAAATCAATGTTATATAAATAGTAATTTTTATGTAGGTTCAAAAGTGCTCACACGACCCTACAAAAATATCTTGGTACTAACCTATGAAATTTTGGATTTTTTTAGAAGAAAGTTCACAGAATCCTATTCAAGCAACATTCGTAGATTCTCTAATTTTCGAGTGAAGTAAGTTTTGTATTGCACTTAATACTAGAGATCCAAACTCACAACTCTTTAGTTATGTATCTCATGCGGGCCTAGAAAAAATATCCTCCGCTATTAGACATGCTTGAAAATAGGTGTAAAACAAATAACATGTGGATGTATTCTTAGGAAAACACACAGGTTAGCATGCGCATGTGAAATAACTGGAATAGAAAGAGAAGATAGATACATTTATAAAGATGATTTGGATATATTTTGGAGAAGACTATATATCATTCAGAGAGATGTTAGTATGCATGAAGATGCTCTATTAAAAAAAATATCCAGCACAGATAGTTCAATACGTGGTTACGTGCCTGAACATCAAGATCATATTATTAATAGGGTTATACAGATACTAAATCTTGAAACGAGTCACGGTGTAGAGCCTAAAGATCTGATTGTTACTAAATGTAGGCAAAAAGCCGGTTTAGACCAATTGACTAAACGAGACCCCAGTGCTTAGGAACACGTCATTGATCAAATTGCGAGTGCTCGCATTCCCGTGAACATGTTAGGTAGCATAGTTGCATCAAAATTCCCTTTATTTGTAGTACCCAAACCCTAAAAAGAAATTAGGTCAGAAACAAACTACTAAATATGTACTCAAAATGCATCCTTACTTTTATACATTATTATATCAGTAGTTTGGTACATGGTTTTCAGAGCCAAATCCTCTAGCAAAATGAAAGGAAATGGCAAGAAAAAGAAGGTTGCAACAGAAGCAGTTCAGGTCGCTGCAGAAGAGACTGCTCCGAGGAACACATGAGGGATCAATGCTACCTTGCTCAAGGTAGTTGAGGATGAAACTGTTAAGGAGCGAGGTGAACCGCGAAATCCACCAAGGCCTCCTAAAAAGGACCGAAAGAGGGGGGCAAACAACGATGAGAGGGCTGCTAAGAAGAAAAAGGTCACCTTAGGGGAATAAGTAATCCTTCGCCCTTTGGAGCCTCTTTCTCCAGCAGACCCAATTGATCCTACCTTAGCAAAGAAGATTCCCACCATACTGCAATCCGGAGAAGGCACCGGAGGGGAGATTGACAGAGTAGAAATCAGTGCCTTTCAAAATATTGATCTTTATTTTAATGATTCTGAGAAGGATGACTTCGCTGGCCCCACCGTCCTTCAAGCTTTTCTAATATGGTGACTTACAATGGCAAGTCCTATACTATCTCCGGGGAACACGATGTGGTGGCTCATTCTCTTATGGGTCATATTAAACCAGTACTCAACTTGGAAAGGCAAGTGAAAAATCAGTCCGCCCTCATCAACACCCTCAACACAAACAAGGAGACTTTGTCAACTAACCTCCTCAACGCTAACCAGAGAATTAAGGAACTGAAAAAGGAGCTTGAAGAGTTGAAGAAGGGAAAGAAATATCTGTCAATCAAGCTGGCCACTTTGAAGAAAGCTAACACAGAGCTCCAAACTAAGTACTCTGGTTTGGAGAAAGATCTCTCCACTTTGAAGGAAGATGTGAAGACTAAAGATGACGTCATCCAGACCTTGTCCAGTGACAAGACTTCCCTCGAAGAGGCTGTGTCCAAGGTAACCAAGGAGAAATAAGACTTGGTGAAAGAACAGGATCAGAGAATTCAGGCCTGCATCGATGCATACACCAACGAGGTGATAGATTCCCTAGAAAAAGGTATGCCGAAGTGAAGTCTGCCACGATTCTACTTTTCCACCAAACGTTTCCAAAGAGGACGCTTGGTACCTTGTGGAAATATGTTGAGTATGAAGACATCCCATTCCATACGATGGTAGATGGTGATAAAAAGAATTACTCTAGTGGGATTGATAACACTACCGAAGAAGAATAAGGAACCGAGGAAAGTTCAAGTGCTGAGCTGAAAAGCCCCAAGAAAAAAGATGACGTAGGAACATCCGAAGGGAATAAGCCCTGAGGTTTTAACTCTCTTTCCTTACTTGTTTTCTTAATTTTGTGAACTATTAAAGTCCTTGGACGACCAAGGCATTTTTGTAATCATGTCCGGTTTGAGTCCGGTTAAACCTTTATTAAAACTTAAAGTCCTTGGATGGCCAAGGCATATTATGTGTTCTAATATCATCACCCGGTTTTTACCCTGACGGATTTATCTTACTCAATTTTTGTTCTGTTTCATACTTGGTTTTAATTTCAATGGCTAATATTTAAATAGACCTTATTTAATTTACAAATATATAAGATGAGAGTGTTTAAAATATCCGAAGACGCGTGTTTAAGGGTCATAATTTAACCAAATTAATCCGATATATCAAAGATCCTTAGTAAATTGAAGACTTGAAAGAAAAAGTAATCAAATCACTCCGAATATTTTAAGAAAGCATCATATTTTATTGAAAAAACCAGACGCCTCATTAAAACCTCCCCGCGCCACCAGGGTAGGAAAAAGTATGCCCCATAATATTTATATAGACTTTAAACAAGTAAATATTTACACAACTTTCATTCCAGATATAACCGGAGGTGTTCAATATTCCAAGGATTCTTTAAGATTCTTCCATCTTTATCTTGAAGCCTATATGTCCCAGGCTTAAGTTTTTCGGAGACCTCATAAGGGCCTTCCCAATTCGGAGCTAGTTTGCCGAACTGCTTCTCCTTAGTATGCAAGAAAACCTTTCTTAATACTTTATCCCCTGATTGAAAATCCCTTCTCTTGATTTTGGAAGCAAATCTGCTTCTCATCAAGCCTTGGTAATGGGTGGTTCTAAGATGAGCCTTAACTCTTCTTTATCCTATCAAGTCCAACTGACTTCTGATTGCCAACTCATTAGCATGTTCGGAATAATTGTGGATTCTGTATGATGGAAGAGTTACCTCTATAGGAGCAATCACATCCATCCCATATACCAAGGCAAAAGGATATTCTTGTGCAGCAGCTCTAGGAGTAGTCCGGTATGCTCATAATACGTCTTGCAAATAGCTTGGCCACTTCCCTGCAACCCCTTCTAAATTCTTTTTTTGGCCGGACAGGATGGTCCTGTTTGCCAATTCAACTTGACCATTTTCTCGTGGGTGGAAAGGAGAAGAGAAGCAATGCTGAATTCCCCGGGAGGCACAAAAATTCTCCATATCCTTATTATCAAATTGTGGCCCATTATCTGTGGTTATCTTTTGTGGAACCCCAAATCTGCAACAAATGTTAGATAAGATAAATTTTATGACAGCTTTCGAAGTGGTTCCTGCCAGTGGGGCTGCTTCTATCCAGTTTGAGAAATAATAAATGACTATAATAATAGTCCTGCACCCTCTGGACGCCATTGGTAGAGGCGCAACTAAATCCAGTCCCCAACGAGCAAAAGGCACTGGCTCAGAAATTGACTCCATATGAACAACTGAAATATGAATTTTGTTACCATATCTTTGGCATGGATCATATTTTTTCACCAATTCCTTGGCATCTGCCGTTATGGATGGCCAATATATTTGGCCAACAAAACCCTCCAGGTTAGAGCTCTGTAGCCACAGTGTGCTGATCCCTCTCCACCATGTAGTTCAGATAAGACAATTTGGGACTCTTCAACCCCCAAACAACGTAGGAGAGGTCTACTGAAGGAATTATTATAAAGAACCTCTCTTATGATTAAGAAACCACGAGTCTTGTGTTTCATTTTCCTAGCCATAGCCTTCTCCGTAGGCAAAATCCCATCAGAGATGTATTGGAGAAGGGGAAATCTCCAGTCTTTGGGTTGAACTACTTGTACACTTAAACTCTCTTCTCCTTCTTTGTTCTGATTTGGTTGTATGGATGGGAATTCTTGTACATAAATCCATGAGTAGGACTCAGAGTATGCTATGGTTTCTAAAGAGTGTGCCAGCGTGTTCTCCGATCTAGGAATATGCTCATAGCTAACACTTTGGAAGTTAGCTGCCACTTCTTTAAGGATAAACAAGTATTTGACCAACTGCTCTTTTTTGCCTCAGATTGAGCTTGAGCATAATGGATAAGAACCTGAAAATCACTCATTAACCTGACTCTTTTAGCTCCACACATAAAAGCTAACTTTAGACCAGCTATATCGGCCTCATATTCAGACTCATTGTTAGAAGCCCTAAAAGCAAAGCATATAGCCCGGTATAATTTATCGCCATACGGAGAAGTTAAACATATTCCTGCCCCACAACCCATTGTACTTGACCCACCATCTGTCCGGACAACCCATACTTTTTTGGTTTTCTCTTCTGTAGCTTGTTTAGTACTTCTGTCCGAATGGAACTCTACCGAGAAATCGACAACAGATTGAGCTTTGATTGCAGTTCGAGGGGAAAAATCAATATCATAATCACCCAATTCTACTGACCATTTGGTCATTCTGCTTGATATGTCTGCCTTCTGAAGAACATTCTTCAAAGGAAAAGACGTCCAGAAGATGATAGAATGAGACTGAAAATATGGCCTCATTTTTCTGGCAGCAATCACCAAGGCTAGTGCCAGTTTCTAAAGCTTTAAGTACCTCTTTTTAACATCCATCAGCCTTTTGCTGATGTAGTACACCGGGCGAGGATAATTTTCCACCTCTCTTACCAGTAGTACACGTATAACACATTCTGACACAACTAAGTATATATAAAGTGTTTCTCTGTCAACAGGTTTGAAAAGGGTTTTGGGGGAAGACAAATGCTTATTTATTTCATCAAACGCCTGGTCGCACTGTTGATACCAGTTAAAGTCTTTAGTACCCTTTAAAGTCTGAAAAAACGGGGCACATCTGTCCAAAGACCTTGAAATAAAACGATTCAATGCAGCCAATCTTCCTATCAACCTTTGCACTTCTTTAACATTTCGGGGAGGTTCCATTTTTAATAAGGCATCAAGCTGGTCCGGATCATGTTGTATCCCTTTTTCACTTATTACATACCCCAAATATTTTCCAGACTGTACCCCAAATACACATTTTTCTAGATTCAATTTTAAATTGACCTTTGCAAGTTGGCAAAAGTCTCTTGAAGATCAGCTAGGTGCAGCTCTTCTTCTAAGATTTTCAACATCATGTCATCAATATATACTTCCATATTTCTCCCAATCTGATCAACAAACACTTTGTTCACCAACCCCTGATAGGTAGCCCCAACATTTTTCAACCTAAAAGGCATTACCTCTTAACAATAAAGACCCCTATCAGAAACAAAGTTAGTGTGTTACTGGTCCTTCGGATCCACTTGTATCTGGTTATAACCGGAGAAGGCATCCATGAAGGACAATAACTTGTTTCTAGATGTGGAGTGTACCAACTGATCTATCCGGGGGACTGGATAGAGATCTTTTGGGCAAGCTCTGTTGAGGTCAGTAAAGTCGATACACATACGCCATTTCCCATTATTCTTCTTTACTAACATTGGGTTGGCTGTCCATAAAGGATATTGAGACTCATTTATGTGCCCCATCTTGGTAAGCCGATCAACTTCTTGAACTATTACATCATCTTTCACCTTAGAAAAAGCTCTCATTTTTTGCACAATAGGTGCAACATCTTTTAGGATAGACAACTGGCGTGATATAAAACTTGCAGGTACTCCGGTCACATCAGCATTGCACCAAGCAAAAACATGTTGGTGATTTTCCAAAAAGGACAATAATTTTTTCTTCAATTCTGGTGCCATCTTGGAGCCAACTTTAACATTACTTCTTTCATCCAGAGAGTGGGTTTTAACTTCTTCGATCAGTATAAAAACACCAGGGGTCTCTCTGGGGTTATCAATTTCACCCTCACCCTCAGAGGGCCCCAACAACTGCTAGTCTTCATTAATCCGGACTGCCCCCAGAGTTTTAGGGGCAAGTGCAGTTGCATAACATTCTCTTGCTATTTTTTTGGCTACTCCGGACAACTTCCACTTGTCCTTGAACTGCGTATTTTAAACACTAGTGAACTGATGAAGCCACAACATGCATTCTAGAGAGCCAGGACCTTTCAAATATCGCATTGTAACATGTGAGGCAATCCACCACAACCGATAGTACCTTGACCATCTTCTTGAAAGGGCTTTTGCCTAATAATACTTCATCCTCAAATTATCCGATTACATCCGTATAGCTCCCTGTGAAGCCCATAAGGATCTGTTCGAACGCTGAATCACTGCCGGATTTTTCATCTGTTTATAAGAACTTAAAAGAGAGAATATTGGCTGAGCTGCCGGTGTCAATCAAAACTATCATGATGTCATTGCCCCCAATCGAAGCTCCTATCACCATAGCATCCTCATGAGGCCCAACAATGTCTGTTAGGTCATCTTCATCTAAAACAATAAAGGAAAAAGGAATTTGGGATTGATAAGAATACATTCCTCCCTCTAACTGAGTAGCTAGAGTGTGAACATGCCTTTTCCTTGAAGAAGTTGTTGGCGCAGTCATAGTGTCCCATTCGAATATAGTAAATGACTCAATAAAGCTTATTAGTCCAGACACTGTCTTAGTACATTTTTTTATAACCCCCACTTTATTTCGGGTTGGATCAGGATCCAAATACTCCGATTCGACATCAAATATTTCAATGATTACCATAGCCCCGTTCGGAGCAGACGTCCCCGCATTGTTCGTTGGGCCAGTCTGATGAGCATTGTCAGGCCTGTTTCCACTTCTTCTCTTGACATAAGCTCCCAACTTCTCTCTTTCAATCAGATTCTACACCTATTGTTTCAAAGCGATATAATATTAGGTGTTATGGTCAATATCATGATGATATTGGCAAAAACAAGTATTACGACTTTCCCTAGGAGATTGAAGCGTTGCCGGCTTCCTAAAATGCACCTCATCCTTTGTTTTGTCATAGATGGTTGCCATATTTTCTTTCAACTAAGCAAACCACTCCGGTTGGACCCAAGGCCCTCGTTTATTTCTGGACTGCTGGCTCTGAGCTGGTGCTAGGTGGGATTGAGTCTGTTTGGCCCTATTGGGCCCCTGTCCGGTTTCTTTGGCCTTGTATCCGGACTGGTTTTGGTTCGGAGCAGATGGGACAGACCTCACTACTCTGTGTACCCTAGTTTTCTTTGTTTCATCTATGTTGATTTGTTTTCCCACCTGATTCAGCAACCCGCCCCATGTCATGGCCTTCTTAATGGTTACTGAATCGGCTAGATTCCTAGGGTTTAACCCTTGTCTCAAAGAAGCTATTGCTACATACTCAAAGAAATCAGCTAACCCATTCTTTGTGTTTACGAACCGGCTTATAAAGTCTCAAAGAAGTTTGTCATCATCATCAAAATTCATCATAAAAATTTTAAACTGTTCGAGATGGTTGTCCGGATCTTTGCTCCCATCATACTTCTCCATTTTAGTACTGTCAAACCTCTTAGGAAGGTTTCCGGACAGTATTTCAGAGGACAATGACGATTGCCTCCAATTTCGACCACGATTAAATATTGTGTCTTCATTAGGTGTTGCAAAAATACGTGGCTCATCATGGAAAGCAAAAGGATCCATCAGCAACGGATCCATATGCTTATGACTATGGCTGTGGCTGTGAGATGATACTTTTCCCAGATTCCTCTTTAATCTCCCACGCCTATCCCTCTCTCTTGAATATTTAATAACCGGTTTTATTTCTTCTTGAATCTCCCCTCGTCACTGCTGGACGACAAGGACTACTCAAGCCCATCCTCATTCAATGAGCTACTAGAGGATTCAGACTCTGAGCTTTCCACCGGCTTGGACCGGTGAGATTTCTTGGAACTGACATGGGTCTTTTTTGTGCTCAACAGAGTCTGTTGTGAATGAGTCGAATAGTGCCTTGACAGTGTACTATGTCCGGCAGTATAGTTTTGTGTTGTGATAGTGATATTGTCCAATCACTTGAGTTAGTCTTGTGGTATGAGCCCATTAGGCCGATAGTCTAGTAAGTCTATTAATTCCCTATAAATAGATTACTAGGGCGACACAAAACAAAATCTGAAATCTGTAACCTTTTCTATCATAGTGAAACTCTTTTCTCTGGCGGCGCCCGTGGACGTAGACAATTTTTGAACCACGTTAAATCCTGTATTTCATTTAAATCTTTTATTCACAGATATTTTGTGCTTGAGCCATTTTGTGATAATTGCATAGTATTTTATAACAAAATTGGTATCAGAGCCACGTGGAGACATTAGGGCTTTTGCAATTAGGGTTTCACAATGGCGTCTACAGCAACAAAATACATGATTGAAAAATTTGATGGGGGATCCAGCTTTACGTTGTGGAAGATTAAACTGAAATCTTCATTGGTACTGCAAGGGCTGTAGAAGGCTGTGGAGAATAAGTTACCAGAAGAGATAAAAGAAGAGGAGTAACAAGATCTTCAAGAAAGGGTTTTGTGCTGGATTTTAATGAGTGTGAACGACAATGTGCTTCGTGAGATTAGTGGTGAGAAGACTACTGCCTGCGCATGGAAAAAGCTAGGAGATCTTTACTCAGAGAAATCAGTAGTAAACCGATTATACTTGAAGAAACGTTTGTATGATTTCAGATTGAAAGAAGGTATGTCCATAACAGAGCACCTAGATAATTTTAAATCAATTACAATGGACTTGGAGAACATAGATATCAATATTGAGGATGAGAATCAAGCTTTTTTTGTATTGAGATCGTTACCAGCTCCCTATGAAAACTTCATAGATACCATTATGTATGGTAAGGATAAGTTATCGCTAGCAGATGTCAAAGGGGCACTGAAATCAAAAGAGATGAGACAGTTGCAGCCAGACAATCAAGCTAAAGGGGAAGGTCTTAGGACTAGGGGAAGATCTAAAAGCAAAGCGAGTTATTTAAGAAGGAAGAACTGGAGGTCCAAGTCAAGGGTGAAGCGCTCAAACTGTTATGAATACGGTGAGCAGGGTCATTATAGGAGAGATTGTCCGAAACTGAATGGTAAGAAGGGAAATCAAAAGGAAAATGTAGGAAACATTGTTGAAGGTGTGAACGATTCCGACGATAGTGAAAACAATGGTAAAGGAGATGTATTGTCCGTGATTTCAGACTTTGGGCAAAACTCTTGGGTACTTGATACTGGCGCTACATATCACATGTGTCAGTTCAAGCAGTGGTTTGATACGTACAAGCCAATGCAGGGAACTGTCTATTTAGGGAACAATCATTCGTTGACTGTTGGTGGTATTGGTAACGTCAACATCAGAATGTTTGACGGGGTTGCTAGAATCTTGACGTGCTGGCATGTTCCTGGGTTAAAAAGAAACCTGATTTCTCTTGGGACTCTAGACTCTCGGGGTTACAACTACCATGCAAAAAATGGTATAATCAAAGTGACAAAAGGCTCAATGGTATGCATGAAAGGCAGTTTGCAGAAGGGTCTTTACATTCTCCAGGAGAGTGTTGTTATGAGCGATGCTGCAGTAGCATCATCAGGGAGTAATAGCCAAAGTAGGCAGGATCAAAATAAGTTGTGGCATTGGCGTCTTGGTCACATGAGTGACAGAGGATTAGCTGTTTTGGGAAAGAGAGATTTGTTGAAAGGGTATAAAGTAGAATCATTGGGATTTTGTGAGCACTGTGTGTTTGGTAAACAAACTAGAGTCAAATTTGGCAAATCGGCTGTAAGAAAGACTAAAGGCACAGTGGAATACATTCACTCAGATCTTTGGGGTCCAAACAGAATTCCATCCAAGAGCGGAGCCAGATACTACATGAGTTTGATCGATGATTATTCAAGGATGGTGTGGGTTTACTTTCGGAAAACGAAAGATGAGGCATATTCAACCTTTGTCAAATGGAAGACGATGATTGATAAGAAAACAGGAAGAAAAATCAAACGTCTTAGGACAAATAATGGGTTAGAATATTGCAGTCATGAGTTCAACGAGTTCTGCGAAGCTGAGGGAATAGTGCGCCATCGCACTTGTTCTAGAACACCACAACAGAATGGAGTCGCAGAAAGAATGAACAGAACGCTTTGTGACAAGGCACGAAGTATGCTCTCACATTCTGGTGTGGGAAAGGATTTTTGGGCTGAAGCTATCAATACATCGTGTTACTTGGTGAATCGGTCTTCATCAACGGCTATTGATTGTAAAACTCCTTTTGAGATTTGGTCTGGATCATCGGCTGATTATGAACATTTGAAGGTGTTCGGTTGTCCTACATATGCTCATGTGAGATATAGTAAGCTTGAGTCGAGGGCAAAGAGATGCATATTTCTAGGATATGCTACTGGAGTGAAGGGATATAGGTTATGGTGTACCTCTCCAAAGTCTCCAGGTTTTCTCATCAGTAGGGACGTTACTTTTAATGAGTTTGCTTTGATAGACAGTCAGAAGGAAGTAGGAGAAATGGTCGAATCAGGATCGGTTGTGAGTAAACAGGTGGATCTTGAAGTAGAATCAGTTCCTAGTAAGTCCAATAATTCAAGTGGTTCGAGGTGAATCCAGAATCAGGAGGTGAAGCGTCAGCATCAGATGATAGTGATGCTGATGCGCCTGAACCAGAACAACAACCTTATAGCATAGCATTGGGCAGAGAAAGAAGAGATATTAGACTTCCAAAAAGGTATGTGAATCTAGTTGCATATGCTCTGTTAGTTGCAGAAGAAGTTGAGATGCAGGAACCTACTAGCTACACAGAAGCTATAGCGAGTTCAGAGGCACATCGATGGATTGGTGCTATGGGGGAAGATATTGAATCTATTCAAAAGAATATTATGAAGATTGGCTTAACTTTTAACAAGACCGATATTGGTTTTGTTGATTCTGGTTTTGTTGATTCTGGTTGGATCAGGATCCAAATACTCCGATTCGACATCAAATCTTTCAATGATTACCATATCCCCGTTCGGAGCAGACGTCCCCGCATTGTTCATTGGGCCAGTCCGGTGAGCATTGTCAGGCCTGTTTCCACTTCTTCTCTTGACATAAGCTCCCAACTCCCCTCTTTCAATCAGATTCTACACCTATTGTTTCAAAGCAATACAATATTCGGTTTTATGGCCAATATCATGATGATATTGGAAAAAACAAGTATTACGACTTTCCCTAGGAGAATGAAGTGTTGCCGCCTTCCTAAAATGCACCCCATCTTTTGTTTTGTCATAGATGGTTGCCATATTTTTTTTCAACTAAGCAAACCACTCCGGTTGGACCCAAGGTCCTCATTTATTTCTGGACTGCTGGCTCTGAGCTGGTGCTAGGTGGGATTGAGTCTGTTTGGCCCTATTGGGCCCCTGTCCGGTTTCTTTGGCCTTGTGTCCGGACTGGTTTTGGTTCGGAGCAGATAGGGCAGACATCACTTGTCTGTGTACCCTAGTTTTCTTTGTTTCATCTATGTTGATTTGTTTTCCCACCTGATTCAGCAACCCGCCCCAGGTCATGGCCTTCTTCATGGTTACTGAATCAGCTAGATTCCCAGGGTTTAACCCTTGTCTCAAAGAAGCTATTGCTATCTGCTCAAAGAAATCAGCTAACCCATTCTTTGTGTTTACGAACCGGCTTATAAAGTCTCAAAGAAGTTTGTCATCATCATCAAAATTCATCATAAATTTTTTAAACTGTTCGAGATGGTAGTCCGGATCTTTGCTCTCATCATACTTCTCCATTTTAGTACTGTCAAACCTCTTAGGAAGGTTTCCGGACAGTATTTCAGAGGACAATGATGATTGCCTCCAATTTCAACCACGATTAAATATTATGTCTTCATTAGGTGTTGCAAAAATACGTGGCTCATCATGGAAAGCAAAAACATCCATCAACAACTGATCCATATGCCTATGACTATGGCTGTAGCTGTGAGATGATACTTTTCCCAGATGCCTCTTTAATCTCCCACGCCTATCCCTCTATCTTGAATATTTAATAACTAGCTTTTGTGTCTTCTTGGATCCCCCCTCATCACTACTGGACGACAAGGACTCCTCAAGCCCATCCTCATTCAATGAGCTACTAGAGGATTCAGACTCTGAGCTTTCCACCGGCTTGGACCGGTGAGATTTCTTGGAACTGACATGGGTCTTTTTTGTGCTCAACAGAGTCTTTACTGATGGGTCATTCTCCCTTGGGTTGTCAGTATGGTGAATGGCTGACGCTTTTGATTTTTCCTTTAAACCTATCTCTGCCTTTTTAGTGGCCCTCAATGCTTCTATTTCAGCTTTCAGCATGTCTCGTTCTTTGGTCGTGTACTCATTGTTTTCTCCCACCACCTCCACCAAAGGTGGTGGAACTGCTTGCTCGTCCGGATTCATCCGAATTGGTTTTTTTGCTGGTTTTGAATGCTAGATTCAGGCGCCTTCTTCTCCCATTGTGGTCGCCAATTTGGTGTGGTTCATTTTAAGCTGAGGGTAATTTTGTCAAGTATTTTGGAGAGTTTTTTAGAGGATTAAATGTTTGGGTGTTTTGTAGTGAGAGATTTAAGCTGCTTGGTTGTATTAAATGTTCATTACCCTCATTAATGAAAGTAGTTGGGTATTTATACCCTTACTTATGGACCCATGGGCTTTCGGGTCAAGTTATGAAACCGGGTCAGGTTTAAGGAACCATTTACTTAATAAGATGATTAACACCTAGCTTAGTCAAAAGGTGTTTGGTTATTTAATACTTTTGTCCCGTCCGGATAGTTCAGTGGGCACTTATTGTCCAAATTTCCCTTGTCCGGATTTCTCAGTGAGTAGTAATGAACTCGTCCGGTCTCATCAAATTCGAAAATAACCACTTTGAATTAATAGATACTTTGAAAAATATTATAGAAAATATCTCCATTCGGATTTATCATAATAAAGTTGATCAATCCTTACTTGATTTTTGAAATATTTTATTAGAAACAATTTTCTATGTTTGAAACTTTTTGTTACCAATTTCTCATCGTTAACAAAATTGTTTCACAAATTTCCACACAATGAATATGTGATATGGAAAACATTTCATTTAATGTCTTCAAAAAGTATATTTCTATTTCATACAACTTGTAAAAGAAAAAGTACTTACAATAATATTCATAATACATAAGCAAATGTTCTATGTTCCATGAATTTTGTAATGGTCTTCATTCACCATCTCGTAAGTGATATGTCCCATGCTTTGTTTCCCAACAATAAAATACGGTCCTTTCCAATTTGGACACAATTTACCAATTCTCTTTGCTTTGGTATGCAAGAAAACTTCCCTGAGGACTATATCTCATATTTTGAATTCTCTTTATCAAACTTTGGATGCATATCTACTCCTCATCAATGGATGCTAATGGAAGGGTAGATTCCGTTGGACTGACTGTATCCATATCGTACATTAAAGTAAAAGGTGATTCATTAGTTATTGTTCGAGGAGTTGTTCGATAAGCCCATAATACTTCTTGGAGATAACTAGATTATTTCCCAGCTGCTCTCTCTAATTTTTTCTATAATCCTTCCAAGATAATTCTATTAGTAACCTTCACTTGGACATTGTTTTGAGGTTGAAAGGGTGTTGAGAAACACTGTTTGATGCCTCTTGAAGAACAAAAATCCTTCATATATTTGTTGTTAAGGTGTGGTCTATTATCAGTACTGATCATCCGAGGAACTTCAAACCTACAACAAATATTAGATAAAATGAACATGATAACATCCTTCTCTCTTTATCCCCATAAATACTAGCTTCTGCTCACTTTAAAGAATAATCAACAACAACAATGATTATCTACTGCCTCCGATAGCCATTGGAAATGGTCATATGAAATATTTCCTCAATATATCAAATAATCTCATTGTCAAATTTTTATATCCACAAGTAGAACTTTAACCATCCTGCAACTCAGAAATAATTATTTGGGATTCATGTCTTCCTAAACTCCATAGAAATAGTCGACTTAATGATTTTTTATATAAAATATCTCCAATAGTGGTATATCCATGTGCCTTAAACCTTAAACTTTGAGCTAGTTTCTTATCAACTAGTAATGTTCGCTTAACTAATTTTTTTCTTCAAGTTAAACCTCCAATATCGATCTTCTTCTTCTCCAGCCAAGGAAAATTGAAACTGTCTAAATTTTATCATAATTGATGGACTATCCTAAGTCAAAATCCAATGATATTTTCATAATATGAAATTGTTGCTAATAAATCAGCAATAGAGTTCTAACCTCGTGAGATATGTTCGAATTTAACACTTTCAAACATCATAACCAAACCCTTTAATTCTCTCAAATATCTTATAAGTTGGTCTTTCTTTGGGTTGGAAAATCCTGAGATATGATTCACCAGTATTGCGAATCGCTTTCCAAATGATATTTTTAGCTCCAAATTTGTTTACAAGTCTTAACCCACAAAGAACTATTTCATATTATGCTTAATTATTTGATGCTTTAAATCCAAATCATATAGCATGGTACATAGCTTCCCCTGTTGGAGCTACCAATTAAATTCATGCTCATCATCCCAAAAAACTTGATCCCCCATCGATTTGAACCAAACACTCATCCCTAAAATTATCTCTATCTGTCTTAACTCCCTCAGAATCTATGAAAATTGGCAATAGGTGAAGTCTACAATAAATCCATCTTTTAAATTTATTCTCATACCAAACTGAGGGTTATTCCTTTCATGGCCTTGATTTTGTCTTTAATGGATTTCAATGATGATACTCATGTTTTTTGATTTTGGAACTCTTGTCAGATTCTTGTTTGATGGAAATCCACCATTTTCATGGGTATGTTCCAGATAGGCTTCTTATGCATCATGGAGTACCAAATCATGCTTTTCAGGGTGGTTTTTGGGTTTTTGCAGTAGTGATATACGCTAAAATATTCAAATGTAATTATTTGTATTTCATTAGTTTCGGGTATTTTGTTGTGTTCGAGGATATTGGTGTTATTGTTTGTATTTTGATAGTTTGGGTATTATGTTGTATCATGCTTGTATTTAGGTGTTTTAAGGACATGTACTACAACACTATAAATTTTATTTACAATATATATAATGATTTTAAAAACAAAAAAAACAAGAAAAAAGCGCTTAATTGCAGAGGAAAAGAAGACATAAAATCTTCTACAACATTTGACTTAGAGAAAACAACAACTCTTAAATACAAGAACTATATTTGAAAACTTAAACTTGTTATTTTTGGCATAAAATATTAAACAACACTCTTTGAAAACAAACAAAAAACTTTAATATAGATTGAAAAGAATGAAATGTTACAAGACACTCTTACAACTCACACTACAAGAGAGAAATATTTTTTCTTTCACTCAAAATAACATCATTGTCTCTATTTTCTCTCACTCTAATTTTCTCTCTAAGTTTACTTCTTGGTGTATTTTGGTGATGTGTAGATGGTGGGAGAGCTCTACTATTTATAGAACCACAATGGAGACAAAGATCCACCATCAAAGAGCTTTTGGATGCTTCAGCATTCAACCTCAAGACTACAGTCAGGGTAAAAAGTGTTTCTTACATTCAACATAAAATAGTATCTTGCACTCAGTCTAAAGATGGTCTTACACACAACGTCCACTATTAATTAATTTTTTCTAGAATATGATTTTTTGATGGGCCTTATTGAGTGGGTTGGACCTTTTAAATGGGTCAAGTTTATGATCCAACACTCCCCCTTATTGAGTGGGTTAAACCTTTTAAATGGGTCAAGTTTTTGATGGGCCTTATTGAGCGGGTTGTTTTCTAGAATATGTTTTTTTGATGCTTTCTAGAATATACTTTTTTGATGGGCCTTATTGAGTGGCTTTGTTCTTCCATAATGGTTTTGGATGCTGAAAATCTGCATTAGAGTCTCCGCATAGAGGAATGAGCTTCATCTTGACCTCAGAATAATTTGTAGGTGCTTCTTATAAAGAAAACAACTTGTGTATAGTCGTATAAGGCTTCATCGACCTCTTGAACCTGACCTTTACTAGCATAATTTATATCATTTTAGCTTGTTGATATACGTCAAAAGTGATCAATAAATATTTTCATGAAAGGCTTGTTCCTAGAAATTTTGTCCATATAATGCATTTAAAAAAGAATTGAATTCCAATCGGGTTTTTTTGTAATTAATTATGTTTTAAAAATTTATTCGTTGGTTTCCTTGAAGTATTTTATATGCTTGGTCCAATATTTTGTAAGAAGAATGGGTGGATTTCTCATGATTCCGTGTACTCCAGTATCCATAAACCCCAAAACGAAGATAGGTTTATCATACTTGGAAGATATGACATGAATCTACACCAACGGATCTACTGTCGTTGGTTGAAGAGAGCAAGCTTGATCGATATAGATAGAAATTTATTTGTCACTTGTATAGGAGTAATTGTTGTAGGAATCATCCTCTGACGAAGAGCCTTCAGAGGACTAGATATTTAGGGTAAAAATTGTTTCTTCATTTGTTTTTTCTTGTTCAGAGAATAAATACTCGACATTTACATCTCATATCTTCATTGATTTTTTTTACACCTGGTGTAGCATTCGAGCGATATGTATGGTTTGTTTGGATAATTTTTTTAAAAGTGTCCTTTTTGTCCACATACAAAACATATGTCCGATTTTTTCGATGATCTTCTAAATTTTTTCCTTCAAAATAATTCGAGATTTTTTTTATTTTTATACTTTTTTTTTCTTTCGAGAATCTTCTTTTAAATTTCTTGTAGTGCGGTTTTTTTTGTTGAACATGTGCACTCCTTTTTGTTTTTGCACTTTATTTTCAGGCAAGGTGTTTGACAGGCCTTGATAAATCATTTCTTGTGGACTTTAAAAATATATTTGCTCGTACAACTTTTCAATTATCGAAAGAGTTAATTGATGAATTAATCCTAAGGTGATCCTAGAAACTTCTCTTCCTAACACCGTAATAGTACTTTGTAATTATGGTTGTACTTTTTAGGCAGAGATATGATGTATGGATATCTTAGATTGGGGTTATATCCGTTGAGCATGTAATATTTATTGGAAAGCCTTTGGTAACGATATTTAAGGTCTTTAGTTTCTACAGAATCGTATCTCATTTCAAAATATTATCTTCAGGTTTTCTGTCTATCAAAGAATAATCTTTGATAAAATCTTGATGTATAGTCCTAAAGATGTTTAAGGCATCATCAACTTGGTAGATCTGTAATTTTTGATAATATTCTAGCGTATGAAACCATTCTCTAAGGGAGTCCTTCATGTGGGAGGCAAATTCCCTTAGACCATTTGATAATTCAGCACCGGTACTGGTCATTTAAAGATCATCCATGCTCTGAAGTCATGCAATTTGGTCATGCATTGGTGGGGAGGTATATCATCAAAACTAAACTAATAACCACATATTGGTTTAGACTGTTCTTTTTTGGACATCAGACTGACTTCTTGTTCTTTCTCTATTTCTTCTGTGACTTCGGCTCGGGCATCCAATTTTATCGAATTGGCCATGATTAAATTTATCATATCAGTCATTTTGGATTCATATCCTTCATCTTCCGTGAGATATTCTTCAGTGGATGTGAAATTTGCAGATGATCCGAATTTGTTACCATATTCTCCATTTGTTAATAATTCTTTTGGGGAAAAGCTCTCTTCCCAATACAGAAATCAAAAAGCCATATTTTAGGAGAGGTATTCAATTTTCTCATTTTTCTTTGGTTCTAGTCGTGGCATGAGTTTCATTTTTGGAGTATGCCTTAGAATATCATAAGTAATTTTAAAAATGGGTTGAATAGTCAGGTAGTTGGTGGGAAGAAAAACGAACTTGTTTCTCTCGAAGTGTGCCCAAGATTCATATATATAGGAAAAAGAACAGGTGATGTCATTATGCCAGATTTGATCATAGCAATTTTTCTTTTATTTTTTTAATCTCTACTTATTTTTCATCGAATTTACGTCTCGTATTTTTATGTGTTATCATATTCAGAATTTATTTTGATAAAGTTTTTGAATTACACTTCAAATTTATTCTATGGAGAACCATGTTTTGGGAAATGGCATTACTTGTATAACATTTTATGAACGACTTCTTACTGGTTTGGTTCTTCCATCTTTCCAATAGGCAAAACGGAGGAAGGCTCTACATATGGATTGGATACAACATTATTTTGTGTGTCCACATGTTTCTATAGTTTTGATAAATCAACCAAGTATAATGGTGATTTAGGGGAGAACATCATACACGACAAGAAAGGAGTACTTTGGTCTGGTTTATCTTTCTTCTTCTGCATGTCTTATTTGCAAGGCTATAATATATCTTCTTCATCTTCATCTTTATTGTCATCTGAATCGTATTCTTCTATATAAGACGTGCATCCTTCATCACACATAGAAGGATCATCGTCCGAAGTAAAGTGGCCATTTATTTTGTCAGTATAAGAGTGTTATCTGGTTTGATGGAAGCAAGGAATTGGTATGCATTTTTATCTTCTCTTGGAAACATAGCATATTATGTTGAAGTGGAAGATTGGAACTTTTTCTATTTCCATCGTCTTCCAGCTTAAAAACGATTTTAACGGTTCCATTACTTTGCCTGAGAGATGTGGGACCTGCTTTTTTGAGGGGGTGTGTTTCAGTCTCAGAATTTCATGATTTGTGATCCATTCCAGTATTATAAGCTTATGAAGTTCTTTTTCCGGTATCTGCCTTGGAATTTGAATGATGGTTAGGATATGTTCATCATTGCTAGCTAGTACCAAAAGACCATTGGAGGATTATTGATTTGATGGTAGATCCATATCATGATCTTGTAAATGATAGACAACCTGGTCGTGCAAGATGGCCGACATAGAAGGCCCTTTCTGCACGACTCCCGTAATTTGTACTTGAATTTTTAAGATGGTATATAGGTTTGGATATCTGAGTGAAAAAATAAAATTAGGAAAAAACTTCTTGACTACACTTCTAATATAGAGAATCGTAAGGATCGTGTCGATGACTGCATGTTGATACTGTAGGAACCTTGTGTCCAACAAAGCGAGTCACGCTGTGACTGGTAGCCCTTTTCTCCCGTGGTGTGTTACGAATACAGGAACAAATCCAAGATAGAGACGTGTCTATCCTTCTACATTTTATCGGGTTATAAATTCTTCTGGTATCTCAAAAGTGGCGTATTGTTCAACCATGGTTTCATATACAACATACTCGTCCAATCAATAAGGATGTACATATTCTTTAGGTAATAGTATTTTAGTACTTATCAAGGTTCGGATACCTTTTTTCAAGGATCTTATTTTTATGTAAAGGTTGTACAGGCTTACGAGAGGTAATGATGATTCATTAACACGTGCATTTTAAGGACATGTATGTACTCAATCCGGTGTTCTATTTTGGAGGTTTGTGTTTTCGTGCATGATGGTGGTCAAGTTAAGGTTGAAGAAAATTGGATTAGGTCGTTTGAGGTGGTGGGTGTTTATGACGTCATATTGTTTGTGTGGGTTACTCTCTCTCTCTTTTTGATACCTAGATCTTTATTGTTTTTTATTCTCATTCAAAAACTATTTTCGTATTGGCTCTGATACCACTATGTTAGGTAATGATACTAGACTGAACTCTCAAGAGCTCAACCCGGTTCAAAATACTTTTCGGTCATGGATATTATTTCTGGTTTCTAGTGTAAAGTACAAAACCAAAAAATACCACGAGATTGATATTAATAATTCCGAAGATTCTTTAGGTTTGATACTTAAAATCATTATGTTATACTCAAGCATATGGACCTCAGCAGGTTGCTTCAACCATATATGGGTCCATATTTTATTTATTTGGTATGTTACATATACATAGACAAGGGAAGATCCACGTGGCTATTACACACAACAACATACATGCAAAACAAGACAAAGTTGTATGTATATAAGACACACGTTTACATAAGAGTTTGACACGTGAATGGGGGGGGGGTCCCACTTGGTTTTCTTTCTTGCATTTTCTATTACGACTTGGTGAAGAACTCTTATTAGGCCTATTTAAACTAATTAGGCCCAATGTAATCTTTATAAAAGAATGGGCCCTTTCAAATTCAGTTACTAGTTCCCCGAGTAGTTCATTGTGTCTAATATCCATGATTGATGGACTTAATTTTCTTTCTTCCAATGGGCTTGACCTTTCTATTTTATTATTAGATCAAGTTCAAATCTTGATAGTCCTGCACGATCTACCTGCATGGTGTTAGCAGTAGAGTCCTCGTCATTTTTGTTACTTGATTCTCGTTCAAAGATATGAAACTCATGGATTTCATGTATGGGTGTGAGAGACGTATGTTTGATTTATTTGTCTTGGAAAATGCTACGATTACATTCGATAAAGTGTTCCTGAAGGTTTCTTGTCAAGTACTTGCAGGTATCTAAGAGGTTTATATGGGTAAAATCACATTCATATATGTATGATTTTTTGACCAGACGTGGTTTGTTTCCAGATAATGGAGATATAGTGGGTGAAAACAATAGATGACCACTAATTTTTATAGAGGATCATAGGCTTCTCACAAGTTTTGTACATCAATTGACCTGACTTCTTCGAGTTCATCTATCCAGCATTGTATCAGAATAGACGATTCCAACAATTTTTAGAAAAGATCATTAGAGCGAGATGGTGTGTGGTGATTCTTTAGCATACGTCTTACGATGGGGGCAAAATACAGTATTGTAAGAAACCATTTATACCATATTTGGGATGGATAAAGCCTTATATCCAGAGTGAATCGGTAGATTGTTAGAAAATGATGATCTATAAGGAACGTTGTATCACGTGGATAGTACATGGTATCTTTGATTATCCTCATCATCCAATATAAGATATGATTTTTTTAGAAACTGTTTGTTCCCCTGTTTGACCTTTTAAACATTTAAAATTGGGTAGTTGCCTCTCTCCATGAACAAAAATTTAGCCTACTACAAACACATAACTTTTTTCTCATTGGTGGTTTGACTGCAAATAAGATTTCTCAGTCCACTATGTATTAGTTTTTAGTCATAGTTAAACCTAAAGAATTGCTTAGATTGGAGTATCCATTATCTTCATCTAAGTACTAAACCTGGTTCATCACAGTATTGTAAATATTTCAGGTGAGCTGTTTATTATGTATAATTATTATAACATGTGTCATTTGGTCATCGGAATATCGAAAGTGAGCATGTTGGTTATGTTTTTCATTAGAGTATTCATTTGTTTCATTATGTTTTTAGAAATTTAATTTACAAACTAGTTGTATAATAGTACGCTTTCATATGTTTTCCTCTTGTAATAAGTTATAAAATAACAGTGTTATGTATTTCCTTTAGTTAGTAATTCTATTTAGGGTGTGAAATATGCCTGAACTCGATTTTAGAGTTTCCAGGTATGCGGTTTTTGAATACGAGAGTTAATTAGGAAAAAGATTCTATCTATATAGATGTGGACACATGATCCATGTGTACGAGAACATGGAGAGCCTATTATAAAATATTTTTCTTTAGAAATGTACCACGCAAGACGTTCAAAAATATTTATGTGAGCTTAGGTATTGATATTGTGTTATTCTTTTGTTTACTCCTAATTGTTTTTGAATTGTTCAATGTAGGTGATAAATTTCTAAGACACAATTGTGTATTTTCAAACATGGTGGTCAAACTGCAATTGTTCCTCTTGGTGATTTTGAAAACTTTGAAAGTATTCAAAAGTATGTTAAATGTACATGGGCTGTGTTGGTTAGAGGTAAGTACAGTATTACCTACGGTTACAATGATAACATGAATTGTTTATTTACAAATGAGACATATATTACGGGCTTGGTCGTATATCTTTATGTTGGAAGTTTGAAAAATGTTAGTTTTCTTAGAGAATAACAAACCATTGATATAATTGATGTACAAATGCGTACAGATCCTATGATAAGTTTGGGAGAAGCCTCAAATAATCAATTAATTAGCGGGCATAATACTAATGGTTTAAAAAAATTATCATAAAAAACCAACTTGCTACTACTTGTTGTGTTAATGCAATTGAAGCTCTAAGGTTATATTTATGTCATTATGCCTTCTATCATGGTTTTTGTTTCAAATACATGCATAATAAAAGACGTAAGATAACTTCTTATTGTGAAAATAAAGTCTCAACTGGATGTAAATGAAGACTTTATGCGTCACTTGATTCCACCACCGGCTTCATGATCATTAAGTGATTTGTTGAATGACATACTTGCAGCCTAGGTTTTTCCAACCAACATCGGAGACATATGAAATGTTAGTTGATTTATACAAAAATTCATGATTATATTAAGACATGCAATTATATGACATCAAAAAAATGTAAAATTGTCTGTTAAACAAGACTATGGTTTAAACATTTTTTACCGTATCTTATAGAGTGCTTTAGAGAAATCAAAGATGAGAGTTTTCAGAGATAGTTTTAGTTTTTTTAATTTACTCAACAAATACTTTAAAATATTAAAGAGCCGTGATATTATGACTGAATCCATTTGAAATATACTCATATAAACAACTTCAAGCATTGTTTCATACCATTCGGTTCCTGTCTTCAAGGCTTTCATTCATGTCATATGTTTATATTTGTCGATGGAACATTTTAAACCATAAAGGTTATGGGTGTATTGTTATCTGCCATATCAACATATGATTACCATGGTAAGTTTTATATCTTTCAGATTTTTATTTCACACATACAACATGTGATTCGTGACCATATGGTCATGCAAGACCTACAAACAATAGACTCACATCCAAACTTGTGATTCTAATGTTGATGAACTGGGAGTTTAGTTATACCCACATTAGGATTCTCTGGATAATTAACATGCAATTCTAGTGTGGATGATAATGCGGTTATTGGGATAACAAACTTGCGCGTCTAATTATACTTACAATGCAATTCTAATGCAATAAACACAATGCAAGATATATAATACTAGTTTGTTTAGTTTGTTTTCCATGTATATTTCATGTTGCATTTGTTATTGTTGGGTGTGAAGATGTTGAGAATTGACTACAATTTATAGAGAATATGAAACCTCATTTGATGGAACATGAAATCACTTTTATGTGGGACCTTCATTTAAATAGCATTAATATTGTTTATATTTTGCATTCAAACTGTTATCATGCCTACTGTATTTTCCATCTTCTTCAGCATTTGAGGTATGCTCTAAGTCGTTGTAACAAAAAATTAAATCAAGAAGGATTCGTAAGTTTAAATAATGTGTTCATGCTCCAACCTTATATTTTTTTTATGAACAAATTAAAAAGTTTATTAGTGACGGAAGTTAGAGAATTATTAAGTTTCTCGATAATTTACATTGAGAAAAATATGCTCAAGAATTTGTTACAGGGATATGATATGGTGTTATTGCATGTTCTATGGTTGAATATTTTAACAATCAGATTAAACAATTGTGTAATCTACCCATTATTGAACTAATTGACTAGATTAAAGTCTAGTGGGATTGATAACACTACCGATGAAGAAGAAGGAACCGGGGAGAGTTCAAGTGCTGAGCTCCAAAGCCCCAAGAAAAAACATGACGTAGGAACATCCGAAGGGAATAAGCCCTGAGGTTTTAACTCTCTTTCCTTACTTGTTTTCTTAATTTTGTGAACTATTAAAGTCCTTGGACGACCAAGGCATTTTTGTAATCATGTCCGGTTTGAGTCCGGTTAAACCTTTCTTAAAACTTAAAGTCCTTGGATGGCCAAGGCATATTCTGTGTTCTAATATCATCACCCGGTTTTTACCCGGACAGATTTGTCTTACTCAATTTTTGTTCTGTTTCATACTTGGTTTCAATTTCAATGGATAATATTTTAAAAGACCTTATTTAATTTACAAATATATAAGATGAGAGTGTTTAAAATCTCTGATGACGCGTGTTTAAGGGTCATAATTTAACCAAATTAATCTGATATGTCAAAGATCCTTAGTAAATTGAAGACTTGAAAGAAATTGTAATCAAATCACTCCGAATATTTTAAGAAAGCATCATATTTTATTGAAAAAACCAGACACCTCATTAAAACCTCCCCCCGCCACTAGGGTAGGAAAGAGTATGCCCCATAATATTTATATGGACTTTAAACAAGTAAATATTTACACAACTTTCATTCTAGATATAACCGGAGGTGTTCAATATTCCAAGGATGCTTTAAGATTCTTCCATCTTTATCTTGAAGCCTATATGTCACATGCTTAAGTTTTTCGGAGACCTCATAAGGGCCTTCCCAATTCGGAGCTAGTTTGCCGAACTGCTTCTCCTTAGTATGCAAGAAAACCTTTCTTAATACTTTATCCCCTGATTGAAAATCCCTTCTCTTGATTTTGGAAGCAAATCTGCTTCTCATCAAGCCTTGGTAATGGGTGGTTCTAAGATAAGCCTTAACTCTTCTTTATCCAATTAAGTCCAACTGAATTCTGATTGCCAACTCATTAACATGTTCAGAATAATTGTGGACTCTGTATGATGGAAGAGTTACCTCTATAGGAGCAATCGCATCCATCCCATATACCAAGGAAAAAGGAGATTCTTGTGCAGCAGCTCTAGGAGTAGTCCGGTATGCCCATAATACTTCTTGCAAATAGCTTGGCCACTTCCGTGCAACCCCTTCTAAATTCTTTTTTTGGCCGGACAGGATGGTCCTGTTTGCCAATTCAACTTGACTATTTTCTTGTGGGTGGAGAGGAGAAGAGAAGCAATGCTGAATACCCCGGGAGGCACAAAAATTCTCCATATCCTTATTATCAAATTGTGGCCCATTATCTGTGGTTATCTTTTGTGGAACCCCAAATCTGCAACAAATGTTAGATAAGATAAATTTTATGACAGCTTTCGAAGTGGTTCCTGCCAGTGGGGCTGCTTCTATCCACTATGAGAAATAATAAATGACTATAATAATAGTCCTGCACCCTCCGGACGCCATTGGTAGAGGCCCAACTAAATCCAGTCCCCAACGAGCAAAAGGCACTGGCACAGAAATCGACTCCATATGAGCAGCTGAAATATGAATTTTGTTACCATATCTTTGGCATGGATCACATTTTTTCACCAATTCCTTGGCATCTGCCGTTATGGATGGCCAATAATATTCGGGCAACTAAACCCTCCAGGTTAGAGCTCTGTAGCTACAGTGTGCTGATCCCTCTCTATCATGTAGTTCAGATAAGACAATTTGGGACTCTTCAACCCCCAAACAACGTAGGAGAGGTCTACTGAAGGACTTTTTATAAAGAACCTCTCTTATGATTAAGAAACCACGAGTCTTGTGTTTCATTTTACTAGCCATAGCCTTCTCCGTAGGCAAAATCCCATCATAGATGAATTGGAGAAGGGGAAATCTCCAGTCTTTGGGTTGAACTACTTGTACACTTAAACTCTCTTCTCCTTCTTTGTTCTGATTTGGTTGTATGGATGGGAATTCTTGTACATGAATCCATTGGTAGGACTCAGAGTATGCTATGGTTGCTAAAGAGTGTGTCAGCGTGTTCTCCGATCTAGGAATATGCTCATAGCTAACACTTTTGAAGTTAGCTGCCACTTCTTTAAGGATAATAAAGTATTTGACCAACTGCTCTTTTTTGCCTCAGATTGACCTTGAGCATGATGGATAAGAAGCTGAGAATCACTCATTAACCTGAATCTTTTAGCTCCACACATAAAATCTAACTTTAGACCAGCTATATCAGCCTCATATTCAGACTCATTGTTAGAAGCCCTAAAACCAAAGCATATAGCCTGGTATAATTTATCGTCATACGGAGAGGTTAAACATATTCCAGCCCCACAACCCATTGTACTTGACCCACCATCTGTCCGGACAACCCACACGTTTTTGGTTTTCTCTTCTGTAGCTTGTTTAGTACTTCTGTTCGAATGGAACTCTACCGAGAAATCGGCAACAGATTGAGCTTTGATTGCACTTCGTGGGGAAAAATCAATATCATAATCACCCAATTTTACTGACCATTTAGTCATTCTGCTTGATATGTCTGCCTTCTGAAGAACATTCTTCAAAGGAAAAGACGTCCGGAGGATGATAGAATGAGACTGAAAATATGGCCTCATTTTTCCGGCAGCAATCACCAAGGCTAGTGCCATTTTTTAAAGCTTTAAGTACCTCTTTTTAGCATCCATAAGCCTTTTGCTGATGTAGTACACCAGACGAGGATAATTTTCCAGCTCTCTTACCAGTAGTGCGCTTATAGCACATTCTGACACAACTAAGTATATATAAAGTGTTTCTCTGTCAACATGTTTGAAAAGGGTATTGGGGGAAGACAAATGCTTATTTATTTCATCAAACGCCTGGTCGCACTGTGGAGACCAGTTAAAGTCTTTAGCACCATTTAAAGTCTGAAAAAACGGGGCACATCTATCCGAAGACCTTAAAATAAAACGATTCGATGCAGCCAATCTTCCTGTCAACCTTTGCACTTCTTTAACATTTCAGGGAGGGTCCATTTTTTAATAAGGCATCAAGCTGGTCCGGATCATGTTGTATCCCTTTTTCACTTATTACATACCCCAAATATTTTCCAGACTGCACCCCAAATACACATTTTTCTGGATTCAATTTTAAATTGACCTTTGCCAAGTTGGCAAAAGTCTCTTGAAGATCAGCTAGGTGCAACTCTTCTTCTAAGCTTTTCACCATCATGTCATCAATATATACTTCCATATTTCTCCCAATCTGATCAACAAACACATTGTTCACCAACCTCTGATAGGTAGCCCCAACAGTTTTCTACCCAAAATGCATTACCTTGTAACAATGAAGACCCCTATCTGTAACAAAGTTAGTGTGTTACTGGTCCTTCGGATCCACCTGTATCTAGTTATAACCGGAGAAGGCATCCATGAAGGACAATAACTTGTTTCTAAATGTGGAGTGTACCAACTGATCTATCCGGGGGACTGGATAGAGATCTTTTGGGCAAGCTCTGTTGAGGTCAGTAAAGTCGATACGCATACGCCATTTCCCATTCTTCTTCTTTACTAACACTGGGTTGGTTGTCCATAAAGGATATTGAGACTCATTTATGTGCCCCATCTTGGTAATCTGGTCAACTTCTTGAACTATTACATCATCTTTCTCCTTAGAAAAAGCTCTCATTTTTTGCACAATAGGTGCAACATCTCTTCGGATAGACAGCTGGTGTGATATAAAAATTACAGGTACTCCGGTCACATCAGCATTGCACCAAGCAAAAACATGTTGGTAATTTGCCAAAAAGGACAATAATTTTTTCTTCAATTCTGGTGCCATCTTGGAGCCAACTTTAACACTCCTTCTTTCATCCAGAGAGTGGGTTTTAACTTCTTCGATCAGTATAAAAACACCAGGGGTCTCTCTGGGGTTATCAATTTCACCCTCACCCTCAGAGGGCCCCAACAACTGCTAATCTTCATTAATCCGGACTGCCCCCAGAGTTTTAGGGGCAAGTGCAGTTGCATAACATTCTCTTGCTATTTTTTGGCTACTCCGGACAACTTCCACTTATCCTTGAACTGCGTACTTTAAACATTAGTTAACTGATGAAGCCACAACATGCATCCTAGAGAGCCAGGACCTTCCAAAGATCGCATTGTAACATGTGGGGAAATCCACCATAACCGATAGTACCTTGACTTAAAAGTGCTTTTTCCTAACAATACTTCATTCTCAAATTCTCCGATTACATCCGCATAGCTCCCTGTGAAGCCCGCAATGGATCTGTTCGAATACTGAATCACTGCCAGATTTTTTAACTGTTTATAAGAACTTAAAATAGAGAATATTGGCTGAGCTGCCGGTGTCAATCAAAATTATAATGATGTCATTTCCCCCAATCGAAGCACCTATCACCATAGCATCCTCGTGAGGCCCAACAATATCTGTTAGGTCATCTTCATCTAAAACAATAAAGGAAAAAGGAATTTGGGATTGATAAGTAGACATTCCTCCCTCTAACTGAGTAGCTAGAGTGTGAACATGCCTTTTCCTTGAAGAAGGAGTTGGCGCAGTCATAATGTCCCCTTCGAATATAGTAAGTGACTCAATAAAGCTTATGAGTCCAGACACTGTCTTAGTACAATTTGTTATAACCCCCACTTTATTTCGGGTTGGATCAGGATCTAAATACTCCAATTCGACATCAAATATTATAATGATTACAATAGCCCAGTTTGGAGCAGACGTCCCCGCATTGTTCGTTGGGCCAGTCCGGTGAGCATTGTCAGGCCTGTTTCCACTTCTTCTTTTGACATAAGCTCCCAACTTCCCTCTTTCAATCAGATTCTACACATATTGTTTCAAAGCGATACAATATTCGGTGTTATGGCCAATATCATGATGATATTGGCAAAAACAAGTATTACGACTTTCCATAGGAGATTGAAGCGTTGTCGGCTTCCTAAAATGCACCTCATCTTTTGTTTTGTCATAGATGGTTGCCATATTTTCTTTCAACTAAGCAAACCACTCCGGTTGGACCCAAGGTCCTCGTTTATTTCTGGACTGCTGGCTCTGAGTTGGTGCTAGGTGGGATTGAGTCTGTTTGGCCCCATTGGTCCCCTGTCCGGTTTCTTTGGCCTTGTATCCGGACTGGTTTTGGTTCGGAGCAGATGGGGCAGACCTCACTTGTCTGTGTACCCTAGTTTTCTTTGTTTCATCTATGTTGATTTGTTTTCCCACCTGATTCAGGAACCCGCCCCAGGTTATGGCCTTCTTCATGGTTACTGAATCGGCTAGATTCCCAGGGTTTAACCCTTGTCTCAAAGAAGCTATTGCTACATGCTCAAAGAAATCAACTAACCCATTCTTTGTGTTTACAAACCGGCTTATAAAGTCTCAAAGAAGTTTGTCATCATCATCAAAATTCATCATAAAATATTTAAACTGTTTGAGATGGTTGTCCGGATCTTTGCACCTATCATACTTCTCCATTTTAGTACTGTCAAACCTCTTAGGAAGGTTTCCAGACAGTATTTCAGAGGACAATGACGATTGCCTCCAATTTCGACCACGATTAAATATTGTGTCTTCATTAGGTGTTGAAAAAATACGTGGCTCATCATGGAAAGCAAAAGGATCCATCAGCAGCTGATCCATATGCCTATGACTATGGCTATGGCTGTGAGATGATACTTTTCCCAAATGCCTCTTTAATCTCCCACGCCTATCCCTCTTTCCTGAATATTTAATAACCAGATTTTGTTTCCTCTTGGATCTCCCCTCATCACTACTGGATGCAAAGACTCCTCAAGCCCATCCTCATTCAATGAGCTACTAGAGGATTCAGACTCTGAGCTTTCCACCGACTTGGACCGGTGAGATTTCTTGGAACTGACATGGGTCTTTTTTGTGCTCAACAGAGTCTTTGCTGATGGGTCATTCTCCCTTGGGTTGTCAGTATGGTGAATGGCTGACGCTTTTGATTTTTCCTTTAAACCTATCTCTGCCTTTTTAGTGGCCCTCAATGCTTCTATTTCAGCTTTCAGCCTGTCTCGTTCTTCGGTCGTGTACTCATTGTTTTCTCCCACCACCTCCACCAAAGGTGGTGGAACTGCTTGCTTGTCCGGATATATCCGAACTAGTTTTTCTTGCTGGTTTTGAATGCTAGATTCATGCGCCTTCTTCTCCCATTGTGGTTGCCAATTTGGTGTGGTTTATTTTAAGCTGAAGGTAATTTTGTCAAGTGTTTTAGAGAGTTTTTTAGAGTATTAAATGTTTGGGTGTTTTGTAGTGAGAGATTTAAGCTTCCTGGTTGTATTAAATGTTCATTACCCTCATTAATGAAAGTAGTTGGGTATTTATACCCTTACTTATGGACCCATGGGCTTTCGGGTCAAGTTATGAAACCGCGTCAAGTTTAAGGAACCATTTACTTAATAAGATGATTAGCACCTATCTTAGTCAAAAGGTGTTTAGTTATATTATACTTTTGTCCTGTCTGGATAGTTCAGTGGGCACTTATTGTCCAAATTTCCCTTGTCCGGATTTCTCAGTAAGTAGTAGTGAACTCGTCCGGTCTCATCAAATTCGAAAATAACCACTTTGAATTAATAGCCACTTCGAAAAATATTATAGAAAATATCTCCGTTCGGATTTATCATAATAAAGTTGATCAATACTTACTTGATTTTTGAAATGTTTTATTAGAAACAATTTTCTATGTTTGAAACTTTTTATTACCAAATTCTCATCGTTAACAAAATTGTTTCACAAATTTCCACACAATGAATATGTGATATGGAAAACATTTAATTTAATGTCTTCAAAAAGTATATTTCTATTTCATACAACTTGTAAAAGAAAAAGTACTTACAATAATATTCACAATACATAAGCAAATGTTCTATGTTCCATGAATTTTGTAATGGTCTTCATTCACCATCTCGTAAGTGATATGTCCCATGATTTGTTTCCCAAAAATAAAATACGGTCCTTTCCAATTTGGACACAATTTACCAATTCTCTTTGCTTTTGTATGCAAGAAAACTTCCCTGAGGACTATATTTCATATTTTGAATTCTCTTTATCGAACTTTGGATGCATATCTGCTCCTCATCAATGGATGATAATGGAAGGATAGATTCTATTGGACTGACTGTATCCATCTCGTACATTAAAGTAAAAGGTGATTCATTAGTTATTGTTCGAGGAGTTGTTCGATAAGCCCATAATACTTCTTGGAGATAACTAGATTATTTCCCAGCTACTCTCTCTAATGTTTTCTATAATCCATCCAAGATAATTCTATTAGTAACCTTCACGTGGACATTGGTTTGAGGTTGAAAGGGTGTTGAGAAACACTGTTTGATGCCTCTTGATGAAACAAAAATCCTTCATATATTTGTTGTTAAGGTGTGGTCTATTATCAGTACTTATCATCCAATGAACTTCAAACCTACAACAAATATTAGACAAAATGAACATGATAACATCCTTCTCTCTTTATCCCGATAAATACTAGCTTCTGTTCACTTTAAAGAATAATCAACAACAACAATGGTTATCTACCGCCTCCGATAGCCATTGGAAATGGTCAAATGAAATATTTCCTCAATATATCAAATAATCTCCTTGTCAAATTTTTATATCCACAATGAGAACTTTAACCATCCTGCAACTTAGAAATAATTATTTGGGATTCATGCCTTCCTAAACTCCATAGAAATAGTCGACTTAATGATTTTTTGTATAAAATATCTCCAATAGTGGTATATACATGTGCCTTAAACCTTAAACTTTGAGCTAGTTTCTTATCAACTAGTAATGTTCTCTTAACTAATTTTTTTCTTCAAGTTAAACCTCCAATATCGATCTTCTTCTTCTCCAGCCAAGAAAACCTCGTCGGAAAATTGACACTGTCTAAATTTTATCATAATTGATGGACTATCCTAAGTCAAAATCCAATGATATTTTCATAATATGAAATTGTTGCTAATAAATCAGCAATAGAGTTCTAACCTCGTGAGATATGTTCGAATTTAACACTTTCAAACATCATAACCAAACCCTTTAATTCTCTCAAATATCTTATAAGTTGGTCTTTCTTTGGGTTGGAAAATCCTGAGATATGATTCACCAGTATTGCGAATCGCTTTCCAAATGATATTTTTAGCTCCAAATTTGTTTACAAGTCTTAACCCACAAAGAACTATTTCATATTATGCTTAATTATTTGATGCTTTAAATCCAAATCATATAGCATGGTACATAGCTTCCCCTGTTGGAGCTACCAATTAAATTCATGCTCATCATCCCAAAAAACTTGATCCCCCATCGATTTGAACCAAACACTCATCCCTAAAATTATCTCTATCTATCTTAACTCCCTCAGAATCTATGAAAATTGGCAATAGGTGAAGTCTACAATAAATCCATCTTTTAAATTTATTCTCATACCAAACTGAGGGTTATTCCTTTCATGGCCTTGATTTTGTCTTTAATGGATTTCAATGATGATACTCATGTTTTTTGATTTTGGAACTCTTGTCAGATTCTTGTTTGATGGAAATCCACCATTTTCATGGGTATGTTCCAGATAGGCTTCTTATGCATCATGGAGTACCAAATCATGCTTTTCAGGGTGGTTTTTGGGTTTTTGCAGTAGTGATATACGCTAAAATATTCAAATGTAATTATTTGTATTTCATTAGTTTCGGGTATTTTGTTGTGTTCGAGGATATTGGTGTTATTGGTTATTCTGTTGTATCATGCTTGTATTTAGGTGTTTTAAGGACATGTACTACAACACTATAAATTTTATTTACAATATATATATAATGATTTTAAAAACAAAAAAAAACAAGAAAAAAAGATGCTTAATTGCAGAGGAAAAGAAGACATAAAACCTTCTACAACATTTGACTTAGAGAAAACAACAACTCTTAAATACAAGAACTATATTTGAAAACTTAAACTTGTTATTTTTGGCATAAAATATTAAACAAAACTCTTTGAAAACAAACAAACAACTTTAATATAGATTGAAAAGAATGAAATGTTACAAGACACTCTTACAACTCACACTACAAGAGAGAAATATTTTTTCTTTCACTCAAGATAACATTATTGTCTCTCTTTTCTCTCACTCTAATTTTATCTCTAAGTTTACTTCTTGGTGTGTTTTGGTGATGTGTAGATGGTGGGAGAGCTCCACTATTTATAGAACCACAATGGAGACAAAGATCCACCATCCAAGAGCTTTTGGATGCTTCAGCATTCAACCTCAAGACTACAGTCAGGCTAAAAAGTGTTTCTTACATTCAACATAAAAGAGTATCTTGCACTCAGTCTAAAGATGGTCTTACACACAACGTCCACTAAAAAATAAATTATTAATTAATTTTTTCTAGAATATTATTTTTTGATGGGCCTTATTGAGTGGGTTGGAACTTTTAAATGGGTCAATTTTATGATCCAACACTCCCCCTTAAACTTGATCCCGTGACCACTGATAGTTTCCTTAATAATTTGAAATATTTTATTTTGAGTATCTTGGTGAAAATATCGGCAACTTGATTTTGTGTCTTCACATATTCAACTTGAAAACCTTTCTTGTAAGATATTCCTTAATATAGTGGTTGCGGACATCGATATGCTTGTTCGGTAATGGAATACTGGATTCTTGGTTAAGGCGATGGCTGACTTATTCTCGACATACACTTTAGTTGGCTCATTTTGTATTAGGTCTATCTCCTTCAATAGATTTATAAGCCAAATTGCATGACTAACACATGTAGTAGCAACAACATATTCCGCCTCACAAGTGGATAACGTGACAATCACTTGTTTATTTGACATCCATGTGAAAACAATATTTCCCATAAAAAATACAAATTCAGTAGTACTCATTCAATTGTCTATGTCTCCACCAAATCACTATCATACCCAACAAGCTTATAGTTATTAACAATTGAATAAAATAAGCAAAAGTCAATTGTACCTTTCAGATAGTGAATGATTCTCTTTACAACCTTGAAATGAGTTGTTGTTGGAGATTTCATGTAGCGACTAACCAATCCAACTGCATGAAAAATATCTGGTCTCGTGAAAGTTAGATATCGTAGACTTCCTACCAAACTTTTGAATAATGTTGGACATACACTTTTTCCTTTTTCATGCTTGGACATTTTGACTCCGAACTCCATGGGTATGCTTATCGGGTTGTAGCTCTCCATCTTAAACTTCTTAAGGATATTTTTTTGCATAGCTTTCTTGTGAGATTAAAATTTCATTTTTTGCTGCTTAACTTCAATTCTAAGGTAGTAAGCCATGAGCCCCAAGTCTGTCATCTCGAATTCCTTCATTATCACTTCCTTGAATTTATTGAACATGTTTGGGCTGCTTCCGGTGAAGATAAAATCATCCACGTAGAGGCACACAATCAAAATATCTCCATTTTTTATCTTGGTATATAGAGCATTCTCATAAGGACATTTGTTGAAGTCATTCTCTCAGTCTCTCAGAAATACTTGTCAATTTTACTGTTCTATTCCTTTTGTGCTTATTTGAGCCCGTAAAGAGCCATATTTAGTTTTAACACGTTATCTTCGTGACCTTTGACATCATAGCCTAATGGTTGTAAAATGCAGACTTCTTCTTCAAGGACTCTATTTAGAAATGCTGAATTTACATCCATTTGATGTATCTTCCACTTGTATTGAGCTGCCAAATAAATATTAGTCAAATAGTTTCTAATCGGGCAACGGGGGCGAATACCTCATCATAGTCAATTCCCGCATTTTGACTATAGCCTTTTGCAACAATCCTCGCTTTATATTTTTCAGTATCCCCTTAACATTTCTTATTATTTTGTATAAACATCTAAAGCGTATTTTCTTGCACCCTTTGGGAAGTGAGGTGAGTTCCCATGTGTCATACTTCTCATTGGCTCTAATTTTTTCATCTATCCCGTCTATCCATTGTTTCTCTTGTGTAGCTTCTTGAAATGTCACTAGTTGACTCTCATTTGGACTACCACTTGGCGATGATGAAGATGGTGAATCTCCATGAATAGTTGATATTGGTGAAGCATATGGGGTTGCAACATCTTCTGATTTCTCATCTGATGTCTATTCATCGTCTTTCATTTGGGGGAAAATGTGAACTCATTTGTGTAAGACTCAAACTCCCATTCGTCTTCTTCATCAACTATCATGTCTTGACTTATCAAAACCTTCTTATTGTTTGGTTGTACAATTTGTAGCCTTTAGAAATTGAGTCATAACCGATGAAGATACAACTCTTGGTTTTATCATCAAGTTTGGTTTGTTGTTCGTCTGATACATGGACATGAGCTACGCTTCCAAATACTCTCAGGTGATAAATTTTGGGCTTTCTTCCACTCCACGCTTCTTGTAGTTTCTTTACCCAAACATTTATTGTTGGAGATCGGTCGAACAAGTAAACCGCACATGCCACTACTTTTGCCCAAAAATCCCTAGAAAATTTCTTACTTTTGAGCATGCCTCGTGCCATATCAAGGATTATTCTATTCTTTCATTAAACCACACCATTTTTTTGAGGAGATCTAGGAACTGTCAAGCGGAAATAAATTCCATGTGCTTCACAAAACTTTTGTAATTCATCGGATGTGATCTTCCCGTCTCGGTTAGATATAGTGGATTTAATCTTATTTCCCCTTTCCTTTTACTTCTTTGAAATTCTTGAATATTCCAAAGACTTAGGATTTCTGTTTCAAGAAATATACCCAATTTTTTCTTGAAGAATCATAATTGAAGAGAAAGAAGTAGTCACTTTTACATAGAGAGCTCGGCTTGATTGGACCACACACATTAGTATGAATAAGCCCGAGAGGTTTATTGGCTCTTGATTCTAACTCGTTTGGAAATATTTTCCTGAATTGTTTTTCAAGTAAACATCATTCACATAGTTGGTCAGGATTATTGATACACGGTAATCCTCTCACCATTTAATTTTTGGATAATAACTCTAAACTCATAAAGTTTAAATTCTCAAATTGAACATGCCATAACCATGATGAATCTTTGTAAAAGGCCTTAAGACATTTTAAAACATCATTTTGAATATTCAAAAGAAATATTATATTCTTTGACATTTGAACTTTAGCAATTAAATCTCATTTCCATCTCTCATAAAAAGACTATAATTTTTCATATGAATATCATAGCCCTTTTCTAGGAGTTGTCCTAAGCTTAAGCTATTGTTTTTCATGCTAGGTATGCAATAAACATTTGATTTGTTTGGCGACTACCATCTTTTGCACAAATAATAATGTTACGTTTTCAACGATATTTTGCTATCATCTCCAAAAGAGACATTTCCACTCATTGCTTCATTGATCTCTACGAACATGCTTCTTTTCCCACATATATGGTTTCTTGCACCGATGTCAAGATACCAAGTGTTCTTTTGATCTTCATTAATGTTTTTGTATGTTAGTAGTAACATATCTTTTTCTTCCGTCTGCTCCTCCACATAGTTGTCCCTCTCCTCAAATCTATTGTTAGTGCCTCTGCATTCTAAAGCATAATGTCCAAACATTTGACACTTATAACATTGGATTTGAGATTTATCATACTTCGAGTTCAGGTTTCTTCTTGCACAACCTCGTGTTAAGCTATCTCGTTTCTCGTAGTTGTACTTGGAATTATTGCTCTTGTAATTCTAGCCACGTCCACGACCATAATAACCACCTCGTTCCCGGCCTCTACCTCAGCCTCGGCCACGTTGGTTTCTATCATCCTCTTGATTTGCATGAATGTCCTTGAGTTTTACTTTGAGGAGTTTCTCGGTGATCTCTTGGTTCTTCTTGTGCTTTTCTTCATAGGTTTGTAATGATCCTTGGAGTTCTTCAATCATCATTTTCTCCAAGTCTTTAGTTTCTTCAATCGTCACGACGATATGCTCAAATTTAGGATCCTACGAACGAAGTATTTTTTTATTACTCTCACATCTTCTAACTTCTCACAATTTCTTTTTAATTGATTAGAATTGGTTGCTAATCTTGAAAAATATTCTGAAATAGTTTCAGACGATTTCATATGTAAGGATTCAAATATACCTCTTGATGATTGGAGACATACCTTTTTCACCTTCTCGACTCCTTTGTAAGAGATTTGTAATTTCTCCCACGCTTGTTTAGTGGAAGATGCACTTGAATTGTTTTTGAAGCCATCAACATCTAATGCTTGATAGATGAGGAAGAGTGTTTTTTTGTCTCTCTTTCTTGAATCCTTCAAAATTGTTTCTTCTCTTTAGTAAGGCTTGCATCATCTTCGAGTTTGTCAAATCTTTTTTATATGAAATCCCACACATCATGTGCTTGAAGTAGAGCTTTCACCTTGATACTCAAATCGTCATAGTTGTTGATGTCTTAAAGATGGTCTTATACACAACCTCCACAACACAATAAATTATTAATGAAGATGTTTTTTGATCGATCAAATCCGAAAATATCATCGTCCCAAAACCAAAATGGGGCTCTCACTCTAGGATTTGAAAAAGAAGGATCGCTCACTAAATTTATAATGATGAATTAATTCACTGTAAATAAAACGTGTAAATGAAAAATAAAATTTCGTAATTCTACTACTCAAAATATTAATTTTTTGTTTCTATACTTATAATTTTGAATGGATTAATATCAGCCCGCTCAAACATAAAATAAAAAATAATAAACTATAATAATAAAATAAAAAATAAAAAATAATAAACTATAATAATAAAAGATTTATGCTAACCGGTGCTAACCGGTGCCATGCCACGATGAATATGCATTTAATATCGAAATAGAAACTTGATTGCCCTTCTATTCTATATTCTAATTTTAATGTCAAAATAAACTAATTTATAATGCTACTTGCTTATTAATAATTATTTTTTTCTTTTCAGAGTGGTATTAGTGATGGTCGTTAATAAATCTAAAGACATAACTAGCCTTTTATTATGTATATAAGTATTTTAAAGTTAAGGAAATTATAACTAATTTTATAATCTATTATATTAATTATTTAATTTAAATATTATTATTCTAATAATAAAATTATATTATTATTTTTAATTAAAGTAATTTAAAACTGTTACATAGTGTTTATCGATTTTATATTTAAAAAGTTATTTATTTATAATTTTTAGATACAACTAAAAAAACAAGTTTTTAAAATATATAATGAAATAAGTATTGTTTTTAAAATTTTAATAAAAAACAATTTTAAAATAATTTTTCAAATTCAGTTTTAAAATCATTTTTTTCTTAATTTGTAAATTTTAAAAAATCAGTTAAATTTTCAGTTTTTGAACAAATTAACTTTTTAAACCATTTTTTAGTCGAAAAATTAGAGGTTTATTAATTAGGTTTCCTTCGTTCATATTAATTGTCGAATTCAAAAGATGACATAAGCTTAGAAGCAAATCATACTTGGGTAATATATTTAATGTATCTTTTAAACAAACAAAACTTATTCGTTTGAAAAATATTAATTTATGAAAATTATAGTTAATAAACCTCCAATTTTTTCAATAAAAGAAGTATTTGGAAAAAAATAATTTGTTGAAAAATTAAAAAATGATTTTTTAAAATATTTAGTTTAGGAAAACAAACTGATTTTAAAATTATTTAAAAACTTTTATTTACTTCAAATTTAAAAAACAAGACTTATTTCAAAACGTAAAATATTTTAGAAGTCTGTTTCTTTTTTATTCTATCTAGAAATTTTAAAATACATATTCGCTGATATCTTTTATCTTTAAATTACATTAATTAAAAATATTAAAATGATATTAATGTTTTTGTTTTTGTTTTCTTTGTAAAAAGATTTAAATTAATTATTAAATATAAAATATTATAAATTAAAAACTATAAATTAGTAAACGTTAACATTAGAATATAGAATAGAAAAAGTACCATTTAAGACCAAATACCCAAAGTATTATCCACTTAAGACCCATATTTTCATATATCTCCAAAAAAGACTTGTTTTTTTGAAATATTTACTATTAAAGACCCACTAATATCCTAAATAACCCTATTCTATAATATAAAACGCTTTTAGACTCATTCTTCACATTTCTCTCTCTTCGTGAATAGAACAACTTTGTATTAGGCAATTCTTTCATTTTTTTACTCAATTTTTTGTTTTTCTTTTGTTTTGATATGATTTTGATTTGTGTTTTTACTTGATTATGCGAAGATATTTAATGTTTTGTGTGTTTGAAACTCGAATTTGAGCTCGAAATCACTGTTTTTAAGATATGTTTTTCGTTCGGTTCGTAGTGTTTCGAGTCGAATTTTTTGTTAGTTTTGAGTTCGAATTATGGTAATGTAGTTTATTTGTAGCATTGTATTAGTGTTTAGTTGATTTTAGTGTTTTATTTTGTTTTTTTGGGATTTTCAGTCGCGTAACAGGTTATGGGTTTTTAGTGAAGGAGATGCGAAACCTGTATGTTTCTTTACTAGTAGATGCAAAACATATTTTGTGATAGATGCGAAACGTTTGGATATGTACCTACTGATAGATGCGAAATGTTTGGATCTGTACATACTGATAGTTGCGAAACGTGTAAGCCTTCTGGAATTAGTAGACACAAAAAAACACGCTCTTGATAGATGCGAAACGTTATTTGTTAATTTTTTTAATTCATAACATATCCTGAGTGGTACTAGTTTGTTCGTCTTAAAAAAACAAAACCAACAGTATTTTCGGATTTTTTTTTCGAGTTACGGTTTCAAAGAATCAGACTTTTAAATTTTTAATTTTTTTAGGGTTTCACGAAGAAGATGCGAAACATTCTTCGTTATGATAGATTAACTTGTTTTGTTGCGCTAGATGTGAAACCTTTTTATTTTGATAGAAGCGAACCCTTTTTTTATTTTGATTGATGCGCAACCTTTTTTATTTTGCTAGATGAGAAACCTCTTTGTTTTGATAGATGCGAAAGCTTTTTTATTTTGTCAGATGCGAAACGAGTCACTGGATGCGAAATTATATAACTCAGAAACGTGTGTAAAATATATATTTTTTTTAAAAAAAATCAACATATCATGAATGGTACTAGTTTTGTCCATCTTAAAAAAACAAAACCAATGATATTTTCGGACTCTTTTTCCGAGTTACGGTTTAAAACATAAGGACCTTTAAAAATTAAAATAAAATAAAAAATAAAAATAAAATAAAATTTTAAAAAATGGTTGGTTACTGTATTTTATATAGAATAGTATTTAAGGTATAAATATTTTTAAAATTTTTGGATCTTTATCGTAATATATTTGTTAAAGGGATATAAATAGAAAGATAATAAGTCTAAAAAGTTTTAGGGAATTGCTAAAAAACAAGCCAAAACTACTCCGCGAAGTCGCCTTTTTCTGTTTTTCAATATTTACAAAATTGCCACTAGGCAAAAAACCCAAAAAGTCCTTAGAAGTTCATTTAATTACGTTTTATGCCATTATTTACTTCATGAAGTTGCAAACAGAAAATCTACCATAACCTAACATTTTACTTCCTAAAACTCACTAAAATCATAAAAACTCAAAACTTAAACTAACAAAAACTTTTTTTTTTCAACTTTGTAAAACTTAATAAAATGTTAACAAAACTTGACGAAATGGTAACAAAACTTGTTTTTCTACAAACCAATATGAACATTGACCCTTGTATCTTTCTGTTTTTCTGAAAAAATAATTTTAAAAAGAAAATCAAAAAATGTCCGTTTCCGCCAGACGATGGCGTCCAGGTGGTGTTCTTCGTCATCATCCTGTCGAAGAAGATGGTACTTTCCGTCGGGCAAATGGCGTACACGATGGTGCTGACGCCATTGCATGGCGTACAGACCCCTGTGTACGCCGTGCAATGGCGTACAGACCCCTGTTTCCGCCGTGCAATGGCGTACAGACCCCTGTGGGCGCCATTGCATTGGCGGACAGACCTGTATCAGATCTGTATCGTTTTTTTCCAATTTTTTAACATTTATCTTTCAATTTTGTCCATTTTTGTAATTTTTTAGTAGGTTATCATTTATTAAAGACTTATACTAACTAAAAACAATATAAATTTAAAGTAAAACAAAATACCCATTATGGTTTAAGAAACCTTTCGAAAACTAAAATCTAAATATGTTTTTTTTTGCAAATAAGTCATTTAAGTGTTAGGATATATGATTAAGTGGGTTTGAAGACAATGAGTAACATTTTAATTGATAATGATAGTATCACCTTCTTTAGTTTTAGTTTTAGTTTTAGTTCTTTATGTTTAGAGAGAGAAAGTAGAGAAATTGTATTTTTTTTTGGAAATTATGGTAACTTCACGGAGTAATTTCTTCTATTTATACTATTTCGTGAAGGACAAAATCGTCAAAAAAAATAACTTCACGGAGTAATTTTTAAAATTCAAAAAAGGCGACTTCGCGGAGTAGTTTTGGCTTTTTTTTAGCAATTCCCAAAGTTTTAATCTCTTTTGTCGTTAATATGGTGTAAAAAGAATTTAATGATTAGTGGGAAAATAGACATTAAATTAAATGCATATTAAATACTTCCTCCATTTCATAATATAATTTTTCATCAACATTAAAAACAGAAAATAACGATTTAAAAAGAATAAAAAGAAAATTTGATTGGTGAAAATGTGAGTTAATAACTTGTACAACATTGTATATTATGAAATAGTACTAGCATGGGAGGTCATGCTCTCTAACCAGAAGCTACCGTTGGGTTGACTTTAGAAAACCACCAAAGACTTAAAACCCAAGTTTTCGATCTACTTACTCTCTATATATAAATCTGAACATAAGGTCTCGACCCAATTTGAAAGATCCCAATCAACAATCATGGACGCTGATCCAAACCCAGAGCTTGGTGGAGGAAGCGGCCTAGAGGCAGTTACGGATTTGAATGAATTATCAGAAGATTGTCTAGTCAAGGTGGTCTCGTTTACAACTCCCCGTGATTCTGCTAGACTTTCATCGGTTTCTAAGGTTTTCAAATCAGCTGCCGATTCCGATCCTGTTTGGGAGACGTTTCTACCGTCAGATTATCGCAGTCTCGTGCCCTCTTCATCTCTTGAGTTGCGTAGGAAACAGATTTATCTCAGTCTCTGCGATCAACCCATCCTCATCGATGATGGCAAGAAGGTAAGTCATCTGTTTTTAGAACAGATTAATTATCATTTCAGTCGACGCATTTATTAATTCTCTCTAATCTTTGGTTAGTTTGGTATTAGGTTCCAAGTCATAGATCGAAAATTGATTTATACAATTATCAGAAAAAAAAAATACTGTTCTTTGATTCTTAGTTAAAGGCTTAGGGTTACGATGACTTTTATAATAAGTTGATTGTTTATTGGGAACAGAGTTTTTGGCTTGAAAAAAAAAGTGGAAAGAAGTGTTACATGCTAGCTCCAAGAGACTTGTATATTTGTTGGGGCGATTCTCCTCTTTATTGGACATGGATTTCTCTTCCTGAATCAAGGTTGGTTCTGTCGCTCTTTAGTGTGGTATGCTAAGAATGATTCAGGTATTTGACGTCCATTTACATATAAACAGGTTTCCAGAGGTTGCAGAGCTTGTGACGGTGTGCTGGCTGAATATTATCGGCTGCATCGATACCAGAATACTATCTAAAGAAACCCTTTATACAGCTCACTTTGTGTTTAAATTAAGGTCGAGTGCTTATGGATTTGTTAATCAGTACGTAGAAGTTTCGATTGAACTAACTGAAGGGGAAGGCAGTAGAAAAACAGTCTACTTGGATTATCAGACTAGAGGATCCATTCCTAGTGGCTTAAAAATAAGACGAGATGGTTGGATGGAGGTAGAATTGGGCGAATTCTACAACAATGGGGATATGGAGGAGGAGCTGACACTGATTTTGCAGGAGATAAAACAAGGTCACTGGAAGACTGGGCTCATCGTTCAAGGTTTCGAAATGAGACCCAAAATTTGTGTATAAGTTGAAGCAGTGTTTTAACATTTCACAAACTCTTCATAATTATAATAATAATAGCCTGATGCTTACAATTATAGGCGCAATTAAATGTTTACAATAATAGCCTGATGCTTACAATAATAGCCTGTGTGAGTTGTGGAAGATAAATGTTTTTTTTTAAAGCTAAAAGACTTTTATTAAAATTATAGGCGCAATTAAGCTTACAAAATGAAGGATAAGGGTTGTCAATTCAATAGAAACAACTATAGACTAAACCAATAAAGCCCAAAATACAAGATGAGGTGACAGTTAAGCATTCCAGAAAACTTCAACAATTCAGTTCTTTGAAGTTGCGAAGAACATTCCAGAGATCATCAACCGCTCGACAAGAAGAAATCAAACAAAAGAAATCTTCTTGATGGATCATAGGTACCAATTTGAGGACTTTTGAAGCACCATAAGCTGAATGATGATCAAAGAAGCATTGGCCTAAAGCTACAACAATTCGACTTGACCATCTGACTGAAACTTCCATCTGAGTAGCTTAAAATAACATGCAAATCTACAACAAGAAGATTTGACCGATTAAAACTAGAATGCTTCAATCTCAAGGAAAGAAGACAAAGGAACTGCTTCAGCTCAAGTCAAATCGAGAAGACTCCATAAACGCTAAGGTCAAATCCAGATCAGATGAATTAAGGAGCTGTCGATGTAGATTATTAAAACTATATGCAAGATGAACAATCGACAATCCATGAAAGAGATCCAAGCGAAAGGATTTAGGATTTAAAAGATAAGGCAGAGGGTAATTTTCAGCTCGAAGATAATCTGAAGCTCAATGAGCCAATTTTACAGGTAATACAAAATCATTTCTTCTTGTTTATAATACTGTCAGTCCACTCTTAGAGCTTTAAGACAGGAAGGTCCAGATAAAACTAGTAGTCTTGGCTCTGATAAAAAGCTAGCCTACAATATAATCCTTACAAGACAATAATTGATGAAAGAATTAGCGATAGTAATGACATTAGTTAACAAAGAGAATTTAGAAAAATTCTATGACGTACCCCACACCAAGGCTTTTGAGAAAAACTATAGCAGAGAGATGAGGGGTGAGCATTATGGTTATTGTAAACCATTTTCATCTTGCATATTTGGGTCTATTTAGCCAGCGAATCAGCTGCGCTATTTTGGACCCTATTAATCCACTTGATGACCATAAAAGGACCAATCAGAGCTCTGCAACATCTCAAAACTTGCTCAAGAGACTTAGGATATTTTCTTGAAGCAAGAATATTAACAAGAATTTAGGAGTCTGTTTATAGATCGATATTCGACATTAATATAACCTTTTTCTTTGTAGATTAGCAGGCCATCGAAGAGCGCTATGGCTTCAGCTTGGAGAGGGGTAAATTTCTTGTATATATTACCATGCACAACAATTAGGCTACCATTGTTATCTCGTAGGATGATACCACCGTAGCCTCCCCATTACTAATAGTAGAACCATTAGTCTTAATTGTGATAATATTGATGATATGATAAGTCCTATAGATGTACATGGGTTTCATGCAGTTCTTTATTTTGTTAAAACAACCAAGCTCATTGGAAGCATAATTAAAAGGAAACCAATGCTTAATAGTTAGAAACGTAGTCTGATCAATAGTATAACTAATATGATTTATACAGTTTATAGCATTCTTAATATCAGTAGAAAGCCCATTGGCCTTAGATTTATTTCTAAGATGCCAAATCATCCAGCAAATAATAACAGGTAGATTCAAGCATATGAACATCCTTTTTTGAAGTCCAAAACCAGTTTCTCAACATATGAGGAACTGTCATATATCTACAAGTTTTAACTTTGAAAATAGATGAGTAGTAGCACAAAATACTCCAGGATAAATTACACTCGACGATAAAATGATTAGTAGTCTCCACATTACAACAAAATTGGCATTTTGAAGCTAACAAAATGTGTCTCTTTCGCAGGGCATTATCAGTGGGAAGCCAATTGTACAACAACCTCTAAGTCAAATAAGAGCACTTCCTTGGCGTTATGTTGTTCCAAGAGTTTTCAAAACAAAATTGACTTATTTGGCTTGGTCCTGATATAATTTAAAGTTTCTTTCATGTTGTGGATACCCTCCTAGGACATTATCCATCAAAGAGAATCACCAATATTTTCGTTCATATCAATCTTGGAAATAGAATTCTTTTCACTATAAGATATGATGGAATTGATCTTAGCCTCATTCCAGCAGGTATTATGCCAGTAATTACAAACTTTATCTTTAGCATAACCAAAAATTCTATAAAGATCATTTAAGTTAATAATAGGAGAATTCTTGAGCCAAGTATCAATCAAGAAATCAACATCACATATCTTTATAGTCCACTTTATACTAGGCTCTGCCATGTCCTTAATAGTAGCGAGCCTTCTCCACACCTTAGAACATATATTAGAGGATGGATATTATTGTAGTAACTACTGTGAATATATCTAGCCCAAAGAGTAGTTTTGTGTCTAAATCTAACCCAAAGTTTACAAGATATGAAGTATTGGATGTCTTGCAACTTCCTAACATTTAAGCCACCTTCAAGGTTAGTCTTACAAACCTCCTTCTAATTGAACCAATGAATTCCTGGAAACATCATGTTTAGTGCTTCATAGCAAACTGTTTAACATTTTCTCTATTTTGTCAATTATGCTATTAGGGAGGATGTTTCTTCGAATCCAGTATCTTGGAATGAAAATCAAGACATTATTGATCAAGGTAAGCCTACCCCCCCATAGCAGAGCTTCTTTCTATCCCACTCAATAATGTTTGTTCTTATTTTGTTAAGAATAGACTCGAAATTAGTAGCCCAGTTGTTAGTATTTAGACTGATTCCTAAATAAGTCACATGGTGCTGAAACCAGTAGTGTCTGAAATATCAGAGCCTTTTGAAAAGGGAAACTTAGTTGAAGTAATAATGTTAGTCTTTTCCTTGTTGCTTATTTGGCCAGAAACATCCTAGTAGTCGTGTAGAAACTTACTAATCATAAAAATTAACAAATCATCAGGAAAAGCTAATGTAAGAATAACTATGAGACTTCTACTTTTATATTGGATACCTTTATTGTTATAAAAAAGAAGGTTTAAGCCCCTTATTAGAGTTTCCTCAACAATTATGAAAAGACAAGGAGACAATGGGTCTCCTTGTCTTAAACCACGTTTAGTTTTAAAGTATCGAAATGCTTGGTTATTTATAAGAATAGAAACTTTAACATTGCTGATTATTTTGTTAATTAAATTAACAAAACTAAAGTGAAAGCAAAAAGTCAAAAGGACTTTGCTGAGGAAGATGTGGGACATTCTGTGAAAGGCTTTAGCCATATTAACTTTGATTAGAATGTTCCCAGCCTTGGTATTTTTATTTAAATAAAAAATCATTTTTTTTGCAAGAAGTATATTATCATGTATATTAGTCACATAGGCACCCTTCTTTTCATATATAATTCTAGGCATGATTTTTTCTAGTCTACTGTTTATTATTTCAGAAACAATTCTATTGAGCAGCAAATAAAAACTAATGGGCCGAAAATCCTTCCATTTTGAAGGGTTACAGGTCTTAGGAATAAAGCAGTAATCTGTCGCCAATATGCCTTGGGGAAGATGTTGGCCATTAAAGAAGGAAACTATGCCTTCACACAAATCTTGCTTTATTATTCTCCAACAGGTAAGGTAAAATGTACTATTAAAACCATCCATTCCTCCCGCGCTAGATATATCCATGCATTTGATAGCTGTTAGAATTTCTTCTTCCTTAGGGTGCATCATTAGGTTAATATTATCCTGCTCAGTAATCATGTTAGGAATATCATCAAAATTATAACTGTCAAGTAGATTTGTTCATTTTCATGGTTAGAATAAGGAGTCTCTGTTAAAATATTCTTACAATAAGTTTCAGCAGAGTTTTTTATTTGAATCTCATCTGTAATCCAGGATGTGCCTTCCTTTATGCTGAGAATTATGCTCATTATTCATTTCTTTTTTACAGAATTATGATAGAGTTTGGTATTTCTTTCGTTATCTTTAATCCAATTAGTGTATGTTTTTTGTTGCCAGAAGGACTCTTCTTGAGCAAGGCCTGAAGATAGACAACATTTTCCTTAGATAAGTTTATTCTGTTATGATCATTAAGGTTTTCCATAAGATTTTTCTCAATTCTTCTAAATTTTTCCTCTGTTTCGGATACTTTATCAAACACGTTGCCAAAACATTCATCATCCCACCCTTTAAGAGCTCCTTTTAATCTTTTAAGATTATTCTAAAACCTATGAAGAGGGAAGCCCTGCATTTCAAAATTCCAATTATATTTAAGAAAATGTAAGAAATCATCACTTACATTCCACATATTTAAAAACTTGAAACTGTATTTAGTTTTAAATTTGTCATTTGAAATTGTGACACATAGTGTCGTATGTTCTGAATAAGTTATAAGTAAGTGTCTAAGAGAAGTATTTTTAGAATAATTTGTCCATTCATTGTTGAAGAGGGCACGATCCAGATGCTTCCACTTGGACTTTTTAGACCACGTAAACCTTGTTCCCGCAAATCCATCATCCTCGAACTTACAGTTTCTAATTGCTTCATTAAAGTCATTTATAGTTACTAAATCCTAGTTGTACTGATTTGAATAGGAGTAGAAATTTCTCAATTATTATCTGATCTATTATTGGCTTTCTTAAATTTTGTGTTGCAGGTGAAAGAAGTTGTTGAGTAGAGACACGTTTTTTGTGCAGTCTCTTGATTGTTGAGCATTTTATCTTCAGATATTGAAGGATTGATAATGACTGATTTCATTCTTGGCATTTCTTTGGTGAAGTAACCTTGCAACAGGTCAGTACCCAATTCAATCTCAATGTTTGTCTTGCTTTCTTTAACTTTTGATATGACCTTGTTACACTGGTTTATATCATATCCAATATGATAACACAGACTGCAGTAATTATGCACTTTTTTGTAATTTATATAGAGCCGACATCCATCATTGGCTCCAAAACCAACCCATAGATTGTGTTGAAGTTTCTTAGTGATGTCTAATTTAATTCAAGCATACCATGCATTAAATACAACCGTACTCTTAGATGGAACCCAACATTTTACAGGTTCTCTAGTTGAATCTGCTATATATTGAATCATTTTTTCATTAAGAAAAATATTCTGGAATATTTTCAATTCGAATCCAGGTATGCACAATAGAACTTTCATATTTATGGTCAAATGAGGGAGACCATTTGAATAATCTCGTAGAATTTTCACCAACAATCCCTATATTTTCAGACCACAATGTGCACATATCCTCGTTGATTGAAAATTCAATCATTATATCTAAAAACTGATTTAGAATCCGCTTATTTGGCAATCCTTGGATAAATTTCCCAATAAGAGTAAGCTTACTTGATTATTTTAGGATCTCTTTGGTTTGTTGGTTAAATTAAAGGGATATGTGGTCATTGAGGTGGTGTATCTTTGTAGGTTTTATATATTCATGGTGAGCAACGGTTTTTGAGGACTTGACTATTTTTGCGTAACTTCTTGAGGTAAAAAAAACTTTCTGACTGTTACTGATTTTTCTTTTGGTTTTATCTCATTGAGCTCTTGTCTTTAACTCAGGGAAAGAAGAATGGTAAAACTCATCAACTTCCATTCTTACCAAGAATCAGAGAATCAAGAAGCTAGGAATAAACATTAACGAGGAACGGAGCATTAAAGCAAGCCAAGAACAGAGATCCAAAGAGGAGAAGATGGTGCCACAACCAATTCAACACAATCAATTCAAATGTCAAGGAAGAAGCAACACGATCAACACAAAAACTATAAGAGCAGGTTGAAGAAGATAGGCAACAAGATTATTAGAGATCAAGAATCAATGTTAACCAATCTTGGAGATTCTCATCTCTCTCCAAAAATCGCGGAAGATAAATGTTTAAATATACTTTAAATAGAAGTGTTGTGGGTGGAATCCGGTTGACATGATGATAGCATTAAAGGCATTTTAGAATATATATTCGATTTATTCTTAATGTTTTGTTTACAAATTTGAACTAAGTTTTGAACAGATTTTAGTATTACAAGAAATATTTAATAAACTATTTTGGAATATAAAAGTAGTTTGGGTTAAATTTTAATTTTCTTTACAGCTCCAAAATTGTTAGAAAATAATAATTTAATAAATGATTGTGATAATAGGAAAATAGTATGGCTTAAATTTTAAAACGTATTTTTCTTCGGAGGGAACCCGCAGTCGCTACTCAATAAGTGCACACAGTGTAAACCCTAAATCTGACGTAATAGACCGCAAAACCAACGTGAGAAGGTAAACCACACAAAGTGACAGACTCAAAACAAGAAATCATTTGTAGAGGGGGTCGAATGCATGACCTTTTGATCACGAATTATCCTGGTGGTACCATGTACCAAAAATATAAATATGTGCATAATTAGTCTATAAACTAAAAAAAATCTATTTAATTTAGTGATTATATCCTAATTAACAAACATATTGTATTTAACGGTTACGTAGCATGATTTTAAAGTATTTTAAGTGTGTTTTTATTTATGTATTATTTTTATCGAGGCTCTCGTTATTCACCGAAAACTTTAGAAACAAAGGTCTTCATATAAATGTTTTGAAGTTGGAGGGTTTTCAAACCAAGGGCGTTGCCAAGCCAAAGATTTTAAAAACGACGGTTTGAAGACAAATGTTTTTTATGAGGGTTTAGAAGACAAGGGTATTTACAAGAGTGTCTAAAGATATTTTAGAATTTTGAAAGACCAACAAATGAATAAAGTCATTTAATGAGCTATTAATGATTGAGTACTCGTGAGTCTTAACTTCAGAAAAAATGATCATTGTAAGCCGTTCATCTTCTTCAGTGTTGAAGTCTATATAAATCCATAACTAGCTTTTGTTAATGTAATCGAAAAATATAGAGTCACATAGTCCTTTAATAGTAAAATCGATTTGCAGGAGGTCTAGAGACATGGACAAACGTTGCTGAATTCCGTTAACAATTTATGTTTGTTTTTTTGTTATTCTTTGTTTTCACTAATCTGATAACGGAAAAAGTTGTGCATTTTGTCAACACTATTCGAGTTTCACCTAACGTTTACTTTTCATTTTTTTTAATTTTTTCATCCATTATTACATCCTTTAATTTTTTTACTTATGTTTTTTCATAATTTTCTCACCTTGTTTTTTCAAACTTTATAGTTTACAAACAAGACAAAAAAAATCGCGATTAATTTGTTCCCCTTCATCTTCTCACAGGTCAAAATAAATCTAAGTAGTGTTCATTTAATTTAATTTAATTTTATTTGGCTTTGTTGAGTAAAACCACACTTGGTCGAGGTGAAAATTGAAGCACTGATTCACAAATTTTTGGTAAACATAATTAACTTAATTCAAAACGAGTAATAATTAAACGAAAGAATAAATAAAATCAAGGCACACAAGGAAAATTTAACGTTGTTCGAATTGTAGTAATAATTATACATCCATTGGCGACATACACTTTTATTTTATTAATAAGTAGGTTATAAAAAACTCTTAAACACAAATGATTGAATTAGTGTTTGTAACAAAAGATGATGTGATTCACAAAAATCTGTCTCTTCGATAATTATCTCGTAGCTCATTTGTCTCACAAAAAATTATAGTTATTTATCTCTTTTTAAAAATATATTACTCACGAAATTCTCCACACTTTGCACAACAATATCTCTTCTATTTACACGACGGTTGTAAAAACTTTTAATCCACTCTTTAATAAATCTAACTAATATAAAAATTTGAAAATAAATATAAAATACTCATTTTATATAGTATATATAACTAACTTAATTAATATAAAAATCTAATTATATAGAAGATTTAAATAAATAGAAAATATTGATAATTTATTTGACGAAATAAGTATTTATAATATGGTTTATTACAGGACTTCAAAATATATACTTTCCGATTCTAATATGATATGAGATCAATCAATTGTACTAATTAATTACGATTAAGAGTTTTGTATATTTTAGTGCTCAACTACTATTAAATACATTGGATCATAACTAATTTATTATAATTAAATGTTCATTTGTATATTTTAATGCTCTAACTACTATTAAATATATTCGATCACAGTTATTTTTCTTAATATATATACATATGACAATATATATTCGATCGCAGTTACTTTTCTTAATATATATACATATGGCAAGCCTTGCATGAAGAACGGAAAATGGTCGCTTAAACAAATGAAGACCGTTCCAAGAACAGTTTTTTTCTCAGCTTTTTTCTACCGATGATTATTCAATCATCAGTCTTCACTCTATGGAAGAATTTCCCCTTCTTCAAGCTAATGATCCAGGTGGTACTCAACAACAACCAAGAAAACACTTCGTTGATTTATTCAAGAACGGTGAATTTTTTGTTCTTTAAACCCAGAATTTATCAAAAAAACAGAAAACCATTTCTCTGTTCAATATGCTGATGAGGTCAAGAAACAATTGATGAAACAGTCGAAAATAACTCTAATTGATAAGTTTAGCAACGGTATTCCTAAGAAATCGAAACTTGACAATTACTTAGCTACATTGAAATTAAGGGGAATTTTCAGTTACGAAGTCTGGGACTCACATCACATTTTATTTGAATTCGATTTGAAGGAGGATGTTTGTAAGATATGGTCAAGAAACGTTTGGAAGTTTGATGATTTCGTGATGAGAATCTTGAGATGGCATCCTGATTTTAACAAGAAGTATGAAAATCCTACTGTTTTGACGTGGGTTCGTTTCGAAAATTTACCAGAAAGTCTTTATGATATCAGTTTAGTGAATGATATTGCTGGTGCTATAGGAACAACTTACGGAGTTGTTGTTCCTCAGAAAAATAGAGCACACACCAACGCTTCTTATGCGCAATTTGAGATTGACATCTCTAAAAATTTGAAAAGAAAAATGTGGATAGGATTCAATACTAACGATGGATGCTGGGTTTCCATCAGCTATAAAAATGTGCCATCATATTGCAACTGCTGTTATCATATGATGAGTCCAGAATTATCCACCACTGCTCACTGAAAAACCAGACAGGGGCAATTCAGACATAGGTACCCACTGAACCATCGGGACAGGACAAAAGTACTAAAACACTAAACACTTTTTGACTAAGCTAGGTGCGAATCTACTTAAAAACTAATGAGTTTTTAAACTCGACCCGATTTTATAACTTGACCCGAAAGCCCATGGGTCCATAATTAGGGGTATAAATACCCAACCACTTCCATTAATAAGGGTAATGAACATTAAATACAACTAGGCAGCTTAAATCTCTCACAACAAAACACCCAAACATTTAATACCCTTGAAATTCCCTAAAACACTTGACCAAATTACCCTTAGTCCAAAATAATCATCACCAAGTCTAACTACATCTATTGACAAGCTGAGCGGGGTTTTTATATGATTATCAAAGAATATCAGGGCATACCATAAACAATAACAAAACCAAGCTGATTCTTTCATCCAATTCTCATTCTTCAAGGATTCAAAGCCTAAAGTTACAAACTGGTTTTAATGTTGATTTTCTCCTTATCTCTCATTTGGGAGTAACTGTTGGTGAGGATAAAAGTAGCCTGAGGGTAGGCTGGTAATTTTAAGTGGAGTTTTAAGGCGGCGTGAGGGTGTTTCACGGTGGTGTGGTGGTGTTTAACGGTGTTTCAAGATATTTCAGGGTGTTTCAAGGGTGGTGAGAGAATTGAGCAGCCTGGCAGCAGTTAATTTTTCTTACCCATAGTTAATGCTGGTGGTTGGGTATTTATAGTGTGTAATTTGGGCCCTTATGGGCTTTCGGGTCAAGTTTCATGGACCCGGGTCAAGTTTAAAGACCCAGTAAGTTTAAGCAAATGCACAGGTAGCTTAGTCAGATAGTGATTAGGTTTTTTAGTACTTTAGTCATAGTTCGAACTGCCTTATACTTGCAGTGTTCAAAATCATCCGTCCGGTTCAAATAGGGCTGTTCGAATTGAGGTCTTGGAGTCTGTCCGGTTTCCGGGGCGTTTTACTTTGGACTCCCCTTTTGAGTAGCTGTTCGAATCCGGACTCATCAGGAGCCCCTTTTTTAGATGTTTGAACAAGTATCTTTGTTTAAAGAACTGAAAAACTGTCCGGTTGGAGAAGTGGTTTTTTAATTCGAAGAGATGTGAGATAGGCCCGGACAGGCCGATCGTTACGAATTCCAAACGGTTATTTGTCAGGAGTAGTGGGACACGTGTCACCCTCCGGTTGGCCACTCCAGCCGTTTTTCTACCTCGAAAATTACACCACTTTATTGAATAGGTAACTTCTTTAAATGGTTTTGATGACGTCAGCGCCGTCTTTTAATCATTGCCCAACTTTTCGGATTCTCCTAGGAATCAAACCCCCCTTTTTTACTTTTACTATAAATACCATTCATCTTTCACAGTCTCATTTCTACTTCGTCATTTCACTCTAAACTTCATCTCTCTAAAACCTCAAAATTTCCTTAATCGTTTTATGTTCACAGCAAGAACAGCTTTAATCAAGGGTGGCTGGCTCAATCTTTCAGAACTAGAGAAAGCTCAAAGGGTTGAAAAAGAGAAAAGGATCGCAGCTGGGCTCCCAGCATCGCCTGTCGAGAAACCAGCCCCCTCGATCGAAGAATCTGATAGAGGTTCGTCCTCCTCAAAAGGTACAAAACCTAGAAAGCTCTTTCGAACAACACTTTCTCCCATCGTTTCAGACTCTTCAGTTCAAGAGTCAATCCCCATTGTTGAACCGGGGGTTGTTGTTACAAGTGTCAGAAAAAAGTCTACTTTCATTGCCATGGGGTCCGACTCCGATCATTCTCCAGACAAGCTGATTATGAAAAGACCAAGCAGACTGGTCAAAGGACTTTCCACAAAGAAAACTAGTGAATCGGAGTCTGGGTCAGCTGTTAGGACTCTCCGGGAAAGGCCAGTCTGTCCGGAGACTAGCAGTCCACTACCTCCTAAGGAAGCCTCGACCTCAGAAACTCCAACTGAGGTGAGATCTCAAAAGCACACATCTAGCCAACAGTCCGGAGGATCAGCTATGCCAAGCTTCATCCCTCCCCGGGCTGTTTCCGTAGAAGCTCCTCCAACTGTAATGGAGGAAAGGATGGAAGACTCCACTGAGGAGGTCAGATTCGAGTCCGAGTCATCCGGACAAGCTGAAACTGCCATAGTCGCTGCCAAAAAAGGCAAAGAAGAGTTGTATCTAAGGCGTCCGGATCTGCCGGAGAGCCTTGAGGGGAGAGTTGGGCCCTGCTTTCACAAGGTAGAGTTTAAGTATCTCTTATCTTTGTTAAAAACCAAGTATGCATTTATTCACACTAGAGACTTGGGACGGCTTCGCACTAAGTGGGGGATCCCTGAAAATGTAAAGATCCGAATTCCCATCGATCCAGAGACCCCGATGGATTGTAAGAGGAATGAGATTGTATTTTTTACAGAGCTGTTCAATTGGGGACTCAGGTTCCCATTGGATCCGGAGATAGTGCGCTATTTCCACTTAGTGAAGCTATGCCCATCGCAGCTGAGCCCCAACGGATGGTACACCCTGATGTCATGTATTATGGCATCCAGGCTGTCCGGAATTCCTCTTCCAATGGAAGAGTTCGCTGCTGTTGCCAATCTATGCAAACACCACCAGTTCCCATTTTATCACTTTAATATGGGGAACAACCTGAAAGTTGTCGACGATCTCCTGGAGTCGGAGAATAAATGGAGGAGCCAGTTCCTGTTCATAAGTGGTTCATGGGAAAATGGCCAGAAGATTAAAGTCGGGGAGAATCCTAGCCTTCTTCGAAGCAGATGGAGAAGTGATCGTAAGTTCTCTCTTTAAGCGTCTGTTCGAATCTTTCCTTCTTTAAACTTTCACTAACTAGTTTTTTTTTTTTTTTTTGTTAGAACTGCCAAAAGAGTTCGGAGACTATGCAAAAGCCGGACAGGATACTTGTGGAAAGATAAACGCATGGGCTGCTGAAAACTGGGAGAACCGGTTTCACAAGGCGTTCACTCCGGGAAACTTAGCCAGATCTCACCTGTGGAACACCACAGGTCGGAGGGATCTAACATGGGAGGAGTTCTCCACCCCTCCGGATGATGACGTAGTGCTAAGAAGATCTCACGAGCTAGATGGAACTCTTTTCCTCCCTCTTCGGGCCAAAGCCCCAAGTAAGATGAAGGGCCAGAAGAAGAAAGGGAGGAAAACAACAGGAGATTCAGAGAAAAAGGCCCTAACTGACACAGAGGTGCCAATTCCAGCTCAAGTTGATGCAAGCCTTCTACAGGTGGTAGAAGTGGAAAGTAAGAAACACGGAGAGACTCCCTCAAAACCTACGAGGGTCTCCAAACGAACCCGTAAGCAAGTAAGTGAGGGTGCTGAGAGAGAAGTAAAAAAGAAGAAAACTTCTCAAGAAGAAGAATTTGCTCTCCGGGACCCGGAGCCCACTTTTCCAGTTGATCCTACATTAGCCGAAGAGATCCCAGAAAACCTTAACGAAGGGATTCCCGGGGAGCTTCACACTGATGATATTGAACAGGGAGAGATCAACATGGACGAAGTGGACGTCACCGGCCTGGGTCCTCTAGGCGATTACTTTCTTGGTCTGTCAAGAGATGAGTTTGCTGGGCCATATGTTCCTCCAAGTAGTTCCAACACAGTGAACTTTAATGGCAAGACTTTCTTGGTCTCCAGCGAAAGGGATATCATAGCTCACTCTCTCCTTAGCAACGTGCAACCTGTGCTTACCTTGGAAAGGCAAGTCCGGAATCAGGCAGAAACCATTAAGGAGCTTAAGTCTGAGAAAGAGAAACTGTCCGATAACCTCCGGGGTGCCACTACCCAGGTTGACTTGCTTAAGGAATCAAATGAACAGCTGAAGAGGAGTAAAGATGAGAGCAACACAAAAATTGCCTCTTTGGAGAAAACCCTAGAAGATCTCCAGGCTAAGCTGTCCGAGTTGGAGAAAGACTTGAAAACCTCAAAAGATGAGACTGCAGCAAAAGAAAAGATTGTCACCAATCTGACTACTGACAAACTTACTTTGGAGAATGCAGTGACTCAAGCTATTGGTGAGAAAGCTGCCCTGGTGAAGGATCAAGAGGCCATGATCAAGGCCAAAGTCAATGCTTATGCCAAGGAGATGCTACGGAGTGAAGAACTACTGATCGAAAAGGTAAAGTCTGACATGGTCCTCTTATTTCATGAGAAGTTCCCGAAGAGGAGACTTGGGAACTTATGGCGTTATGTGGATGATGATGATCTCCCATACTGGACCATGGCTGATGACGAGGGGTACTCTGATGAGCCTTCATCTGGTGATGAAGAGGAAACCGGAGAGAGCCCTGGGGAGGAAGAGATCGACCCTAAAGGCAAGAAAAAAGTCGAAGAGAAGAGCGATATTAAAGACAAGAACACACATATGGGTGAGCCATCTTCGAAGGCTCTTCCTTAGTTTATAACTTGCTTTGTTTAATTTTTGTTTGAACCAAAGTCCTTGGAAGGCCAAGGCACCTTTTTTGTGATGCTGTCCGTTTTATCCGGACAGAGTTTTGTATTATGTTTAAACTTGTTCACAAAGTCCTTGGAAGGCCAAGGCAACTTTAAGTTTACTGAATGAATGTTTTATTTTGCACAACCTTTCTCTTACTCTAGAGTTTGTTTAAGTACTTCGTATTGTGAGAGTGTTTAATTTCTCTGGCTAGAATTTAAATAGCCCTTAGATCTTTCAGTCCGGGTAGTATGGCAATCAACAGAATTTCGTAAAAACTTAGAAAATTTATTCAAAAAAGCTCCAAGTTTCATTTAAAGCTCTCCGTGGCGCCAGAGAGAGGTAGTGGTATGCCCCCAAATATTTACATGGATGTTTAAACAAGTAAATATTTACATAAGTTTTATTCCAAATACATTCGAAGGTGTTCAATATTCCAAGGGTGAGTTAAAACCCTACCATCTTTATCTTCCAGCCAATATGTGCCAGGCTTGATTCTTTCAACCACAGTATACGGACCCTCCCAGGTTGGGGCCAACTTTCCGAAGAGCTTTTCCTTGGTGTGCAGGAAAACTTTCCTCAATACTTTATCTCCTGGTTGAAAATCCCTTCTTTTAACCTTGGAAGCAAACCTGCTTCTCATCAAGCCCTGATAGTGTACCATTCTAAGATGAGCTTTTATTCGCCTTTCTTCAATTAAATCAAGCTGATTTCTGATTGCTATTTCATTAGCCTGTCCGGAGAAGTTATGAACACGAAAAGAGGGGAGTGTCTTCTCTATGGGAGCTACTGCATCCATCCCATAGACCAAGGCAAAAGGTGATTCTTGTGTGGCAGCCCCAGGCGTTGTCCGGTAGGCCCACAAGACTTCTTGTAAATAACTAGGCCACTTTCCAGCAGCCCCTTCCAGATTTTTCTTTAAACCGGACAATATTGTTCTATTAGCCACTTCAACTTGCCCATTAGTTTGTGGGTGGAATGGTGAAGAAAAGCAGTGCTGAATACCCCTTGAGGCACAGAAGCTCTCCATTTCTCTGTTGTCAAACTGTGGCCCATTATCTGTTGTTATTCTTTGAGGGACACCAAATCTGCAACATATGTTGGATAGAATGAATTTTATAACAGCCTTTGATGTTGTTCCTGCCAAGGGGGCTGCTTCTATCCACTTCGAAAAGTAATCAATGGCTACGATTATGGTTTTACGCCCTCCGGACGCCATAGGGAGAGGCCCAACTAAGTCTAATCCCCATCGAGCAAAAGGGACAGGCTCAGAAATTGATTCCATAGGAATGGCTGGTACATGAATTTCATTGCTGTACCTTTGGCAGGGGTCACACCTTCTTACCAGTTCCTTGGCATCTTTCATTATTGAAGGCCAATAATATCCGGAGAGAAGCACTCTTCTTGTTAATGCTCTAAATCCACAATGGGCTGATCCCTCACCATCATGCAATTCGGAGAGAACCATTTGTGACTCATGATCCCCTAAACAGCGTAGGAGAGGTTTGCTGTAGGATTTCTTGTATAAGACCTCTCTAATCATGATGAAACCATGAGCCTTGTGTTTTAATGTTCTGGCTTGTGATTTAACCAAGGGTACGACGCCATCAGACAAATATTGTATAAGTGGAGACCTCCAATCTTGAGGTTTATTTGCTTGTATTTCAAAAACTTCCTCTTTCTCCCCTTCATCAATTTGAATGGAAGGACTTTCAAGCACATGGATCCACGGATAGGACTCCGTGTATGCTATTGTTGCCAATGAGTCTGCCAATTCATTCTCTGCCCGGGGAATATGCTCATAGACAACAGCTTTAAACTTCATTGCTTCATTTTTCAAGAGAAGTAAATACTTGATTAACTGTTCTTTTCTAGCTTCTGATAGACCCAAGGCATGGTGGATAAGCAATTGGGAGTCACTTAGCAGCTTGACCCGTTTTGCCCCACAGATGTAAGCCAATTTCAACCCAGCTATAGCTGCTTCGTATTCGGACTCATTATTGGATGCCCTGAAAGCAAAACAAATAGCTTGATACATGTTGTCTCCATAAGGAGAGGTAAGACATATTCCTGCCCCAGATCCTATGGCACTGGATCCTCCATCTGTTCGGACAATCCATACTTTCTTGTCTTTTGAATCAGCAAGTTGTTCTAAGTCCCTATCAGAATGGAATTCGACCAGAAAATCAGCCACAGCCTGAGCCTTTACTGCTGTTCGAGGAGCAAAGTCTATGTCGAAGTCCCCCAACTCTACTGACCACTTTGTCATTCTGCTTGAAATGTCTGCCTTTTGAAGGACATTCTTTAAAGGGAAAGATGTCCGGACTACAATAGGATGAGCCTGAAAATAAGGCCTCATCTTTCTTGCAGCTATTACCAAGGCCAATGCTAGCTTTTCAAGTTTCAAGTAACGTCGCTCAGCATCAATCAGGCTTTTGCTGATGTAGTATACTGGGTGAGGATACCCATCAACCTCTCTAACTAACACAGCACTGATGGCACAACTTGAAACAGCCAGATACACAAATAGAGTCTCCCCATCGATTGGTTTGAATAAAGTCTTTGGAGAGGACATATGCTTCTTAATTTCATTGAACGCCTCATCACACTGTGGTGTCCACTCAAACCCCTTTGCACCTTTCAAAGTTTGAAAGAAAGGAGCACATCTGTCCGAAGACCTAGAGATAAACCTGTTCAAAGCTGCTAACCTCCCCGTTAACCGCTGTACTTCTTTAACATTTCGAGGAGGCTCCATTTGGAACAAAGCATTGAGTTGGTCCGGGTCGGGCTGTATCCCATGCTCACTTATAATATACCCCAAGAACTTCCCGGACTGCACTCCGAATATACACTTTTCAGGATTTAACTTTAAATTTACCTTGGCCAAGTTTGCAAAAGTCTCCTGGAGATCGGACAAGTGTAGCTGCTCCTCCACACTTTTCACCATCATATCGTCAATGTAAACCTCCATATTTCTTCCGATCTGATTAGCAAATGCTTTGTTGACTAACCTTTGATAAGTAGCCCCAGCATTCTTCAAACCAAAGGGCATCACCTTGTAGCAGTGTAATCCTCTATCAGTAACAAAAGTAGTATGCTCTTGATCTCTTGGATCCACCTGGATCTGATTATATCCGGAGAAAGCATCCATGAAGGAGAGTAGCTTGTTCCCAGAAGTAGAATCTACCAGCTGATCTATCCGGGGAACCGGATACAAGTCTTTTGGGCAGGCTCGATTGAGATCTGTGAAGTCTATGCACATTCGCCATTTACCGTTTTTCTTTTTTACCAAGACTGGATTGGCAGTCCACAAAGGATACTGAGCTTCTTTAATGTGCCCCATCTTTGTGAGTCTGTCAACCTCTTGTACAATGACATCAGCCTTTTCTTTTGAGAAAGCTCTCCTTTTTTGCACCACAGGTGCTATGTCTCTTCGGACTGACAAGTGATGAGAAATCACTTCTGATGGTACTCCAGTTACATCAGCATTGCACCAAGCAAAAACGTGCTGATGATCTTTTAAGAATTTCAACATTTCTTCTTTCAACACTTGTGGCATTTTGGATCCTATCTTGACAAATTTCCCTTCTTCTATGCAGTGTGTCTCAACTTCTTCAACTGGGATCAACACTCCGGGGGTCTCCCTGGGGTCATCAATTTCACCCTCACCCCCAGAAAGGCCCTCAAACTGCTATTGATCATTTATTCGGACTGCCCCCAGCGTTCGTGGAGCCAAGGCAGTGGCATAGCATTCTCTTGCGACTTTTTGACTGCTCCGGACAACCCCAACCTGCCCCTGAACAGCATATTTTAGACACTGATGAACTGTTGAAGCCACTGCGTGCATCCTAGAGAGCCAAGATCTCCCTAGAATAGCATTGTAACAAGTGGGACAGTCCACCACAATGAAAAGTATTCTGACTGTTTTCTTGAAAGGGCCTCTGCCCAACAATACTTCCTCTTCGAACTCACCGATTACATCGGCTGAGCTGCCCGTGAAGCCTACGATCGATCTGTCTGACTTCTGAATCACAGCTGGGTTTTTCATTTTCTTGTAAGTATCAAGGAAAAGGATATTGGCAGAGCTCCCAGTATCTACCAGGATTCGCCTTATCTCATTGCCCCCTATTGATGCTCCTATAACAACAGCATCTTCATGAGGGCCAGCAATGTCACTCAAATCATCCCCATCAAAGACAATGAATGGGAATAAACTTGACGATTGATAAGAGGTCATGCCCCCTTCTAGCTGGGTAGCCAAATTATGGACATGCCTTTTTCTTGACGAAGTGGTAGGAGCAGTTGCAGTATCCCCTCCGAAAATTGTCAAGGACTCAAAGAATTTAATGAGCCCGGAGACCGACCTGGAACGTTCTTCTATCGCACCCACTCTGTTCCTTGTTGGATCAGGATCCAAATACTCTGATTCCACATCAAACCTTTCAACAATTACCATGGCCCCTTCTGGGGCAGCATTAACCGGACCAGCCCGGTGAGTGTTATCAGGCCTGTTGCCTCCTCTTCTTTTGACATACGCACCCAACTTCCCTCTTTCAATCAGGTTCTGAACCTCTTGTTTCAAGGCTATACAATCATCAGTAGAATGGCCAATATCATTGTGATACTGACAAAAAGAACTGTTTCGATGTTCTCTGGGAGACTGCAAGGTTGCCGGTCTCCTGTAGTGTATTTCATCTTTAGTTTTCTCGAAAATGGTTGCCACACTTTCTTTGAGCTCTGCAAACCACTCCGGCTGGACCCACGGCCCCCTTTTGTTTCTAGACTGTTGACTTTGTGCAGGAGCAGCTGGTTGAGACTGAGCTTTTCCTCTTCCATGCCCCTGTCCGGTTTCTCTAGCTTTGTTGCCGGACTGGTTTGGATTGGGAGTTGGTGTTACCGGGGTGGATCTCACCTGCCTGTGCACCCTGGTCTTTTTTGTTTCATCAACATTAATTTGTTTGCCGACTTGATTTAGCAATCCACCCCAGGTCATGGCTTTCTTCCTAGTTACTGAATCGGCCAGGTTGCCCGGGTTCAAACCCTGTCTCAGGGATGCTATTGCCACTTGTTCAAAGCAATCAGCCAGCCCGTTCTTTGTGTTCACAAAACGACTTATGTATTCTTTCAACGATTCGTTTGGCTCCTGGGCACAATGGATTATAGTGTCTCCATTGCCCTTGAGCTCCTTACTTCCCACAAATTGCCTTCGGAAGGCCACCCAAAAGGTATCAAAGTCTCTGATACAGCCCTGAGGAAGGCTGTTATACCACTTTAGAGCACTCCCCGTAAAGGATTGGGAGAATGCCCTGCAGAGCAGTTTATCATCATCATCAAAGTTCATCATGAAGTTCTTGAATTGCTCCAGATGATTGTCCGGATCGGTACTGCCGTCGTACTTCTCCATCTTTGTGCTATCAAACCTCTTGGGGAGGTTTCCGGACAGAATTTTAGAAGACAATGGCGATTGCCTCCAGTTCCTCCCACGACTGAACGCAGTATCCTCATTAGGGGTTGCAAAGATACCTGGCTCATCATGGAAGGCAAAAGGATCCACCAGCATCCGGTCTATATGTCTCCGGCTGTGAGATGATCCTTTCCCAATGTGTCTTTTCATTCTTCCATGGTGGTCTCTTTTTCTGGAATACTTTTTAACTTGCTTTTGTTTTTTCCTGGTTCGCCCTTCGTCACTGCTGGAGGACAAGGACTTTTCATTCCCCTCACTGTCCGAAGAGCTGTTCGAAGATTCTGAACTTGAGTCAGAGCTCTCCACAGGCTTGGACCGGTGAGACTTTTTAGAACTAGCATGTGTCTTTTTAGTGCTCACATGAGTCTTTGAAGCCTCATGCTCTCGAGGGTTATCAGAGCGATGAGCAACTGATGCTTTGGACTTTTCCTTCATGCCCATCTTGGCCTTCTCAGCCCTCAGAGCTTCTATTTCAACCCTCAATCTGTCACGCTCTTGGACAGTATATTCATCGTTCTCTTCCACCACTTCGAGCAAAGCTGGTGGAAGCTCTGGGTTATCCGGATTCATTCGGACAGAATCCTTTTACTTGGTTTTGAATGTTTGATTCAGGCACCGTCGCCTCCCACTGTGGTCGCCAATTTGGTGAGGATAAAAGTAGCCTGAGGGTAGGCTGGTAATTTTAAGTGGAGTTTTAAGGCGGCGTGAGGGTGTTTCACGGTGGTGTGGTGGTGTTTAACGGTGTTTCAAGATATTTCAGGGTGTTTCAAGGGTGGTGAGAGAATTGAGCAGCCTGGCAGCAGTTAATTTTTCTTACCCATAGTTAATGCTGGTGGTTGGGTATTTATAGTGTGTAATTTGGGCCCTTATGGGCTTTCGGGTCAAGTTTCATGGACCCGGGTCAAGTTTAAAGACCCAGTAAGTTTAAGCAAATGCACAGGTAGCTTAGTCAGATAGTGATTAGGTTTTTTAGTACTTTAGTCATAGTTCGAACTGCCTTATACTTGCAGTGTTCAAAATCATCCGTCCGGTTCAAATAGGGCTGTTCGAATTGAGGTCTTGGAGTCTGTCCGGTTTCCGGGGCGTTTTACTTTGGACTCCCCTTTTGAGTAGCTGTTCGAATCCGGACTCATCAACTGTCTCAAACAATAATAAGGGAAAGATTTTCTATCCTATTTTAAACAAGATAAACGAAAGAATTACTAAAAGGGACAGTAATTTTCTTTCATATGGTGGCAGGTTATCTCTTATAACTAATATCCTTCTTCCCATTACTTATCATTGGATGCAAAGCAATATAATACCTAAAAACATTATCAAAAAAATTGAGACTACATTAAATAGATTTCTTTGGAGAACCAAGTACAATGTGAATGCCATTTACTGGTCTACTTGGTCATTCATTTGTAAACAATTTGGAGAAGGAGGTCTGAATATCAGAAAACTTGATGATATTCAACAATCCTTCTCCCAAAAGCTATCGATTAAATTTCGAAAAAATAATTGTTTGTGGTCCAACATTATGAATAACATATATTGTAATAATTTTCATGCATTGTATGTAACTAACAGAAGAGGTTCATTAGTATGGAATACGTTGAGTAACATTAGAGAGCAAGCTGACAAGAACATAACCTGGATCCTTGATCGTGGAGAGATCGACTTTTGAAAGGATTCTTGGCATAATCTGCCATCAATTACCAATCAAAACAACATCAACTGGTATCTTGATGCTAAAGTTAAAACGTTTTGGAAGAATAACATTTGGGATCTAAATGAAATGCAGGATAACTTATCAAATGACAGACTTGACATAATCAATAAGCTCAAAGTTTCTGACACTGAGGATATTATATGCTGGAAGCTTTCTAAGGACATGAACTTCAACATGAAACAAACATGGGACAATCTGAGAATCAAGCATACTTTCTCTAACTTATTCATGACGATTTGGAATTCCAACATACCCAGGAAGTTCTCATTTATTACTTGGAAACTAATTCACAACTTTATATCTCTTGATTCTATTATGATAAAGAAGCATCTTAGCTTAGCTTCTAAGTGCATGTTTTGTGATAACTGTGAAGATAAAAATCACCGTTTTATCAGCTGTACATTTTCCTGGAAAATTTGGAACTGGTTTGCTTGTATTTTCAATATCAAAATTAACCATTACATGGTTCTAACTTATTTGCTTAGATGCTGGTTCTGGTTTTCTAGGAAAAAATTTCACATCACTCATCTAATACCTCAAGCTATATGCTGGGTGATTTGGAAAGCTAGGAACACTATAAAATATAAAGGAAATCAGTTTAGTGTCAACAAAGCTATTGATCTTATCATCAGCATTATTAAAGGCATAAATGTTTCTAATAAGCTTAATTACAAGCACTGGTCTATGTCTTTTACTGCAAGTACTTCACTAGGCTGTTCTTCTATTGAAAATCATAAAAAGCGAGTGTACCTGAGATGGTTACCTGCTCTGTAAACTCGTCTTAAAATGAATGTTGACGGAGCCTGTGCTACTAACGGAGAATCATGAGCTGGTATTCTGATAAGAAATAGCTCGGGCAAGATAGTTCAAACAACTGGGAAATTATTCGGAAAATCATCTCCTCTTCTAGCTGAAATGAAAGCATTGCTCGAAGGTTTAATAATATGTTACAAGAACAACTGGACTCACATCGAATTGAATCAGTTTCGCTTGTTCTTATAAACGAGCTGACAAGAACCAGTGATACTGGTTTTGAAGACCCTAAAGTAAGTACCTGCAGAAAACTTATTAACAAAAACACGAGTCTTAAGCATATCTCTAGGGTCCAAAACCAAACAGCTGATTGGCTTGCGAAATGGACCCTAAAGTGTAAGCTTAAACACACTTTTTATTAGTCTAATGCCCCCCCCCCCCCCCAAAAAAAAAAAAACTTCTTGCTATTGCTTTTCTTGAAAGCATTGAGCTTGGCTACATAAATTCTGATTAATCCTTCAAATAGCTTGGATACTGCTGCTGTTTATGTTGTCAATGTAGAAATGGAAAGGATGAGCCAGAAGAAGCAAGGAAAGGTAGATGAAAGATTGAAGATGAGGGTCGTATTCTTGTTGGATTTGCTCAGTAGGATTTTGTTCAATATGGAAGGCCTTAAAAATTCAATGTTGTTTTTATTTTGTATTGGAGGGAAACTTTGGCTTCAATTTTTCATCTAAATTTGGAAATAGGGTTATTTACCTTTTGAACCCTAGTAATTTATAAACATTTAATTATTCAATAATAAAATTTCTTTTAATTAAATATATATGACAGCTTCTTGTATATTCTAAAAACATTTAAAATAAAAATATATTTTTACCTATATCCTTATATCTCATCTTTCTGCATGTCTTTTTACCGGTCTCGTTTATAAAAAAATTAATAAAGCAACTATGCTTCAAGTAGTATACTATTTGCAATTATAAATTTCTTTTTTTTCGATTCTAGTTCATTTTCGCCGTCATATTTTTCGAATTGCAATAATTCTTGTTTTTTTTCATAATTAGAGACTGAATTACAGAAGAAAAAAAAGAAAAAAACAATTAAGTAAATGAACTAAAATCGAAAGCTTTATGCAATTAAGTAAAACATTTTACTTAATATAAAAACTAACCATAAACCGTACTTTTAATATTCCTATCATTGTTTCTATTACTTATCAAATTTGCAGTTCTTTTGTATTCTCTCTAACATTTTTCTATAGGTTCTTCGAGTGTCTTAGTTCTATTTTTTTAGGAGTTGTGTTTTGCCAGAGCTAGTAAGAGAAATTCAATATGTATTGTTCTCTAAGCAAGAACCAATAGCTTCCGCATCAAGACTTAGAATAGCATTTGAGAATAATCTAGCTAATGGTAAGTTTATTATTTCATGTTCATATTATTTCTATTATAAAGGAATTGAAATTTCTGGATTGAAATGAATATCCTAAATTAAAATTTATATTTAAACAAGTGGTATCAGAGCTTTTATTCCTCGTCGTGTATCAATAAAAGCTATGAAAGGTCATGAGTTCGAATCCCTCTACATACGATTTCTCGGCTGAGCTTGTCATCTTGTGTGGTTTACCTTCTGGTGTTGGTTTGCAGGCTATCGTGTCAGACTGAGGGTTTACCCTTTGCGCACTCATTGCACTCTGAGTAGCGGCTGCGGGTTCCCTCCAAAAAAAAATAAAATGAATTATTTGTTTTAATTGATTCAATTGGGAGAAAACCCTTCCAATTTTTTTTATGGTTTCTATTTAGAGATATATGCATGATTATGAGTTAGGTGCGCACATAATCTCATGTTTAAGGCTTGATTGATGCGCTCGATGGACGTAATTGTTCATTTCTCATTGTATGTTTATGTGGTTTTCCGAATTTGAAAAAAATATATGATTAAACCCTAGTTTAGGACATTTAAGAGTTAGTACAAGTGCAGTTCGCCATGACCAACATCAAGATCATCACAGTGAATGCACTTCATTCACTTCACCGCGACTATCCCAGTTGTGGTCACGTCAAAAGCGCACTACAGTTTTGATTTTTGGTGTCGTACTTCAGAAAAGAATAATTTGGTGCTCGATTATCCAACTAAGGTGGTTTGTTTTATTTGCCCAAAATTCAGAGCTATACTGGATAATTTAATTACTTTAATTTTTTTAATATTATATGTATGTATGTTTCTAAGTTTATCGCGTGTTCAGTATAGTTTGAAGAGTTGAAAGATGGTCCGAGGGTGATTTTGCTATATGAGGATTTGCTGTTAGAGGATTTGGAGATAGAGGAATATTAGAGTATCAGATTTAGAGAGAGAAAATGCCAAAGTAGTAGAGAGAGAAAATCGTACTATTCATCTCGAAATTCGTGAAGCGTGTGAGGTCCTTTTATAGTACAATTGTGGACCCCACACGCTTTAATTCGGGTTAATCACATCTTTTGGTCCCTACTCTAAAATTCTTTCCTATTTTGACTACATCTTTACAATTAACGCACTTTGGCCCATATACATCTATTTCTATGCATTTTGGCCCTTATACATTTATTTCTATGCATTTTGGCCCTTATACATTTATTCTCCTTATCAGTAGCCCCCCAGTCTTAGTAAAAAATTGTTTTGCTAAAACTGAACAATTCTTCTATCCAGCCAAAATCTCTTCGAATTTCATAAGTCCCTCAGGCATAAAAGTCGCTTCTTCGAAAGATTGTCTCTCCGAACTTCATAAGTCCCTCAGGCATAAAGGTCGCCTCTTCGAAAGATTGTCTCTCCGAACTTCATAAGTCCCTCAGGCATAATAAGTCGCTTCCTCGAAAGATTGTCTCTTCGAATATCATACCAAGATCCCTTCGATTTTCTGCTGTACCAAGTAGCCCCCCAATCCTTGTAACATTTTGAGCAAAATGTTCGACGGACAATTATATACTTAGGCAAAAAATGGTGCTAGGATTGATGATGTCACTGCACAGATACCAACGTCAGCATGCATTTTGAAGAAACGGTTCCTATTCTTTTGTCAGGAAACCCTTCCGCTTCTCATGCCAACCTCTGACACAAGACTCTTCATCTTCTAGTTTAGCTAGGCTGTCATATATTACTCACCTATAATGACCATCATACCCCTAGGCAAACAACATAAAAATGTCCCCAGGCTCCTGTTACAAAAGAAGCCCACTAAGCTTCTATAAATATCAACCTCTCTCTTCATTAATGTAACTTTTGTTCAATCATTTCTAGAGAGATAAAACTGGCGCATAAAGCTCGTCGAATTCCTGATTGGCTGTTGATTAGTAAACGGTTCGAGGAGAGGGTTGCCGCTGGCGAAGACGTAAGGCCTCATCCCCCGCCATTGACTACAACATTCTTCGGTCCTTGGCCTCCTTCGGACAATTCGACTGCCATTATTCCTCGTGAAGTAGCTCGTCAAAGCTTACTCAGTGAAAACAGCCCTCCGAAAGACATGGGGAAAGAAAAATCTCACAAGCACTCGTCAGGTTCGAAGAGGAAAAAGTCACATAGAGATAGAAAAAATTCTCACGAGCGAAAACGGGCTAGAGGGGCTTCCCTAACCATTCGAGAACCCACTGTCTCAACTAATGTTGAAGACCACCCCCCAAAATCTCCAAGCCCGCGAAGGACTTCGAGGAGTCCTCCTCGGAACTCCGTTAGTCCTCCTCGAAGGCAAAATTTGGAGCACAATGTCGAAAGTTCTCCTCGAAGGCAAAGGCTAGAACACGACACTGGAAGTCCTCAAAGGCAAAACTCAGAACATAATACCGAAAGTCCTCCTCGAAGGCAAAGGCTAGAACACAACACTGGAAGTCCTCTTCGAAGGCAAAACTCAGAACACAATACTGGAAGTCCTCTTCGAAGGCAAAACTCAGAACACAATACTGAAAGTCCTCCTCGAAGGCAAGGAACAGAAGTTTCTAGTCTGCCCTCCACACCATCCATGACTATCCACGGCACTCAGTTCTCTCCTTCAAGAACACTTATCACCGAAGAGGATATGCGGATTAGGCATGAGGAAACGTTAGACCCCATAGTTATGAAACCTTTCAACAAGTTCCTTGGCCGGAAAAAACCCATTACCTCCTCGTCAGTCCCTACAAATGGTGGTACTTCCTCTTCGACAATATCCGAGGGACAAGCTCACCGGATTGCACCAAAATCAAAGGGAGATGTAACTTTGCCCTTGGAGTTAGACAACATCGCCGGAAATAATATTAGAGGCATTGAGAACAAACATATGGTGGCCCTGGCCAATATCAAGTACAAATACTTTTCTGAGGATGAAGAGACAATGCTTAGGGCTCGATGGGGCATTCCTTCTTATATTGGTATCAGATTTCCCTCCGAAGGAGAGACGCCCTTGTCTGTGAGGGATCACGAGGTAGTGGTGTACACAGAAATCATGAACTGGGGGCTAAGGTACCCCTTAGACCCCTTCTTTATTGAATACCTTGCCAAAATAGATCTCTGTCCCTCACAAGTTGGGCCCAACATGTGGTTCACATTGATGGCTTGCATAATGGCCTCAAGGCTTTCAGGCCAAGAATTTATGCTGGAACAAATAATCGGTCTAGCTGGCCTTGCTCGAAACCCTTACTTCCCCTTCTACTCAATGACATTCAACCGGGGGAAAAAGGTGTTAAAGGACCTCTTAGAAGCAGACAAAAAATGGAGGCAACAGTTCCTTTTTTTCTCTGGATGTTGGGAGACCGGCTCCCAAGCCACCCCTTCGAATCCACATAAACTTTCCTTGAAATGGACCATGAAATGTAAGTGCTCCTCGAATCGTTAGATGCCTTCGAATGTTTAATTTTTCTGTACATTTTTCTAAGTTAATTACTTCTTCGAATCTCATAGTTGCCTCGAAGAATTGACACCCTCGAAAACACATACGTCTTCGAACAGCATATTGATTATAACCATTTTTCTCCTTTATTATCTGGTTCAGCTATGACCGGAGTATCCAAACCGTACACCGACTATGTCGAAGGAGCTACCACTGTTTTCACTAACCTTCGTTTGTGGGCAAAAGAACAGTGGGATAATCGTTTTCGTCGTTGCTTCGTCGATGAGAACTTGGCCAGAAGTCGACTCTGGAGGCTTAACCCTCTAGATCGTATAAGTATGAGGGCCCTGATGACTCCGCCTTCTGAACGCGAAGTGTTAGAGCGATGCAGCAAGCCGGATGTGATCATCTATTTGCCCAAACGCTCTCGCTCACAAAGTCATTTGGATGACTCTCCAGAAGAAGAGGCTGTACCACCTCAACCAACAAATCCCAAACCACTTGCCAAGGCTAACAAACCACATTCTTCGAGGGACATAGGGGCTTCGAATTCTAGCAACCTTCGAGAAACAGACGGGGCCCCTCGAAAAGATGGAACTCTTCGAACAGATGTAACCCCTCGGACAGATGGAGCCCCCCGAACAGGCACCGGTGTGACGATAAATACCACTCCGTTACCCCCTGCTACTATCCTTCCAACAAAGAAGGACAACAAGAAAAAGGACTTGAAAGGAAAAGGTATCCTTCTTGAGCCCATAGAAGAGCAATCTGAGGGAGGAGAAACTCCTGACAATGATGGGTGGACTAACTTCAACAGAGAAGGCCAAGATGGAGCAGTTGATGTTGAAAGCAGGGGTGGCCTATCCCCCAAGGAAACCTCCTATCAGACTTTGCACTCCCCACTAACTGAGGCCTCTCAACCGGCCTCCTTCGAAGGTAGTCCCAGGCTGGCTCCTATCCCTGCTCCTCGAACAAGTCCCCCGGTACTTGTTCACCCTGATGTGGCCTGTGGCAATTTTTCTGAGCTTAATTCTGCAGATCTAGGGTCTCCTTCGAGCTCCTTCGAGGTCCCCTTAGATGATGAGTTTTCAATGAGTCTGCGAAGGCTGCTTCATACATCAGTGACTCGAGGAAAGAAATTGCGCCATCTCGAAAAGCGCAAGGATCATTATAAGTTCAAGGCATCGGTTGCTGCTGCTAAACTCGAGGAGGCCAATAAAGAGCATGCAGTCGTCGAAGTCCAAGCGGATGCCTTGTATGAACGTCTCTCTGCGGCTGAGCATTATATCACAATAATAGAACAATGTTGCCAGGAGGAGAGAGACTTATACCAGAAAAAGACCAATGCCCAAGAGCGGCTAATTGCTGAATATAGAGCAGGGCATCGCAAGGCATGCGATGCATTCGAACAATGCAGTGAGGGTTTTAAAAACGTAGTTGAGGAGCGCGATAGTTTGAAGAGAAAAATTAGAAGTTTCCCAGTGGAGATCGAAGAGGCAAAAGAGAAAGGTGCAGATGCCTATGCTGCCACATGTTCGAAGACTTTACCAGCTCGAGACGCTGCCATTCGAGCTGGCTTATTGACCCAAATATACAGTGAGCACCCTGAGTATGAACTGGGTCACTTCTGGAAGCTGGTCCCCCCAGAACTCCGTCCACCCCAAATAGTTGTCAGTGAGAGTGAAGACTCAGAAAATGAGGGGAGTGACAATTCAAAGGACGCCGATTAAAGGACAAGGTCGTAGATAGTTTTTTGTATGGCCTAAAAGGCCTTTATTCCTTTTGTGTAATGGTTGGAAGCTGTTGTGCTTTTCCAACAAGTATTGTTCTTTTTGTGTGGCCTAACAGGCCGTAATTCAGCAATGTATTGTTCTTCGAACTTTTCATGGTGTTAGCCCTTCGAACAATGTTCATTTGGACCAGCTTAAATTAGAAATTTGTTAGGTTTTTAACAGACTGAAATATTTGCCTGGTCTTCGAAGTATTTGCATTGAGAAAGATTCAACAAAGGCTATCCTAATAGTAATGCCTTCGAACTTCAACCCGCCGGGTCATCGAAGAATTGTTACTTAGGCAGAAGCATCCAGTTTTATGTTTATAACTAGGCCTTCGAATTCCACCTTATACGTCCTTCGAACATGGCCCTTCGAACAATAATTACAAAATACATGCACCAAGTTTTACACTTGGCCTTAAGCCTTCAAATTTTGACTTACGTGGCCTTCGAATGTAGCCCTTCGAATGGAGCCCTTCGAATAATAATCATCAATATATGCGCCAAGTTTTACACTTGGTATTAAGAATATTTTAAATCCCAACTCATCGTGGCACACCGTCATGTGACCCGAAGAATAGTCTTAAAGTCCCAAATCATCGTGGCACATCGTCATGTGACCCGAAGAATAGTTTGAAAGTCCCAAATCATCGTGGCATATCTTAATGTTAATTTGGTTCAAAAAATAGGCCGAAGGACATTAATTCGAGGCACATATGAATGCGACTGGAAAAATAGTGCGAGGGACAATAATTCGAAGCACATGTTAATGTGACCCAAAAAATAGTGCGAGGGACAACAATTCGAGGCACATGTTAATGTGACCCAAAAAATAGTGCGAGGGACAACAATTCGAGGCACATGTTAATGTGACCCAAAAAATAGTGCGAGGGACAACAATTCGAGGCACATGTTAATGTGACCCAAAAAATAGTGCGAGGGACAACAATTCGAGGCACATGTTAATGTGACCCAAAAAATAGAGTTAAAGGCAAAGAAACTTTGTATTGATAGGATCACCGGAACACCTCATTAAAACCTTCCTGTGCCTAGCAGGGTAGGAAAGAGTGTGTCCTCACCAAAATTTTTCCCGAGGGATACACTAAATACTGAATGGGGAACAGAAATACAATATTTGCTCCTAGCTCTGCTAATCGAGATACAGCTTTAAATGCTCAATATTCCAAGGTAAACGAAGATGTCGCCCATCTTTATCCTTCAACCGATAAGTACCCGGTTTGATTTTTTCAGTGACCATGTATGGGCCCTCCCAATTGGGACCCAGCTTCCCCAACCTTTTGTCCTTGGTGTGTAAGAAGACTTTCCGTAGGACCTTGTCTCCCACCTGAAAATCTCTATGGTTAACTTTGGATGCAAATCGGCTTCGCATAAGAGTTTGATAATGAAGAGAAGTCAATTGCGCCCGCTGCCTCTTTTCCTCCACCAGGTCTAACGCCAAAGCTCTATGCTCTTTATTGGCATCTGAGTCATAAGTTGCTATACGGTGTGAGGGGAAGAGGAGCTCTGGTGGGACCACGGCGTCCATTCCATAAACTAAGGCAAAAGGGGATACAGCGGTAGCTGTTCGTGGAGTCGTTCGATAAGCCCATAGTACTTCCTGTAAATAATCGGGCCATTTCCCCGCCTTACCTTCTAAGTTCTTCTTTAGCCCGTCGAGGATGGTACGATTGGTTACTTCCACCTGGCCATTTGCCTGAGGATGAAATGGCGCCGAGAAACATTGTCGTATACCCCTTGACACACAAAAACTCTGAAATTCTTTGTTATCGAACTGTGGTCCATTGTCCGTTGTAATCTGCAACGGCATCCCGAAACGACAACAAATATTAGATAAAACAAACTTTATCACCTCCTTGGCTTTCGTTCCTGCAAGTGGCTCAGCTTCTACCCACTTAGAAAAGTAATCAACGGCTACAATTATCGTCTGTCTGCCCCCAGAGGCCATAGGTAGAGGTCCAACCAAATCAATGCCCCATCTGTCAAAAGGAACCGCCTCTGGGACGCTTTCCATCAGTGCTCCTGGCTTATGGATTATATTAGCGTACCGCTGGCACGTATCACAACGTTTGACCAAATCTTTTGCATCGGTCGAAATAGTTGGCCAGTAATAACCTGCCAAGAATACCCGGCGAATCAAAGCTTTATATCCACAATGAGCGGATCCTTCGCCGTCGTGTAACTCGGAGAGGATAATTTGTGACTCGGGTTCGTTCAAGCACCTCAGTAATGGCCGGCTCAGAGATTTCTTATACAACGACCCGTCCAACAAAATATAACCGTGAGACTTGAATCTGACTTTTCTGGCTTCATATTTGTCGGCGGGTAAAATGTCACGGGCCAAAAAATCAATGATGACTGTTCTCCAATCAGGGGTAATCGCATGATTTTCCTCTGAGACATTCATCACATGGTCCTTAGTGATAGAGATCGACGGGCATGTCTGGATCAAAACCCAAGGATAACCTTCTGTCCGTGAAGCAGAAGCAAGAGAATCTGGTACGGCATTCATTTCCCGTCGGACATGCTCGAATTTGACGCCGTCGAATCCTGACGCCAAATCTTTCATTAGTTTTAAGTATTGTACCAGTGTTTCCTTCCTTGCCTCGGATTCCCCTGAAACCTGATTTATCACCAACTGAGAATCACTGACCAATCTTATCCGTCGAGCCCCGCATATCTGTGCCAACCGCAGACCCGCTAAAGCTGCTTCGTACTCAGCCTCATTATTAGTAGCTTTGAAACCGAAACGGATGGCTTGGAACATGGCGACCCCTTGCGGGGATATCAACTGAATACCTGCCCCGCAACCTGAAGCGTTCGACCCTCCATCCGTTTGGATTACCCATTCTTCCTCATCAACAATATCTGATACCACCTCTTCGTCTCTATCAGAGTGAAATTCAACCAGAAAATCCGCTAAAACCTGCGCCTTTATCGCTGTGCGAGGCTCAAATGTTATGTCAAAGTCGCCCAACTCAACGGACCACTTAGTCATTCTACCAGAGATGTCGGGTCGCTGTAATAGACTTTTCAGGGGAAACGTCGTCCGGACCACAATTGGATGTGCTTGAAAATAAGGTCTCATCTTTCGTGCTGCTGTCACCAATGCCAAAGCCACCTTCTCCAAAGCAAGATACCGCTTTTCGGCGTCCAGCAAACTCTTGCTGACATAATAAATTGGTCGTAGGAGGGAATCAGCTTCTCGGAGGAGAACGGCACTAACAGCACACGCAGATACGGCTATGTAAACAATCAACGTCTCCCCTACCAGTGGTTTAGATAAAACTTCCGGAGAGGTTAGATACTCCTGAATTTGACGAAACGCCGTCGAGCATTCGTCGGTCCAACTGAATTGCTTCGCATTCCGCAAAACTTTAAAGAATGGGGCACATTTGTCCGACGAACGGGAGATAAATCGATTGAGGGCAGCCAATCGCCCTGTCAGGATTTGTACCTCTTTAATGTTTCGAGGAGGGCTCATAGTGATCAACGCTCGTAATTGCTCCGGATCCGCCTCAATACCTTTCTCACTGATCATGTAGCCAAGAAATTTACCTGACCGTACTCCAAAAATGCACTTTTCTGGATTAAGTTTTAGGTTAACCCTACGCAAATTGTTGAATGTCTCTGTGAGGTCGGCAAAATGGTCGTCGTCCTTCTCACTTTTGACCAACATGTCGTCGATATAAGCTTCCATATTCCTCCCAATCTGCTCCTCGAAGGTCTTATTAACCAGTTGCTGATAAGTTGCCCCCGCGTTTTTTAACCCAAATGGCATGACTTTGTAACAGTACAGACCTCGCCCGGTAATAAAAGAAGTACTCTCCTCGTCGTTAGCAGCCAATCGGATTTGATTGTATCCTGAGTAAGCGTCCATGAAGGATAGCAACCGATTTCCGGAGGTCGAGTCTACTAACTGATCAATGCGCGGGACAGGAAAAGGATCCTTAGGACAAGCACGGTTCAAATCCGTGAAATCGATGCACATTCTCCACTTGCCATTCTTCTTCCTCACCAACACGGGATTCGATGCCCATAGGGGATAGTGCGACTCGCGAATATGACCAATACTTAAAAGTCGTTCGACCTCCAATAAGATTGCTGAGGCCTTTTCCGGGGAGACAGGCCTCCTTTTTTGAACTATTGGTCGGACGTCCATCCGCAAGGCGAGCTGATGACATATAATCTCCGTCGGCACCCCCGTGACATCCTGTGCACACCAAGCAAACATATCGAGCCTGTCAGATAAAAAATCAATTAACTTCCCTTTAAATTCGGGGGAGAGGTGGACCCCTATCTTCAGAGTTTTCCCAGCCATGAACTCGTGTGCCGTAGCGTCCTCCTCTGGGACCTGAAATCCGGGGGCCTCCCTCGGATCATCACAAGGAATGACCTCGGAGGGTGGCCCCTTTAATTGCTATGCTGAGTCTGGAGGCCCCCCTCGAACTCCCTTAGAAGACAGGGCGATTTGATAGCATTCTCGCGTCATTTTCTGGCTACTTCTGACCGTGCCAATATTGTTCCCGATAACATATTTCAGACACTGATGCACCGTGGAGATGACGCCGTGCATCCGTGATAACCAAGATCGACCTAGAATGGCATTATATGAGGTGGGAGCGTCGACTACAATGAAAAGTACCTCCACTTCTTTTTTGAATGGTCCACGCCCCAACTCTACCATACATTGAAATTCTCCCACGACAACCGCGGTAGCTCCAGTAAAACCTACTATCGTTCTGTCAGATTTTCGGATAACCGGTGGGTCAGAAATGCGGCGATAAGTGCTCATAAACAGAATGTTCGCAGAGCTTCCTGTGTCAATAAGTATTTTTTGAATCTGATCCCCAGCAATGCCCGCCGCGATCACTACAGCGTCCTCATGGGGGCCTGCAATATTACGCATATCATCATCATCAAAACAAATAATAGGCGAAGGCGACCGATGCATTTGCGCGGAGACTCCAGCTTCGATCTGGGTGGTCAAATTCACCATGTGCCTTTTGCGCGAGCTGTTCGAATTTCCTGCAATAGTGTCTCCGCCGAAGATTGCTAATGACTCAAAAAATGCGCACAGACTATCCACTTTCCCCTTCGGGATTTCTTCTTCGACCAAATTCACATTGTTCCTCCCAGCTTTCGGGTCCAAATACTCTTGCTCGATGTCAAAGTCATCAAACCCTTCGGAAATCACCATGGTCGTGTCAGTATTCTTCGAGACAGCTTTTACCACGGCATTCTTCTGGGAGTGCTTTTTGACATACTCTAGCAGCATCCCGTTCTCAACGAGAGACTGCACCTCCTTCTTGAGGGCTATACAATCTTTGGTGTCATGACCCACATCCTCGTGATACTTGCAATATTTGTTAACGCTTCTGCTCTCCCTTGGTGTCTGTATGGGAAATGGTTTCCTAAACGTGACCGAAGATTTAGCTTTATCAAATATGGCAGCGACATTTTCCGTCAACTCCGCATAGTAGTCGGGCCGAGTCCACTTGTTCGACATATATCTTCCCCCCTGACTGTGGTTTGAGTGATTGCCATAATAATGCTGATTTGATTTTTGCCTTGGAGGATACTGACCCGTGCTTTTAGCCTGAACAGTCGACCGAGGGCCCTGGGTGCTTGACTCAGTCCTCTGAAACTGATTATGGTCCAATTGCTCTCCGGATCCTTTCTCTGAGGCTTGGGTTTCCTCTACCAGAATTCTCTTTTCAACTTGGTCCAGCAATGCTCCAAAAGTCATTGCTTGGCTTTCTGCCACCGTGTCTTTCAACAATCCGGGGAGCAATCCCATCCTGAACGCGGCTAGCGCCACCGAATCCTTACAGTACTCCATGTCTGTCTTAGTCTTGACAAAGCGATTGGTGTAGTTTTTGAGGCTCTCCCCCATTTTTTGTCGGCAGTATATTATAGTGTCCCCGTTGGCCCGAAACTTCTTGCTGCCCACGAAGTGTTGTCTAAAAATGTTCCAGAACATGTCAAAGTTTTTAATAGACCCCTGAGGTAGCGTGTTGTACCACTTAGACGCCACTCCCTTGAAAGTTTGAGAGAATGCTCTGCACAAGAGCTTATCATCGTCGTCGAAGTTTATCATGAAATTCTTAAATTGCTCAATGTGATTATCCGGATCCTGAGTCCCATCGAACTTTTCAAGCTTCGAAATGTCAAAATGCTTTGGGAGATTCCCCACTAAGATCTCCGAGGACAGAGGAGAGGCTCTCCAGTTGTGCCCTGTGCGATAAACATTGGACCTTAAATTGTCATTGTTCGAGAAGTACAAGCCTTCCTCCGAGGGCAAAGTGTATTGCTGTTGCCATTCCGAGTTCCGAGGACCCGCATCATCCTTCCCCGGACACTTTACCTGCTCGTGAGAGCGATCGTCTACTCGGTCGCGGCGACTCTTCTCCCGCGAGGATTTCCTCTCCGAACTCCTTCCCCTCCGGGCTTCATTTCGCCTTCGATGACATTTCTTCCTCCTGTGATATCTTCGAGGAGACGACTCAGAAGTACTATCCTGCGAATAATCGCTCGAGGGAGCTGAGTCCGAATGGTATTTTTCTTTCCTCCTTGGAGACCGTCGCTCGCGCCTCCGATATTTATCATCCCTTTTCCTGGAACGAATTTCAACATCCCGTTCCTCCCTTTGTTCGACGGGCTCTCTTCTTATCTCAGATCGAATATTTCCTTGGGCGGCTTCTTTCTCCGCCTTTAACCTCTCTATTTCCAACAGCAGCTCATTCCTCTGAGCTAAGAGGGCGGAGTCATCGAAGACATTCTCGACTCGCTGACCTCTTTCTCCATTGGATTCCAAGTCGTGCTGAAAATCATCGCCTTCCATATTTTCCTCACAAGGGTCAACTAAATCGTCCCCCCGACCTTCCATGGTTCTCCTCGGAATAGGAATTATTTCTAGGGAGTGATGATCGCCGGAACGATTCTCGTTTCCCACAGACGGCGCCACTGAAGAGTTGAAAGATGGTCCGAGGGTGATTTTGCTATATGAGGATTTGCTGTTAGAGGATTTGGAGATAGAGGAATATTAGAGTATCAGATTTAGAGAGAGAAAATGCCAAAGTAGTAGAGAGAGAAAATCGTACTATTCATCTCGAAATTCGTGAAGCGTGTGAGGTCCTTTTATAGTACAATTGTGGACCCCACACGCTTTAATTCGGGTTAATCACATCTTTTGGTCCCTACTCTAAAATTCTTTCCTATTTTGACTACATCTTTACAATTAACGCACTTTGGCCCATATACATCTATTTCTATGCATTTTGGCCCTTATACATTTATTTCTATGCATTTTGGCCCTTATACATTTATTCTCCTTATCATAGTTAAGTTATGTATATATGATAGGACTATGTGTTTCTATTGGATTATACAGAATGTGTTTGCGTTTAGGTTAACTGATTATTCAAAGTGTTTTCTATGTTTGATACGTGTTTAGAAATTTATTGTTATGTGCCATTATTATATGCGTATCAAGAACCATCTATTGATGTGAGGGTGTGGTCATAGAATGGATGGTAATTACCCATTACTGCTGGAACATGGACTATATGATATACAGAGTGATGAACTACATGTCGAGGGATTGTTTTGTTTCACATACATGGCGTTTGATTGGCGTTTGAGTGTGATTCTATATTCATTTAAGTGTGATTCTATAGTCAAGTTTGAGACGTAAAATTTGAAAAAATAATCCTTAATATAGAACAAAAGTGGGATTTTTGTTTTTTGGATGTTCACAACAAGTGTGAAAAAACAACATGACAAACTGACTTAAGAAAGACATATTTTTGCAGTTCGTTATTCAATTTAGTTTATTTTTTTATTGTACCTAAAATTTACAGATTTACATGATCATTCAATTTAAATTTTGAATAACCGAGTAATTAAATCTCACGGATCCAAAATTGACCAATAACAAACTTACATTTAATTTGTCAAATAAAAATAAATATTAAGAAATATGGATAATTATGTTACACCAAGTTTCAGACCTTAAGTAAGCCTAGTTTATATTTTAATTTATATCCAGCTTTTCGAGATCTTTGATCCTTATTCAATAGATATATTAAATCGTCAAAAATTAAATGATATTAAAACATTTTTACATATAATTGTAATATATTGTTTTCTTGTAGTTCTTGGGAATCTTTGATCATCATTTAGTGGATACATTAAATCGCTAAAATTTAGTGATGGTAAAACTTATTTGCCTATAGTGGTGAAAAAAGTATAGAGTCGTTGCAAAATGAATTAGTTGTATAACGTGTTGACATCTACCGTCTTCGTTAAGGATTGCAATTAATAAATTTTATAATGATGTTTATCAAACTATGTATCATTTAAAAAATAAATTGTAATACTAAAATGATGAATAATTCTTTATAAAAAATATTCAAGTCGTATGTCCCAAAAGGAGGTGGACAATCTAGTTGATAAGATTTTTTATAATCTCTCAAGTAACTTGGAAATTTATATATGATGGATACAAGGGAACATACCAAATGAATGAAATTTGATGTATCTAGAGTAGTGGAGTTTTTGAACAAAACTAGATTGTTATTAGCAAGATATTTTGTTCAAAAACAAGATATGAGATATTTTATTCAAATATAAGATATGAGATATTTTGTTTATAATATTTTGGGTTTTTCTAAGCATATATTTTCACTATAGTGGAGTTCATTGACAAATTCAAATAGTTTGTCATATATGTTTGTGGCGGTTACTATTCAAAGGAGGTAATAATGTTATGACTCAATTTTTGGGTCTACATAGTTAAGATATGTAACAGTTCCTTATTGAACGAAGCTCATATGGAGAAAACTAGTAAAATGAGTACGTTATGCTTCAATGTAGCGGAAGTATTGTATAAGAAATTTGTACATTTAAGGATAACTATCTAGTACAAGCAAAACATTATAAGCCTAAGATTTAGAAACTAGAGCGTGATACAGTAATAATGATCTCAATTAGCAATAAATTCCATTCTATCACAATTATTTTAGAAACCCACTACCCAATTTAGATATGAGGTAATTAAGTTATTTTGAGGATATTTAGTTTGTGGGAAAATATTCAGCGAACAACCTTGATATTAGAAATAAATATAATTGATTTGTTTAGATTCAAACTATAAGGATTTGATCATCATGTTTCAATCATCTCATTATTCACCTTTAGAAATCAACGTTCAAATTCTTACTCAACATTAAAGAGTGCTAGTTGGTCATGAAGGACAAACTAAACATCATCAATAAATTATCTGAAACTATGTTAGTATAGTACGTAACATAGAAATTCAATTTCAGCTTTTGTAATGCCATCAAACAATTACTACAAGAATATTAAGATAATTTATGGTGAAATAAAAGAATCAAAGTTTTATCGTATGTAACACTATATAGATCTCCATAAGAACATTATATATATTGTAATGTAAATAGGATAATTTAGTTTATGCTTTCATCAGATCACATTCAGACTTTCAATGTTTAAAAATGAACTATTGTAACAATGATAAAAATTGATATATATATATATATATATATATATATATATATATATATATATATATATATTCAGAAGGTATTATTATACCAAACATGTTTCATTCCTTCTGAAAAGATTAACCTTTTAAGACAATTTATTTTTCAAATTTCTCAACGCACTATTTTAAGATTATTGTCACACGTCTTGGACACTTTATAAAATTAAGATTCATTAGAGTAATATTAGGATCAAATTTTTATTAATGGTAAGATTGAGATAATTTAATATATATATATATATATATGTTCAATTCAAGAACTATATTAACTAAGAATGAATATTTGTAAAAGTTAATTAGTCCAAAGGAAGATTAAGAAGACTGTAACAATCTAATAGAGTGAACAGTCTCTTCTACTTATAAATCCATTTATGATATTAAGTTTAAGTACATTAATAGTTAAATCTTAGTCTAACGAAGTTGAAATATCTTTTACTATTGATATTAACTTAGTAAAGTATTATAAATTTTATTAATATGTGAATTCAAACTTAAAGTTGTTTGACAGATTAATTACCATAAATTGCAGTAACCTATTGCATGCCATCAATAAATTTATGTTAATGAGATCAAGTTTGAGACTTAAAGTTGTTTGTATAATTAATTATCATAAGTTACAGTGACATATTACTTGCCATCAATAAATTTATATTAGTGAGTGTCTTATGTATTAAGAAACCACAAATAATTACTATTACTCTAGATAATATAGTGGTTTTATCACATAACACACTCATTAACAACATGATAAAGTGTTATGGCATGAAAACAACAAACCTCCACTTTTATTGAGTTTATTTAAGATACTTTTTTAGTTAAATATCTCAAGACCTATTCGGAAATTTAACAAGTGCAAAAGAGTTCCTATGTTTAAATAAATGAACTCTTGATGGACGCATATGGTCAATTTAGGATAAGCTATAAAAATCATCTTAAATAAAAAACTAAAATGATTCCAGGGATAAATGATTGTACATATGATATAGGTAATTTAATATTAAATATCCAACATCTCATGATGACATAAAGAAAGCCATGAAATTATAGAGATCATTTAAATTGTATGACTTTATAGGCTAAGTATGTTACCATGTAATTTAGCCCTGCGTATTTGTAGCCTCTTTAATAAAATTCAATAAAGAAAAGACAATCACTTCTTTATAATCAAGGAAATATAGTTAGAGTAAATAAAACAAACTCTTTTAATTCGAGTGAGATTATGATAAAGTGGAAAGATTTATATTTCTCTTTTCATCTCTTTATAATCTATATTGTTAATTCTTAGAGTCTTTTATAATAGAACATAAATATGGACATTGTTAGTCTAATAGATATTCACATTTAGTTTGAGTGTTGTTTTGACTTCAGGAGGGATTTGATTTAAATTCATAATTGAATTCAGATAAATTTTCACTATTTTAGATTTTAATATTGTTGTATGCATACACTTAAGTAATCAATAATAAAATGGTTATTTTTTCACTACTTTAAATTTAATTATTATCAATTATACAATTATTTACTTTTTAGTTTTCCTCTGAAATTCAGCGATCTCAATTCAGTAGGACTAGTTGAAAAGTAGACATGTGTTGATTACAGCGTCTTACTTTCATGTTGCACTCCATGCAAAGCCAGGCTCAGTAAATAGGTATTAAATAATGTGATTTATTGTATAATCATTAGGCAACATGAGCCATGATGGAATTCTTTGGTTTGTACTAGTTGTGGCCTGACATGGATAGACGTTGATATATTATTCGTGAACAACAATGTTATATAATAAGGAAATCCTAAAATGGAAGCAACCTGAGCCATGATGGAATTTTAATGTATTATAAAGTTTATACTAGGTCACACATTATCTTTGTTGTAAATATGTTGGAGATATATTTTTAATAAACTTGTCATAGATTATCGGAAGCAACCTAAAATGGTACTTCGATAACTACAAGGACCAAATGGGCACATGTTGACATATTTGAAGTTAAAGAAATTGGAGATTATTGAGTATTCCGACTTTGTTTTTGGTGGATAAAAGGAAACACTAGAAAGCACTTCGGGAAACGTATTCTCATTAACTGGAGGTGCAATATCTTAGGAAAGTATAAAGTAAACGCTTATTGCATCGTCTACCATGGTGGAAAGTTTGTTGCATGCTTTGAAGAATCGAGCTGGTAAATGTGGTTGCGGAATTCTGTAGCGCAATGCTCTAATAGTAATAAGAACTTGTCTAAGTCAAAACACATAGACATGAAGTTCTTGTCTATTTAAAAGATATTTCAAACGGATCAAGTAAATATAGAACACATCAACCTAAAATCCATGGTAGCAGATCCTATAATAAACGTGGTTTTGCGTAGGGTTTTCTAAGGACACGTTATCAGTATGGATGTAGTTGATTTAAAGGATTGTTACTTTTAGTGGGAGAGTTTGTAATATGATCTGATGTTATATTTTGCAGTATTGTGCCCATTAAAGTTTATTGCAATACATATATATATATATATATATATATATATATATTTGGATATATTTATTGATATCTGTACTCTATTGGATCTCCAAAAGTATGAACCATTTAAGAGTAAATATGTATGATTACAAGTCACGCTACTCTTAGGCTACTCTTAGGCCACACTCCATATTTGGAAAAAGTAATTGATTGATAATGGTAAGATGATTAGTGTTGCATCCTATTGTTTACATTACGAGAAATAGGTATTTATTCTTTTATTGTTATTAGTCATGTACAAGATTGTACCATTTGCCCATAGAAAATGATTAAAAGGATCCTATTAAAGTTGAATATGTATTATTGAGTAACATGTGACGGTCCAAGTGAGAGATTGTTACTTATTTAGTATATATATATACTTATATATGTATATATATTTATGAACCGAAAATAATTTGGTTCGACATGCTAAATAAACATGTTTCGCCATTGTCTTAAGGAATTCCAAATTAAACATAATCGTGCTAATTATATAATTAACTGAATTGGATCTATGAGTGAAAATATGTTATGGGCCCAAGCGTGGTAACCAGGTTGAATTTGGGCACTGTGATGAAAAGAGCTCAAATCCCAACACTTAAGTTTGAGCTAATAATTTAAGGTATAAATTGAATTATAAATTTATCGAGTTATGATCCTTGAACATAAAGAAGTATTAGAGGATGGACTTACAATATTAGACTTCACATTATAAAGACTATAAATAAGGGGCTAGATTTAGGAATGTCATCATCTGAAACCCTAAACACAACATCTGTCGCCTACTTCAGTGTCTGGAAAAGACTTTTCCTTTCCTTAGTAATTTGTGCTCCAGATTTCTCAAGTTCATCTATAAAATCATTGAAAAACGAAAAAAAATATATTAAATGAATAATGATTGACAAACTCCTGAATAATCTTGTTTTGGTTCATTCTAATATGAGTCATAGAAGTTTAGAAAAATACTATTCTTAGTGTTTTGAATAAAGTAATTATCACTTTTGGTTAATTTAGTACATGTAAATTTTTTTCATGGATTTATAGCTAGTTTCACTATATTTTTAGTGTTGAAAAGTATTATTTTTCAAACTACTAACATCTCTCATTTTAATTGAGAATGTTTTTTATTTCTTTTTTTATAAAGAAAGGGTCCTTATAGAAGGATTACAAAAGAAAGGCCCCAAATAAACATATTACAAAAGATATATGCATTATAAGAAATATATCAAAAGTACAAAGAGAAGGCGCGCCCAAAATAGATTTGGGTTCCCTCGCTTTAATTCAAATCGATTAATAGAGAGTCATTCTCAACTAGCGACTCTTCAACTTATGAATCTGCAACTTCAATCTTCTCCTAGTAACAATACTTCAGTTAATCTTTCTGATTCCAGCAGACGACCATTTCCAAGCTTGAAAAAATGTTGTACTTTGAACAGATTTAAGACAACAAGATTTCCAAGAGATAAGAAGATGATAAGTGAATTTCATGTCACTTATTACGTTTCCATTATTCTTAAAATCGTCGCCGGTTAACAATTGTTCGTTGTGTTTCAACGTGTTTTTCATTCATTCTCGTAGGTATAACAATATGCAGACAATATACAAATTTTGGGAATAAAATGCTCATAACGTTCTTAATAATTTATAATTTTGTATGTTTTATTTCCCTTTAACATTTTTATGGCTAGATTGACTATTTTCTATGTTCGTAACCTTCATTTTATTTCAGTGTAAAGGCATGCATATAAGTGACAGTAGTGCTGAGAGATTTCGATAAGAACTGTTAATTATTTAGATTACAATCCAATGATTTTAATATTTCATTTTATTTGGCATCGCAAGAAAATGTTGGTTCCTTTACCTACACCACTAGGCCTTCTGTTCCTGAGAAATTTTTTAGTAAAGGGCTGGAGTTGTACCGTGGTTAAATTATGATAATATTAATAAATTTAGGGTTGAAATTGAAGAAACTGTAATTTAATGTACTTGAGGGCAAGTTTTGAACAAGTTTTTGGTCTGTTGATCCAAAGTCGTACCATATGGGCTGTCCAGTAGAAAGGAAATGAGCTATTTTAGAGTTTTCGATTAGTAACATACAATCGGCCAGAATATAAAGAGAGAAGGGGAGAAGGTAGGTGTCAGCGACTTTGGTATTCTGCAGAATATAGAACGAGAATAGAGGAGAAAAGACAATTGGCTACTTACTTTGGTTCTGCAGAATATAGAACGAGAAAAGAGGAGAAAAGGAAATTGGCTACTTTTCTTTGGTTCTGCAGAATATAGAAACGAAAAAGAGAGAAGCAGAAAAAGAGGCTACTTTTGTTTTCGATCTAGTAGAACAGAAAAAAAGGGAAAAGAAAACGTAATTGAATGCTTTTTTTTTTTCGATCGGCAACAGACAACAAGAAAGAGAGAAAGCAGGTGACAGTTGTTTTTTTTTTTTGGGTTTTCGATGAGAATATACAATCGAGAGGGAGAGAAAGCAGGTGACGGCTGCTTTTGATTTCGACCGGCAGCAGCAACCAGACGGAGATCAAAACACAAGGACAGCCACAGTGGTTTTCCGATCGGCAAAAGCGGGCCACGGCTGCGGTGGTTTTCGATTGGTAGTTTACGGATTGTTTCTGTCAGGCGATACTTTGTGGCTACTGTTTGGTTTGATGTTCTCTAAACGCTTATTCATCTTTTACATCCGTCTTAGAGCTATGTTAACTTTTTCGCCCATGATGATGATTCATTTGATTAGGAACTAATCGTTGTCATGGAACTCTAATGGAATTGTTTGAATAATATTTATGGTTTTATTGCTTGATTGATTTGTGAGATACGTTTATCGGTCACATAGTATGGTTGTGCTTGTCGTTAGATGCGTCGCGAACATCTAGTTTGTTAATATTTATTGAATGCGAAATTGGATTTAAGGATTTAAGAAAATTAACTAACGAGATTAACTTATGCGAGATAAAACATGGAACCCTAACTTCATTGTTTATTTTACTCAGAGTATTAATATACTTAGTCAATATGTAAGATAACTACGATTACTAATCAGATAACACAAAATCAGAATACGCTACCTTTCAGTACACGTAATCCAAACCACTTAAACAACCACAAAAGAGATAGCAGTTAAGCAGACACCGCATGCATGATAATCCTATATGTCTATATGAATTGAGGTACAATTGGTTTTAAGCACAAGTTACCTATTTCGATTACATAGGGTAATATGATATGGTTAATGACATATTACGAATCATGAACAATCACAATATGAATCATTCAAGAACCTATGCTAGCATGGCAAGTTCTAAACCCTTAAATCTACTTTCGCATTCATTAAAGATTAACAAACTAGATGTTCGCGACGCATCTAAAATTAAGCACAATCATACTAGGTAACCGATAAACATATCTTAAAAAATCAATTAAGCAATAAACCCTAAATATTATTCAAACAAATCCGCTATGGTTCCATGACAACGATTAGTTCATAATCGAACATATCATCATCATGGATACAAAAGTTAACATAATTGTTTAGGAAGAATGTAAAAGACGAATAAAAAATTTAGAGAAAGTTAAACCGAACAAAAGTTTAGAGAAAGTTAAACCGAAAAACTGTCTGCCTCCTGCCGACTGAAAATTCAAAACAGTTGTCACCTGTTCCTCTGCCGATCGAAAAAATCGCCAATTACTTTTTCTTCTGTGTTTTGTCGCTGCTGTAAATCAAAGGTAATTAGTGACAGCCAATCTCCTTTTCGTTTCTCTACTCTCCCGAAAGAAAACCCAAAAGCGGCCCTAAATCGAGTCAGTAGGCCACTTGTGTTTTTTCTTTCTCGCCAATAGTCTTTTCTTTTCGTCTCTGTTATTTATAACTTTTCTCGTGAAAACCTAAGAAGCCCATTGCCTTTCGTTCTTTCTCCTGGGCTTTTAATTAAATGCTTCTGCTGGAGCCACACTCATATAATTATATAGTATAGTTATTTAATTCCTTCATTTGTCTATGTTCAGCAGAATAGAACAATAATATTTGTTTTCCTTTTCTCGCTTGTTTTGCACCAAAGAAATCTAAAGCGGTTTTGTATTCCTAAAAAAAATCAAATTACAAATCGTAAAATATTTATGTAAAATAAAATAATATTTTAAACAATATAGCTAAATAAAATATTCGCATTAATCTAATATTTTTTTCTTAATTCAGCATTAATTTCCTTTTATTCTTTGCTTTAATATTTTTTTCTTAATTTAATATTTTAAACAATATCTTAGAAAATATATTTTCCCTTTTTTTTTCAACATTAATATATTTTTCGAGCATTAATATATATATATATATATATATATATATATTTTTTAAAATCACTCGTCATAATATATTTCAAGCATTAATATATATTTTGTTTTTGGAAAATCACTCGTCATAATATATTTCAAGCATTAATATATATTTTTTGGAAAATCACTCGTCATAATATATTTTCGTAGCATTAATATTTTTTTTTCCAACATAAATATATTTTTTCAAGCATCAATATATTTTTCTTTGTTTTCAACTGTTCCAAAATTTCCCTCAAGTACATTAATTTCCAGTTTCTTCAATTTCAACCCCAAATTTATTAATATTATCACAATTTACCCGCGGCACAAGCGTCTTTAAGAATACTGGAAAAATACGTTAAAACTCAACGAATATTTGAGAACCGATGACGATTTTAAGAATAATGGAAGCGTAATAAGTGATATGAAATGCACTTATCAAACCCCCAAACTTAAACCGTTGCTTGTCCTCAAGCAATGCAAAACAGGTTTAACAATTGATGCATGCATGCAACTGAATTTAAATAAATGCAAGAACGCAATGATCCCGAACGAGTAACCATAACTAATTCAGCATAAATGCCTCAACGAATGTAATGACCTCGGAATGTGAAATAAATGGGTACTCAAATGTTAGCAATACAAGTGAAGAAGCCTGCGTGTGTGCTCAAACTCAATCGACATGTTTTTAGTACAAATTAATGGACCTTACTTGTTCTCATCATAATAATCACAAGATTAGAGACGAAATACAACCTAGATTCTTCATAGTCAAGTTGCACATCCATATTTCTCTGGGGTTGTCAAAGATTTATTATGCTTTACTCTATATACAGACACACAAAGGCTTATTTGACCGTGCAATGGATGAGGTCCCTGAAAGACTTATACAATGGTGCCCATGTAACGAGCTTTAGGTTAGCGGATCCCAGACCGGAAAAGTCTTAGGTCACTAGGCACAAAGTCCCCTAGAACTTAATAACTAGAGTACCAAAGAACTCATCCTAGCCAATTTTTACCTTTTTTTGTTTTTTTTTTGTTTTTTTAAGCAATTAGGAATGAGTGCGTTTCACTCCATCTCATTCCACCCCTAGACTACTCGCAATACGCAGCCCCCAACGAGAGGACGTACGTCGACGAGCGGCTATTAGCCTTTGACGCCTAACTGAATAATACACATATTTATCTTTCAACTCCCCCAAACTTATCTTTTTGCAATCCATGAGCTAATAAAGGATTAAGGTGTAATTCTAAACCTAATCAAGGATTATGTATAACCATACTCAAGTGTGTCTGTAACTAGCATAAAACAATCGATGAGTCTACATGTATTAATTGTGCTTCTACATCAAGCAAGCTAATTGACAAGCAACCTAATTAGATTTTATTCCTGCTGTCATTCCAAACAATTTTCATCATTGGCTACTTAAGTAGAAATAACAACTCAAGGGATCAAAGACGTAAAATACATGAAAAAAATGCTATGCTAATAAGCTAACTCAATCCTAAACACAGTCTATATAATCATGGCATGAATATGTAAACAAACATGACTGACATGAATAACTACTATGATGAATGCAACTACAAGAAATTAAAAGATAAAAGAAACACTCCCCTATTCGTCCAGCAGTGTTGATCATTGATTCCCAGTGGGTTGCCTCCCACGAAGCGCTTGTTTAACGTCGATAGCTCGACGATACCACTTGGAATCATATAGTGTCGAGGCTGATGCTGAATGCCTCACGGTTCTCCATATTTCCATAGTAATGCTTGAGTCGTTGACCATTGACATTGAATGCTTTATCTGGCGATTCCTCATAGATTTCAACTGCTCCATGTGGATATACTGTCTTGACTTTAAAAGGTCCAGACCACCTTGACTTGAGCTTCCCTGGGAAAAGCTTTAGACGAGAGTTGAAAAGAATAACAAGTTGGCCTGGATCAAAAGCTTTATGTACAAGCTTCATATCATGCCGTTTCTTGACTTTTTTCCTTATACATCTTCTGATATCTGCTATGGTCCAACCAATGGCTGATTTGAACTTCCCTAGAACTCTTAATAGCTTTTCTTCCTCACTACCTGAAAGGTTAGATGCAATAATAATAGGTAATGTAGATGACTCTCCTAAGTAAGCATACCTGAGATGATCTGGTAGTGGTTTTAGTTCAAGTTTAGGAGCTTCTTCTAGCAAAGGTTTAAGCCTTTCCCGAGAATCCTTAAGATCACCCAGTCCGAGTGACTCATGTGGAATATTGAGCCTCTTTTGATAAGGGGCTTCCTGTAGTAGTTGAACACATTCGGATATCTCTTCGTCTTCTAAGTCAGATTCACCATGTAGAACTCTGCCTAGAACATCTGAACTCGCATACCGATCCACCTCATTGTTGTGCAAAGAATCGATCATATCCAACCTGAAACATTCTTCATCCTCTGTTGGAGATTTCATAGCCTTGAAAACGTTGAAAGTGACATTCTGATCTTGCACTCTCATAGTGAGCTCCCCTTTTTGGACATCGATCAGAGTTTTTCCCGTAGCCAAGAATGGTCTTCCGTGATTATGGGGAGGTTTTTGTCCTCTTCGAAATCCAAAATAACGAAGTCAGCAGAAAAGATGAGCTTGTCTACCTTTACTAAGACATCTTCTATGATCCCACGAGGATATGTGATAGAACGATCAGTCAGCTGCAAAGAGATATTAGTCGGTTTTGGCTCAGGTAGCCCAAGTTTCTCAAACACAAATAGGGGCATCAGATTGATGCTCGCTCCAAAATCACATAAACATTTACTGAAAGTTAAATTGCCGATTGAACAAGGAATGGTGAAGCTTCCTGGATCTTTGAGTTTGGGAGGCAATTTTTGTTGTAAGATCGCACTGCATTCCTCAGTTAGCGCCACTGTCTCAAAATCACCAAGCTTTAGATTTTTCGAAAGAATTCCCTTCATGAACTTGGCATAACTAGGCATTTGCTATAATGCTTCAACAAAAGATATGTTGATGTGTAGCTTCTTGAATACCTCCAAAAATCTCCTAAACTGAGCATCTAGCTTTTGTTTCTGCAACCTTTGCGGAAAAGGTGGAGGAGGGTAGATAGTAGGCTCAACAACTGACTAAGATGGCTTGTTAGGTGGCTGATCTTGACCAGAATTAACCTCAGATGAGGGCTGATTTTGAGCAGAATTTTTCAGAATGGACTGATTTTGAGAAGAATCCACCTCTTGTTCAATTGTGGGGTTCTCAGCAACCTTTCCTGATCGCAAGGTGATAGCTTGGCATTGCTCCTTGCCGTCTCGTTTACCTGGATTATGTTCCGTGTCGCTAGGAAGAACTCCCTGAGGTCTAACAATCATGTTACTGGCCATCTGCCCAATCTGATTTTCCAAGGTCTTGTGAGATACCATCAGACTTTTAATCATTAACTTCATCTCTTCGAATTCAGAGTCTCTCACAGAATATTGAGAAGGGTCAAGATGTTGATTCTGAGGTTGTCTTGGGGCATACTGTTGAGATTGATGTTGCTGCCCTTGTTGCTGAAATCCAGGTGGAGCGTATGGCTTAGCACCATAATGCTGATTACCTTGTTGATTAATGCTCCAACTGAAGTTCGGATGATTTATGTTGCTTGGGTGATAGGTGTTTGAGATTGGTTGTTGATTCTGCCTCTGAAAGTTACTAACAAATTGCACTGACTCAGTAGATATTGGGCATTGTTGAGTGTCATGCCCTCCAGCACAAATCTCGCACACACTAGCTACCTGTTGTACCCCTAGTTTAGTAAAAAAATCTACCTTCATGTTTAGAGCTTCAAGCTGAGCTGCTAAAGCAGTGGCAGTGTCTACGTTAAGAATACCAGCTACTTTATGTTGTGACTGTCTCTGAGAAGGGTTCTGGAATTCATTAGCAGCCATCATCTCAAGGAGCTCATGAGCTTCCTCATAGCTTTTCGTTAATAAGGTTCCCCGAGATGCAACATCGACCATGGGCCTTGTTTGCGCACCCAACCCATTGTAGAAGCAATTTATTACTAACCAATCAGGCATCCCATGATGAGGACATTTTCTAAGCATCTCCTTGTAACGCTCCCAAGATTCACTTAAAGATTCACCATATGACTGAGAAAACTGAGTAATAGCATTCCTCAAGGCGGTTGTTCTTGCCATAGGAAAGAATTTTGAGAGAAATTTCTGTGCTAGTATATCCCAAGTAGTGATCGAGCCTGCTGGTAAAGAGTGTAACCAACTCTTATCTTTGTCCCTCAGAGAAAATGGGAAGAGTCTCAGTCTTATGGCATCATCTGAAACACCGTTGAACTTGAAAGTATCATAAATTTCAAGGAAGGTCATAATGTGCATATTAGGATCCTCAGATGAAGCTCCCCAAACTGACAAGAATTCTGCATCATCTGAATAGTGCTGGGTTTAATCTCAAAATTATTCGCAGCGATATTGGGTCTGACAATACTAGACTCAATATCCATGATCTTTGGTTGAGAGTACTCCATGAGTGCTTTTGGAGCTGGATCTCCCATTGTATACACGCTCAAGTACCTTAAGCACAAGAAACACTCGAAAAGCAAGTAACCGAATCAAGTCAGTAGTTTTATAACGACCCCTGCTGATAAGCAATAAAACTGTCAAATAACACCGAGTCCCCGGAAACGGCGCCAAAAACTTGTTAGTTATTTTCTCACGCAAGTATACGCGGTCAAATCGTAGCAAGTAATAAGTAAGAAAGATCGTTCCCACGAAGACTAGGTGTATAAGACAAAAATTTACTTATGCAACAATGTATGATTATTAGACTACTGCTGGAACAAATAATAAAGTATGGGTGAATGAATATAACTAAGCAAATTAACTAACGAGATTAACTTATGCGAGAGAAAACATGGAACCCTAACTTCATTGTTTATTTTACTCAGAGTATTAATATACTTAATCAATATGTAAGATAACTACGATTACTAATCATATAACACAAAATCAGAATACGCTACCTTTCAGTACACGTAATCCAAACCACTTAAACAACCACAAAAGAGATAGCAGTTAAGCAGACACCGCATGCATGACAATCCTATATGTCTATATGAATTGAGGTACAATTGGTTTTAAGCACAAGTTACCTATTTCGATTACATAGGGTAATATGATATGGTTAATGACATATTACGAATCATGAACAATCACAATATGAATCATTCAAGAACCTATGCTAGCATGGCAAGTTCTAAAACCTTAAATCCACTTTCGCATTCATTAAAGATTAACAAACTAGATGTTCGCGACGCATCTAAAATTAAGCACAATCATACTAGGTAACCGATAAACATATCTTAAAAAATCAATTAAGCAATAAACCCTAAATATTATTCAAACAAATCCGCTAAGGTTCCATGACAACGGTTAGTTCATAATCGAACATATCATCATCATGGATACAAAAGTTAACATAATTGTTTAGGAAGAATGTAAAAAAACGAATAAAAAATTTAGAGAAAGTTAAACCGAACAAAAGTTTAGAGAAAGTTAAACCGAAAAACTGTCTGCCTCCTGCCGACTGAAAATTCAAAACAGCTGTCACCTGCTCCTCTGCCGATCGAAAAAATCGCCAATTACTTTTTCTTCTGTGTTTTGTCGCTGCCGTAAATCAAAGGTAATTAGTGACAGCCAATCTCCTTTTCGTTTCTCTACTCTCCCGAAGGGAAACCCAAAAGCGGCCCTAAATCGAGTCAGTCGGCCACTTGTGTTTTTTCTTTCTCGCCAATAGTCTTTTCTTTTCGTCTGTGTTATTTATAACTTTTCTCGTGAAAACCTAAGAAGCTCATTGCCTTTCTTTCTTTCTCTTGGGCTTTTAATTAAATGCTTCCGCTGGACCCACACTCATATAATTATATAGTATAGTTATTTAATTCCTTCATTTGTCTATGTTCAGTGGAATAGACCAATAATATTTGTTTTCCTTTTCTCGCTTGTTTTGCAACAAAAAAATCCAAAGCGTTTTTGTATTCCTAAAAAAAATCAAATTACAAACCGTAACATATTTATGTAAAATAAAATAATATTTTAAACAATATAGCTAAATAAAATATTCGCATTAATCTAATATTTTTTTCTTAATTCAGCATTAATTTCCTTTTATGCTTTGCTTTAATATTTTTTTCTTAATTTAATATTTTAAACAATATCTTAGAAAATATATTTTCCTTTTTTTTTCAACATTAATATATTTTTCGAGCATTAATATATATATATATTTTTTAAAATCACTCGTCATAATATATTTCAAGCATTAATATATATATATTTTTTGGAAAATCACTCGTCATAATATATTTCAAGCATTAATATATATTTTTTTGGAAAATCACTCGTCATAATATATTTTCGTAGCATTAATATATTTTTTTCAACATAAATATATTTTTTCAAGCATCAATATATTTTTCTTTGTTTTCAACTGTTCCAAAATTTCCCTCAAGTACATTAATTTCCAGTTTCTTCAATTTCAACCCCAAATTTAATAATATTATCACAATTTACCCGCGGCACAAGCGTCTTTAAGAATACTGGAAAAATACGTTAAAACTCAACGAATATTTGAGAACCGATGACGATTTTAAGAATAATGGAAGCGTAATAAGTGATATGAAATGCACTTATCACTTACTGGGAATGTTAGGGCTTTAAATCTTGCTAAACAAACTAGACTTGTTATGCTTAACTCTGATGCTGTCCCAAGTGAGATTTGTATTGAAGTTGAGGTTGTTTGAATGCTTCCAGACTATGAAGTCCTCCTTTTCTGGGTCGATTTTGTAATTGATGATATGATTGATTCTGTCTCTAGGAATGAAGGTTTTAATATTGTTGATAGCCAAAGTATTGTTTTTCCAAAAAGTATTTACTTTAGCACGAATGTGCCAACTGTTGGTCTCAGTGTTATTAGGACTAATCAAAGTGTGAAGGTTATTCCAATCTTCAAGCCAACTAGTAGGACTAGCAATTTTATCAGATTAGACAATACTCGGTTAAACATTGAATACAAACGAATTGGTCTGAAGTTGTTCCAACTAGTAGGACTAGCATTCTTAGGAACCAGACAAATACTTGTAGCAAATACACCTTTAGGGATTCAATTACCTTGCAGATAGGAGTTCAAAGCATTACACAGATCATCATTAATAATTTTCTAACAAATTTTGAAAAAGAAAATGTTAAAACCATCAATTCCTACAACACTATCATTGCTCATGTTGTTGATGATTTTCTAAACTTCCTCTTTGTTAGTAGGCTTAAAAAGAGAATCATTGTCTTCCTTAGTGACAATCCTGGGAATGTTAGAAAAGATATTGTCTGCATCATGCTATCTCTCTCTCCCATGTTATAAGAATTAGAAGCTAAAGACTTTTAAAAGAAATTCTCAGCAAATATACTAATGTCTTCAGAGTTATGGATCCAATTGCCATCCTCTTTAATGCCTTTTATAACATTTTTTCTTCTTTTCTTGGAGACAGCATGATAAATCTTGGTGTTACCATCTTCATCTTTCAGCCAATTGGTGTAATATTTTGTCTCCAGAAATTCTCCTCATTTGTAAGAGCTTGAATGTAAAGACTATTAGCCTTAGAAAGATTAACTTTAGAGCTTTGATTATTATCCATGTAATGCTGAATCTCCATCTTCTTAATTTTATCACCAGCTGTCTTGACTTTGTTAAATATGTTGCCAAATTTCTTGATGTTCCAATCCTTGAGACACATCTTAAGTCTTCTGAGTTTGTACCAGAAGATTTGATTGTGACTCCCATTGCATTTAAGCCTCCAATTCTGCTCAACAGTGCTTATAAAACTATCATCATTAGCTCACACATTTAAGAATTTAAAATTTTTCTTATTATGGTTAGCATGATTAGATGAATTATAGATTGAATAGATTAAGAGAAGAGCATGGTCAGAACATGTTCTGACCATGTTAAAAACCTGGATCTCTTTGAAGGTTGTAAACCATTTGTCATTGTCCATAGTTTTGTCAAGTCTTTTCCAGTTGGAGTTTATGTCCCAGGTATATCTTGATCTAATATACCCAGCGTCTTCAAGATTGCAGCTCCTTAGAGCATTATTGAAGTTCTCAGTGTTGTTATGATCATTAGAAGTACATCCAAGATGATCATCAGTAGTGGTTATAGCATTGTAATCACCAGAAGTGATCCAAGTTTTGTCAGAGTTAGCAAGAGTCTTTATCTTATCCCAGAGATCAATTCTTTGCAGCCTTTGGCTTTTTGGCATAGACATAAGTAAATTTGAAGCTATCATCTAATCCATGGTAGTGAACATCCATGTGCAGGCATTGATCATGGTCACTTTCAGTTTTAATCTTAACATCATCACTCGAGAAAACCCAAACCTTATTATAACTATTCGTAGCATAATTCTTATAACCCAAAACTTTTGAAATACTTTCCATCTTATCAACATTAGCCATTGACTCTTGAATAGCCAATTTTTTTTATCTTTTCAGCTTTGATCATAGAAAGAAACCTTCTCAAAGTAGGCTTGTTGTTGATTCCTCTAGCATTCCAACTAATTATCCTTATCATTATCAGATAGAGATTTTTGTTGGTATTTGTCCCCTTTCTGCTTCAGAGATTTAATCATAAGTTTGTTGCTTTTTCTACCTTTCTTTGCAGATTTCCCTTTTCTGCTTATAATGGTGTTGAAGTCTGGATCAGGAGAAATGCTTTTTTTAGTTGGAGTGATATTGCTTCTTCCAACATTTTCATATTCAGGAGTCAAGTTATCATTATCCTCTTGAATATTTCTCTGAGCATACCCATGTTCAAGCTTGTGAAGAGCTTCTATGATTTCCATGTCTTCTTTGGCTGAAGATTCTTTACTTATGTCATTAACCTGGTTCTCAGCATTACTCTATTTCAGATTACTTTGGCATTGACTATTTTGATCTTGATAAAATTGTGTTTGACTGTCAGCATTCTTGTTCTCTTGATCTTGATCTTTTTGGGTCACAATGTCTTTTATTTTCCTTCTATAAACTTTGTTGAAAGTTTGAGATTGGCTTGGCTTCAACTAAATATTCTGATTAAGAGTCTTGTTAAGGTTGCTGGTTGTATTTGGGGGCAATATTTGATTTTCATTGATCTACCCTTCAATTATGGGCTTAGTAGTTTCTATGTTATCATCGACTTTGTCTTCTTCTTCTTCTTCTCTAGAATTTAACTTTTTAGTTTTCTTGCATTCAAAATCTTTGTGACCTATATAGAAGCAGACTTCACAATAAGAAGGCACATTTTTGTAACTTAGAGTAATCCAATAGCCATCATTTGATCCGAATCTGATCCACAGTCTGTGCTTCAACTTTGTTGAAATGTCGATTTTGATTTGAGCAAAGCAAGCGTTACCGTAAGACATGTTGGTTTCTGGTACTATTATTTTGAAAGGAGTTCATATTGTTGAAGTTAAATCATTTATAACTGAGTAGTTATACAAGAACTCGGGATTTTTTTCAAATTGAACCCAAATCAGAGATATAAGATTCTCATATTTTCTGTTAAATTCAGGGTTCCACCTAAGAATTCTCATGGTCATGCCATCTATATTACATATGTTTCTAGACCAAATAATGTTGAAATCTTACTTTAAACAGAACTCCAGAAGAACGTGTCTGGAATCCAAGATTTCGAAGCTGAATGATCTCTTAAATTTGAATAAATTCAGGAAGTCATTTGTGACAGATCTTTTAGGTATTCTGTTGCTGAATTTTCCTACTAATGTAGTTCTTGATTGCTGGATAAGAAGATCTTTAGCTTCTTTAACATATTGAACATAAAAATGGTCCTCTTCTTCTTTGGTATACTCTGGTTTAAGCTCCATGTTCAGGGGAGTTTTTTCTTGGCTTGATTATATCAGCAAATGTCTTCTTGATCTGAGTTTGATGAACTAATTCTCTTCTAAAGTTTTTTAATGGAAGAGCTGGGTACTCTTCTTCTTCCGGGTTGTTTGTGTGTGATTTCATGGTAAGGAACCAAGTAATCAAGAGAAAAGCCCAGGAAAAGGTTAATTTCTAAAGAACAAAGGATGGTTGGGAGGTTTCTTGGAGCGCATTTTTCCAGCTAATTCAATGTTTTTATTCCTTAAAATCTACAGGTTGTATTGAGTTTTAGATCTGCACTAATATAGGCGTGAAACCTACAATATTATGAACATTTTTAGTTCCTTTCGTTCTACCTTATAACTTACGCAATTCAAACCTAAATTATTATGAGAATTTATGTTTAATATTAAGGTGTATTGCTAATTACAACACAAACAAAAGGTGTTCTTCGGTCATAACAACTTTGTGAATATGAAAAGTAACAAATAATCAATAATAAATTTAATTATATTAAAATAATTACTAATAATATAGTATGTATTAATTAATATTTAAAAGAGATGGATAAATCTTTTTTTATCTATCCATGAAAAAATTCGTAATCTAATTCAAAGTTGATAGATAATATATTTTAGTTTTTAGGACCAATCCAAGAAAAAAAAAGGGACGATATTTTGACCTATAAAATAAGTTTGGGTTGGATAAATTGTCATCTCTCATGTTAGGTGTAGGTTAGATGTAACTCGAGAATATAAGCACTAAAGAACACTATATGTGGTCACAAATGTATCACCGAAGACATGTAGATGCATGAACAGTTTGAAACTCTCAGGCACAACTAGGACCACGACTTAGGTTCAAAGATGGTGGCTAAAAACTAAGGGAGAATACTGATCATCTACGGCAGCGAGAGGTAGTGCATGGTTACCAGAGAGATTTTAAAGATACCAATAAGCTTGTGGAGGAAGTTAGAATCACTAAAGATCTAAATTAATATCTAATCTCAACTTTTAATCTAAGAATTGTTAGATAAAGGTGTGCACCATGGGACATAAGGTACAAACATCCTGTAGAAGGCTTGTGTTGTATGGATGTCATCGTCATTGTTTGTTTCATGTGTTGGTTGGTCTAGCCAAATGAGCTAACCGACTATGAGGCGATAAAATGAGATAGATGAGTTTATGCACATCATTGATCCTCATAAATAGTGAAATATGGGAGTGAAGCCGTTGGTGAAGAACTAAGGGCTTCTAAAGATACCAATAAGCTTCTAAAGGAAGCTTGATCACTAAAGGTCTAAATTGATGTATAATCTCAGCCTTTAATCTAGAGCCATTTGATAAAGATATGCTTTACGAGACAAAATTTACAAGTACCCTATGCATGCGTACATCGTACGTATGTTAGTACGAGAATTTGTCTCATGTGTTGGCTACTCTAGCCAAATGAGGTAATCGACTCTCATGCGCTAAAATGAGCTATAAAGGTTTGTGCACATCATTGATCCTCTATAAATATTAAGAGAGGGGTAATGCTGCTGCTCGATTGCTAAGTGAGAGAAACACTTGTAAAATTTGAGAGAGAAAGGTAGAAGTTAGTGGCTTTAGAGGAGGCAGAAGGTTCACACTTGAGTAAAAGTTCTCGAAATCCATAGTCTTTTTTACGGTGAATGAGATTTGTAACACAGAAAATGTATTGTCTCCTAATTTTGATGGTTCATATATTATTTTTTACACGTAAATCCAACACTAACATGGTTTCTAAAGGAAAATAACCGCTAATAATGAATTATGTTCTTCAGCTCTTTTAATAATTTTGTTTAATATTTTTTTTATTTCATATTTAATTTTTCTATTTTTTATTATTTTTAATAAGAATAAAAAATATTATTTCATAAACTTAATCAATTATATAAAAATATTTAAAGAACTTATTAACTTCACAACTCAAACGAAAAACTTGAATATGGAAAAAGTTAGTTACAGCTAACAAGATTTCTCTAAGAATGGTCTCTAATTCTAAGTCTTCTTCTTTATTGGTTGCTTGATTTCTTCGCCTGATGAAGGGTGAAGATGGCTCTTCTCCATATCATGGATTGGCTGATCATGATATGTAATTCCTAATGATGAAACCCAACCCTGATTAGCCAAAGATCAGGATCAACCCAATGTTTGAATCTGCAACAAGCAAGGCAAATGTATCAGCTAATAAGAAAACTTTTGCTGATCTTTTATAGACTAATTTTGCTAATCTCGTGCATAAAAATATTAATAGAACAAGGGAGAAATATCATTTGGTAATAAATTTCAAATCAGATGATCTTGAATTTCTTAAACAGAATTCAACCCATACATTGGTGGGGAAATTTGCCACTGGAAGCCAATCAACTCTATAGTTAAGGCTTTTCTTGAAAGATTCAATTTCAAGGGTGTTTTCAGTGTCTCCAGTTTGTATTATATGCACATCTTCATAGAGTTATCCTTTCTAGAATATTTACAGAGGCTATGGTGCAAGAATGTGTGGCAATTAGGGGACAAAATAATGAGACTGCGACTATGGTCTCCTAATTTTAATCCCATCATGGAAACCCTCAAAATCCAGTTTTTATTGACCTACCAAATCTACCAGAGTATATGTATTGTGAAGAGACTATTCGCGAGGTGGCTAAAGGTATAAGAACTCCTCTCAACATATGGATTCCTACATCTAACACGGTTAGACACAATTTCTGTAGAGTTTGGGCTATCTTGGATGTGTCTAAAGTTCTGCCTCAAAATATCAAGATTGCATTTGGGGCTCATAATGTTTTGCAAGATTTGGTGTATGATAAGATGCCTCAGTACTGTAAAGTTTGTGCTTACCTGGGCCACTCTGAAATAGTTTGTAAAAAGGTAGCACAAAGGAAGTCTGCTGCTCTAGAAAAACCCTCCAATCCAAGGGTGGTGGATGCTCTGATACCTGCATTTCAGCTTGAGGAAAATGAGCATAAAATAAAGTTAGTTATAATAGATGAAAATAAAGATGCGCAGGGAGATATCAGTATGAGCAAGGAATTATCTGTGAAACTTTTACCTCATATTAGGGTGGAGAGAAATGAAATGATTGGGGCTCTCCATATGCTGGAATTGGAAACTAACAACCAGGAAGAATCTTCTGGTAGTCTTGCATTGAACAACTTATTTGAAATTCTATCTCCAACAAAGGAACCCACTGGTAGTTTGCCACAATCTCCTGTAAATAGAAATGCTACTGATAAGAAAACATAGGTGAAGAAAATCAAGAAGGTTAGAACGTTAAACCCAAAGGGGATCATCTCCTCTAAATGTTTGCAGCATAAATTTGATGCAAAAAATCCTAAAAAATCTAAATGACTATTGCAATCCGAAGCTGTAATGTTTGCGGTGTTGGCAATAAGGAAACTCAAGCTAGAATAAGATCTATCAAGAGAGCTAGGAGACTAAACTTTCTTGCTCTTTAAAAGCCTATGGTAAGTGCTTCAAAGGTTTCATCTATTTATGTTAAGCTTGGGTTTCGTGGTTTTACAGGTAATATCAGTAATAAAATATGGGTTATGTGGAATGGAGATTTTGTTGTGGATGTTCTGATGAATGAGGACCAGTTTATACATCTAAAGGTTAGGAATTGTCTAGCTGCAAATGAGTTTTTGGTTACATTTATCTATGCAAAATGTACTAGAATTCTAAGGAGTCTTCTCTTGGATGGTCAAAGGAATGTTGAAGAGGAAGGACATGAGTGGATTCTGTTTGGAGATTTTAACACCATTGCATATCTTGATGAACAGACGCATTGCTCTACAAATGGTACTGTTAGTATGGATGATTTCAATAGCTTAATAATGGACTGTAACCTAATGGATGTTGGGTTCTCTGGGAATAAGTATACTTGGTCTAATGGGAGGCAGTGGAGAAGGTTGGACATGGTATTGGTTAACAATAATTGGTTTGGTTTTATGGATGACACTACAATTACTCATCTCCCTAAGACCTGTTCAGATCATTCTTCTTTGCTTATTAATATATCCTCAACTATTAATAAAAGGAAATCTATGTTTCAATTCTTAAACATGTGATGCCTTCATGATGAATTCTATAGTTTTGTGGAGAAGTGCTGGGATGTGGATCACTCAGCGCCTCCTGTCTTTAAATTATGGTTCAAGCTCAAGCACCTAAAGGCCAATCTAAAGGGGTGGAACAAGTCTTTCTTTGGTAATATTTTTGACTCCATAAGAAGTCAAGATGAAGAGATTAATTCCTTGGAAGCTGAAGTCCTTACTACTAATTATGCTGAGGACAAGAAATATCTTTAAAAAGCTAAAGGAAATCACCTACTGTTGCTTGAAAGAGAAGATGAATATTGGATTCAAAAGTCCCATATTAATTGGTCTAGTGATGGTGAAAGAAATACAGATTTCTTTCACAATTATGTTAAAAGGAAGCACAAGAGATAAACAATTTCTCGTTTATGGGATGGTGACAGGTGGGCAGAGGATGATAATATTATAGGAGAGTCTGTTGTGTCTCATTTTAAAGCTCTACTTTATGACCTTCCTAATATTTGGTATCCTAATATACTCAATGACTACATTCCTAACCTGGTTTCTAGTGAGGAGAACAACATGTTAATGAGCTTGCTTATGGATACTGAAATCTATGAAGTGGTTAAAGGGCTGTGTCCTAATGTTGCAGTAGGGCCATATGGGTTCAATGGTAAGTTTTATAAGCACTGTTGGCTTATAATAAAGGAGGACCTTTGTGATGCTATAAGGGAATTCTTCACTCAGGGTGCTTTTCATATGGATCTCTATGCTAATGTCCTTTGTTTAATTCCTAATATGGAAACTCCTAAAAGGTGGAAAAATTTTAGACCTATAAGTCTAACAACTCTCCTCAGTAGAATTATCTCCAAGACTATCAATAATAGGCTTTCTAGTATCTTCCCCAAGCTTATTTCAGCTGAGCAAGGGGCATTTGTCAAGGGTAGGAGCATACATGATAATATCATGATTGCTCATGAGTTGGTCACTGATTTGGCAAGCAAGGTCAGAGGTGGGAATATCTTGATGAAAGTGGACATGGACAAGGCATTTAATAGGATAGACCACACTTTTATACTAAGTGTTTTGGCTGGTTTTGGGTTCAGGGATGACTTCTTAATGTTGATTGAAAAAAACATGATGAATTGTCAGTTTTCTATTGTGGTGAATGGAGTCTCAAGAGGTTTTTTTAAGTCCAACAAGAGACTTAGACAAGGTGATCCATTATGACCCAGTCTTTTTTATCTTAGGCCAAAAATACCTTCTCAGAGGCCTAAGAATGTTGTACAATGATTGTCCTACAACAAACTACAAGTATAGAGGGAGTTTGAACTGACCAAGTCTATGTGTTGTTGATGATATCTTGATCTTCTGTAATGGGGCTTCTGGTTCTGTCAAAATGATAATGGAGATGGTTATTCACTATGAACAAGTTTCTGGGCAGCTTGTGAATAAGGGAAATTATAGATTTGCTACCCCTGGTACGTGCTCCACCATTCATGCTAGAAGATTGGAAACTCTGCTGGGATTCAAAAGTGCAACTTTCCTTTTAAGTACTTGGGATCTGTCATTAGAAACAAAAAAAGTGTTAGAAACTTTGATGAATTGATAGCAAAAACCGTTAGCAAGATTAATGAATGGGATTACAAAGTTTTGTCTTTTCGGGGAAGACTGATATTGATACAGTCTGTTCTTGCTTCCAACCCTATATTCATGATTCAAAACACTGAAATTCCTAAAACTACTAGTAAAAGATTGAAGACTCTTTACAATAAAATTCTATGGGGCTCTAAAGCAGAATAATCCACTACAAAATGATGCAACTGGTCCATTATATGTTAAAGTTATGCAGAGAAAGGGTTGAATCTTCGAAGGATTGAAGATATGGTGAAAGTTTTCTCTTTCAAACTATGGTTCAATTTAAGAAACCAAGACTGTCTTTGGGCAAACCTGATGAAATCTATCTATTTTAATAACAACCACCCTTTAACTGTTGCTCTTAATCCTAAGAGCTCATCCATTTGGAAAAGAGTTTGGAGGGTGAGAGATAAAGCTGAGAAGTATATTTTATGGCAAGCTAATAAAGGAAATGTGGACATCAGGATTGGCATGTGGTGTCATAATGAGGCCTTCATTATAGATTGTCAAAAACCTTGGGAGATCTGGATTTATTTTACCGCCTGTTTCAACATCTACATAACAAGGAATATGTCTCTTTCTCACATGGTGAGATCCTAGTTTTGATCTACTGGTAAAGTGGTTCACTTGCATACCATCTTACCTACAATAATAGTTTGGGTAATCTGGAACGCAAGAAACAAAAAGAAAATGGAGAATAAAGACATCAGTTCTGAGAATATGATAGGCCATATCATTTATATTCTCTCGAGCTTGGACAAAGCTCATCTTATAAAAATGAAGCACTCGGAGAAGGACAGAGATATTGGTCCCTCCATTGGTTGTATTAATCACTTGGTAAGGCCTAACATTCCTGTATCGTTAAGCTGGGTTTGTCCCAATCCTGGTAGTTACAAGCTGAATTCATATGGATCTTATGTTGGGTCTGGAGAGTGTTATGGTGGAGGTCTGGTCAGGGACAACTCGAGAAATCTTATTTTGGGTATGGGAAGGTCTACGGTAAGGGTAGCCCCATTATTGCTGAGACTAGAGCCATGTTGGATGGTCTTCAGCTATGTTTTGAAAAGGGGATTAACTTGTTGGACACTGAGACAGACTCACAAGTTCTGACTCAAATGCTACTCACAGGAAGAGCCCCGTGGTATCTTAAGGCCATGATAAATTACTGCTACAAACTAATCTCCTAAAAAAATGAAGATAATTCATATTTTCAGAGAGCAAAATGCCGCAACGGACTGGATGACGAAATTCAGTCTCGAGTCTAACAAGAATTTGTTCCGTGAAGGAAACGAAATCCCTAATAGATTGAGAGCCATCGCATTTTTGGAAGGTCCCGGGTAGGGATATGAGAACAAGTCAGTAAAGCTCGAACGAAAAGGAATTAGTAAATATAAAAGTAGTACCTGGTTGAAAGAGAGACAAATTCTCGAGAATCGGTCTTTGTTCTCGCATGCGATGATTTTTGGTTCTTCTGTTTGCTGGTTGGGGAAGGTTTGAAGGCAAACTTTTCTTTCGTATGATTTGCGTTTGGACTAGGGATTAGTCTGGATTGGTGGTTTGGAATGGTGGAAAAGGCATGTTTTGGTAAAGTCGAAGGGCTGGGGAAGAAGAGAACGGAAAAGAAAATTAGGATTTGTTTTGGGAATTTCGGTTTAATGGTTGTTCTAAGCTATCGAACAGCATGTAACCATTTTAAAATATTAAATAAAAGTTCAAAATTTGACCAAAAAAAATTCACGACAAACATTAAAAAGACTTATAACAAAGGCATAATAAAAAACATTACATTTAAATGCGTAAACATTTATTTTGTATTAAAAAAATATATTATATCATACAAACAAACTAAAGATGATAATGGATGGAGATGTATGCATGCATAATAAAGATGCAACCTTTCAAGTTTATATATTCTTCTATTAAAAATACTTTAATTGGTACTGGCGGGGTAACAATATTTTCTCCAACCCTCGAATCCATCCGGTTTGGTATCTATCCACAAATATCGATTGACTTGATAATAATATTGTTAGACAGTATTTATATTCTATATCTACTATTTTACTGTTAATTAGCAAATATTTTCTTATCTATTAATAATTAGTATATAGTACCCGCGTAGAAGAAGACGAACATGAGCAGCGCCACCATAATCACAACCAAATCTGAAGATATCATCATGGAAACAACGCAGGGCTCTCACTCTAGGATTTGAGAGAGATAGCTCACCGTGAAGAATAAACTTCATCCCATATAGGACCCCCAATCCCACCTTGCTAACAAGGACCATAAAAGAGTGTATATAAGTGTGAGCCCACCTCAACTAGCAAGAGGTCTTTTGGGAGTACACCCAAAAGCAAACCCGTGCGCGCCTACGAGCGCAAAGCGGACAATATCTTGCTAGTCCGTGAGGTCGGTTCACACACGCTCGCACACAATTCTAACATGGTATCAGAGCCATATAAGGGGGTTCCATATAAGGCTTAACCCCCGAAGTTCCAACAAAGGGGAATGTGAAGAATAAACTTCATCCCATAGAGGGGTAAGAGCCCTTTTGGGAGTACACCTAAGAGCAAACCCGTGCGCGCCTACGAGCGCAACGCGGACAATATCTCGCTAGTCCGTGAGGTCGGTTCACACACGCTCGCACAATTCTAACACTCACTATAAATTTTTGATGAATTTTTTCTTCACCATAAATAAATTTGTAAGTGAAAAATAAAGTTTCGTAATCCTCCATTTCAGAATATTAAGTTTTTTTCTCTATTTTACTCGCTACTTTGAATAGATCAATCTTATCACGATCCAACATAAAATGAAAAACAATGAGCTGTAGTATATTAAATACTAGCATTACAGGTCATGCTCTATAACCACAAGCTACCCTTAGGTTGACTTTAGAAAACAAGCAAAGACTTGAAACCCAAGTTTTCGATCTATTTAATCTCTCTCTCTATATATAAATCTTATCAGAAGTTCTCGACCCAATTTGAAATATCGCCATCAAGAATCATGGAAGCTGATCCAAACCCAGAGCTTGGTGAAGGAAGCGGCCTAGAAACAGTTACGGATTTGAATGAATTATCAGAAGATTGTGTGGTCAAGGTGGTCTCGTTTACAACTCCCGGTGACGCTGCTAGAGTTTCAACGGTTTCTAAATTTCTCAAATCAGCTGCCGATTCCGATTCTGTTTGGGAGACGTTTCTGCCGTCCAATTATCGCAGTCTTGTGCCCTCTTCGTCTCTTGAGTTGCGTAGGAAAGAGATTTATCTCAGTCTCTGTGATCAACCCATCCTGATCGATGATGGCAAGAAGGTAAGTCATCTGTTTGTAGAACAGATTAATTTTCACTTCCATAATCATTATAATGGTTTACAACCTGTTTGTTTGATTATATTGTTAGTGTAAGTGTTCTAGATTGATACGATTAACAGAAAGAAAATACTATTTTTTAATTTTATGATCATCTCTCACTTTCTTTTGGAGAATATTTGGATTTCTAGTAAAAGGCTTAGGGTTGTGCTGACTTTTATATTTGCACTAAATTGTTTAGTAACAATCTTTCTAGCTTATAATAAGTTGATTGTTTGTTCGGAACAGAGTTTTTCGCTTGAAAAAAAGAGTGGAAAGAAGTGTTACATGCTAGCTCCAAGGGACATATATATTTGTTGGGGCGATACACCTCAGTATTGGAAATGGATTTCTCTACGTGAATCAAGGTATGTTTCCGTCACTACTTAACCTGGTCTTTGAAGAATGATTCAGGTATTTGATGGTGATTTATATGTAAACAGGTTTCCAGAGGTTGCAGAGCTTGTGACAGTGTGCTGGCTGGAAATTATCGGCTCCATCAATACCAGAATACTATCTAAAGAGACCCTTTATACAGCTTACTTTGTGTTTAAGTTAAGGTCGAGCGCTTATGGATTTCGTAATCAATCCGTAGACCTTTCGATTGAACGAGTAGAAGGTGAAGGCAGTAAAAAAACGGTCTACTTAGATTATCGAGCTAGAGGATCCAATCCTCGTGGTTTAAAAGTAAGACGGGATGGTTGGATGGAGGTAGAGTTGGGCGAATTCTACAATGATGGAGATATGGAAGAGGAGCTGACACTGATCTTGCGGGAGATAAGACAAGGTCACTGGAAGACTGGGCTCATCGTTCAAGGTTTCGAAATGAGACCCCAAATTGGTGTATAAGTTGAAGCAGTGTTTTAAGACTTCCCAGACTCTTCATAATAATAAGAACCTTATGCTTTTGTGTATTGCTTCAAATATGTACTGTATCTGTTTATGTTTGACGTTTTTGGTGTCTGCCCATTAATTAAAAAAGATTAGTTTTGAAATTGTAAAAAATATTTTTAATTTTTATATATATTTTTATGATAAATGACGAGGAGAACAAGACTAAAATAAATTAACTAAATGAGAGAGGATAAAAATGGTATACAACTATTAATACCAATTTGATATATTTTTTTTGTAAAATTATTTTTATTACTAAATTGAAATAATACACTCGTTTAAGGAGCTAAATTAAGCTCAAGAAACAATCGAAGGGCTGGATTTAAAATAACCCAAAACTAATAAACAGAAAAAGGGTCTTCAAACTAATACTCGAACAGGCCACCATAACCGAAAACCTTCGCCATCTTCTTCCTAATCTATCATCAGCTATTTCTCAACCAAATGTTCATGCAATCCACAAAATCGAATCCCAATCAACACTTGAGCAACACCCACCCAATCAATCATCAAACAAGAACTCAGATATAAAAACCCCAATTTGAATCGCTAGAAACCCTAGACCAAGCTTGAAATTCCAACTTGAAGCTTCAATTTTCTAGTAACACACTCTGATTCAGCCCAATAACCTTCCAACTACCGGATATTATCATTTCTATAACCAATGCATAATCCTCCAAGAAGGACGATAGACAACAACTCCACCGAGGCATCATTCTGAGAGACTTCCGTTTTCTGCTTGCAACGCAAAGTCCGTTTCGCCAACCAGTCCGCCATGAAATTTTGGTTACGGGAGATTGATTTTATCGTCATGCAAGGATGGAGGAGTCTTTGACAGATAAGAAGAATTTGCGAAAGAGACCAGAGAAATTTCCCTTTAGCCAGATAGTCGATAAGAATCTGACTATCACTCTATATCGACATTAGTCCAGTTTTTTTCCTTACAAATCAAAAGTCCTTCGAGAAGAGCACGGGCCTCAAATAAAAGAGGAGGTAATTTCCCAAAGGCTTTACCAATACCCAGATGGAGATCACCCTGATGATCCCTGAAGATAATCCCACCTGAAGCTTCCCCCGTGTGAGAGCTGGCTCCGTCCACATTTAGCTTTAGTCTTCCTTCCACCGGGTGAGTTCACTTCACATAAATGTTATTGTTAGGATTGTCGTAAACCGAATTGCATCCTAGAATAGTTCTAGCTTCAATAGCTTTGTGCCAATGCTTTTGTTTAAGCTTCAAATCCAAATTATATATGATTCGGTTATTATATAGGATAGCATAGTGAGTAGTTATAGACTTATTTTTAAATTTTAGATCGTTTCTATATTTCCAGACAGTCCAACAGATTAAGTAAGGAATCACATGGGTTATATGAACTTTCCTACTAGAAAACTAGAACCATTCCCTCATAAGATGAGTAATACTCATATAGAATTCAATTTTGATGTTGAAATTAAGACTATAGTATTTCCAGATAGTCCATGCAAATTTGCAATTCACAAAAAAAATGATTCATATTTTCGATGTTAGGGCAAAAAAACACACTTAGAAGCTAAACTAACATGACGTAATTGCAGCGTAGAATCAATAGGTAATTTTTTTTTAATAAGCTTCCACAAGAAGAAAGAACACTTCTTAGGAGAAAGCTAATTCCAAATTTTCTTATATAATGTAGATTTATTGTAATGACATCTAATATTTTCCCAAGTTTGTCTAGTATTAAATTCTAGAGTAGGAGAGATAGCCCAAAGTAACTTATCTTCTTTTGAAGAGTCAATCTTGAAGAGAGAGATTCGATTGATTCTGTCTTTGTCTAGAAAATTTCCAGCAAGTCTTTGTCCCATTCATTTCATTTCCAAAATCTGTTTACTTTCTACTCAAGATACCATTGATTTGCACCATTATTGTTGAAGTCCATAATTGGAGGTTAGTTGTGCCAATTCTCCAACCAAAAATCCATATTACCACTTTCAAGAGACCATTAAATATTAGCTTCTGCAGAATTTTTAATAATGACTAAATGTTTCCAAGTGTCATAAAACCAGGTTTTTTAAAATTATTTTTGAGAGGATGGTTGTCTTTGTTATTATAGATGTCATGCATCAGTTTGACCCCAAAACTGTCCTTCTTCCTATAGTTATACCAAAGCTTTTGAGATAGGTTGGTTTGGATATCAGTTAAACGTCTGATATTCAGACCACCTTCATCAAAGGTTTGCAGAGATTGTTCCAAGCAGTCCAATGGATAGCTTTAGTCTCAAATTTAGATCTCCATAAGAATTTGTTAAAGCTTTTAGGTCTATTCTATGAATCACAGTTTGAGGAATACGATAATTATGCATCCAATAATAAGGTATAGACATAAGCCTAGAAGTAATAAGAGAAAGCCTCCCTCCAAAGGGCATATATTTGTTGTCTCAATCAGAAATGTTTCCATTAATGTTGTCCAGCAATTTACTGTAGTTTTTTGCTTTGTTGTTGCAGCTTAAGGTCACCCCCAAGTAGCTGATTGGCAGGAGATCTATCTTGAATCCAGTGTTAGTTTCCATCTCATGGATTCTACTGTGAAGCAAAGTATTAGAGGTAATTATCTGAGTATTTTCTCTATTTATTATTTGGCCTAAAATAAGTTGATAGTTATCTAGGAGTTCACTAAGAAATTTGATAGAAGAATTCAAACTGTTGGTAAAAATTAAAATGTCATCAGCAAAAGATATACTAAGGATTATTATAGAGTATCTAGAAGCAAAAAATCATGCTTTTGTTATGATTATACAAATTTATAAGCCATCTAATAAGAGCTTCTTCACCTAGAATGATCAAGCTAGGGGACAGAGGCCCCCCTTGCCTTAAACCTCTCACTGATTTGAAGAAACCATAGGACTTTCCATTGATCAAAATAGAGATATTTATAGCACTAATCATATCTTGAACTAACTGAATAAACTACTTAGAACATCCAAATAAAGATAGAACTATAATAATATAAGGAATGGATCTTTCCTTGACAAATGCACCCTGAGTACTTGAGATAATCATAGGCAGAATTAAAGATAACTTTATAAAAAAGTAACATTGTAGCCATCGATTCGAGAGGCATTATGAGTATTCATAGAGATAAGGACATTCCAAATCTCATCACCAGTAGTAGCCCTCATTAAGTTAGTGTTGAACTCCTCAGTAACCAACTTAGGAATAGAAGACAAAAGGTCATTATTCAAACATAAATTCTCCTCTACAATGGAACTGTAAACTTTCTTAGAATAAATATCTTTGTAATACTTCTCAGCTGAGTTACCAGTTTCCTCAGCGTTGTATAACCAATTATCCCCTTCTTTAATAGCTTTGATACCATTCTTTCTTCTCTTTTTAGAGACAAAAGAATGGAACATTTTGGTGTTATTATCTCCCTCATTAAGCTAGGAACAGTAGGCTTTAGGTCTCCAATAATACCAATTTGATATTATCAAACGTAAATTAGGACATATATGTTTTCTAAAAAGTCAAATACAAAAGGACGGAGGAATTATTATCTTTTCGGTTGACTTTTGTTTTTGGTAATTTATATTGTTTTTTTCCTCAATTGGTCGGGTTATCGAAGATAAATGTTTAAATATTTTTTAAATTGATGTTTTCTGTGAGGAAGTCGGTTGAGATCGATGACATCATTAGAGGAAATTTAGAATAGGTTTTCGGATGTATAAGATAATTCTTATGTTTTTTTGATCAAAAAATTGAACTAAGTTTAGAACAAATTTTAGTATTACAAGAAATAATAATTCAATAAATTATTTTGGCAACAGAATAATAATTTAATTAAATTTTCATTTGTTCTTATAAATCCTGTTAAAAATAATAATCTTATTGAGATATTAGATATTTATGATGTTATATTGTTTGTGTGAGTTGTCTTTTCTCTCATACCTAGATTTTTTTTATTCTCTTCCGAATTTTAGAATTTTGGAAATGAAAAATTGTCAAGTTGGACCATAAAATGATGGCCCATCAAATTGAATTCAAATTTATTGATCTTCTATTTGATCGTCAATTTCTCATTGTAGATTGGATGATAGTGTTTTTTGGAATCTTTGAAGTGTCCATGAACTGTCCACTTGCATATGAACAAATATATTTTTTTCCTTCAATTTATTCTCGTAAGACAATCCCTGAAATTTTTTATTTGCGTCAGTCTGTAAAATTATTTTCCGATCTCTAGGAATCTTTAAAGGAGGAGGAATCTGAGTAACGTTTTCCAAATCTTTTACTGCTTTCGATTGCGCTAGTCCCTAAGGTGGTACTGTCTTTTTGAACATCTTTTATTGCTGAGTTGTATCTCGTGAAGCATGCGATAGACAATCCTTTAGGTATTTGACGCTACCTAAGAATGTTTTAATCTGTTTTGTTGTTAGATTTTCATCAGGGAATTTTTAAATATCATGATAAATGTAGGGCCCCAACTAGTATTTTTCATATGAAAAATGCATGCATAAGAAGTTGATGTTGGATTTTCTTAGTTGACTTATCCTTTCAGATAGCATAATCTCATACTCACATACAATTGAATGGAATTTTCCAAGCAAGTCTTGATATTCTTTCTCGTTTTTTAAAACATGAGTATGTCATCAATGTATACCAACTCTTGATAGAGAATGGACTAGAAAATCTTAGTCATGGTCTTCTATAGATGGAAGGGGCTACCTTGAGTCCAAAAACATAACTATCTATTGATAATGCGCATTGGGCATGCATAATATTGTTTTAGATCTTTCACCTGGATCTATTCGCAACTGGCGGAAACCCGTTTTTAGGTCAAACTTGGAGATATGGCCTTCTTAAAGATAGATGAACAAAGTGTTTATTTTTGGAAGTTGAAACTTGTCATCTTGTAGAAAGTAGTTAAGCAGGTAGTCGATGACTAGTCTCTTTTTTCCTCTGGCATTTTCGGAGCGGTATCTACATAAAAATCTTGATAAGCCCATTCTAATGTTGTGGGCTCAAAGTGGGCTTGTTTCAAAAGTTCTTAACACTCCTTTTGTGTTAGGATTAAATTATATAGAGAATACCTGGATGTGTGGAGGCTTTGTTCTCCCATAATGGTTTTGGATGCTGAAAATCTGCATTAGAGTCTGCGCATAGAGGAATGAGCTTCATCTTGACCTTAGAATAGTTTGTAGGTGCTTCTTATAAAGAAAACAACTTGTGTATAGTCGTATAAGGCTTCATCGACCTCTTGAACCTGACCTTTACTAGCAGAATTTATATCCTTTTAGCTTGTTGATATACGTCAAAAGTGATCAATAAATATTCTCATAGAAGGCTTGTTCCTAGAAATTTTGTCCATATAATGCATTTAAAAAAGAATTGAATTCCAATCGGGTTTTTTTGTAATTAATTATGTTTTAAAAATTTATTCGTCGGTTTCCCTGAAGTATTTTATATGCTTGGTCCAACATTCTCTAGGAATAATGGGTGGATTTCTCATGCTTCTGTGTACTCCAGTATCCTTAAACCCCAAAACGAATATAAGTTTATCATACTTGGAAGAGATGACATGAATCTGCACCAACGGATCTACTGTCGTTGGTTGAAGAGAGCAAGCTTCAGCGATATAGATAGAAATTTATTTGTCACTTATATAGGAGTAATTGTTGTAGGAATCATCCTCTCACGAAGAGCCTTCAGAGGACTAGATATTTACGGTAAAAATCGTTTCTTCATTTGTTTTTTCTTGTTCTGAGAATAAAGACTCGACATTTACATCTCATATCTTCATTGATTTTTTTTACACCTGGTGTAGCATTCGAGTGGTCTGTATGGTTTGTTTTGATAATATTTTTAAAAGTGTCCTTTTTTTCCACATACAAAACATATGTCCGATTTTTTCGACGATCTTCTAAATTTTTTCCTTCAAAATAATTTGAGAGTTTTTTTATTTTTATACTTTTTTTCTTTCGGCAATCTACTTTTAAATTTCTTGTAGTGCGGCATTTTCTTTGTTGAACATGTGCACTCCTTCTTGTTTTTGCACTTTATTTTCAGGTAAGGTGTTTGACAGGCCTTGATGAATCATTTCTTTTGGACTTTAAAAATATATTTACTCGTACAACTTTTCAATTATCGAAAGAGTTAATTGATAAATTATTACTAAGGTGATCCTAGAAACTTCTCTTCCTAACGCCGTAATAGTACTTTGTAATTATGGTTGTAATTTTTAGGTAGAGATACGATGTATGGATATCTTAGATTGGGGTTATATCCGTTGAGCATGTAATATTTATTGGAAAGCCTTTGGTAACGATATTTAAGGTCTTTAGTTTCTAAAGAATAGTATCTCATTTCAAAATATTATCTTTAGGCTTTTTTGTCTATCAAAGAATAATCTTTGATAAAATCTTGATGTATAGTCCTAAAGATGTTTGAGGCATCATCAACTTGGTAGATCTGTAATTTTTGATAATATTCAAGCGTATGAAACCATTCTCTAAGGGAGTCTTTCATGTGGGAGGCAAATTCTCTCAGACCATTTGATAATTCAACACCGGTACTGGTCATTTAAAGATCATCCATGCTCTGAATTCATGTAATTTGGTCATCCATTGGTAGGGAGGTATATCATCAAAACTAAACTAATAACCACATATTGGTTTAGACTCTTCTTTTTTGAACATCAGACTGACTGCTTGTTCTTTCTCTCTTTCTTCTGTGACTTCGGCTCGGGCATCCAATTTTATCGAATTAGCCATGATTAAATTTATCATATCAACCATTTTGGATTCATATCCTTCAACTTCCATGAGATATTCTTTAGTGGATGTGAAATTTGCAGATGATCCGAATTTGTTACCATATTCTCCATTTGTTATTTATTCTTTTAAGGAAAAGCTCTCTTCCCAATATAGAAATAAAAAAGCCATATTTTAGGAGAGGTATTTAATTTTCTCATTTTTCTTTGGTTCTAGTCGTGGCATGGGTTTCATTTTTGGAGTATGCCTTAGAATATCATAAGTAATTTTAAAAATGGGTTGAATAGTCAGGTAGTTGGTGGGAAGAAAACGAACTTGTTACTCTCGAAGTGTGCCCAAGATTCATATATATATATATAGAAAAAAGAACAGGTGATGTCATTATGCCAGATTTGATCATAACAATTTTTATTTTATTTTTTTAATCTCTACTTTTTTTTATCGAATTTGCGTCTTGTATTTTTATGTGTTATCATATTCAGAATTTATTTTGATAAAGTTGTTGAATTACACTTCAAATTTATTCTATGGAGAACCATGTTTTGGGAAATGGCATTACTTGTATAACATTTTATGAACGACTTCTTGCTGGTTTGGTTCTTCCATCTTTCCAGTAGGAAAAACGGAAGAAGGCTCCATATATGGATTGAATACAACATTAGGTTGTGTGTCCACATGTTTCTATAGTTTTGATAAATCAACCAAGTATAATGGTGATTTAGGGGAGAACATCATACACGACAAGCAGGGAGTACTTTGGTCTGGTATATCTTTCTTCTTCTGCATGTCTTCTTTGCAAGGCTATAATATATCTTCTTCATCTTCATCTTTATTGTCATCTGAATCGTATTCTTCTATATAAGATGTGCATCCTTCATCACACATAGAAGGATCATCGTCCGAAGTAAAGTGGCCATTTATTTTGTCAGTATGAGAGTGTTATCTGGTTTGATGGAAGCAAGGAATTGGTATGCATTTTTATCTTCTCTTGGAAACATAGCATATTATGTTGAAGTGGAAGATTGGAACTTTTTCTATTTCCATCGTCTTCCAGCTTAAAAATAATTTTAACGGTTCCATTACTTTGCCTGAGAAATGTGGGACCTGATTTTTTGAGAGGGTGTGTTTCAGTCTGAGCTTTTCATGATTTGTGATCCATTCCAGTATTATAAGCTTATGAAGTTCTTTTTCCGGTATCTGCCTTGGAATTTGAATGATTGTTAGGATATGTTCATCATTGTTAGCTAGTACCAAAAGAGCATTGGGGGATTATTGATTTGATGGTAGATCTATAGCATGATCTTGTAAATGATGGACAATCTGGTCGTGCAAGATGGCCGACATAGAAGGCCCTTTCTGCACGGCTCCCGTAATTTGTACTTGAATTTTTAAGAAAGTATATACATTTGGATATCTGAGTGAAAAATTAAAATTAGGGAAAAACTTCTTGACTACACTTCTAATATAGAGAATCGTAAGGATCGTGTCGATGACTGCATGTTGGTACTGTAGGAACCTTGTGTCCAACAAAGCGAGTCACGCTGTGACTGGTAGCCCTTTTCTCCCGTCGTGTGTTAGGAATACAGGAACAAATCCAAGATATAGACGTGTCTATCCTTCTACATTTTATCGGGCTATAAATCCTTCTGGTATCTCAAAAGTGGCGCATTGTTCAACCATGGTTTCATATACAACATACTCGTTCAATCAATAAGGATGTACATATTCTTTAGGTAATAGTATTTTAGTACTTATCAAGGTTCGGATACCTTTTTTCAAGGATCTTATTTTTATGTAAGGTTGAAGAAAGTTGGATTAGGTCGTTTGAGGTGGTGGGTGTTTATGACGTCATATTGTTTGTGTGGGTTACTCTCTCTCTCTTTGATACCTAGATCTTTATTGTTTTTTATTCTCATTCAAAAAATATTTTCGTATTGGCTCTGATACCACTATGTTAGGTAATGATACAAGACTGAACTCTCTAGAGCTCAACCCGGTTCGAAACACTTTTCGGTCATGGATATTATTTCTGGTTTCCAAGTAAAGTACAAAACCAAATATACCACGAGATCGATATTAATAATTCCGAAGATTCTTTAGGTTTGATACTTAAAATCATTATGTTATACTCCAACATATGGACCTCGGCAGGTTGTTTCAACCATTTATGGGTCCATATTTTCTTTATTTGGTATGTTACATAAACATAGACAAGGGAAGATCCACGTGGCTATTACACACAACAACATACATGTAAAACAAGACAAAGTTGTATGTATATAAGACACGCGTTTACATAAGAGTCTGATACGTGAATGGGGGGTCCCACTTGGTTTTCTTTCTTGCATTTTCTATTACGACTTGGTGAAGAACTCTTATTAGACCTATTTAAACTAATTAGGCCTAATGTAATCTTTATAAAATAAATCCATTGAGTTTGGGCCCTTTCAAATTCAGTTACTAGTGCCCCGAGTAGTTCATTGTGTCTAATATCCATGATTGATGGACTTAATTTTCTTTCTTCTGATGGGCTTGACCTTTCTATTTTATTATTAGATCAAGTTCAAGTCTTGATAGTCCTACACGATCTACCTGCATGGTGTTAGCAGTAGAGTCCTCGTCGTTTTTGTTACTTGATTCTCATTCAAAGATATGAAACTCGTGGATTTCATGTATGGGTGTGAGAGACGTATGTTTGATTTATTTGTCTGAGAAAATACTACGGTTACATTCAATAAAGTGTTCCTGAAGGTTTATTGTCAAGTACTTGCAGGTATCTAAGAGGTTTATATGGTTAAAATCACATTCATATATGTATGATTTTTCGACCAGACGTGGTTTGTTTCCAGATAATGGAGATATAGTGGGTGAAAACAATAGATGACCACTAATTTTTATAGAGGATACTACAAACACATACCTTTTTTCTCATTGGTGGTTTGACTGCAAATAAGATTTCTCAGTCCATTATGTATCAGTTTTTAGTCATACTTAAACCTAAAAAATTTCTTAGATTGGATTATCCATTATCGTCATCTAAGTAATAAACCTGGTTCATCACAGTATTGTAACTATTTCAGGTGAGCTGTTTATTATGTATAATTATTTTAACATGTGTCATATGGTCATCGGAGTATCGAAGGTGAGCATGTTGGTTATGTTCTTCATCAGAGTATTTATTTGTTTCATTATGTTTTTAGATTTTATTTTACAAACTAGTTGTATAATAATATGTTTTCATATGTTTTCCTCTTGTAATAAGTTATAAAATAACAGTGTTATGTATTTCCTTTAGTTAGTAATTCTATTTAGGGTGTGAAATATGCCTGAACTCGATTTTAGAGTTTCCAGGTATATGGTTTTGAATACGAGAGTTAATGAGGAAAAATATTCTATCTATATAGATGTGGACACAGGATCCATGTGTACAGGAACATGTGGAGCCTATTATGAAAGATTTTTCTTTAGAAATGTACCACGCGAGACGTTTGAAAATATTTATGTGAGATTAGGTATTGATATTGTGTTATTCTTTTGTTTACTCCTAATTGTTTTTGAATTGTTCAATGTAGGTGATAAATTTCTAAGACACAATTGTGTATTTTCGAACATGGTTGTCAAACTGCAATTGTTCCTCTTGGTGATTTTGAAAACTTCGAAAGTATTCAAAAGTATGTTAAATATACATGGGCTGTGTTGGTTAGAGGTAAGTACAGTATTACCTACGGTTACAATGATAACATGAATTTTTTATTTACAAATGAGACATATATTACGGGTTTGGTCGTATATCTTTATGTTGGGTGTTTGAAAAATGTTAGTTTTCTTATAAATTAACAAACCATTAATATAATTGATGTACAAATGTGTATAGATCCTATGATAAGTTTGGGAGAAGCCTCAAATAATCAATTAATTAGCGGGCATAATACTAATGGTTTAAAAAAATTATCATAAAAAACCAACTTGTTACTACTTGTTGTGTTAATACAATTGAAGCTCTAAGGTTATATTTATGTCATTATGCCTTCTATCATGGTTTTTGTTTCAAATACATGCATAATAAAAGACGTAAGATAACTTATTATTGTGAAAATAAAGTCTCAACTGGATGTAAATGAAGACTTTATGTGTCACTTGATTCCACCACCGGCTTCATGATCATTAAGTGATTTGTTGAATAACATACTTGCAGCCTAGGTTTTTCCAACCAACATTGGAGACATATAAAATCTTAGTTGATTTATACAAAAATTCATGATTATATTACGACATGCAATTATATGACATCAAAAAAAATGTAAAATTGTCTGTTAAACAAGACTATGGTTTAAACATTTTTTTACCGTATCTTATAGAGTGCTTTAGAGAAATCAAAGAGGAGAGTTTTCAGAGATAATTCTAGTTTTTTTAATTTACTCAACAAATAATTTAAAGTATTAAAGAGTCGTGATATTATGACCGAATCCATTTGAAATATACTCATATAAACAACTTCAAGTATTGTTTCATAGCATTCGGTTCCTGTCTTTAAGACTTTCATTCATGTCATATGTTTATATTTGTCGATGGAACATTTTAAACCATAAAGGTTATGGGTGTATTGTTATCTGCCATAGCAACATATGGTTACAATGGTAAGTTTTATATCTTTCAGATTTTTATTTCACACATACAACATGTGATTCGTGACCATATGGTCATGCAAGACCTACAAACAATAGACTCACATCCAAACTTGTGATTCTAATGTTGATGAACTGAGAGTTTAGTTATACCCACATTAGGATTCTCTGGATAATTAACATGCAATTCTAGTGTGGATGATAATGCAGTTATTGGGATAACGACCTTGCGCGTCTAGTTATACTTACAATGCAATTCTAATGCAATAAACACAATGCAAGACATATAATACTAGTTTGTTTAGTTTGTTTTCCATGTATATTTCAGGTTGCATTTGTTATTGCTGGGTGTGAAGATGTTGACAATTGACTATAATTTATAGAGAGTATGAAACCTCATTTGATGGAACATGAAATTACTTTTATGTGGGACCGTCATTTAAATATCAGTAATATTGTTAATATTTTGTATTCAAAGTGTTATCATGCCTACTGTATTTTCCATCTTCTTCAGCATTTGAGGTATGCTCTAAGTCGTTGTAACAACAAATTAAATCAAGAAGGATTCGTATGTTTAAATAATGTGTTCACGCTCCAACCTTATAATTTTTTTATGAACAAATTGAAAAAGTTTATTAGTGACTGAAGTTAGAGAATTATTAAGTTTCTCGATAATTTACATTGGGAAAAAATATGTTCAAGAATTTGTTAAAGGGATATGATATGGTGTTATTGCATGTTCTATGGTTAAGTATTTTAACAATCAGATTAAACAATTGTGTAATCTACCCATTCTTGAACTAATTGACTAGATTAAAGTCTTACTTATGACTCAAATTTCAAAATGTTATTTAGAGAAGCTAAGTTGGATTAGTAAATTATGCTCTAATTATGATAAGAAGTTAAAGGTCAATGTCGAAGAAGGCCTAGTTCGTAAGTATTCGACAACCATAGTTGAAGTTTTTTAATAACCTGTTATGGTTTTTATTTATTGGATTTCAAATGTTCTTGTGGTGCTTGGCAACAAGATTGTTTTTCACGTTCTCATACTTTTGCTGCAATACAATCGACTCAGGAAGATCATATGCCATTGATAAAATCATTCTTCATTGTTTGCGATTATAGGCCATTTACTTTTGTAGCATACCCGTTTTAAGAAATTTTAGTGAATGACCAAGCTATAATGAATCTTCAGAATTTCTGCCTCCAAACACTAAAAGACGAGCTGGAAGGACTATGAAAAAGCGTTATCTTTAGAGAAAAAACAACTAGGAAGCTGAAGTGTGGCCATTGTTTGAAGTTAGGCCATACTAAAGAAATTATGAGAAACTTGTTTAAATGTTTGAAATGTTTGTGTTTCCATGTTTTATGTTTTTAATCACATGATGTTCAGAGTCTCTCCTTTTGGCATACTGTATAATATTTAATTTTTTACTTATATGCAAGACCAAGATTGGAAACATTTGAGAGAAACTTAGAGTATATAAACATGTGTTCCAGTTAAATTAAACATGTGATTCCAGTTAAATTAAACATGTGATTCTTCTTACTGGGACTCCAAATGTTTATAATTAAACTAAACCTGCGATTCTAGTTAAACTAAACATGCGATGTTACTTGTAACAAACATGCAATTCTACTAAAACCCAACATGAGATTATACTCTTTGAGTTTCAACTATAATTAAACATGTAAGACCAGTGTAACAAAACATGAGAGTCTAATGTAACTAGACATGCCTTTCTACCTATACAAAACATGTGTTTTCTGTTGTGGTTGAACATGTGTTCCCTAATATAATTGACCATGCATTTTTACTGTAATTGAATATTCATTTCAGAAGATTGGGAGAATAATATTCGGTTGGGAAGGAGAATATATCCTCGTCTTCAAAAGATTTGGAGGATTATTCTGAGGTGGTGGTCATTTTATACGGGGAGAAGTGTTTATAAGATTCAGATTAACAATCATCTAATGAGTATGAGTAGCCATAATCTTTGGAGGAGGAAAGGTAGCTGAAAGACATCATGCTTTTAAATTTTGAATAATGTGTGAGTTTTATTTCTTTATGCAACCCTAATGAAGGTGTAGACTGTATTTATAGGCAAAAACTCTAACCCATTCTCGATATCAGTTCTATCGTTATTGCTTTAGTTATGATTAAATATCTACTTTTGTCAAATCAAACAATAAGTTAGCCAATTGAAATGATTAATATGTTTTAAATACTTGATATGACTATATTGGATGGAAGATTGTGATTTTAATTTTATTAATTACAATGCGTGACCATTTCATTTTTAGTTAAAAAATTAGGCAATGACAGATAAATAATACAATGGAGACCATTATAAGGATTTGAACATGATATTCAGTTTTTGTATATGATAAGTTCGGAGTATTCAGTCATAGCTCTCTCTGTTATCCGAATATGGGAAATTTGGACTTAACTTGCCACTAAACTATCCGGACATGACAAAAGTAAAGAAATAACTAAACATTTTTTGACTAATCTATGTGCTAATGAGCTTAATAAGTAAATGCGTCATTAAACTCGACCTGAAAGCCCTGGGTCCTTAATTAAGGGTATAAATACCCCAAACACTTTCATTAATGAGGGTAATGAACATTTAATACAACCAGGCAGCTCAAATATCTCACTACTAAACACCAAAAACATTTAATACTCCACACACTTACTAAAAAACTTTACAAAATTACCCTCAATCCAAAATAAACCTCACCAAATTGGCGACCACAGTGGGAGAGGAAGGTGCTTGAATCTAGCACTCAAAAACATCAAAAAAACCTGTTCGGATGGATCTGAACGAGCAAGCAATTCCACCACCTACGGTGGAGGTGGTTGGGGAAAATAATGAATACACCACCGAGGAACGAGATAAGTTGAGAACTGAAATAGAAGCGTTGAGGGCCATTAAAAAGGCAGAGATGGGTTTAAAGGAGAAGTCAAAGGCGTCAGCCATTCACCATACTAGTAATCCAAAGGAGAATGATCCATCAGTAAAGACTCATTTAAGTACGAAAAATACTCATGTCAGTTCCAAGAAGTCTCACCGCTCCAAGCCGGTGGAAAGCTCAAATTCTGAGTCTTCCACTAGCTCTTCGAACAAGGTTGAGCTTGAGGAGTCTTTGTCATCAAGCCCTGATGAAGGGAGGTCCAGGAAGAAACAAAAGCTAGTTAAGAATTATTTAAGAAAGAGAGATAGGCATGGGCGACTTAAAAGTTATTTGGGCAAAATGTCATCTCACAGTCATATTCACATGCATGTGGATCAGTTGTTGATTGATTCTTTTGCTTTCCATGATGAACCAGGTATTTTTGCAACACCAAATGAAGATACAGTCTTTAGTTGTAGCGGGAATTGGAGAAAATCACCATTATTTGCCAAGATCTTGTCCGGAAACCTCCCCAAGAGGTTTGATAGTACTAAAATAGAGAAGTATGATGGGAGTAAAGATCAGGACAATCATCTAGAGCAGTTCAAGAACTTCCTGATGAATTTTGATGACAATGACAAACTTCTCTGTATGGCCTTCTCCCAATATTTTACGGGAAGTACTCTGAAATGGCACAACAGTTTGCCTCATGGTTGTATCAGGAACTTTGACACAATTTGGGTTTCCTTCCGAAGGCAGTTTGTGGGGAGTAAAGAGGTTAAGGGAAATAAAGATACTATCATCCATTGTGCCTAAGAACCAAATGAGTCATTAAAAGACTATATAAGTCGGTTCGTAAATACCAAGAACGGGTTAGCTGATTGCTTTTAGCAAGTAGCAATAGCTTCTCTGAGACAAGGGTTAAACCCTGGGAATCTAGCTGATTCAATGACAAGGAAGAAGGCCATGACCTGGGGTGGTTTGTTAAACCAGGTGGGAAAAAAATCAACGTGGATGAAACTAAAAAGATACACAGATAGGTGAGGTCTGCCATAGCAGCTCCAAACCAAAATCAGTCTGGGTACAAGGCCAAAAAAACCGGACAAGGGACCAACAGGGCCAAACAGACTCAATCCCACCCTAAACCAGCTCAGAGCCAGCAGTCCAAGAATAAACGAGGTCCTTGGGTCCAACCGGAGTGGTTTGCAGAATTAAAAGAAAATGTGGGCCTCATGAGGATGATGTAAGGGATATTGTTGGGCCTCATGAGGATGTTGTGGTAATATGAGTATCTATTGGGGGTAACAATATCAGATAAATTCTGATTGACACTAACAGCTCAGCCAATATTCTCTTTTTAAGTTCTTACAAGCAGATGAAAAATCCGGCGGTAATTCAACGTTTGAACAGATCCATTGTAGGATTCACAAACATTTTTGCAATCGGAGAATTTGAGGAGGAGGTAATTTTGGGAAAATGCCATTTCAAGAAGATAGTCAGGGTGTTATTCGTTGTGGTAGACTCCCCTACATACTACAATGAAATCTTTGGGAGGTCTTGGCTCTCTAGGATGCATACTATGGCTTCAAAAGTTCATCAATGTTTGAAGTATGTAGTTCAAGGACAAGTGGGGGTTTTCTGGAGTAGCCTAAAGATAGCAAAATGTTATGCAACTGCACTTGCTCCTAAAACTTTGGGAGCAGTCTGGGCTAATGAAGATTAGAAATTATTAGGGCCTTCAGGGGTTAACAGTGAAATTGATGACCCCAGAGAGACCCATGGTGTTTTCATACCAGTGGAAGAAGTTGAAACCCACTCTCTGGCTGAAGGTGATAGTGTTAAAATTGGCTCCAAGATGGCACCAGAGTTGAAGACAAAGTTGTTGTTATTTTTGGCAGATCACCAACATATTTTTGCTTGGTGTAATGATGATGTGACCGGGGTACCTGCAAGTGTTATATCACACGGGCTGTCCATCCGGAATGATGTTGCACCTGTTGTGAAAAATATGAGAGCTTTTTCTAAGGAGAAAGCTGATGTAATAGTCCAAGAAGTCGACCGACTTTCCAAGATGGGGGACATAAAAAAGTCTTAGTATCTTTTATGGACTGCCAATTCAGTGTTAGCTAACAAAAATAATGGGAATGGCGTATGTGTATCGATTTTACTAACTTCAACAGAGCTTGCCAAAAATACCTCTATATGGTCCCTCAGATAGATCAGTTGGTGGACTCTACATCTGGAAACAAGTTATTGTCTTTCATGGATGCCTTCTTTGGGTACAACCAGGTACAGATGGATCCGAAAGACCAAGATCACACTACCTTTATTACAGATCGGGGTCTTCATTGTTACAAGGTGATGCCTTTTGGGTTGAAAAATGTTGGGGCTACTTATCAGAGGTTTATGAACAAGACATTTGCTGATTAGATTGGAAGAAATATGGAAGTATACATTAATGATATGATGGTCAAAAGTTTAAAAGAAGAACTGCACCTAACTGATCTTCAAGAAAATTTTGCCAACTTGACAAAGGTTAATTTAAAGTTGAATCCAGAAAAATGTGCGTTTGTGGTGCGGTCCGGAAAGTTTTTGGGTTATGTGATAAGTGAAAAACGAATACAACTTGATCCGGACCAGCTCGATGCTCTGTTAAAAATGGACCCCCCTCGAAATATTAAAGAAGTACAGAGGATGATAGGAAGATTGGTTGCTTTAAATCGTTTCACTTCATGGTCTACGGACAAATGTGCTCGGTTCTTTTAGACCTTGAATGGTGCTAAAGACTTCAACTGGTCTCCACAATGCAGCCGGGCTTTTGATGATATAAAGAAGCATTTGTCTTCACCAAAAACCATTTTTAAGCCTATTGAAGGAGAAATACTTTATATATACTTGGCTGTGTCAGAATATGCTATAAGTTCAGTGTTGGTAAGAGAGGTGGACAATTATCCTCGTCCGGTGTACTACATCAGCAAGAGTCTGATAGCTACTGAGAAGAGGTACCTAAAGCTTGAAAAGCTGGCACTAGCCTTAGTGATTGCTGCTAGAAAAATAAGGCCGTATTTTCAGTCTCATTCCATTATCATCCGAACATCTTTTCCACTAAATAATGTTCTTCACAAAGCAAACATATCAAACAGGATGACCAAGTGGTCAGTAGAGTTGAGTGATTATGACATTTATTTTACCCCACGAACTGTTATCAAAGTTCAATCTGTTCCTGATTTCTTGGTAGATTTTCATTTGAACAGAAGTTCTAAACAAGCTTCAGATGAGAAAACTAAAAACGAGTGGGTTGTACGGACGGATGGTGGATCAAGCACAATGGGTTGTGGGGCTGGAACTTGCTTAACCTCTCCATATGGTGATAAACTATACCAGTCTATATGCTTTGCATTCAGGGACTCTAACAATGAGTTTGAATATAAAGCAGTTATAGCTCGTCTTAAGTTATCTTTTCTATGTGGGGCTAAAAGAGTTAGATTGATGAGTGATTCTCAGCTTCTTATCCACCATGCTCAAGGTCAGTCTGAGGCCAAGAAGGAACAACTGATCAAATACTTATTCGTTCTTAAAGAAGTGGCAGCCAACTTTTAAAATGTTTGCTTTGAGCATATTCCTAGATCGGAAAATACGCTGACAGATTCCTTAGCAACCATAGCATATTCTGAGTCCTACCCTTGGATTCATATACAGGAATGTCTATCTATACAATCAGATAAGAACAAAAAAGAGCATGAAATTTTGAGTATACAAGTAGTTCAACCTAAAGATTGGATATTTCCCCTCTTTCGACACATCTCTGATGGGGCTTCGCCTTCGGAAAAAGGCATGGCAAGAAAAATTAAGCATAAGGCTCGTGGTTTTTTTATCATAAGAGAAGTGTTGTATAAAAGATCCTTCAACAGACCCATCTTGTGATGTTTGGGGGCTAAAGAATCCCAAACTCTTTTATCCGAACTACACGACGGAGAGGGATCAGCACACTGTGGTTATAGAACTCTAACCCGAAGGGTTTTATTGGCTAGATACTATTGGCCATAAATTATGGTAGATGCTAAGGAATTGGTGAAAAAGGGCGATCCATGCCAAAAGTATGGTAACGAAGTTCATATCCCAGCAGTACCTCTGGAGTCTATTTCTGAGCCAATACCTTTTTCTCGTTGGCGATGAGATTTAGTTGGGCCTCTACCAATGACGTTCGGAGGGTGCAAGACTATTATTGTAGCGATTGATTATTTCTCAAAGTGGATAGAAGAAGCCCCCCTGGCAGGAACCACTTTAAAAGTTGTTATAAAATTTATCGTGTCTAACATCTGTTGCAGATTTGGAGTTTCACAAAAGATAACCACAGATAACGAGCCATAATTTGATAACAAGGATATGTAGAGTTTTTCTGCCTCCAGGGGCATTCGGCATTTCTTCTCTTCTTCTTTCCACCCACAAGCAATAGGCCAAGTTTAAGTGGCTAACATGACCATTTTTTCCGGTTTAAAAAAGAATTTAGAAGGGGCTGTAGGGAAGTGGCCAAGTTATTTGCAAGAAGTGTTGTGGGCATACCGAACTACTCCTAGGGCTGCTACTTGGGAGTCTCATTTTGCCTTGGTGTATGGGATGGATGCAATTACTCCTATAGAAGCAATCCTACCATCATACAAGGTCCACAACTATTCTGAACAAGCCAATGACATGGCAATTAGGAATCAGTTGGACTTAATAGAAGAAAGAAGGGTTAAAGCTTATCTTAGAACAACCCACTATCAAGGCTTGATGAGGAGTAGATTTGCTTCCAAGATCAAGAGAAGGGATTTTCGACCAGGAGATAAAGTTTTGAGAAAGGTTTTCTTGCATACTAAGGAAAAGCAGTTCGACAAGTTGGCTCCGAAATGGGAAGGCCCCTATGAGGTCTCCGGAAAGATTAAGCCTGGGACATATAGGCTTCGAGACAAAGATGGAAGAATTTTGAAGCACCCATAAAATATTGAACACCTCAGGTTATATCGAGAATAAAAGTTGTGTAAATATTTACTTTCTTAAAGTCAATGTAAATATTAGGAGGCATGCTCTTTCCTACCCAGATGGCGTTGTGAGGGTTTAATGAGGTTTCCGGGTTTTTTTCAATAAAATATGATGTCTTCTTAAAACGTTCGATGTGGTTTGACTACAATTATTTTCAAGTCTTCGATTTAATGCTATGGATCTTTGACATATCGGATTAATCTCGTTGAATGATGACCATTAAATACATGTCATCAGAGATATTAAACACTCTCACTTAAAATACTTTTGAAATAATTGGGGGTCTTTAAACATTAGCTGCTAAAATTGAAAGGAAACATAAAACAAAGAAAAATTTGATAGATAAGCATGTCCGGGTGTAACCCGGATAACGTTACCAAAGTATAAAATATTCCTTGGCCATCCAAGGACTTTAAATATTTTGAAAGATTTATCCAGACTCAAACCGAATACTATAAAAAAATTCCTTGGCCATCCAAGGACTTTAGTAGTTCACAAATTAAGAAAACATAAAAGATATTTAAAACCTTAGGGCTTATTCCCTTTGGATGTTCTTGCATCACCTCCTTTCCTGAGACCTTTGAGTTCGGCACTTGAACTCTCACCGGTTCTTTCCTCTTCATCGGCAGTAGAGTCTATTCTACTGCTATAGTTGTATTTGTCACCAACAGCCATGATATGGAACAGGATGTCTTTATACTCCACATATTTCCATAACGGACCAACGGTTCTCTTTGGAAACATTTCATGTAAAAGCAGCACCATGTCAGACTTCACCTCAGCATACCTTGCTTCTACGGAGTCTATCACCTCATTGGTTTATTTATCAATGCTGGCCTGAATTTTCAGTTCCTGCTGCTTCTCCAAGTCTTCCTTCTTTTTGGTTACCTTAGACAAAGTATCTTCTAGGGAAGTCTTCTCACCGGACAATGTCTGGATGGCACCATCTTTGGTCTTCAAGTCCTCCTTTAATGTTGAAAGATCTTTCTCCAAACCAGAGCACTTAGTTTGAAGCTTGGTACTAGCCTTCTTCGAAGTGGCGAGCTTGGTCTATAGATCTTCCTTATCCTTCCTCAATGCTTCAAGCTCTTTCTCTAATTCCTCTATGCTCTGATTATCATTAAGGAGATTGGTTGCAAGAGACTCATTGTCAGTATTGAGGGTGTTGATAAGGGTGGACTGGTTTTTCACTTGCCTCTCCAGATCAAGCAATGGTTGAATGTGACCCACGAGGGAATAGGCCACCACATAATTCTCTCCGGAGACAGTGTAGGACTTGCCATTGTAAGTCACCATATTAGAAGAGCTTGAAGGACGGTAGGGGCCAGCGAAGTCATCTTTCTCAGAGTCGTTGAAGTAAATATCAATGTCTTGGAGGGCACTGATGTCTACTTCATCAATCCCTCCTCCGGTACCTTCTCCGGATTGCAGAATGGTGGGAATCTTCTCTGCCAAGGTGGGGTCAGTTGGGTTTGTTGAAGGTGGAAGCTCCAAAGGGAGAAGAGTTATTTCTTCCCCTAAGGTGACCTTTTTCTTCTTGGCAGCCCTTTCGTCACTTCTTGCTCCCCTTTTTCGGTCCTTTTTCAGAGGCCTTGGTGGATTTTGTGGTTCTCCTGCCTCATTAACAGTATCATCTTCAACTACCTTGAGCAAGGAAGCTTTGATCCCTCCTTGGTTCCCCAAACCGCTCTCCTCTGTGGCAGCCCGAACTGCTTCTGTTGCGGTTCATTTTTTTATTTCCCTTCATCTTGTTGGGAGCCTTGGCTCTAGAGGGCAAGACTAATTTATAATATTTCTCTTCTGTCTGTTTGAGGATGACACCCAGAGGAGGGGGTGGTATTCCACACATAGGATCTCACCATATTTCCTGAGGTAAAGCAGTTATGGAAAGCATTTCCCCAGTGCTCAGCAACCCACGCATTCGGTTTGGCACATGTAGTCTGCCCTCCTCCATATATATGGTATACTCCTTTGGCAACACTTAAAAAGAAATATTGAATAATTCAGGATTGGAATATTTGTGAAGTGAAAAGAAGAACATGAAGAACAAAATTGAAGAGCTTACCCGTACTATTCCATCTATTAGTTAGCATACTAGGGTTGGTTTTGGCTTTGATCTTCTTCCCATTTTCCCATGACCCACTGATAAATAAGAACCGAGTTCTCCAATTCTTCTCCGATTTCAGTAAGTCATCTACCACTTTAAAGTCATTTCCCATGTTGTGGTGGTAGAATGGGATGTGGTGATTCTTGCATAGACTTGCCACAGCTCCGGAGTGATAGGTATCCTCACCTTCACTGACTCTGGGATCCCCCACTTTGTCCGGATCCGGCCCAGCTCGGCAGTAGAAGTATAAACATAATTTACGTTCTGCATGGCCAATAAATATTTAACGTTGACATTCTTAGAGCGAGGCCCTACCTTTCCCTCCAGGAAATCAGGGAGATCCGGATGAGCCACACCAACATTTACTTTGCCTTTGCATTTCCTATCAGAGGCAGCATCCCCAGTTTGTCCTGAGGCTTCAGTTCCAAAGGGGGCCTCCTCAATGCTGTCCTCCATTATTTCTTCCATCACTGTGGAAGGTCTATCAGTAGTTGTAGATGGGATGGGAACAGTTTATGACACCAAAGGCTCTCCGGATGTACGGGCGTCAGTTGTTTCCAAAGGTTTAATATCCGGTTGAGGCTGGGCTCCGGAGGACTTCGCTTGTGTGGCTACTTTGGATTCCTCTAATCCGAAGGGCTTATCCTGTGGGGCTCTTATAAACACCTCTGATCCGGAGGGTTTATCTTTGGATATTGCTTTAGAGGCCTCCGATTTGGAGGGTTTTGAAAGACAGTTGTTTGGGCCTTCACCAAACGAGTTGTCCGGCGTAGAGTTGATTTTTCTGGAGTCTTTTCAATATATGGGCCCATGGCTATGAAAGGGTAGGGTTTTCTAACACTTGATATTGTTTTTTCCTGAGCGGTGCATGGTTGGGACTCCTGAACAGAAGAACCTGATGGAATTGGTAAGAGGCTTGGTTTGAACAGATGTTTAGGCCTTGGGTTTCTTGTGGAGGATGACCCTTAGTCAGTTTCCTGGGAAGGTTCACCAAACTTTTCGCTTGGGGAGACTGGGAGACCAGCAGCGATATGTTTCTCCGTTTTGACTTTCCTGGGTTTCTCTAGCCCAGACAGGTTCAACCAGCCGCCTTTTACAAGAGCGTTTCTAGCCGTGAACATACAACTATCCAAGAGAAAGTTTGAAAGAAATGGTGGAAAGCTCCATAGAGGGTTTTGAGTGACGAAGATGATGAAACAGTGAAAAAATGGTTTATATATCACTAGAAAAAGGTAACTAATACATAGGAGGAGTTAAAGGGGTTTTGCAATGATTAGAGACGACACAGATGTGGGGAGAATTAAATGCATAGGTTACTTTTTAGGTTTAGTGGGAGCGCCAATCTAGGTAAAAAACGGTTGATATGTCAAATCAGAGTGTGACACGTGTTCCATGATCCAAAATAAGACTCTTAGAATTCTGGGAAAAAGTCGGTTCGAACAAACCTCAAGCTAGATACACAAGCGGGTCGAAAAACATCGTCACTGACTAAGTAAATTTTTTAGTCCTGCCAAATATTTTAGACAAGCCTAAAAAAGAGGCTACTGATGAGTTCGGATTATTTAGTCACAACTCCCTGTGTTATCCAGACAAGGGCAATTCCGATTTAACTTGCCACTAAACTATCCGGACACGACAAAAGTAAAGAAATAACTAAATACTTTTTGAATAAGTTATGTGCTAATCAGCTTAATAAGTAAATGGGTCCTTAAACTTGAACCGGCTTCATAACTTTACCCGAAAGCGCATAGGTCCTTAATTAAGGGTATAAATACCCCAACCACTTTCATTAATGAGGGTAATGAACATTTAATACAACCAGACATCTCAAATTTCTCACTACTAAACACCCAAACCATTTACTACTCTATACACTTTCTAAAACACTTTACAAAATTACCCTCAATCCAAAATAAACCTCACCAGTATACACAAGCAATTTTTGGTCATAATAGACATGCGAGTCTAGTGGAACTTAACATGTTAGTCTAAAGTTAAACATAGTGGGATTCTATGGGAGTCTAGTGTCATGGACCATGTGAGTTTAGGGTTACTGACCATGTGAATCTAGTGATAATAAACACGGGAGTCTAAAGTTACTCAATATTATGTTTATTTACTTAAAAGATAAATTGCTAATATGTTACTTATAAAGTTGGTAACATCAGAAAATAGTCAATCGAGAGAGTTACCAATGAACGTTTGTTATCACATCATTTAGTAAATAATAAAATATATGAGCTCTCGTTAACTGACACATATCTTCACTTTATATTTTCGAAATAAAGAATTGGACAAAGTGTTTACAGTATTCACAAACGAAAATGCCACACTCGAGGCTTTATTATTATTATTATGGGATATCTTTTGCAAATTTTACTTTATATGGATTTTTTAGAACATGTACCTATTTTTTCTCATACACTTCGCCATCTATTGACAAGAGTTAAGACCAGTTAAAAGGTTAGATGCAAGAGCAGTAGCAAATAAGAAGCAAGCATGACTTTAAATAATTACTAGTGGCTCAACAGTTTTTCTTGTGTAATCGGTTGCATATTAACTGTGAGGCATGAGTGGCCTTGTTGTTCCAATTTCCATATCAATAATAACTAAATTCTAATAGTTTGTTTGTAGCCTTATTTATGTGGTATACAGTGAAGGAACGCATAATACGTGTGATCTAGCAGAGTTTCAAATACTTCGTCAATGATTTTTGTGAGATCTACCTTCATGGCAAGTGTTATCTGCATTAAAAAGGGATTACAAACATTTTTTTTCTAATAATAAATACTTAATTTTAGTAGTACTTACCGTTGCAATTACATAAATATATTGCGTTGAATCTACAAGTGTCAGCATCTTCGAAACCTTTGCATGGTACTTTACAATTGTTTTCTTTAAGAATATTATGGAAACAAGAATAGATAATTTACCAAATGACAAGTGGAGGATACAGAATTAATGATAGAATATTAATGCAACTAGACTTGAAATTTTACTGCAATATAAACACCATGCAAGTCTAGTAATACAGACGTCAATGGTTTCTTGTGTAACCAAACATGCGAGTCTTGTGCTACTGAACATGTTATCCTAGTGCTATTGAACATGCGATTCTACTCTTATTAATCATGGGATTCTAGTTCAACGTAACAAGTGTTTTTACCTTAAATCCCACAGTTAATATCTAACACGTGTATATTTTACCTTGAAGTCTAGGTCGTGTTTATTAGGTACCGCCATCAATTCACTTACACTCATATTCAATCTACACGAGAATTGTGATAATGGTAAATACCACAGTTCTGGATCTTCTTAATTTCCCGTCCTTCTTATTTTCCTCTTGTATCTCACTATGTCTTTGACCGTAGAATGCCAAATCAGACTACTTTTTTCCCTCTTGTATTAATTTTTTGAAGGTATGGAAGATAGAAACCGGGATGTCAAACAATGTGTTATTCCAAGTATAACAAACATGAGAATCCAAGTATAATAAACGTGTGATTCTAAGTATATTAAACCATGCACTTTGTATCGTATATGAAAATAAATATTCAAAGTGTAACATTAATCTACTAAAGACCCATTTCAAGCTTCAAGAGATAATACTCATGATGTTGTCTCCTTTACACCCTTATCAATAACAATATATCTCAAAGCATGAGCCTACACATCCAACATGATAACATCTAAATTTTTCTCCATGACAACATCAGCCTCAAGTTAATCAATCTAATCAAAATTGGATTGTGTTAGATCTATAAAATAATCATCAACATATTCTAATTATATACATACTCTTTTGTCGGGCGTATTAGTTAATGATGATGCTTATATTTTGTTCTTTTATTGTGCTAAGTTTCTACTCATTTTTCTGTGTTGGTTTTCTGTTGCCCAAGGGTTGGTTGGTTGGTGGTTGTTCTATTTAGGTGAGCTCAAATTCATATGAATTTATGCATGCATTTTGTTTTTGTTGTCGTATGTCTTGGTGTTAAAACTTAACGGTGTTGGACAACTTGTTGTTCGATTTAATAGAATTTTACTTCTTTTTGTTTGGGTTGATTGAGTTGTTCTTCTTCACATTTGAATGATGAAACAAGTGATTATGGTACTATAAATATCATTTTAGACTTATAAATATAATTAAATATATTATTTATAAAACAACGATCTGAGACATTTACATCATACTTACCGGTGGCTTCTGGTTGGTTTAGTTGGTCTGGTTCAGTGACTTGCTGGATAAGGAGGGTCATATACTGATTGTACGAGTCCTTGTATATTAAACATGCAATTACAGTTATATTAAAAAAATGTGATTTCTTGTATATTAAGCATGCAATTATAGTTATATTAAACAATGTAATTCCTTGTATATTGAGCATGTGATTACAATTATAGTAAACCATGTGATTCCTTGTATATTGACCATGTGATTTCAATTGTATAAAACCATGTGATTCCTTGTATATTGATAGTCCTTTGTGGCTTCGTGGGCAACTAGATCAACGGATTGTTGCTTTAAGAGAGAATCCTATAAAAGTTCATTATGAATCTTTGGGTACCTATCATGAGATTTATGGACATTATATAATGGTAAGAAGTGTAAAAAAAGAAACTCTTTCTATATACATTCGGACCGAACCTCTCCCAAGACCGGAATGATTCTCCCGGCCCGATGGGTCTACATCCATCCCTGAATGTCGTCAGGTACTGTTAACTTCCCCGCCATTCTTGTAACTGTCACCTGTAATCCGCACAACAATGTTATTTTAGTTATATTAAACATACGATTTCTTTAATATTAAAACACGCAAATCCATGTATATTAAATATGTGATTTCTTGTATACTAAACTATATGTTTGCAGGTATATTAAACATGATGTATATTTGTATATTAAACCATGTGGTTTCTTGTATATTAAACATGTGATTTATTGTGTATTAGAGCATCAAATTCAAGTATAATAAACCATCATATCCAGCTATAACTAACATGAAATCCAAACTTGATTTCCAACCCTAAAATATATGACTTTAGAAATTTACAGTATAAGACAATATATATTCAAAGTTGAATCTTAATGTACTTAAGATTCACTTACATTTTCACAAATTTCCACCTATGATGTAATACATGTCTCCATTACATGAGATTCATTTGTTACCACTTCTAGTTTTTATGCTATGAGTGGGACTTCTTCGAATGTTGGTGGTGGTGGTCAGAGTTCTTTCTTGATTGTTGTTGCTGGTATTACTGAGTCAGTTTCTTTTGGATCACAAATAGGGAAAACAATTCAAGTTCTTGTTCTTCCAGCTACCGACGTGACTCATATATCATATTCGCTTGCTCTTCAACCTCACATATTGGCTTGAGAGGTTTGAGACATATTAGCTGTCTCTTAATGGAGGAAACCTGTAGGCATATTATCGGGAAACATAACAAAAAATTCTGGTAATAACGATCGAACGCGCTCAGGTATCCCAGCAAACGGCTCTTCATTAAATTCCTTAACCACCAAGAGATAAAAATTCATGTATCAATAGCATGCTCCATAAATGCTTTTCGAGCTAATTATTTTTACTCAACTCCTCTAATACAACAAGTGAAGGTTTTGAGGATACCTTTTTAGTTGGTGTTAGTATGAATCTAATATTATTCTATATAAAACTATAACAGTTTTTCCTACCATCGTATGTGACACTTTTATCATATTGTCATGGTCGGCCTAGCAACAACGGACAAGCATCAATAACAATGACATCACACCATGCCTTATTCTTATAGTTACCAAAAGAAAAAGACACCAAACATCTTTTAGAGATTGTTACCTCACTATCTTTCTTTCACCATGCAAGTTTTTAGGAGTTGGGGTGGTCTTGTATTTTCCCCGATAGTACAAGTCGATTAGAAAATATTTTTTCGATCCCAATCATCCCCTTCACCTCTTGCCTTAGGTGTAAAATAAACATGTCATAAAACCAATGTCTGCCCAACATATCTTTCGGTAACCTGGTGCTCATCAACCTCATCGACAATTTCCTTCAATTCCTCATCAAACCGTGGTTCACTATCCAGATTGAAATCAACAGTTTCAGTGAACAAACCCCTCATTTATTATGGCTGTTGTTGTAATTTCAGACAATGCAAAGTAATGTGCCCTAGTTTGTGACAATGGTAGCACATGACCTACGATGCACTACAAGCGTGACTAGGTACCTGTGAGTTAGCACTTATACGAATATGAGTGGAAATTGGTACTGTTGGGCTAGGACCTGGAACCGTTATTTTTGGAAACGTCATTGGAGTTGTTTTGGCAGTATCTTCTACATAAGACCTTCATGAAAGGGCTTCCAATAGATGTAGTGCGCGTTGATGTGCTTCAGACAAATTCAGAGAGTCGAACATGTTCAAATGGTCCTGAAAGTGTTGTCTCATCCCACCTATGTAGCGAGTCAATTAATCAACATTGATTGACCCTTGTTTAAGATTTTAGAACTGCGGGTACATTATATGCGCATAATTGTAAGGAAAAAAAGCATCCCTCAAGTGTTTCACAAATTTAGCCAAGGTTGTTATTTTTGTCTTACCCTGCCTTGATCTGGTCTGCTTTTACTGTTTCCACCAAGATGTAGCTTGGGCTCAAAATTTAGTTGCAGCCAACTGTATCCGTTTTATATCCGGAACCTCCTTGAAATCAAAAACTTCTTCAACTTAGGTGATCCAATCTAAGAACTCTTCCGGTTGGAGACTCTCCTGGAACTCTGGGATCTCAAGTCTGAATCCGGATTCTCACCGGTTGTTGGCGTTTTGATCAGAACCTCTCGTTGGCGGCTGCTCAAATACCTGTTCATGAAAGTCTTGGGGGTAATATTGACCTCTACCTTGTTCTCTTTGAGAGGCAAACAGATTTTGCTCGTGACTGATCCCTTTCTCAGAATTCGTTGGTTTGGTTGTTCAACAGCCTTTGTAGTGCTCCATGTATTTCTAGCATCTGGTTTCCCACCGAATGCATTTGTCCACCTACCTGGCCAAATCAGTTTTCAAACTCATCCCGATCGACTGATTCTGCGATTGGAAGAGTGGACTTTTTCGCGCAATGATCTCTTAGAGAATATACCTCTATAACCTACGCTGTAAGATTTTTATCACTTTGATACCAATATGGTGTCGACGATATAAGAAACGACTACAAACACAAGAAATAAGAAGACGAAACAACAAATGAATAAACCCTAACCGTAAGTTAAAGTATAAAATACTTAGAGTAAAACTCATAATTAATACCAAAAGGTATGACGACAAAACTACGGTTTGAGAGCCTTTTATAGAAGTTCTTGAAACCCTGCGCCAAAATTAAATATTGTTACTCACAAAATAAAATACAACCCAGCCCAATTTCAAAGTGATTGGAGCTAGTTAAGTATTTTAATTAAATCTAATAGAAATTGAAAAATGCAAAAAAGTAACGAAAACAACAAAAAATTATCTAAAATCGCATGGGTTAATCTACAGAGGAAATCACAACCTATTTATAACAAATAAATCGCATGTTTATGTTTATAAGCAATCACATTCTATTCTACCATGTTTTTGTTTATAATCTAGCATGGGTAAATACAAAGCAATCATATACTTATAAAATTGAAACAAAACGCATTCTATCCTGCCATATTAACGTCTCGTTATAAGCATCCTTATTAGATTTTATTTTAAAATTGCAAGGTATTGAATGAAAGACCTAAAACAAACATGGAAGGCCAACAATGATCAGGTATACCCAATGAACCGGCGCATAAAGTAGCAGCATATCTAAAGACTGAACAAGTATCCCAAATAGTACTAGAGCAACAAGTATCACATAAGGCACAACCACAACAAGAACAACAACCATGCACGAAGGCACAACCACAACAAGAACAACAATCCTGCACGAAGATTAAGGTGAAAAAACATCAAGAAATTGGTCCTGAAGAACACAAACCATATAAATATATGGAGGGATTTTCGCATTTGTAGGAATTCCCGACTATAATTAAATGAATCGAAAATGAATTGAAAGTAAAATTTGGATTAGTGATATTCCATATGTTTCATAATATAACTCGTTTAAGGTTTTTTGACAAATATTAAGGAAAGTAATAATGAACTTTGAAAGAATAGAAGAAAATAAATTTGATCGGTAAAGTTGATAATTGTGGTTAACTATTTTATTGGTTAAAAGTGGAATATATGTAAACAATGCTACATTAAAAATGAAAAGGACTTATATTACGAAATAAAATCTTTTTCTTAAAAAAAGATTTATATTATGAAATAGAGAAGGACGTTCTGAACTCAGTTTTGTACACATGCACTGAAAAGGAAATATCAAGACTTGATGATAAAATGTTACAGGTATGGAAAACTACCGAAGAGTCCATCATCTCTGGATCAAACTCACAAATCTATTAGTATTGACAAGGTAGAGGTGACAAGACTCAACAATCAATATCATTTCCACTTTGACTTTAAAAAACTAACGAATATTTGGAAAATGTCTAAGATCTTAAAAACACAAGGTGGACAGTAAAATAATATGTTCGAAATAAAGAATGAGGATAAAGCTGTGAACGTCTATTATTTGGATACGATTTTTTAGTAATAAGGTTAAAGCAAAAGCCTATACCAAAAAGCCTTTCTTGTGAAGTTTTGGTGCATTTCTGGTGAAGGTGTATATACAAGCTGAATGGTTTTCTCTAAGAAACGTAATCCCTCTTCTTGATCCCCAAGAGCCTTTCTTGTGAAGATCTTCTGAGTTTCTCTTCTCATATTGCTGCTAATTTGGCGTTGCTCTTGATAATCCCTCTTGATAGTGGAGCCTGCTTGAGTCTTCATCTCTAATTGATTGTTCTACTCGTATCTCCTTCTCTATTCGATTGTTGCTGGTTTGGTGTTGCTTCCGATCATCTCCCTTGCTTGTGGTGTCTGCTTGTGTCTCCTTTCCTCGTTCCTTTCTCCCATTATCTTCTTTGAGTGCTATTATGGTTTGATGCCTCATGGATCAACAAAATCATTCTCAGTATGATAATAACCTGCAACATGAAAGCAATTCATCAGCAAAGAAGAATATGTTGATCTTTTCAAGAAGAATGTTACAGAAATGAATGTCTTTGAGCCTGATTCTATAAGCTACAAGCTGAATCACATTTCATTGCAGTTTTCTAAATAAGTAAAAGACAGCTTGATAAAATCTTCTAAGTACACCCTGATTGGGAAATTCTCTGAAAGGAATACCAAAAGAGCATTTATTTGACAAACTCGTGACTGTAAGAAAGTTTAAAGGTAACCTAACCCTTTCTACTAGAGACCCTCACCACATTCTGTTTGAATTTGATCTACATGAAGACTTAGGCATTCTATGGAGTAATACTGCTTGGACCATTGGAAGCATTGTAATGAGAGTGTTAAAGTGGTCCCCAAATTTCAATCCTAAAATTGAAAGCCTTATAACTCTTATATGGACAAGAATCTCCAAGATTCTTGAATACCTTTACAACCAGTCTATGATTGAAACTATATTCAAAACTATTATAAAGACTTGGATTCCTAATCTGAATAGGGCTTTGTTTAATGCTGCTTATGGTTGGGTTGAATTGGATGTTACTAGAAGGCTGCAAAACCAGATGTGGATAGGGTTTGGTCCTAATGATGGCTGCTGGGTGGAGATAGCATACAAGAATATACCACACTATTGCAATTTCTGAAATCATATTGGTCATAACGAGGATAACTATAAAACAAAATCCAGTAAACAACAACAAAATGTATTACCTGCTCTCGAAACTCAAGCTAGTGGAAGAATTGATGACAAAGACACTATGGAAATCCCTTCTCAACTTGAAATGCAAACCAGTCAGAACAAAATCAGAGTATTGTCTCGCCTTGAAGATCAATCTATTACTCAATAGAAGAAAAGTCTCAAATCCATAATAATATCTCAACAAAAAGATCTGGAAATCATTGAAAATGAGACTCAAAACCACATAAGAGCAGAGTTACAAATGGAGAATAATAATGAGGACATGATTGAAGCTATAAAGAATCTTGAGGGTGATAGTAATCAGGTTTCCCCAGATCATTCTAAGTGTAAATCAGGTTATAATACACCTCCTCAAAACAATATAGGCAGCTTTCCAGAAACCCCTACGTTAAAGACTAGAGACACAAGCAAAAGCTTTCAAAGAATCCTGAATCAGAAACTGAAAGTGGCTATAATAAAAAAAGACTTTTAAGGCTACCAAGTCTTTACTATTTGTGAAGACCAAAAGTTCATCAAATAAAGAATCAAATGATTAATGTTCTGTCTTGGAATATCCGACGAATAGGCAATAAGTCTTGTCAAGGAATACTAAAGTCTATTGTCAGGAGATACAACATTAACCTCTTTTTCATTCAGGAGCCTTTTATTCTTCCTAATAAACTTGATATTATCGCTTCTTTCTTAAAATTTAGTAATTTTTATGCTAACTCCTCTAATAAATTGTGGATTTTATGGCAGGATGATATTCAAATCAACATAAATATTGATTATGTTCAATTAGTGCACACTGAAGTCTATATTACTAATTACAGCAAGCTAATCTATATTACCTCTGTGTATGCTAAGTGCCAGAGGAGTAATAGGCTTGACCTTTGGAATGTATTGAAGAGCATCTGTACTTCTCTGAAGGACTGGATGGTTCTTGGTGATTTTAACGCTTCTAGATCAATCAGAGATCAAGTCAACTGCAATAGCTAGTGCCAGTAAAGTGTAGAATATTTTAAGGATATGATTATTGAATGCAAGTTGGAGGAAACTAACTTTACTGGCACTAAATTTACCTCGATGAAGAACCTCAAAGGCAAAAGATTGGATTGGGTTATGATCAATCAGGATTGGGCTAACAGCTTCAACTCTACAGATGTGAGCCACATGGCTCGTACTTGCTCTGATCATTGCCCTTTAAAAGTCTGCATCACCAACAAAAATAGAAAAATCAGTAGAAATTTTGAGTTCCTCAATATGTGGACTAAGGACCCTAACTTCATTAAGGCTATTGAAGATAGCTGGAACATAAACATGTCTGGTGGCCCTCTTAATATCTTATAGAATAAACTAAAAAGGCTTAAAAGGGATTTAAAAGTTTAGAATAGGGATACCTTTGGTAACATCTTTGAAAAAGTCAAAGATACTGAAGCTAAGGTTATCCATTATGAAGAGAAGTTTCTTGCTAGCAAAAGCATTGAAGACAAGATCAGTCTCTCCAAAGCTTCTGCTGACAACCTTCTTGCTTTATCAATGGAGGAGAGCTTCTGGCAGCAAAAAACCTATTCAGCATGGATAAAAGATGGGACAGAAATACCAGCATTTATCATAACTTTGTCAAAAGGAAAAGAAGGAAAAACATAATAGCTAACATCAAAATTAATAACGAATGGACTAATAATGAGGATCTCATGGATTCATCAGTGGAAAAATACTTTAAAGATATTTTTTGTTCTACCCTTTCTACTAACTCTAATGATAATCAATGCATTGATATCCTTAAGCATATTCCTAACATTGTAACTGATTATGATAATGATTTTTTGATCTCTGAGCCCTCTGAGGATGTAATATTTATTGCTATTAAGTGTTTGAAGCCATCAAGTGCAGCTGGCATTGATGGCTCCAACACTTGTTTCCTAACTACCTATTGGAAGATTATCAAACTTGATCTCTGTAAAGAAATGCGTGATTTTATAAAAATGAGAGGTTATTCCTAAAGGGATTAAAGCTACTGGCATTTTCTTAATCCCGAAAATTGAGAACCCTAGCTTTTGGAATCATTTTAGGCCTATTTCCCTATGCACTATTCTAAATAGACTGATGTCTAAGCTAGTTAACAACAGAATGACTAATCTTTTACCTAATCTTATTTCAAAAGTTCAAGGAGCTTACGTGAAGGGCAGATCCATCCACGAAAACATCTTGATAGCAAAGGAGTTGCTCCATGACCGAAAAAGGAAAACCAAAAGTTGCAATGTAATGATTAAAGTTGATATGTCGAAAGATTTCGACAACTTATCTAATGAATTTAACTTTAAAATTCTTGCTAGTTTTTGTTTAAACCAAAAGTTTATTAATCTTATTAGTGATATTATCACCTCTGTCTATGCTACTATCCTGGTTAATGGTAGATCAGTTATCTTCTTTAAAACCAGCAAAGGAATCAGACAAGGAGACCCTTTATCTCGTAGTCTGTTCATCTTTTCTAAGGAAGCTTTAATTAGGGGTTTGGCTAATCTTTATGTAACTGATAAAACCATCAAGTTTAAGAGCAGAAGCAAAATTCATATTCCTTGTTTGGATTTTGTTGATGACTTATTAGTTTTTACGAATGGTCTTACAACTTCTATGGATTCAATTGGTCAATTATTGCAGATTTATCAAAATTCTTCAGGTCAAGTTATTAACAGGGATAAGACTCAGTTTATAGCAGCTAGCAACATCAATCAAAATAGGCTAAAGACCTACATATTCACACTAATTTTAGTATCGGAAACCTTCCTACCACATACTTCAGTAATTTCTTACCTTTGATTGACAAGATCAACAACAAGATTCTGGCTTGGGAAGGTAAGAGCCTTTCCTATGCTGGGAGGCTGATCCTCAGCAAGAGTGTCCTGCTTCCCATCCCAATCTATTGGAGTCACAGTTGTAAGTTTCCATCATCTATCATCTGAAAAATAGAGAAAATCTTTAATAAACTTTTATGGCGCTCAACAATTGAGAAGCACAACATTCACTGGTGTTCCTGGAGTTCTATTTGTAAAAGTTACAAAAAAAGGTGGCCTAAATGTGCACAGTCTTGTTGACTATCAAAAAGCCTACTCCATCAAGCTTTCGTATGTCTTCAGAAGTAAGACTTCTCTCTGGTCTAGGATGACTCACAGTATTTACTGTGAGAATTATCATCCTTCTCAAATCAAGGGTAATAAGAAGGGTTCCTTAAGTTGGAACAGAATGTCTAAGGTTAGAAAAGAAGCTGAAGACCTTATTACTTGGGTTCCAGGCAAATGAGAGTTAGATATATGGATGGAAAGCTGGTTTGGAGATCCTCTCATCATTAAGTTTGAGGATGAGTGTGATAACAAATGGTTTAAAAGAGATAAATTCAGCTCTCTCTAGAGCAACAACTTTTGGGACCTCAAATCGATAAGTTCTCTAATTCATAGCTCAAGTATTAATCTTATTAAAAAGCTGAAAATTGATGTCAATAGAGATGATAAAATACATTGGAAACTTTCTAATACTCGTTCTTTCGCTTTTAAAAACACCCTAAACAAAATTACTCAAAATTATCATACTTCTTCCATTTTTGAAAGAACTTGGAACCAAATCACACCTGCTAAATGCTTTGTTTTACATTGGATGCTTCTTAAAAACTTTATTTCTACTGAAGTCATGATGCAAAAGAGACATTTAGAATTAGCTTCTAAACATCAGTTTTATAATAATGTTGAAATTATTGAGCACGTCGTTGTTTCTTGTGAGCATGCTTGGCAAATTTGGATCTATTTTGCTAACCTATTCAATATCAAGATTTGTAAGTTTATGACTCCTATCCATATGGCCAGAAGCTGGTCATTGTCCTCACCTTGTAGTGTTCATATGAAAACCATTTTGCCACCCATTATTAACTGGGTCATATGGCAAGCAAGGAACATGGTCAAATTCAATGATTCAACTACTTCTGCTAAGTCTTCAATTCAGCATATAAAACACATCATTTCTAGCCTAGACTTTTCTAATTTAATCAAATTTCAACACTGGAAAAATTGTGAATCTGCTGCTCATGAATTAGGTTGTTATATTCATAGGAAGAATCTCAAGCAATGTTGGATGGTCTGGCCATTTGTAAAATCAAAGATCTTTTCAACATAGATATCAAAAGCCACTCTGAAATCCTAATATCATTGTTGTCTTCTGGAAACTCAATTGTGCCCATCGAGAACATGTTTGCTCGTATCAGGGGCATTCTCTCCCCTTCTATATTTCTTTGTCATGCATTTAGGGAGCAGAACCTTTCAGCCGATTGGCTTGCAAGGTGGCTCTCAAATTCAAGATGAAGATCCATTACGAGAACTTCACCCCCCCCCAACCCATCTCCCAATCATTTGCTTGCTATACTGGTTCTCGATAGCATGGGGATTGGCCAGTTAAGGATTGACAAACCAGTTTGTTAGTAATCTAATCCCAATTTCTTCTAATTTTGCAGAATGTCTTCCATTTTCACTCAGTGTAGCTTCTCAATTCGTCTAAACAGCTTATGAGTCCACCAATGCTAGGCTTCGTCATCGAAGAATCAAGTTCCTCTCCGATCTGCTCGATTTTGTTTGAAATAGAGTTTATTACTGTATGGATTCTCTTTTTGAAGTTGTTTGCAGAGCTCAGATTGTTGATTTTGATCGCTGAAGTGTTTCAATTCTATCCCTCATGCTTCTTCGATATTTTCTGCTTCATCATAGGAATCTACAAATCTCCTATTGGATGCTGACTGCAATCTCCTCGTCTGTTTTTCGTTGATAGCCCTCAATTGCTGTTTAGAAGTCTCTGATTGAAGCTCCAATCATGTCGTCTTCGACGCTTCATGCTCCAATATCTTTGTTTGCTAGATTATCCTCTGATTTCTCACAAAGATGATGGAATCGATAGTTTTGAGAAAAAATCTCCTCTATAAAGCGTCAATCTTTGTAGCTCTTTACAATAATTAGCTTCAATCTAACTATATTCAACTCTATCATGCATCATTAGCTTGTTTAGCTGAGATCGATTCTTGTTTTGTTTGTAGAACTATAGAATTAGGGATTTACTGTAAACCTTTCCCAAATCATTTAATAATATCGGTGACTCGCTTAAAAAATAATATACGATTTTTTAATATTTCCTGTCAAATATATTAAAAAATTATTTTATTTAGTAAATCAAATACTAACCTGACTATGGATCGGAGGATTTTGTTTTAATATTTCTATTTTATGTTTTTAATTATTTGACTAAAGTTTTTTAGGACTCCTAGATAGACTATCATAGGTTAATTTTATGTAATATTTTTTAATGAAATATTTTACTGGATTGTGAGTTTTGTTTTCTTTAATATTAAGGTTAGTATGTCTCTTTAGCTTGTAGTAGGGTTTAAAATTATTTTTTTTTTTTTTTGGATGTTTGGATGTATAGGGTTGTTAATAATTTTAGTAAACTTTCACGGGGCTTGTAAACGAAATAAAACCCGTTTGTATTTAAAACCAACTCCAAATTCACTATCGCTACTTTATGCTCAGGCATTTATTTGGTTCCAGAACTTAACCGAACCGAAATAAAAAAATTTGGTTCGATTTTTGTTCTTATTTAATATTTGAATATTTTCGATTTTTATCCTCTACCATTTTTCGTTTCTAATCTAAACAGTTTTATAAATATAAATGTTATACCTATAAATTTTGATGTATTAAAAGAAAAAATAATAATTAAAATGATCCTATTATTCAAACAACTATAAATTAAATATTTTATCACAGTAAAGGTAATATTATATATATATATATATATATATATATATATATATATATATATATATTAAATTATAAATAATGGTTTATTCGATTTATTTTTTTACTGCAACTATTAATATTCTAATATGACAAATAGGAAAACAATACCATGTAGTCCTATAATATTCTATTTAAAATTATAAATGAAAAAGTAGAAAGCCTCCTTAGTATAGAGGATCACACTAAATATTTTGCGGATATCATATTCTTTTTAGTTGATAAAATATTGTACTAATACAAAAATGTATGGTAATATATTCAGAGTGAACGAAAAAGAAGCGAATCGAATATTATTTGGTTAGAATTTAAAAGATTCTAAAAATTAAAAGTTAAAAAAACAAAAATAAAAAGAATTAAATAAAATCGAACCGAAAAAAAATTCAGTTCATAAATAGTTGTTTGTTTAAACTGAAAAATCAAAAAGACCAAAACTTTTTGAAAAAAAATCAAAATTTTATTTTCTAAAATGTATTAAAAAAATTAAAATTAAAATCAGAATTTAAACTCACGAAAACTCTATTTTTTCCAACTTTGTAAAAATAAAAAATCATGTTTGAAACAAAAAAAACATGATCCTCTATAGATTACATGAACATGGAAAAGTATACTCTTTTAATTTCAAACTCTTAATTGGATACCAAAATATGGGATGTACAACTCTTAATTGGATACCAAAATATGGGATGTACGGTTGTATAAGAGAAAGTATGGAAGATCTCCAAAGATTAGTTAGCTTTGATTCTTGATCTCTAAGAATCTTCTTTTCTTTCTCCTTTGATCCTCCTATTATCTTCTATGTTTCTTCTTCCTTGGTGTTTGATTTTATTGTGGCGTAATCTTCTCCTCCCTCAGTCTCTGTTTTTGGTTTCATTTGATTCCCGGTCCTCGTCAATGTGGTCCTATTTCTAGCTTCTTGATTCTCTGATTTTCGGTAAGAATGGAAGTTGTTGAGTTTTACCAATCTTTTTCCCTGAGTTACAGACTAGGGCTCAATCATATGAAATCAAAAGCAGAATCAGTAATAGTCAGAAAGTTTATTTTTTACCTTAAAGAAGTTACGCAAAAATAGTCAAGCCTTCCAAAGCCTCTGCTCACCATGAAGATATGAAACCTACAAAGATACAACACCTTAATAACCACATATCCCTTCAATTTAACCAAAAACCAAAGAAATCCTAAAAGAATCTAGTAAGTTTACTCTTATTGAGAAACTTTCCCAAGGTTTGCCAAAGAAGCAAATTCTAAATCAGTTTTTAGAATGAAGGAAATTTATTAGTGAGTATAATGTCAGTAACTGGGACTTTACGCATATAATGATTGGATTTTCAATCAAAGAGGATATGTGCAAATTGTGGTCTCGAAACATTTGGACTATTGGTGAAAAGGCTATGAGATTATTCAAATTGTCTCCCTCATTTAACCCTAAGTACGAAAGTTCTATTGTGCCTACCTGGATTCGAATTGAAAATGTTCAGGAATATTTGCTCAATGAAGAAATAATACAATCTATAGCAAAATCATTTGGAAAATCTCTAAAGTGATGGGTTCCATCTAAGAACATGGTTGTATTCAATGCATGTTATGCATGGATTGAATTAAACATTACCAAGAAAGTTCAACACAATCTATGGGTTGGTTTTAGAGCCAATGATAGATGTTGGCTCCATATAAGTTACAAAGATGTGCCTAATTACTGCAATATGTGTTATCATATTAGGCATGACATGAACCAATGTAACAAGGCCACATCAAAAGTTAAAGAAATAAAGATAAATCGGGTACGGACCTATTGCAGGGTTACATCACCAAAGAAAAGCCAAGAATGAAATCAGTTACTGCCAAGGCTTACATATCTGAAGAGAAAATGCCCAACAATCAAGTGACTAATCAAAAGTTTGTTTCTACTCAACAACTTCCTACACCTACAAAATATACTTTAAGAAATCCAAAAACAAATCAGATAATAACTGCAAAAATGTATACTCCTATTGAAATCAGTACACTAAGAAATGAGGAAATTATAGAGGCTATAAGAAACCTAAAGGATAACCGTATATCTAATGACAATCAAGCTCATAAAAGTCAAGAGTATAATAACTATACTCTTAAAAATCAGAATTTTAGAAGTCTACCACCATCCCCGATTCTTAAAAGGAAAGAAGTGGATCAGAGCTTCCATGAGTTATTAACCAAGAGACTAAAAGAAGCTAAACATAAAAGGAAGATGAAAATAGAATTTTATAAGTCCATTTTTGGGACTAGAAAGACTAACAATTTTAATCAGAACCATGATTAATTTCCTCAGTTGGAATATTCTTAGTATTGCCAATAAAGCCTCTTTGAGAAGGCTTAAGTCTACGGTGAAGGTTGACCAATTATCTTCTATAGCTTCTAAATTGGGGTTTAATAACTATATATCTAACTCTTCTAACAAAATATGGCTTATATGGCAGGATTGAGTATCATTATATCAATTGATCATACTCAGTTGGATCATACTGAAGTAACATATATTTACCTTAAGAACGTATTTTATCTTACTTTTATCTATGCTAGATGGAAAAGGCTTCATAGAAAGTACATATGGAGTATTCTAAACAACATATCAAATTCAGTCAAAGAGTGGATGGTGATTGGTGATTTTAATATAATTATCTCTCTTGAAGAGAAAAAGGGTTATGTTACTTACTGCAATAGCAGCACATATGATTTTAATGAAACAATTAGAAACTGAAAGTTGGAGGACGCTGGATTTGCAGGAACAAGGTTTACATGGTCTAACAAGTCCAAGTGAAGCGTATGGACCATGCCCTCTACAAAAATGAATGGATAGACTATTTCAACAATACTTCTATCAAACACTTAACACGAACCTGTTCAGTTCATACGCCACTATGTGCCACAATTTCAAATGAAAAATATAAAAATAAATACAGTTTCAAGTTTTTAAATATGTAGAGTTTAAGTGATGATTACTTACCTTTTGTCAAATTTAATTTGAATCTTGAAATGCAGGGTTTCCCTCTACATAGCTTTTGGAATAAGCGTAAAAGATTGAAAGAAGTTATTAAAGGATGAAATGCTGAAGTCTTTGAGCAATGTGTTCGATAAAGCATCTAAAGCAGAGGAAAATGTTAGAAGAATAGAGCAAATTCTTATAGATAAACTTGATCATAACAGAATAAAATTATTTAATGCAAATGTTATCCATCTTCAGGCCCTTGCTCAAGAAGAGTCCTAGTGGTAACAAAACAACATATACTAATTGGATTAAAGAAAACGAAATAAATACCAAACCCTATCATAATTTTGTCAAAAAGAAGCGAAGGAGGAGCATAATTCTGAGCATTAAGAAAGGCACATCCTGGATAACAGATGAGATTCAAATAAAAAACTCTCGTAAAACTTATTTTACGAATATTTTAACAGATAATCCTTATTCTAACTATCAAATTGAGCTTAATCTACTTAACATCTATGTTTTTATGTCATTTCTAACATGATTACTGAGCAAGATAATATTAACTTGATGATGCACCCAAAAGAATAAGAAATTCTAACAGCCATCAAATGCATGAATACATCTAGCGCGTCAGGCATGAATGGTTTTAATAGCACATCCCCTTAGTGGTCGGAGCATAATAAAACACGATCTGAGTGAAGCCATAATTTCCTTCTTCAATGGCCAACATCTTTCCGAAGGTATATTGGCAACATGATTACCAGGATGTATTTGGCCAAATGCTCAACAAGGAAAAGATTAACATTATTACTTCAACTAACTTTCCTATTCTAAAGTCTCTGCTATATCAGACACTACGGCCTTCAATAATGTTTATCTCCCTGTGACTTATTTAGGCATCGGTTTAAATACTAACAATTGGGCTAGGAATTTTGAGTCTCTTCTCAACAAAATAAGAAGAAAAATCACTAAGTGGGAGGTCAAATATCTCTCTTATGGGGGTAGGCTTACCTTGACCAACAATGTATTGATGTACATTCCAATATATTGGATTCAAAGGCATAATTGACAGAATAGAAGAAATTTTAAATAGTTTTCTATTGTGCTCTAAAGAAGATGTTTACAGAATTCATTGGTGTAATTGGAATAAGATTTGTAAGACTTGCCTAGAAGGTGGTTTAAATATTAGGAAGCTGTAGGACATCCAAGACTTCATCTCCTGTAAACTTTAGGTTAGATTGAGAGATAAAGATACTCTTTGGGTTATATATATTCACAGTGCTTACGGTAAAAATATCCATCATCTTCAAGCTAACTACAAAGCTAAAATCTGTTTAAAGGTGTGGAGAAGGATTGCTGTTATTAAGGACATGGCTGAGTCTAATATAAAGTGGACTATAGGGAAAGATGATGTTGATTTCTGGATTTATACTTTTCTCAGGAATTCTCCTATTATTACCCTAAATGATCTTCCTAGCATTACTGGGTACACTCAAGATGAAGTTTGTAATTATTATGAAAATACCTACTGGAATGAGGCTAAGATCAATTCCATCTTATCCTCTAGTGATATGTATTGTATTTCCAAGATTGTTGTGAATGAAAACATTAAAGATTCTCTTTGTTGCATGGTGCCCAATGAGGGTATCTACAATATCAAATATAGTTGGAATTATATTAGGATTAAGAATAATAAATCTAATATGTTTAGAAAACTCAAGAACAATATAACGCCTAGAAAGTGCTCTTACCTGACTTGGAGGTTGTTGCATAATTGACTTCCCACTAATAGTACCCTGCAAAAGAGACACATTTTATTAGCTTCAATATGCCAATTTGTCTGTAATGAGAAGACTAATAATCACATTTTCATAAAGTGGAATTTATCATGTAGTATTTGGTGTCACTACTCATCTATTTTCAAAGTTAAAACTAGTAGATATATTACAGTTCCTCGTATGTGAAGAAACTGTTTTTGGACTTCAAAAAAAGAGGTTCATATATGCTCGATTATTCCTGTTACTATTTGCTAGGTGATTTGGAATCTTAGAAAAAAATCTAAGACTAAGGGGCTTTCGATGGATGTTAAGAATGTTATAAATTATATATATCATATTGTTTATACTATTGATCAGGCTAAGCTTTTAACTATCAAACATTGGACTCATTTTAATTATGTTGTCATGGAGCTTAGCTGTTTTAACCACATAAAGAACTGCAGGAAGCCTATGTACCTCTGCTGGACTTATCCTACCATCAATAGAATCAAGGTCAATATTGATGGTTCTTCTCTTTATAATGGGGAGGCTACGAGTGGTATCATCCTAAGAGATAACAATGGTAGCCTAATTGTTGGGCATGGTAATCTCTACGGGAAGGTTACCCCTCTCTAAGATGAAGTCATAGCGCTCCTTGATGGCCTGCTAATCTGCAAACAAAATATTCTTGCTTCACGAAAATATCCTAAGTCTCTTGAGCAAGTGTTGATATGTTGCAGAGCTCTGTTTGGTCTTTCTATTGTTATTAAGTGTATTAATATGGTCCAAAATAACTCGTTGGCTAATGGACCCAAAAATGCAAGATGATAATGGTTTTCAATAACCAAAATACTCACCCTCATCTTTCTTCTATAGTTTTGGCGTGGGTTACATTGGAGAATGTTTCTAAATTCTCTCTATTATCTAATGTTATTACTATCACTAATTATTTAATCAATTATTATCTTGTAAGGATTATTGGAGGTTCTCTTTTATTAGAGCCAAGAGTAGCTATATCTGGGTCATACCTATCTTAAACCTCTAAGAGTGGACTGACTGTATAACCATCAATAAGAAATTGTCTTGTATTACCTGTGAAATAGCCTCACTGCGTTTCAAATTTTCATCGAGCTAAAAATTACCTTATAGTCTATCTCTTAAATCCTAAATCCTCTCGCTTAGATATCTTTTATTGATTGTCGTTTCTTCATTTTGCAGATTGTTCTAATAAACTATACCAATAGCTTGTTAGTTCATCTGATCTGGATCTGAACTTAACTTTTATGGATTATTCTTGATTTGGTTTGAGCTGAAGCAGTTCCTTTGTCTATATTTTTTGAGATTTAAGCGTATGAATTTTAATAGGAGAAATCTTCTTATTGCAGATTTGCATGCTCTTTTAAACTTTTCAAATGGAAGCTTCTGAGACAGATCATTCGTCTACTTTGTCAATCGAAGTAGCTTAGCCATTGTTTATGTGTTCATTTTCCAACTTAAATGCCTCATGATTTTTGAATGAATGCCCTTGATCTTTCTAAGGAGAATACCTATGTCTTCTTGTCGAGTATTTGCGTCTTCTTGTCGAGTATTTGCAGTAGCTTTTTTCCTATGGTTCAGTGTCTATCTTCCCATGGTGTTTCAAAATCTTCAGTTTGGTGCGTCTTATCATTTTGAAGGAGATTTCCCTTGTTCGATTTCTTCTAATCGAACAGTGATATGATCTTTGGAATGTTTTTGTCACCCTTTTGCAGCTTCAAAACATTAAAATAAAGTTTTGAAAGCTGAGCTTATTTGGACCTCTTTTGTCATTTTTTGTCATGTCCGCAACTGTTATTTAGTGGAGGGATATTTATTGCCTGTTTTTTGTAAATCTATTTGGACCTTTAATATTAGTGATAAGTTTTTTAGCTTAAAAAAAATCTTGTGTTAGCGATAATTTTAATAAAAGTTTACTTCAGCTGTGGTAATTTAGTTTTAATTTTAGTTATTGTTAGTCAACGACCGTGTAGGACAATCGTAGCAGCGAATCGTGTCTTTTACGAGTTTAAGCTGTCGGGTCTTTATTCATATGCAAATACATCCAATCTACCAGTAAAAATTATTACTTTGATTCAGAAAGACCAACAATGAGTTGCTCCATTTATTATGAATTCAATTCAACGAATCCAACTTGGCAATCAGTATACGGAAGCATTTATTATGAATTCAGTTCAATGAATCCAACTTGGCAATCAAGATATGGGAGGGGTTATATTGGTTCATCAATCTCAACAACAAATTAATTATCCATGGCCGCCCGCTCGCCTAGGCTAGGCTAGACTAGTCTCAGCTCATATTCCCTCGGTTCCGAAATAAATGAGGTTCTACCAAAAAATTTGAATTTTATATTTTATGTCGTTTTTTTAAATCGAGGTATGCTTATTTTATTTGTTCCAATTATATCTCTAAATTCTATCATGTTTCTGCAGTAAATGTTCTTTATATCAGTGACGGTAGATTTTTTTTAGTTCTAATTTACTTTTTTCATCGGTGTATTTTTTACCATCTTTGATTTTTTAATGTCTATCACCGCGCTAGTATATACTCTACTCATTCCACAATAAATGTCATTTAAGGTAAGTACACCGTTATTAAGAAACGTATTATTTTATTTATATTTTAATTTCATACGTGAACATTTATAAAATTATCATTTCTTTTATTTATGTTACTTGTCAGATATGGAGTATTGTTTTCGATAAAACATTTTAGACATTTTTCTACTTTATTGAAATTTTTTTCTACGCCAAATTTTGAAATGGAAGTTCTAATTACAAATTCAAATTCAACTAAAATTTGGCTATGGAATTTCAAATTTTATTTTCTCACAAGAATTGAATCAGGAAGTATATAAAACTATATCGAACCATGTTTTTTATTTATAAAAAACACAAACCATGGGTGAATTTTTATTTTTGCCCGATTTTAATGATCTTTCATCTTTTATTCCTAACCTTAATATTAACACATGTAACCTAAATTATTCATTTGATGTTTCTTTTCTTAATCATACTCCACCCATTCTAATTGATCTAAACATTGAGCCTGATTTGGAGATGAAAACAGAAGATCAAGATTTTCGTATGGGTAATTATTTCTCTAATTTTTATTTATTTATGCATACTTACGTATAATACAAATACTTGTTAGATTTTTTAAGAGAAAGTAATAATAAATATGGTGGTTAGTTTTTTTTAAAGAGAAACTATGAGATAAGTATGGTCGTTAGTTTTTTAGATAGAAACTAGAAGATAAATATGGCGGTTAAACTAGGGGATAGGTATGGTGGTTATTTTTTTCACGGAGGAAATAAAAAATGGTTTCTTCAAATTTAAAATTTAAAATTGATAATATTTAAAATACGATATTTAAAATTTATTTTTAGTTTTTTTTATGATGGTGATTAGATTGTTTAGGAGCAATTTTTTTAAATAAATAATTTACGTGAAAATGTTTATATTTATATTTATATGTAGTTGTATATTAAAATTAGATATATTCTTATATTTATGTTTAAATATATCTATGAAATGCTATTTTGTTTTTATTTTTCTCACTAACGATAATGACGATACGTTTGAAGAATTTTTAAATCGTCCATCATCTGAGAAAAAAAAAGTTTAACGAATGATGAAAGTAAAAGTATATACGATATGATTTTACAAAAAAAGTATTGATGGAAAATTAAAGAAGAAAAAAATGAATTTAGTTGCATCTCATTTTTTCAGTTTCCATACGAACCATTCATTTTATATGGAAACAATCAAAAAATGATGAAACACATCCTAATGTATCTCATCGGAGGACACAAAATTGTGTGCCTAAAAGAATTGAAATTAATTTTGATCAAGTCCGTGATATTCTGTTATCTCAAAGAACAAATCTTGTGTCACTTTTTGATGCTTTGAACTGAAAAAACCACATTATTTAGACGTTTAAAATCAGGATCTATTAAACCGTTTTTAAAATAAAATAAAATAAGATAGCTCGTTTACGGTTTTGTATCTCCACGTTAGATGTTACTAGCATACCACATGATCCATTTTTTTTTTGTAAATATGTACAATATTGTTCATGTAGATGAAAAATAGTTATTAATATGAAATATATTGTTCATTATTTCCTCTGTGAAAAATATAACCATCATACTTATCTCCTAGTTTGTCTCTAGAAAACTAACCACTATATTTATCTCCTACTTTCTATCTAAAAAACTAACCACCATACTTATCTCCTAGTTTCTCTTTAAAAAAACTAATCACCATACTTATCTTTTACTTTCTCCCTAAAAAATCTAACAAGTATTTGTATTATACGTAAGTAATGCATAAATAAAAAAATTAGATTAAGAAAAATTAGAGAAATAATTACCCATATGAAAATTTTGATCTTCTGTTTCCATCTCCAAAACAGACTCAATGTTTAGATCAACTAGAATGGATGAAGTAAGATTAAGATCAGGAACACCAAATGAATCATTTAGGTTAGATGTGCTAATATTAAGGTGAGGAATAGAAGATGAAGGATCATTAAGATCAGGGAAAAATAAAATATTCACCCATGGTTTGTGTTTTTCAGAACTAAAAAACATAGTTAGGTATGGTTTTTGTGAGAAACTAAAATCTGAAATTGCATAGCCAAATTTTAGTTAAATTTGAATTTATAATTAAAATTTTCATTTTAAAATTTGGCGCAGAAAAAATTCAATCAACTAGAAGGAACGTCTAAAATATTTTATCGAAAACAATACTCCATATCCAAAAAGTAGATATGGATAAAAACAGGATAACTTAGTAAATGTTCACGTCTAATAGAAATATAAATAAAATAATACGTTTTTTAGTACAAGTGTTCTTACCTTAAACGAAGTTTATTGCGGAATGGTAGGGATAAAAAACGTTTGGAAAATTTGATTAAAAAAACTCCAACGACTATATCATGTGATTAAAATTCAATTTCATACTTCAATTAGGATTATTAAAATTGAAAATGTCAAATAATTACTTGCCTTACAATTTTATTTATGTGGATGTTATCAACAATAAAACATATATTTAGTTAAGAAAATATTAAAATATTTTTGAGTTGTACGGTTAGATTTCTGTATCTCCGTCTAATTTGTTTTTAAATTTTATATCTGAAATGTTTATTATAATTCTAATAAACATTACTTTTCTCAGCAAGTTTTTTGTTTTTAAATTATATAGATACACATTGATGTTTGAATGTGTAGCGGACTTTTTGGACTTGTCGACGGTATTAAAATTAGTTTCTAGCTTATGCGAAATTAATAACTAATTTTTGTTAAGATCTGCAAATTCAAAGATTAAATTTATTGAAATATCCAAATTCGAATATCTAACCACACATTTGAAAAATAATATTTTCATGTTATATATAAATATATATATATAACATGAAAATAGACGAACGATTCACGCTACCATCTTTTGGTCGTTTGACTTATATATCTTATTATAAAGAAAACTATTTGAAGTTTTCAACAGTTCTTTTTGCACATATATATTTAATTTCATGAACATGCGTTTGTTATTTTATAAAGTATTTTTAAGATTCCATAACTATTTAATAGTTCATTGTTGTGATATTCAACAAAATTATTAAATTATAAAAAATTTAAAAGTTAGTAAATTTTTTTTTATAACTTTTGTTTTAAAAAATATATCAAAGTGACTTTTCAATTTGTTTTTTTAAATATAATTTAGAAACAAACTTCTTATGGGACTAATAATAGTGGTGATCAAATGTATCATTAAACATGCGACAACCAATCACAACTGGATTTTTTTAATAGTATCGCACTTGGATCATAGTATAACTTTTGCATTTACTAAATGAACATTCTAGTTCTGTTTGTCCACTTAAATAAATTGAACTCTCTTGTACATCAATATGAGATGATAAAGCCATATTCATTGAGGTGAACGTAAATTTATCACAATATTGAGATAATAAAAAATAATGATATATCATAGTTTATGGCATAAGAATAATATGACAAGTAATCATATTTATATATTCTTAATCGGTCTTATGGAATTCGAGATCAGTTTATAAACGAATATGAGTAGGCGAAATAAAAGCGTTAATATATATATATATATATATAAACTAAATTAGATAAAATTGTATATCACAAACACATTTCAAAATTGAATACAAACTTGGACTTAAACTAGTAATGATCTAAACAAACAATGCTCATATTGATGGTGTGCTCTTGAACTGCTTTTGGGCATCAAACTCTTAGTTAGAGGATCGGCTAACATAGAATTTTTTTTGATGTGCTCTATAGTATTTTGACAAATGTGAACTGTTTATTTAACATAAATGAGTTTGATATTTACATGATTAGACTTAAAAAACCTTTTATTTTTGTTTGAATCCGAACTGCAAACTTATTTTAACAATATAATTAGATTGGTCTTTTTTATCCCGCTAAGGGCTATACCCTTATTGAAGACGTATGGATTCGTAAATGATGTGTAATATGATATTAATTATAAAAATAGTTAAAGTGTTCAAACATGTACATGATAAGATAGAATAGGCCAAATGAAAGAATAAGGTGGATGAACTACATGAGTTATATATAATGTTGGGAGCAAGCTTGACGAGCTAGAATAAGCCATGACAAAAAATAGGATGGATAATTGTCATGGGTTAAATACGAGATAGAGAGTAAGCTTGACAAACTAAAACAAATTGGACAAGTTAAACACGTTAAAGCTAGAAAATAGTAAGATGGAGAAGTAAGAACAAGTATGGTTAGTTACATGGAGTTGAGTGAACTACATATATAGAATTTGAGATGAACAAACTGAACGAGCTAAAAGGAAGATATATATGAAGATAAGTCTAGGTAAGCTAAATAGATAAAGTAAAAGAAAAATAAATAAGATTAAAAGAGTGATGAAGATTTACTTGGTAAGAAGAGTATTCATAAAGATTTTATGTGCATGATAAGATTACAAGATTGGACTCAATGGTTTGAGAGTGAATCAATAATTCTCAAATAGAGGGATGCAATAGATGAATGTCATGTAATTTATCAAACACATGATGTTTATCAAACTTGTCGAATTTTTACAGTAATAGTATGTTTCAGATTGTTATGTTTCAATTAAGTGACGTTGAAAATTGATTTCAATAAATGTACTTTGTGGTAAACTTAAAATCACACGAGACTTATCCCTATAAATTTGAATATATATCATAAAAGATGCATCAACAAGTACTTTTGTATCGAATTTCTCTAATAAAATATTTTAAGTACCATGCAACAAATATTTATTATCTCTGGCCATTAATATGTCAAAAACAAACAATGCTAACGATAACAAACTTCTTTATTCGAGTTATGATAAGCACAATCTACTATTAAAATTCTCTCGAAACCAAAATGTGATAATAATTTTGAGAAATTTATGGTATCATCGACCATAAACCTGTTTAAAACCATAAATAGATTTCTTCAGTTTGCATACAAATATTTTGGATCAGTGGATATAAAGTTTTAATTTACACCATTAGATAATTTCTTTAATGTCTCAATTAAGAATGTGTCTTCACGTTTATTTAATGAAGTTTTAGTTCGAAATATCCAACTAATATTGATGTGGTTTATTTTAGTCGGAGGATAGTTTTGTCAGGTGTTCTGAAGAATTTTAATAGTACTAAATGTTTGGGTGTTGTAATGAGAGATTTAAGCTGTCTGGTTGTATTAAATGTTCATTAGCCTCATTAATGAAAGTGGTTGGGTATTTATACCCTTAATTATGGACCCATGGGCTTTCAGGTCAAATTATGAAACCGGGTCAAGTTTAAAGATCCAGTAGTTTTTAAGTAGATTAGCACCTAGCTTAGTCAAAAAGTGTTTAGTGTTTTAATAATTTTTTCATGTCCGGATGGTTCAGTGGGCAGTATTTATCCGAATTACCCCTGTCTGGTTTCTCAGCCTGCCCAGTATTCTCAGTGAGTGGTAGGTGAATGAATCCGGGCTCATCAGTAGCCCCTTTTTTAGGCTTTGTCAAAGATCTTTGGTAGGACTAAAAAAACTTACTTAGTTAGTAACAACCTTTTCCAGAGCGTTCATGCGTTTGGTTCAAGGTTTATCCGAACTGATTCTCTTCTCAGAATTCTAAGAGTTTTTCTTTGGATCGTGGGACACGTGTCGCGTTTTGATTTGTTCTACCATCCATTTTATCCCTAGAACGGCGGTCCCACTAGTCCTAAAAAGTAACTCTTGCCTTTAATGTTTCTTATGTCAGCGCCGTCCCCAATCATTACCTCAGTCTTTTCGTCTTCTCCTAGGTATCAGTAACTTTTTGCCTAAGATATAAATTACCTTCCTTCACTGTTTCACCATCTTCATTACTTTATAAATTTTTTTCTTAGAGCTTTTTGCCTTTTCTTTCAAAAACTTCTCTTGGAGATTTTTATGTTCATAGCGAGAAACGCTCTTGTGAAAGGTGGTTGGTTAAATCTTTCTGAGCTAGAGAAAGCGCAAAAAGTTAAGCGTGAGAGACGTATTGCTGCTGACCTTCCAGTCTCTCCAATCAGTAAATCTGATACACCATCCTTAGAAGCTTATGAAGGATCGTCTTTCGCTAAAATCACAAAACATAAACGCTTATTCCAACCAAACCTCTCGCCAATCCCGTCAGGCTCCTCGGTTCAGGAGTCTCAGCCTTCTACCATACAAGAGAAAGCAGCATCGAGTGTTAGGAAGCCTTCTCCGTTTATTGCTATGGGATTCGATATTGAGAAATCCCTAGAGAAAAACAACCATCGCCAGACAACGCGCGTGGTGAAACGCCAAACAACTGGCTCACAACCCAAGTCCTCCAAAACGGGGCATCTAAGTCAGCCACCAAGGATAAAGCCTCCGGATCGGAGATGTCTATAAGATCCCCTAGAGACAAACCCTCCGGATGCAATTGGTAGAGGCCCTACTAAATCCAATCCCCAACGAACAAAAGACACTGGCTCAGAAATCGACTCTAGAGGAACAGCTGGGATATGAATTTCATTACCATATCTTTGGCATGGGTCATATTTCTTTACCAACTCCTTGGCATCTGTCATTATGGATGGCCAATAGTATCCGGCCAACAAAACCCTTCGGGTTAAAGCTCTATAGCCACAGTGTGCCGATCCTTCACCATTATGTAGTTCGGATAGCACAATTTGGGACTCTTCAATCCCCAAACAACACAGGAGAGGTCTACTAAACGACTTCTTATAAAAGATATCCCTTATGATTAAAGAACCACGAGCCCTATGTTTCATTTTCCTTGCCACAGCTTTCTCTGGAGGCAAAATGTCATCAGAAATGTATTGAAGAAGGGGATATCTCCAGTCTTTGGGTTGAACCACCTGTATACTCAAACTTTCATCCTCTTCCTTGCCCTGGTTAGGTTGTATGGATGGGTATTCTTGCACATGAATCCATGAGTAGGACTCAGATTATGCCATGGTTGCCAAAGAGTCTGCTAGTGTGTTCTCCGATCTAGGTACATGCTCATAGCTAACATTTTTGAAGTTATCTGCCACTTCTTTAAGGATGAACAAGTAGTTAATCAACTGCTCCTTTTGGCCTCAGATTGACCTTGGGCATGATGGATAAAAAACTGAGAATCACTCATTAACCTAACTCTTTTAGCCCCACATAGAAAAGCTAATTTCAGACCAGCTATAACAACCTCATACCCGGACTCATTGTTAGAAGCCCTAAAATTAAAGCATATAGCCTGGTATAACTTATCGCCATATGGAGAGGTTAAACATATCCCAGCACCACAACCCATGGTTCTTGATCCACCATCTGTCCGGACAACCCATACGTTCTTAGTTTTCTCATCTGCAGCTTGCTTAGTACTTCTGTCTGAATGGAACTCAACCAGGAAATCAGCAACAGATTGAGCTTTAATCGCAGTTCGGGGGGTGAAATCAATATCATAATCACCCAATTCTACTGATCACTTGGTCATCCTACTTGATATGTCTGCCTTCTGAATGAAAGTTTTTAAAGGAGAAGATGTCCGGACGACAATAGAATGAGACTGAAAATAGGGCCTCATTTTTATGGTTGTTATTACCAAGGCTAATGCTAGTTTTTCAAGCTTTAAGTACCTTTCCACCATCCATCAGACTCTTGCTGATGTAGTACACCGGACGAGGATAACTGTCCACCTCTCTCAACAGCACTGCACTTATAGCACATCAGACACAACTAGATATATGTACAGTGTTTCTCCATCAACAGGTTTGTACAGAGTTTTAGAGGAAGATAAACACTTTTTTTATTTCATTGAATGCCTGGTCGCACTGTGGAGACCAGTTAAAGTCTTTAGCACCATTTAAAGTCTAGAAAAATGGGGCACACCTATCCGAAGACCTTGAGATAAAACGATTTAAAGTAGCTAACCTTCCAGTCAACCTTTGCACTTCTTTAATATTCCAAGGAGGATCCATTTGTAATAAGTCATCAAGCTGGTCCGGATCAAGCTGTATCCCTTTCTCACTTATCGCATACCCCAAAAAAAATCGGACAGTACTCCAAAGACACATTTTTCTGGATTCAATTTCAAATTAACCTTTTCCAAGTTGGCAGAAGTTTCTTGAAGATCTACTACATGCAACTCTTCTTCCATGCTTTTTACCATCATATCATCAATATATAATTCGATATTTCTCCCAATTTGATTAAAAAATGCTTTGTTCACCAACCTTTGATAGGTAGCCCCAACATTCTTCAACCCAAAAGGCATCACCATGTAACAATGAAGATCCCTGTCTATAACAAAAGTAGGGTGTTCCTGGTCCTTCAGATCCACCTGTATCTGGTTATAACCGGAGAAGGCATCCATGAAGGACAATAACTTGTTCTAAGATGTGGAGTCTACCAACTAATCTATCCGGGGAACTGGATAAAGATCTTTTAGGCAAGCTCTATTGAGTTCAGTAAAATCGATACACATACGCCATTTCCCATTCTTTTCCTTTACGAACACCGGATTGGCTGTCCATAAAGGATATTGAGACTCCTTTATGTGCCCTATCTTGGTAAGTTGGTCAACCTCTTGAACTATGGCATAAGCTTTCTCTTTAGAGAAAGCTCTTCTTCTTTGCACAACAGGTGCAACATCTCTCCGGATGGATAGTTGGCGTGATATCACATTCGCAGGTACTCCGGTCACATCAGCATTACACCAAGGAAAAACATGTTGATGGTTTGCCAAAAAGGATAACACTTTTTTCTTCAATTCTGGTGCGGTCTTAGAGCCAACTTTAACATTTCTTCCTTCAGCCAGAGAGTGGGTTTCAACTTCTTCAATTGGTATCAAAACACCATGGGTCTCTCTCGGGTCATCAATTTCACCCTCACCCTCAGAGGGCCCCAACAACTGCTAATCTTCATTTATCCGGACTGCCCCCACAATTTTAAGGGCAAGTGCAGTTGCATAACATTCTCTTGCTATTTTTTGGCTACTCTGAACAACTCCCACTTGTCCTTGAACTACATATTTTAAACATTGATGCACTGTTGAAGCCACAACATGCATTCTGGAGAGCCAGGATCTTCCAAAGATCGCATTGTAACATGTGGGGCCGTCCACCACAACGAAAAGTACCCTGGCCATCTTCTTGGAAAGTTCTTTGCCCAACAATACCTCTTCCTCAAATTCTCCGATCACATCCGTAGAGTTCTATGTGAAGCCTAAAATGAATCGGTTCGAACGCTGAATCACCGCTGGATTCTTCATCTGTTTATAAAAGCTTAAAAATAGAATATTAGTTGAGCTGTTAGTATCAATCAGGATTCACCTAATGTCGTTCCCCCAATTGATGCCCTATTACCACATCATCCTCATGAGACCCAACTATATTCCTTAGATCATCTTCATAAAAAACAATGAAGGGAAAAGGAATTTGGGACTGATAAGAAGTCATACCTCCCTCTAACTAAGTAGTTAGAGTGTGAACATGCCTCTTCCTTGAAGAAGGAGTTGGGGCAGTTATAGTGTCTCCTCCGAATATGGTAAGTGACTCAAAAAAACCTATGAGTCCGGACACCGTCTTATTCCGTTCTATTATAACCCCCACTGTATTCCGGGTTGGATCAGGATCCAAGTATTCTGATTCAACGTCAAATCTTTCAAAGATCACCATAGCCCCTTCTGGAGCAGATGTCCCCACATTGTTTGTTGGGCCAGTCCGATGAGGAGTGTCAGACCTGTTTCCACTTCTTCTCTTGACATAAGCTCCCAACTTTCCCCTTTCAATCAAATTCTGCCCCTCTTGTTTTAAAGCGATGGAATCTTCGGTGTTATGGCCAATATCATGATGATACTGGCAAAAGCAAGTATTACGATGTTCCCTAGGAGACTGAAGCGCCGTTGGCTTTTTGAAATGCACCTCATCTTTTGTTTTGTCATAGATGGTTGCACCTGGGTGAGATTGAGTCTGTTTGGCCCTGTTGGGCCCCTGTCCGGCTTCTTTGGCCTTGTATCTGGACTGGTTTTGATTTGGTGCAGTTGGGGCAGACCTCACTTGCCTGTGTATCCTAGTCTTTTTCGTTTCATATACATTTATTTGCTTTCCCACCTGGTTCAGCAAACCACCCCAAGTCATGGCCTTCATCCTGGTTACTAATCGACCAGATTCCCAGGGTTTAATCCTTGTCTTAATGAAGCTATTGCTACATGCTCAAAGCAATCAGCCAACCCATTCTTTGTGTTCACGAAACTACTTATATAGTCTTTCAATGATTCGTTTGGCTCTTGGGTACAATAGATGATAGTATCTCAATTTACCTTCACCTCCTTACTTCCCACAAACTGCCTTTGAAAGGCCACCCAAAATGTATCAAAGTTTCCGATACAACCATGTGGTAGGCTGTTGTACCATTTCAAAGCACTCCCCGTAAAAGATTGAGAGAAGGCTCTACAAAGTAGTTTATCATCATCATCAAAATTCATCATAAATTTTTTAAACTGTTCCAGATGGTTGTCCAGATTTTTGCTCCCATCATACTTTTCAAAGTTTCTGTTGACGGGATTCATAGAACCATCTCTTCAATGTTTATCTCTCACCTCAGTTATATCTCAAAAGTCTTAACGATATTTCTGTCACTCATGAAATGTACTGCTCCCTGAAACTCGTTGTCTCATCAGACCTTTCAATTGCATATCTTTTATACTTCATATCAAATCTCATTAACCAAGGACTAAAATAACATATAATTCTTTAATAGAAGAAACCTCAAAAATAGCAAAACCAAATTAATACAAAATACCGAATTAATAGGAGATCTAATCAATATAAGATGACCAAAGTAGGAGACTTAATGAAACATATGATATTTAACAAGTAAAATACTCAACTTCCATCCAACTTTGGTGCTTTGGTTCAGCCCACTTCGGATCAACACGCTTCAGATGAACCTGTTTTGGACTAGCATGCTTCAGATCAACACCTATATCTTTTGACTCAAAATTCACCAGTTTTGTTAGCTTATCTTAATCCTTAAAGAATCAGTAGACGTGTCTATATCTAAGTTACAACTCTAATTTCGACCAGAAATTTTTAACAATTCCTGCCTATACAAGTCACGACAAATCTAACTATGCAATACGGTTCTTTGACAATATCTATTTTAACTAGTTCAGTTGGGATTGATTATCACATTCTCAATGATACATGTGATTATAACCATTATTAGTCTGAATAAAAGTTTCTTGCTAAATTATATTAAAAAAACAATCAAAATGTCGGTTTGATATATCTTTGAAAACAAAAACTATATTTTTTTTTATAAAATTACAAATTTCAAATATTTATAACTCAAAAATATTTTTTAGTATCAAAAATGAATTATTAAATACCGATAAAATCTCAAAACTACATTGTAAAATAACAAAGAATGTTCATGAAATTGAGCATATTGTATAAACAAAAATTATTGAAAAGCTTCAACTTGTTTTTCTTTATAACAAGAGGTGTGGATAAGATTGTCAATGATTCTGGAGAATCGAGAACTATACCGGAACCGAACTGATAAAAACCGGACCGAGAATGGAACCGAACCTTAACGGTCCGTTTGTGGCTCCATCTTAATTACCGAACCAATAAGGAACCGAAACAATAAAACCAATTCGGAACCGAACCGATAAAACTGATAAACCGGTAAAACTGATTAGGAGCCAAACAAATAAATCCGGTAGACCGATAGAACCGATACGGAACCGAACCGATAAAATTGATAAACCGGTCTAAGGAATCGAAGAAATAAAATCATTAGAATCGATTTTTTATTTTTATTTTTTTATACATTATATTGCCAAAATTAATAGTTAATTATAATTTTTTAATAAAAAATCAGAGATCAACTTCTAAACTTTATTTTTGGTGTTATTTATTTAGGTAAAAAAAATTAAAAAGTAAATTATAGTTTATATTTATTTTTTTAAATGGACCAGACCAGACTCATAACGGACCGAACCGACACCAGATCGAACTCGAACCGAATCCCAACCGGAACCGAATCGAATCAGACTGAACCAAATACTTAACGGTCTGATCCAGTTCTAAAAAATAAAACCGAAAATTTAGTGGCCCTATCATATCCGAACCGATAAACTTAGCAGTCTGACCCGGTTCGTGAAAACCCAAATCGGTATGAATATGATGAGGGTAAATTTCCTAATAAATTTCCTAAATCATTCTGATATAAAAAAGAGAGAAAAAAATATAGAGAGAAAATAAAGAAGAATATGTAACTGTATTACTTTATAGAATTTGAGATAATTTACATATGTACGTGGCATTTAGTCTCCCTTATTTATTTCTATTTATTACATAGATGTTTTATTTATTTATTTATATTCGTTACAGAATATAAATAATAAATATACAATAATAAAGCATAATTAAATTATAAATAAATTGTATTTTTATCCGGATATTCTACACAAAATATTTCCTCATAAGGAGTCCCGTCTAGTCCTTGAGTTGGAGTGTAGCAAAACTTAAGGACTATATAATAATCGCATATTGAAGAGTTTTAAGAAGGTCCATGGGTGATTATGCGATACGAGGATTGTCGATAGATGATTTTGCGATACAGAAATACCTTAGGGTCAGTTTTAGAGAGAGAAAATCTAGATTATTAGGTTAAGTAGAGAGAGAAAGTCTCGTACTATTCATCTCGGGATTTGTGAAGCGTGTGTGGTCCTTTTATAGTACAATTGCGGACCCCACATGCTTTAACTTGGACTAATTACATCTTTTGGTCCCTACATTTTACTTTCTTCCTATTTTTGCTATCTCTTCATATAATTTGTACAATTCAGTCCTTACATAATTATTTCTATGCGTTTTCCTCCTATCATACTTTTCCTTTGCTATTTTCTCCTGCCAAGTTTCTTCTTTACACTTTTCTCCTTGTCTTTTATTCTTCCTTATCACATATAATATCCGGATAGTGTAATTTTCTTTGGTTTTGAAGGAGTTTGTTCGCTTTTATTTTGTCAGTTATCGTAGCTCTGTCTTAATTCATCTATTTTGCTAAGGTGCCACTGATCATGTCGAAGAAACTATGCGAACCATGTCTTCATTTATTTGCTTGCTACTATTGAGGTGACCAAGCTAACATGGTCGTCATTTTTTTACTTGCAACTGGACAACGTATAAAACTTATGGATTAACCCTCTGCATATAAGAAATGGAAGAATTCATTTATTTTTGTAGCAGACAATTGGGAGTATGAGATGGATGGATAAATGTCAGATGGGGTCGGTCAAAACTGAAAATATGGAAAACTATATTGATTATGTAATATTAGCTGCTATCTTTGTGGTGTAGGTTCGGGCAAACATCAATGGTGGTTGAAAGAGGAAGGAAAATATATTTTGAACCTTTTGTATAAGCTATCAAAAACGGCCTACTTAGCATGGAATTTGCATGTGCATCTAGTGTTCATTTCGGTTAACTATTTACTCTTCGAGTTGTGGCCGATACATGAATTGACAATGTTTGAGCATGAAAAGTTAACCCTGACCGCGATTGATGATGTTGCAATAATTACTCGAATTCAGGACCTGCAACGTCAACAATATCTGGATGAGAACGGCGAAGTTGGACTTGACATTCAACAAAAAAGAAAAGGGAATAAAAGTTTGGTAGAATCGCCCAAGAAGAAAAGGTGGGCTCGGCAAGAGACTATGCCCTTTTCTAGGAAGACTAAGAAGAGTAGATAGCAGAAGGCTAAGAGGTTGTAAATGTGGTTACAAGGCGATTTTGGTTATGTATTTTTATTAAGGACGAAGTGTAATTTACCCTTTTATGTAACTACTTACAGTTGTAAGCTAAGTCCATATGCCTCAATATAAAGGACATAGTTGAACTAATAAATGGGTTGAAATTCTGATTTTACTCACTTGTGTTCTCTCACTTTCTCTCTTTAAAATCTCTCTCTCTCTAAAACACTCCTACTATTGTTTACTAATAGTGAATTTTAATAATCAAACTCACCAAATTGGCGACTCCACTAGGGACCGAACCTAGAATTTTAGGTTTTGCAGACCAGCCTGTGAAAAAGCATGACACACCAGCCTGTCGTCATCTTCGAAGCTCATCATTTAATTCTTGAATTGTTCGATTGGATCATCTGGATCCTCCATCCCATCGAACTTTTCAACCTTAGCAATATCAAAATACTTCGGAAGCGTAATAGATCTAATTTCATTTGTCAACGGAGAATTCCTCCAATCGACACCCTGCACGTACTGATCCTCAACCCCATGGCTATAAAAGTTCTTTTCCTAGGAGCTCTTGAAAGACAAGTAGAATAGGGGGTCGCTTCGGAATAGGTGAATGTGAAAAACATGAACTTTAGATGGATCGAAGTTACTGTAATAAACAGTTTTTGTTGATGTTCTGAGGGTCGCGTTTCTTATCAATTCAACAGCTCTATATTTGTATGCTCTTTCACTTATGAAGAATTAATCGTAAGCTTTGAAGACAAGATTATCGTCAAATTGTGGAGATTTGGGTTTTTTGGGAGTACTGAATAAGTAAATAAATGTGATTGGATCCGCAGATGTTTGGTAAAAATAAATATCTTTTCCGGTGAGAATAATAAAAAATGGCTTTAGATCTTCTAGATCTTCGTTGTTGTCTCATAAACAGATTAGAGATTTATCAGAAAATATGAGTTTTTCGGTAAAAGTAACCAGAAAGTTTGACGAAGACGTTGAAGGACGTTGAAGGTAGCAAAAGTTTGGGAGGTTCTCTATTTCTCTCTCAAGAATTTTGGGTTGTGAAACAAAAAGTGAAATTGCTAACGAATTTATAAGAAGAAGTAAGATGTGTGCAGAAGTGGAAAAGGTTTGTGATGATAGGGCAAAATTTGAAATGGTAATAACGTTACGTATTCGACATCTATCATTCTAGCTATAAGCCTAGCAACTAGGAAATCATGATGTATTTAACTGTTAGATTTTATAAATTGGCTTCGAATTTAACTTAGAGAAGGATTATGTGAGGACATATTTCGATGCATCACTATGTTTGACAAGATTCGAGGAGAAAGATGTTATTGATTTTAAGTTGTTAGATTTTGAAAGAAAAGTTATCATTGCTTTTGGCACGATTCGAAGACAATTAGTTCTCATTCATTTACTGACATGAGAACTAGGGGCGTACTGATAAGGAAATATAAGTTAAGGGACTAAAATGTAAAAAATAAAAGGTTTAGTAACAGATGGAAAGGTTAAAGAAACGATTTTGATTATTTATCTTTATTAAGGACTAAGTGTAATTTACCCTTTTATGTAACTACTTATAGTTGTAAGCTAAGTCCATGCGCCTCTATATAAAGGCCAGTGTTGAACTAATAAAAGGGTTGAACTTCTGGCTTGACTCACTTGTGTTCTCTCACTTTCTCTCTCTAAAATCTCTCTCTAAAACACTCCTACTATTATTTACTAAAGAGACTTTTAATAATCAAACTCACTAGTATTATCCATTTCGTGCAAGTTTTGGAGTACTACCGAAGCCTTGTTTGACTAAGGCATCATAGTAACGAGTTCATAAATCTCTTTAAGATAAAGTCTTCGTCAAGAATGGTATACTTAGTAATTCCAAGCTATAGGGCACATGCGCAAATTTATCTTCAGAGAGCATATGATCACGACAAAAGAATACGTAATCTTGTTGGACATCGTTCGGTAGTGTTGTGTGATGATGAAAGGGTTTCTACCAGAGATGGAATCATTAGCAAGCAAGTTAGCTGATGAGTTATCTAGTCGCGACACTTAGGCATAACTAACACAATCAAACTTAACGTCCCGTTCCCGAAAAACAACTAGGTACCCCTGCATAGTTTTCTGTTTTGCATCGTAGAGGCCCTTCGGCTGCTTCATATCAAGTTGGGAATCATAGAAAATGCAGATCATTCTCGCTCCAAAGTTATAAACCAACTTTATGCCTTTCAAATCTGCCTCGTATTTTACGGCGTTGTTCGTTACCTCAAAACGAAACTTAACTGGTGATTGAACTCGTCAACACTCTGTGCCCATAGCATAATGTCAGACCCTCCATCTTGTATACTTGAAGCCCCAAAAGTTTCTACTACCCACTCTATGGAGCGCCCTCGTCTGGGTTAGAACGGTTTTCTTCCCCCAACTGACTGATCATGAACTTGTAGATAAAGTCAGCCACCGTCTGACCGTTTATGGTGGAACGAGGTTCGCACGAAATTTTATAATGTTCTAGCTTGATAGACCACCTAGTTAGCCAATCAAAGATATCTGGCTCTTAAAGGACGCTCTTGAGAGGGAAAGAGGTGCGCATGATAACTGAACTCCCTTGGAAATATGGCCGCATCTTTCTCACTGCCACCACTAAATTGATGGCCAATTTCTCTAGATTGAGGTACCTCGTTTTTACATCCAAGAGGGTTTTCTCACATAATATACATGTCTTTCCCCGTCCCCCTTAGTATACATGCCTCACCAGACACAAGGGCCAATAATGTTTTTGGTGAAGTCAAGTAATTATTATGGACATGGAATGCATTGACACACTCTTCGTTCCATGCAACATTCTTGGACCCCTTGAGCACGATAAAGATTTGATGAATTTAATATAAGGCCCTTGAGATGAATCGAGGAGGGGAAACAAACTGACCAATCAAACACTGAACCTCCTTTGACATTTTGGGGCAGTTTTATGTGCAAGAGAGCTGGTAATTGATCCGTGTTTGCCTAGATTTCATTTTTACTGATATTTATCTGAGAACTTTCCACTATGGATGCCAAATGTGAATTTGAACAGTACTTTACGAGCATGTCATCGATATAAGACTCTATATTGTTACCCAGCTTCTTTTCAAAAATTTGGTTGACCAATCGTTGGTACCTCGATCCTGTGTTTTTAAGGCAATATGACATGATTGCAAAGCAGTATAAGCCCTTTTCGGTCTGGAACATGGTGTGCTCTTTATCTCGAGAATGCATAAGGATTTGGTTGTATCTCGAATAAGCGTCTATGAACAAAAGAAACTCGCTACTGGACAATCACGTCTACCAGAAGATCCATGGGGGTGGGGGAAAGCGTCATTGGGGAAATCTTGATTGCGGTCAATGAAATCGACGCACATACGCTATTTCCCATCTTTCTTTTTTTACAATGACCGGTTTTGCCAACCATAATGGATATTTTCCTTTCAAATGCGTCCTAATCGAATGAGTTTATCTACTTCCTGAGCGATGGCCTCCACTTACTCAGACAAAAAAGTAATTTACTTCTGATGGATCAGTCTCGCCCGCTGGTCAATATAGTGTTTGTGGGAGATGACTGATTGAGATACCTCATTCAAGTTATTCGCACGCCAAGTAAATACATTGGTATTTGAATGTAATAAGGTGAGTAAATCTTACTTAAAGATAGGGTCGAGTTTGTAATGTGTTTTTAATTTTTTACCCCCATAGAGAGTTTCCTCCACCATATTTTCATCAAAACGGTTCAACTGGTCTGTCTCTCTGGGGTTGTCGACCCCTTCTAGCAATGGCTCGGTGCTGTTTTTCCTCATAGACAATTAGTTTCTACAAGAACGAATTCACGGGATCTATGGAGACAACGTACCAAGTTTGCGCAATACGTTGACTACCTCTAACTATGCTAAACATATTACCCATAAGATACTTCAAGCATTGTCGGAACCTACAATGCGTTATTTTCATGAGGTGCAGCCAAAGTCATTAATTATAGCTTGCTAGGATCTAAGGGAATCAGAGTATAAAAAAATCTCTCTTCGTATTACTGTGGCCCACAGTCATCATCAGCTCGACCTCGCCCACACATCGAGACGATTTCCCCTCACAACCAAGGGTTTCATATGGGGTTTTACATTCTTCAGAGGAGTGTTGTTATAGGATATGCAATACCATCATCATAGAATAATAGCCAAATTCGACACAATCAGAATCAGTTGTTTCATTGGTTTTTCAGTCACATGGGTTAAAGAAGATTAGTTATTTTGGGAAATAGAGATGTTTTCGAAGAATATAAAGCATAATCATGGGCATTTTAGGAACATAATGTCTTTTGTAAACACACTAGAGCCAAATTCAGCAAGTCGGTTGTACGAAAGACTAGGGAAAGTGAACTACATTCACTCATATCTTTAGTTCAATCAGAATTTTATCAAAGACCCGAGCTAGATACTATATGAGTTTGATCGATGATTATTCAAGGATAATGTATGTTTACTTTCTGAAAAAAGAAAGAGGAGATTTACTAAAAAAATCAAATGGAAGATGATGATTGAGAATTAGAAATAAAGAAAGATCAAGCATCTTAGGACAAGTCATGCGTTAGCATTTTGTAGTCGCGAGTTCAATTATTTCTGTGAGGCTGAGGAAATAGTGCATCATTGAACTTATTCTAGAATACCACATCAGAGTAGGACCGTAGAAAGAGTGAACAAAACACTTTGTGACAAGGAACGGAACACGCTCTCGCATGATTTTTGAGCTAAAGCTATCAATACAACATGTTATTTTCCGAATAAATCTCCATAAATGGCTATTAAATGTAAAATTTCTTTTGAGATTTTGTTTGGATCGTCAACTAATTCCAAACAGTTGTGGGTGTTCAATTTTCATGCTTTCACTCATGTGAGATATATAAAGATTGAGTTGAGGGATGTATATTTCTAGGATATGCTACTGGAGTGATGAGATGTAGGTTATGGTGTATATGTTATGTGTACCTCTCTAAAGTCTCCAGGTTATATCATCATTAAGGACGTGACTTTTAATGAGTCTGCTTTGCTAGACAGTCAGAAGGAAGTAAGAGAAATATTCGGATCAAGATCAATTGTGAGTAAACAGGTGGAGCTTACAGTAAACTTAGTTCCCACCAATTTTAATTATTCGAGTGGTTCTCAGGTGGATCAAGAATTAGCAGGTAAAACGTCAGTATAAGATGATAGTGATAATGATGAGCTCCAACTAAAAAAACCTTATAGCATAGCATTGGTCAGAGAAACAATAGAGATTAAACTACCAAAAAGGTAAGCAAATCTAATTGTATATGCTCTGTCAGTTGAGAATAAGTTGAGATGCAGGAACCTAGAAGCTACAGAGAAGCTATAACAAAGAGCATGTCGGAAGATATTGAATCTCTTCATAAGAATGAAACATGGAAGCCCGTTCACCTTGTTAAAGGAGATAAGTTAGTAGGCAAAAAATGGGCGTTCAAGAAAAATGAAGGTAATCTAGTTATTGAGGAATCTTGATTCAAGGGAAGACTGGTCGCTAAAGGTTTTACTTAAAGAGAAAGAATCCACTTCAATAAAGTATTTTTTCTAATAGTGAAACATAGTTTGGTTTGAGTTTTGTTAGCATGGTAGTTTTGCAAGATTTAAACCTTAAGTAGTTGGATGTGAAAACTACGTTTCCACATGGTGAACTGGACAAGCGAATCTATATGAGACGACTATGGGGATTTATCAAACCTAATGTGGAGGAAAATGTTTGTTTGCTAAAAAATTCATTTACGGTGTCAATAAGGTTCATGAGAAGTCCATATGACAGTTGTGTGCACCATCAAAAGATGGTAGATGATTCTTATGTTTACTTGTTTTTTATATTTAGATGATATGCTTAATGATGCTTTTCCCAACGTCACGTATTGTTAATAAAGGAGCAGCTTAGTACCGAGTCTGAGATGAAAGATCTGGGTAGATCAAAGAAGATTCTTGGTATGAAGTTTATCAGATCAGAAGTGTATGATCATTATACTTGTCTTAACGAAGCTATGTTGACAAACTACTACAACTGTTCAACATATTTGATGCTAATGCAGTTAGCATCCTGTTTCCTAGTCCCTTCAAGCTGTCTGCAGCAGGATCGTTCAAGGATGATGTTGAGTTGACACAAAAATTGAAAGTTCCATATTCAAGTGTGGTTGGTAGTATCATGGATGCTATTGTATGCACACATCATGATATTTCACATGCCGTTAGTGTAGTCAGCAGGTACATGGGATGTCCTGGGAAACACCACTATCGAGCAGTGAAATGAATAATTTTGTATCTTATGAATAATCCTAACATTGGCTTAAATTTCAACAAGACTGATATTGGTGGGTTGATGAATGATATTGGACGATTAATTGTTGGTTTTGTTGATTCTGATTTTGTAAGTGATATAAATAAAAGGAAATCTCTCACATGATATATGTTTAGTTTAGCTGGGAGTGCGATCAGCTGAAAATTGTCGTTGCAAGCTATTATTTCTTTATCTACAATATATTTAGAGTATATGGCGATAACTGAAGTAGTTAAGGAGGAAATATGGTTGTAAGGTTTGGTAGCATATTTGGACTTGAATAGGACTACTACAAAAGTGTGTTGTGAAAGTTAAAGTGCCATGCACCTCACAAGGAATCAAATATACCACGAGCGTACGAATCACATAAGTGTTAGGTATCATTTTATTCGTAATATAATATTAAAGAGAATTGTTGATGTGCAGAAAGTGTCTACACATAATAATCCAACATATATAATGACTAAGGCAATATCAGTATGAAAGTTTAGGGAGTTCCTAAACTGGATTCGTGTTTGTATCATAAAGTGAATTCCTTAGGGGCATTTGGTGAGTAAAAAAAATAAGGTTTCTTTGTTGATGGTGAAAAAAGTATATTCTCCTCAATGGGAAGATTTGGTGAGAATGAGTCGAATAATGTCTTGACAACATACCGTGTCTGCTGATACAATCTTCTATCATTGACAGTGTAGTGGAATTGTGTAATATCTTAACAGTGTAACGTGTCCACTGGTACAGTGTTGTGTTATTGACAGTTTAGTGGTAATCGTATCATAATATAGTTGTGTTAGCATTAGGCCCAATATCTAGTAAGTTTTATTAATTCTCTATAAATAGGCTACTAGGAATACACAAAAGGACATCTGAAAATCTGTAACCTTTTTTAAGATAGTGAAACATTTTTCTTTGGGGTGCCGTAAACGTAGACATTTGTCTAACCACGTTAAGATCATGTGTTCAATTCTTTTATATTCTTTATTTTGTTCTGTGTTTGAGCTATCTGTGATACATTGCATAGTGATTCATAACAAATTTGTGATACACTGCCACGTGAATGATCCAGCAACCATGCTTAAGGTGAAGGAGCTGCTCTAAAGATCTTAGTTCGGAGTATCTGTGGCTCATCAAGTGGTGTGACTTGATTGGAGTGTATCAAGACGGTGGTACTTGAATGGAGTAACACTAATGAACAAGACAATATTGTATAATAGGAGGTGAGTTGCTACATCTGTAGTGCCTCTATGGCTCAAGTAGTCCCGAAGCTGATTATAGTGGGGCGGATAGAAGTCAATTGAGAGAAAACTAAAATGGTACCTTGTTCAAGAGGGAGATATTTTAGGGTGCGACCAAAGTCCACATCCCACATCAGTTAGACATGCGAATATATAAGTTAAAACATATCTGAATTAGTATGAAACTTTATGAACGTAAACGAAAAAGTAAACGTCGTGTGATTAATCTAAAATAAGAAAAGAAAAACAAAAATAGAAAAATATAAAACATCTAAAAATAAATAAATTCGTACGTGTTAAAATTATACAAAAAGGTATCATTTAACTAGAAAATGGCGGAGGAAAAAAAGGAAAAGTAATTGCTAAAATACAAAGGATCTATGTACTAACTCTAGGAATTTAACAAGTGAGTTAGTAAAAATTTCTTCCACGTCATCAAACTATCATTTTAACATGTTCATTGGAGTGAATTTTTTAGTGTCTTAGCTAAAAATCAAGTTAACCTATGATTTAAATCTTCCACTGTGTATGCTCTCACATCTTTTAAAACGTTTAAAAAAAATATTCAACTCGGTTTGAAAAAAAAATATTCAAGTCAGTGTTGCTAAATAACTGTTGGAAAAGAAACAAAATATCAAAAGGTCAATAAAGTTTTTCTTCGCTCTAAATAAAATTTGTAAGTGAAAAATAAAATTTCATAATCCTCTTCCTCTCTGTATATAATATAAAAACTTGAACAGAAGTTCTCTATTTGTAAGTAGAAAACAACCAAAGACTTAATACCCAAGTTTTCGATCTATTTACTCTTCCTTTCTCTATATAAAATTCTTAACAGAAGCTCTCTAAATTCCAAAGATCGCCATCAACAATCATGGAAATGGATTTCTCTATCTGAATCAAGGTGGGTTTATGTCACTCCTTTATCTTGTCTTTTAAGAATCATTCTGATATTTGATGTCCATTTACATGTTAACAGGTTTCATCAATACCAGAATACTATCTAAAGAAACCTTTTATACAGCTCACTTTGTGTTTAAATTAAGTTCGAGTGCTCATGGATTTGTTGATCAGTTGGTAGACCTTTCGATTGAACGAATTGAAGGTGAAGGCAGTAGAAAAACAGTCTACTTGGATTATCGGACTACATTACCCATGGTTTAAAAGTAAGAGGATATGGTTGGATGGAGGTAGAATTGGGCGAATTCTACAACAATGGGGATCTGACGAGAAGCTGACACTGATCTTGCGGGAGATAAAACAAGGTCATAGGAAGTATGGGCTCATCAAGATGTGCGTATAAGTTAAAGCAGTGTTTTAATATTTTACAAGCTCTGCATAATAATAATAACCTGATGTTTTTGTGTAATTGCTTATAACATGTATTATTTTTTCGGTTGATTTTTTTGTTTTGTAATTTATATTGTTTTTTTTTTCTCTATCTGTGGGGTTATGGAGTATAAATGTTTAAATATTCTTTAAATCGAAGTTTTGTGTTAGGAAGCCGGTTGATATGATGATAGCATTGAAGGGCATTTTAGAATATACTTTTGGCTTTATTCCTTTTTTTACCAAATTTGAACTAAGTTTTGAACACATTTTCATATTACATGGAATAATAATTTAATAAACTATTTTGAAATAGGAAAATAGTTTGGGCTAAATTTTAATTTGTTTTTACAGATCCAAACTCGTTAGAAAAAATCATTTAATAAATGATTGAGATAATAGGAAAATAGTTTAGGTTAAATTTTAAAATCCTATGATAATCTCTTCTATTGTTTCGTATGTGAGCAAATTATTCTCCTGATACCATGTAAAAAAATATAAATTATTTGACAGTTAAGTGTGATTCAAAAACATTTTAAATATATATTTTTTAAAACTTTTTTTATCGAGAGTCTCGCTATTAACCAAAAGTTAAATAAGTGCTTCTAGGATACGAGGGTCATTGTCCGAGGATGACGGACTTTTTGAGATAGGCCTAAAGATACAGGATCTTTATACGAGAAGTTTGAAGAAAGTTTGAAAGACCAATCAAATCATTTAAGGGTTATGCTAACCCGTCTCATGGGTACCCGTTAGGAAGTATTTAATTAACCCTTTTTAAGTAGTTATTGTATTGTTTTTATACTATAGTTAATGTCCCGTAGATTACAAATACAAATATTTTAGATACAGAACTATCCTTCTAGTCTAACTTTGAGTTTTAAATATTAGATATATAAAAATTAATTATCAAAATTATGATAATAAAAATATTATATTATTATTTTAAATCAAAGTAATTTATAACTATTAAATAATATTTATACATCTAACTTTTTTAAAGATCGTTTATTTTTAGATATTAAATAAAAATATAAAAGCAAGTTTCCAAAATATTTAAACTATCAACTTTGTTTTGAGTATTGTTTTTTCAAAATTTTAATAAAAATAAATTTTGAATAATTTTGAATTCAGTTTTTAAATTCGTTTCTTATTAAATAAAACATTTTTAAGAAAATCACATTAATTTTCAGTTTTTTGAATAAATTAATTTTTTAACCACTTTTTTTTATTTAAAACATTGAAAGTTTATTAAAATAATATAAGAAATGTTTTCAAAATCATATTTGAAAAATAAATTTAATGTTGTTAAAACAAACAAAATATACTTGTATAAAATAGACAATTTCAAATTAGAACGTAACTCATAAACCTTCAAGTTTTTAAAGAAAAAATAGGTTTTAAAAATTTAATATTTTGAAAAACTAAAATTTTAACGGATTTTTTAAGATATTTAATTAAAGAAAAATAAGCTGATTTTAAAAAATGAAATTTAAAAATTAATAAAAAAAACTATTTTTATTAAAATTTTCAAAAATAATATTTATTTCAAATCTGATACTTTAAAAACTTGTTTTTATAATTTTATTTAAAAATTTAAAAATAAATAACTCTTTTAAAATATCTTCGCCATTAATTATGCAGTAGTTTTAAATTAATTTAACTAAATATAATAATATAATTTATTATAATAAAACTAATTAAATAATTAATACAATAATTTATAAATTATTAATTTATAATCCCTGTGTCAAAACTAAAGATAGAATAAAATAGACTAGAATGGTAGTTTTGTCTATAAAATATTTGTAGTCACATTAACTATGGTAAAAAAGCAAAGCAGTAATTATTTAAAAAGGGTTAATTAAATGCTGGTTAACGGGTGTCCAGGGCACCGGTTAGCATGCATAACCCATCATTTAATAAGCTATTAATGACTAAGTAATCATAAATCTGTGTAAACAATTTTTGTAACTATTAATCTTTTCGAAGTTGAAGCCTTTATAAATTCATAAGTAGCTTTTGTGAATCTAATGAAAAATATAAAGTCACAGAGTCCGTAATAAAATGGATTTGTTGTAGATTCGGAGATGTAGGTAAAATTTGTGGAACTCGGTTAACAAATTGTGTATATTTTTTTGTTATTTTTTGTTTTCACTTAATCATGCATTTTCTCAACATTTTTTTCGAGTTTCACCTAACATTTATTATTTCATCCATTAATTTTATTTGATTTATGTTTTTTTATAATCTTCTATTATCTTGTTTTTCCTACTTTTCTAGTTTATAAATAAAACAAACAAATCCCGGTGAAAACTGATTTTGCTCCGTTGAGTAAACATCTGTTTGTTCGAAGTGAAAACTGATGTATCGATTCACGAAGTTTCAGATTCTTTTTTAACTTTGTTCAAGATGAGCAACAAATAAACGAAAGAATAAATAAAATCAAGGCATACAAGACAAATTTAGCGTGGTTCAAATTGTGGAAATAATTATGCATCAACGAGCAACATAAACTATTTTTTTATTAATAAGTAGGTTAAAAAAGACTCTCAAACAAAAAAGACTCAATCAGTTTTTGTAACACAAGATAACGTGATTCACAAAACTCTTTCTCTTAAGTGTTTATCTCTTAGCTCACTTATCTCACAAAAAATTAGATCTATTTGCTTTCTTCGAAAATATATTTCTCACAAAATTCCTCACACTTTGCATAACAATATTTTTTTTTCATTTATAGGAAGGATGTAATAGCTCCTAATCCATTGATTAAGAAATCTAATTAATATTGAATACCCAATTAATATAGACAAACTGACTAATATAGAATGCTAATTGATATAGAAGATCAAATAAATAGGAAATCGAATTAATATAGAAAACCAAATCAATCACAAATATAATATATACAAAAGATCTAATTAATACAAAAAAATTGATTGAAATAAAATATTATGCTTCGAGAGATTTATAGCCTACAATTAAGAACTCCCCACCTAGGCTTATCCACATTAAATTTCTCTTTCTCCACCATGTCTTGGATGAAGTGCAACTTAATGTTTACATGTTTAGTTCGATCATGAAACTTTGGATTTTTCATCAAATGAAGGGAACTAGTGTTATCACAGAACGGAACGACATCTAGCTCCACACTAGTGAGCTCACTCAACAATTTCTTCATCCAAATAGCTTCCTTTCTGGTTTCCATATCAGTCATATGCTCGTTTTTTGTAGACGACTCTGCAACGACCTTGTGGATACAAGAATTCCAAGCACAATTAACATATAATCCCAAGTAGGCTTTTTTGTGTCGAGGCAGCCTGCATAATCAGAATTCACATACTTTTTTAATAATATATCACTCGTATCTTTCTGGTTGTGTTACTCGTATCTTTCTGGTTATAACACAACCATGCAACAACCGAACCCTTTAAGTATCTCCTGAGCCACTTTAGTGCATGATGATGCGACTCTCATGGATTTGACATGATTTTTCTTAAAACACTTACGGTGTAGGAAAGACTGGGTCTCGTGCAAATTATAGAATATATAATGCTACAGATAACATTGGCATAATGTATCCTCAACATGTATTTTTTACCTGATGTGTTGGTTGGTACTTCAGTGACATTGAGTTTGAATTAGAAACCAATGCGGATTCCAACCACTTTTGCTTCGGACATCGAGAACTTCCTTATGACTTTAAATCTATATTGTTATTGAGATAAGAATAACTACTCCTTCAACTTTTCCCTCTTGATCTCAGTGCCAAGTATCCTCCTAACGGCTTTCATATTCTTTATCCCAAACTCTCCTTTCAGTTGAGTCTTTACTACTTCAATCTTCCTCTTATATTTTCCACGTATTAGTATCTCATTAACGTACAAAAAAATAAGACTTGTCTCTCAATGTGTATCTCCCTATCTGAATAGACATAGTTTTCATAAGAGCTACGAGTATATTTAATGGATATCATAATAGAATCAAAAAACTTCTTCCACTACATCGATGACTGTTTCATCACATAAAGGTGTCTCTTCAACAAACACACATAACCACCATACCTTTCTTAAAAATGCTTCGATTAATACATATAAATTATTTTTCCAAGTCCCATATAGAGAGGTAGTAGTAATATTCATTTGGAATAGCTTAAAACGAGTAAACATTAACAACAAAATCTAATGGAGGTTATTTCATAGTAGACGAAAATATCTCACTCAAAAACATCCAACTTTTTTGTGTAAACCTTTTAGCCAGAATATCATGCTTGTACATGAGTAACTTGACACTATGAATATTTGGTTTCTTCTTATATATCTATTTACTCTCGACCAAATCCTGACCCTTTGGTTCCTTCGCAAGAGTCCAAGTGTTCATCTTCTTGAGAGATTTGAGTTCTGTTTTCATGGTCGTGTGATACTTTTATTTATCACTATTTTTGATAAAATCGTGATACATTTTGGGTTCAAGAACATCTACCTGCATTTCAATAGCTAAATCATAGCCAATTACATTGACATAACCATACCTCTACGACTGCTTACTTGGTCTCAAGGCTCCATCCCTCATTAGTTGATAGTTATCAATATCATGTAGCTTTCTTATATCATCATTTGAAGGCCCTTGAACACCAGATTCTCGACCACCTTTGTAATCATACAGAGGTTGAACTTCATATGTATAACTCGAAGTAGTAACAAGCCTAAAATCTTCATAAACAAAATCATCTCCATATTCAATTCATACTTCATTATCAGAGTACTTGGAAGGATAATTTTGTGGTCATATTCCTCCATATTAACCCCAACGGCATCCAAGTCGAGTATGATCGTAATCATCCAGGTCCTTTTGGATCAGTATGTTATTATCGTTAAACAACTTGTGTAGTTGTTTCTTCAAATATAATCTGTTCATTTATTCATGTGAATCGCCTCCAACCGATTCCATATTCCCAGCGATGTAGGCTCTTAAGATACTTTTCCTAGCACTTAACCTCGCAAACTCAATATGAGAGTATTATAAGCTTTAGAAGCTACCACATCATCAACCTGTATAAATTTATCATCGATAGAAACATTTAATCCCTTATATACTAGGTGATCCTTAGCCTTAATTCCCTAGAAGTAAATCATTTTATCCTCCGTTTCTTTTAGTTTGAGCTTCATAAAACTCATCTTTCGTGGCTTTATGGTTTCTTGGCAATGTTTATTTATCCAACCTTCAGATTGGTAATCAATATACCCCTTTTACTATTATTACACACTCATCGCATCAGATTGGTTTCTCTGGAGAAAAGAGTTAACGTTGTTCAAGACAATAAAAAAATATAGAATAAATAAAAACAAGTAGAGAAGACAAATTTAACTTGGTTCGGATTGTGGAATTAATCCTACATTTATTAATAAGTATGTTACAAAAATCCTCTAAAAACAAAGGACTCAATCACTCTTTGTAACAAAAGATGACATGATTTATAAAATTATTCATATAATGTTTATCTCCGACCTTACTTATCTCATAAAAAACTAGAGTTATTTCTGTATCTTCATAAATATGTTGTTCATGAATGTTTTTACACTTTACATAACAATATATTCTTCTATTTATAGAACGGTTGTGACAACTCCTAATGTATTCATTAAGGAATCTAATTAATATATGACACTAAATTAATATGAAATATAATTAATATAAAAAAAAATCTAATTTATATAGCAGATCTAATTAATATTGAAATCTAATTAATAGAGAAAACCAAATCAATAGAAAATCTAATTCATATAGAAAATCTAGTTAGTATAGAAGTTTAAAGTAATAAAAAAATTCATTGATATAAAAAATTTAATTAATATAATAATTATAAGTAATAAGAATCTCACTGTTTAAAGTAATAAAAAAATTCATTGATATAAAAAATTTAATTAATATAATAATTATAAGTAATAAGAATCTCATTAATATAGAATATCTAGTTAATATATATATATATATATATATATATATATATATATATATATATATATATATACATCGATTTAAATAGAATATTGTATTTCAAATTACTACACTTAACATTAACATTGTTGTACATGAAGTTCTCTTTTAATTTTTCCTTATAATCATTATTTTTATTACTTACTACCGGCTTCAGTTTTCACCTTTTTGAATATTCATTTAAACCATATTAACATTTCGTATTTCTTATTATTTTTATTTCCCATAATATAATTATCACTTTGGTCGTTATATGAGGTTGGACTAGATACCGACTAGTATCTAGTACCAGGATATATATTACGGATCTTAATTATAATAAAGTATGATGTACTAAAAATCCATTTGTGTGGTTATAAATAAATATATCATTTCACTTTGAAACTGTTTAACATATAATATTATATATTCATTACAAATTATAAATCACAAGATTTTAAACCTTTGATCATCATAAAAACTAGTTACTCTTGCGAGTAGAAATACATAAGAATAGAATATTGGTATATACTATTCTACATCTTTTAGTCCTACGCTTTGAGAGTTATAGCTGAAGCTTTAATCTGATGATTGAGATATGTGTTCTTTAGATGATGATCTTCCTACAGGTTGGTAATGTGCACACGAGTATGATCTTGAAGGATAAAGATTAGAGACCTTGATAGAGAGACCGATGGAAAACCTACAGAGGGAAAGTGAAGAGACTAGAGAGAAAAGTGAGACTTTAATTGGTAGAAACGATATGAACATTTAGACTAAGTGAATTAAGTTTACTTTGACTTATTTATATTTAGTTATATAATTCACTAAATTATATATATGTCCTTCAATTATCGCTTTTAATATATTATGTCTGAATATGTATTATATTCACTTAACTAACCTCTAAGTTTTATTATTTGTTATATTTTCATGTATTAACTGTTGTAGGGGATCATAACTTGTATTGGGCTATTAAAGCTTAATACTAAAGTTTTAAATAAATGGTTCGTCTCTCAAGATACATATTAGCCCAATTAGTATCTAGACTTTTTATACTTCCACGAGGCTTAATAATAATATATATAATATTACTATACCCAAGTCCTTTATTTTAAATACTAATTATTTTAATTAATTGGCCTTTTAACAATAAGATTGTATTAACACATGATGAGACATTCCAAAATCTAATATTTCCTTACAATCTCTAACTTGGTTTATTTGTATGTATTGAAGTGTATCATACAAATTGTACAATATAAAATGTTATTCTTCCCAAACATTTTCTACATGTGTGTTCATCTTACATGATAGTCAACAATGAACCAAAGAGGTTATATGATCTATTATTGCATGCGTAATAGTTCTACAATAAATGTATTACTAACTACTATCTTAATGAACCCTAACTTCTCATGAAGTGTAGCATGGAAGTGTGACATGACTCTACAAACACCACGTGTCAATTTGAAACTGGTTATACTCCATCGATTAAGATGATTTAGTTTGAGAAATAATAGCAAAACTGATAAATTGAATAATTTGAGTGTATAATAATACAATCTAAAAAACTGAAAATATTACAATTTATACAACACCCCTGTTGAATCTAAACATCTTTCAAACTAAAGCAAAACTAAATGACGTGTTAAAGATTTATAGAAGGTTGCAATGGCTTGGTGAAAGGATTTTCCATCATAGAATTTGTGTCATATGCTCAATCCTTATTTGACAATTTTTTGATTCGTTCTTTCGTGGATTACAACTTAATGTTAATATGATCAAACTTGTTGGAGCTACTAACTCTATTTTAAAACATGGAAACTGAATTATTATAAGAGTATAACAAGAGAATTTTTTAAATAAACTACATTTTATACAATTTTTAAGACACATTTGAGGTCTTGAAAAGAGACTGATGCACAATCTTCCACAATTTGGTGTTTCATGTTATAAATTATACTTAACTGATGATATAATTTATAATGTCTATACACCCTGCAAAATAAAATCGGAACAACCTACAGTCTTTAAGTTATTTGATCTAATCAATGTCAATATGTTATGTTTTGTATTGTTAAGTACCGGAACACCCTATTTTACTGTATTTCAACGAGAGACTTTAGGTTTTCTCCCGTAGCTCCTCAACATTGGATCTATGAATGTTATGTATCATTTGGTACATACTTGAGAATATATGAGACCACCAATCGTTGAGACATATGGTATTGTATGCATGAAATGAATATCCAAATTTGTTTTAGGGAACATATGGTATTAATGAGACATTAAAAAATTTAGCTTGTAGAATGGTCTGTATACTCTATAAAACTACAATTAAAGTTTTTAGATTCTAAATTTTGTTTATTATACCAGTAAGGCTTCACCTTTGCTGGATATCCCCATTAATTAATTTTTTAAAATCTTAGGTTGTGCCCCCTGAATAATTCATGTGGTGTTTTAGTTCTTGTTGAAGTAGGTACCTTGTCAAGCATGTATGTTGCAGACTTAAGAGCTCGCTGTAGTGAATGTGGTATTGATGTGTGACTAATCATGATATCCATTATTGTATGAATTGGTCGTTCAGATACATCATTCATAGTGAACAAACCCGACATGGTATATTGAGGGATAATGTCACACTTTTGAAGGTAGAAAACAAATTAGAGATGATGTTGTTTCTCATAACAATCTTACTTTTCATAGTATCAATCAGATATAATAGTATTAGTTTGTTTGTTAGCTTATAATTCAACTGAGACGTTAAATAATTTGAACATTTCAATGACTTATGATTTCTCATGAAGCAAATATAAATAAATGTAAACTGAAAATTTGTCTTTAAAATAGATGATGCAACTTTTGTCATTCTCTGATGCTCTATGGAATAGACCACAAGTATTGGTATAGATTAACTATAAGATGTATTTAGCACGAAATGTTTTAAACCATATCTGATTGGTTTGTTTCACTTTGATATTCCTACACATTTATATAAATCGATCGCGTCAAAGTGACTTAATAGACATTTAACAAAAAGCATCTATATTATCTTTCTTGATATGTGAGCTAAACATTTGTGTTGTTGAAAGACTGCCTTATTAAATGCTTCTATATGTGTTATATTCATTGAAACTAGATAATCAGTGATAATATTTTGACATATACAAATTATTATTACAATCAAGAACATCCAGGCTAATTAAAAAATTTTCATAAATGAGTTGTAGTTTTTCATTGCAAAACGATCAAGTATAATAAAATTTATCAAAAAACGAGAAAGACATTATATTCCTCCTTAAGGAAGGATAAAATCCATCTCTTCCATACAAACATATTTTATATTTTAAAATAGTTTAAATTGATAAATGACTTCAAATGGACAAGTCACACCATATGTAACGAAAAGATATATCTCTCTTGATTGAGAGGCATGCTTTGGCTTGAGCCCTACAAAAAAATATTCACATGATTTGTAGTTGTTGTATGAAATCACCATGTGTCCTTTGATACTGAAATCAAATTGTCTTCCGAATTCATTACAGAAGAGAAGTTACATTTCTTTTTCATCGAAGTCTTAGACTCGAGGTAGTCACTCTTCTAATGATTCTTACATTTGAAATGAAGATAATCTACAACATTTCCTTTTATTTTTGCATTATTGAGGTTTCCCTCTTCCGGCTCGGATCCTAATAATGCAACAACTACAACATATGAGTGGTTCTTCTTATTCCGACAGGTGATCTTGCAAACACTAAACAAATTGGCCTCTATATTCCCTTGAGGGTGCCTCTCTTCCTCAGTCACTGAATGTGCAATAATAATGGTCATGTCCTAGTTATTATTTTAGAAATGGTAATTTACATATACGACACTGAATCTAGAAGAAAATGATAGACTAATGAGATACTAAAATGTTTTTGGAGCTCGACGTTGGGTTCCTCAAGTTTTCCATGAATACTGGTCATCTCGAGGGCGTGCTCACAAACTTAACTGTAACCCTTGCATTTCATGGTAGAGATATAAGCTTGTTTTCAACATGTGGAGACTTAACAAAACTTTTCTCTAAAAGAAAAAACATGTCATTAGCCAACTTGATATGGATAGTCTAGAACCTTAAAAAACGTATGCAAAACTCGAATCTGTAAAGCATATACACTAAGGTGACTAGAAAATTTCCACCTCTCATAATGCATACTTTCGTGATAAGTTCTCTTATATGTAGGAATGAATGCTTATTCATCTTTAAGCCAATGATCTATGTCATTGAGTCCTAACATAAAAATTATATATCTTTTCCAATCGTCAAAGTTTCTCGTTAACAGAATAGGGACCTAAAGCGAGTTTCTAAGCTGATGTTCATTTGCTAAAAATCATAGTAAAAAATATAAATTACTGAAAAGGTTTATGAATAATATGAAACATATTTAAACATAAATACATAATTTTATCAGAGGCCAAATTAAAATTTCCTCGTTGAAGGTGGTTCAGTAGTGCTCATACCCGTGACCGTGGTGAACCCTTTCAATTCCAAAAACTTGACAAAGCCCTAAATTGGACTTAATTAAGATATTCTCTAGAATCATACAAAAAATGGTCATATAATTGAAACGTGTAATATATATATATATATATATATATATATATATATATATATATATATCATATTATGTGCACTCTACATCACCATCCAATCCTAAATATGGGATTGTGTGTTCTCTATAACCTAAACATGCTTTAGGTCTCTATCACCTAGACATCCTAAAGGAGTGAATTCGTTACTTTTATATTAAATGAGGTTAAATGAAGCAAACCACATGGAGAGAAAACAACAACTAAAACAAATCAACAATTCAGAAGGTTCACGAAAATGAATTTGCTTGCTGAATGTGGTGTGCCAATCATCTTACATTGATCGTTGCGAACCTTTACAATTCCCAAAAACTAACAAAACCCCAAACTAGTCTGAATTAAAGTGTTTTGTAGAATATTCTGAAATCAATCATGCAATTGAAACATACAACACATATATCTAACTATGTTTTCTCAACTGCACCGTCCAATCCTAAACATGAGATTCCATATTTTATATCACCTAAACATGCTTCACGTCTCAAAATAAAAAATAAAAAATTGGATATTTTCTCGCCAACTGAATCGAACGTTATATTAGACCATTAAAAAAAATTAATCGAAGGTATATATCTCCAAACACAAAATAATAATAAAGCTTTAATACAAAATGTTTATTATAAATCATAAATCACATGTGTTTTTAACCTTTGATCATCTCTATAACTAATTGTGTATATAATATTAAAAGACATAAAAAAGAAAAGATTGGAACTTACCGTTCTTCATATTTAAGCCCTATGATTTCAGAGTTTTAGGGAAAGGAAAGGGAGCATAAGCATTGATTATGCTTCGAAAAGATATAGAGCATAATCATTGATGGAAAAGCCCATAAGAAACTTGTTGAGAGAAAGAGAGAGTTAACACTGAAAAATAATATAAATATATGAATATGGTGATAAAGTTTTACTTAATTAATATAATTATTAATTTATCTATAGGTTCTTCAATTATCCATTCTTCATTGTCTTTTCCATATCTATATTCTCTTCACTTAACAGTAATGGTTTACTATTTTATGTAATCCATACTTGCCGTTGCAGTAGATCATAACTTTTATTAGACTGTTATAACTCTGGATTAAATGTTGGAATAATGATTCCTCACACAAGATTTGCATTATCCAACTAATATCCATACTTTATGTATTTTCACGAGACTTATTAGTAATATAATAAAAAAATTAATAAGTAAATCAAATATTTTGAATAATAATTATTTTAATTAATTAAATTTATAAGAACTTGTTTGAATATTTCATGCACATTCTAAATTTTAAATTTTATTTCATTATATTTCATTTAATGTAGCCTACTACAAATATTTCCTAAGCATCTAATTTAAATCGAACATGTCATTTAAAGTTGTCTTTTTCCAATGTTTATTTATATCAACACTTTATACTTCTTGTCATTTTTGTGAATATATAAACTATAATTAATGATAGAAGTAAAACTCTTGATTTTGATATAAGAATCTGTAAAAACATAAACTAGCCCGATCAACAATTTCAATAATTGATTTTGAGTTGTTTTTCTACTCGTAGGTTGTGCTGGTGGGTGACAATGACCATACCAAATTTTCAAATCCAAAATATTTTTTAGAAGAAAAATAAAATATTGAGTGCTCAAACATGAGAATATATTATGAAATAAAAAAAATGTATTATATTGCTATTTGATAAACAATCATTTTATAATATTATATAATTATTATTTTTTATAATTTTATAAAAGCCAACAAATAAAAATTAAATAGTTATACTATTGTATATATAGGAAACTTACATAAAATTTAATAATTTTAAATATTCGATCCATTATGTTCATACATCATATAAGCATATTTTACATATATATATATATAAAAGAATCATGTATGGACTATTTTACTAAAATCCACATCCTATTGTAACTTTAATTAAAGATAACTATGAAACAATATTATAAGTAAATTACATATATTAAAATAGTCTATAAAAAATATCTTATAAGTAAATTATCTAGCCTCATATTGATTCTCGGGATTTAGTCCATTAAAATTAATGTCTAAATAAAAAAAATTCAATTCTAATCAAACTACGCATCTCTTCTAAACTGCATATTGTAGCATTTAACTTATATTCTTCAATTGTTTACAATATTCTCAATGTTTGCTCAATTGGTACACTCTTAGAATTGTAAGATACCATTTTTTATCGTCCACGATCCATCGAGCATAACCAGACTTCTTTATAGAAATTTTATACATTCTTTTGTCAACTTCCATGCTAAGATAATAAGAGAGCTTACCTATATTTGTCATCTCAGACTTATCTGTTGTGTTCTTGAAATCACATATGGATTTAAAAAAAGATCATGTGAATAACGCATCATCTACATACATGATAACATTAAGATATACTTCTCCATGTTTCTTGAAATAAATAACTTATTCTTTTGACCATATCTTAAACTTCGAAATCTCCAGTGTTGAATCTAGTTTAATTCCACATACACGGTGCACGGTTCAAACCATATAGGTACGCATTGCATTTTTTACCTTTATTAATGAAGCCTTCTGGTTGAACTACATGTGGTACCTCTTCCAATATACCGTTCATAAAAGAAATGTTCACATCAAGGTGGCGCATATCTTATTCTTTGGCCACTGTTATGACTATAAGCAATAGAATTATCTTGATTCGTGCAATTGGTGCACACACTTCTTTATAATCCACATCATTGTCTTGTACACATCATTTTCCCACAAATCTTCCATTATGTTTATTGAGAGTATGATCATCATTCTCTTTTATCTTCTATTTGCACTTATAGCCTGAATGTTTGATTATTGTTTATCAAATTAATTTATACTTCCGTTATTTGTCTTCATAGCTTGGATTTAGCTGTTTCTGTATAGGTCTCGGTCTCCCAATAAATTGAGAATAAAAGTTTGTTTCTTTCGATGCCAACCATAACAAACAGTCTTATAAGTATTTTGGTAAAAATAATTGTTTGTTGGATCTATATGAGGATATTGGATCATACTTTTGTTTTGCAACAGGATCGGTAGATGCATTGGTTTGTGCATCAATTGATATGTATATACTGGAAGTTCCCAAACTGTATGGACCGTTATCGTTACTAACCATGTATCAAAACGTTTTTTAGAACTCTCTAGACCTCCTTTGGTACTCGATTCACTACAGTTTACTCGTCCAATTTTAACTTTATCTTTATAAAATATCATATCACGGCTCACCACTATGTTTTTCCGTCAAGTATTATATATTCAAATATAATTAGAACCATTCTCATTCCCAAGATGTATAAGTGCCCATGATCTAGAATCAAGTTTCTTTAACTATATTATTTCTTCTTCGACTTAAACTAAACATTCAAATACTCTTAATTTTTGTGTGTTTAGTGTTTGGATTAGAAAGGTTGGCTACAAGTTGGACTACCATGTCGATTATTTGAGAAGATGAATGTTCTTCATCAATGGTTCATACACATGAAGGTGATTCTTAAATTCGCAGAACATCTTTAAACATTTAATGTTTTTGCCCGACATAACTACGGAGAAAAACAAGAAGTGAATTTACCTTTGATCATGACTTATGTCCAAACTGGATTAAAGAAAGAAGAATCTACGAATATAAAGATGGTCCATACGAGGTTGAAGTAGGGAATCACAGGCTCATATTAAGATAGTTGTGCTTCATGAAAAGATGAACACAACTCAGAATCTCACGTGGAGGGTAAAAGGGACAAGCTAGACATTGGAAAAGGTTCTACAACGGCCAATAAAACTTTTGTGACCACTAGATTTAAAACTAGAAAAAAAAAATCTGTCCCTTAAAGTTTTAGTTCTCTCACTAAAGCCTCTAAGTAGGATAGAGATTCATGTCGTGGAGTATTTATAGGAAAACAAAGTTTTGATTCTGCCAATTTCTCTTCCCCTATCATTAGTTGTTGTAGGTCCTTCAATATGGTGTATACGCATAATTTTCCTTGCTCGCGTGAAAACATGCGATGATTAAACATTTAACAAAGTTAAAGATAATAGGATATGTGGAGATATGCGACAATTCAAGATGTAACAGTCATACATAAAGGGACACATACAGATTGTTGCAAGAGCGACTTTGGGAAAACATAAATTTATAAGACAGACCCTGAAACTTGTTATGTTTCACATTATGACTTTATATTGACTCAATTCATCAAAATTAGGAAACCCTTTTCTAATATTTACGGGTTGAGTCAAAATTAGAAATCCATAACATAACGACTTTTAATTTTAACTAGTCGGGTTGACATTATCGAAAACTAAAAAAGTTCACAATTATTTTGAAGTCAAATTTTCAATGACTAAACTTAGATTTAACACCAAATTTAACGAATTAACTTTATACACTAAAAATGCATGTTTAACTAAAAAAACATGTACGAACACAAAACCAATTTGAACCATTATATAACAAAAAAGATCATTTTTTTTTTAAATTTGTAAAAAATATCAATAACCCAAAATTTTAACAAATAAATTATGGTTCATAATAAAAATATTAAATAAATATATCATATAGTATAACAAACATTTATTTACATTCAACTTTAGTAAAAATCAAAATTTGTTGAAGATGTTTTTAGGGTTTTTAGTTTGTAAAGGTTTTGCAAAAAGTCAAGTAAAAAAAAACCAATATAGTTAACAACTAGGTTAGTTATGCTCCTTGTAAAAGAGAAATAATTCCATAGAACCTTAAATAAAAATAACAGGCTCGATATAGGAAAATGCCGAATCTAATGATACTGAAGCCTAGGGCTGTTATCGGTCCGGTTCGGTCCGGGTTTTGAAGGAACTGGACCGGACCGCTAAGCTTATCGGTTCGGACCGGACCGGACCGCTAAGCTTTCGGTTCTAATTTTTGGAACCGGACCGAACCGCTAAGCTTTCGGTTCGGTTCGGTTCCGGTTCGGTCCGAGTTCGGTTCGGTCCGGTTCGGTCCAAGTTCGGTTCGGTCCACTTAAAAAAATAAAATTGATTTTTAATTATTTTTTTTATTAAAATAAATGATATAAAAACTAAATTTTATAAATTGATCTTTCATTTTCTTAAAAAATTGGTAATTAACTATTAATTTTGGTATTATAATTTATAAAAGAATATATAATAATAATAAATAATCAGTTTTCGGTTCCGAAGAACCGTTGACAGCGCTACTGAAGCCATATATTTCATTTGCCTTCTGAAAAGGGAAGTCTTTTCATGCGTAGCGAACATTAAATAATCCATCTAAAGATAAAGACAAGCCATTGGTGGGGTCAATATAGGTGGAGTACATGAAGAACTCGATTTACAATGGAGTTAAGTAAAACTAGAGAGAGAGATCACGGGCACAATAAATGCGATATAACGTGGACAATAGCGAGATTTGTTTTGACTTTGGAGACAGTTGGAAGCATTGTTTGGTTTCATTTATAAACAAAAAAATGTTTAGAAGGAAAATAAAAGTGGATAAAAAGGAAATATGAACAGTCAAAGAATAAAAGAAAAAGTGAAAAATAATCTTTTAAAGATGAGTTATTATTTGTTCGCATTGTAATTGTAATTTTTATTTTGCCCGCAGTATTGCGTTCAAGATCAATGTTTTTATATACGAAGTAAGAGATTAAATATAAATTGATGGTAAGGAATCGCAAAAAGAATAGTCAAAATTATTAGGTGAAGTAATATAAAATATATGAAAAATTTAAAAAATTTAAAATATTATAGATTATATAAAATGTAAATAACTAGTATAAATTGAATAGGGAAGAGTACCACTAAATACCTTTTCAAGTATGTAATCCCAAATAAGTATCCAAATATAAGACTCTTACACTAGTAGTAAGAAGTCAATATTTTTACCAAATTAGCTCCAATACTGGAAGAAAGAGAAAGTAGGTCCCACTACTAGAAGAAAGAGAAAGTAGGTTATTATTAATATTCATCTCCTTCTCTCTCCTTTGATTTATTCAATATATGTTGGCAGTGTGTTTTTTTTCTCTCTCTCTCCAAATCAGCTACAAACTCTTCGCCTCGATTCTCATATCTTAACCAGGCACCAAACACTAGTTTTTCATGAACGGTTCAAGATTTCTTCCAAGCAGAACGAAGGCTTCTTCGCATTATTTTGGTTTCTCCTAGGCCTCTAAAGACTTGAAACTGTAATAAAAAAAAGGTTGGACTTGTCTTGAAAATGACATGTTTCGAGTTCTTCATGAATTTGAGCTAAAACTTCGACATAATCAACAGGTTTAAAGAAGGGTAGTATCTGTGGCTCGGGTACCCATCTCACCAAGTGCAACTTATCTAGCGTCATAGTCAAGGAACATCTAGCGTCATAGTCAAGGAACATCTAGCGTCGTAGTCAAGGAACATCTAGCGTCGTAGTCAATGAACATCTAGCGTCATAGTCAAGGAACATCTAGCGTCGTAGTACATGTATCGTCTTCAACCACCGGACATGTAAGAACAAAACACCATTACAGACCGGGTTTCTCTACTCCACTCACACCCGGGTTTCTCGCGTGATGTTGGCAAGTGCAACTCATCTAGCGTCATAGTCAAGGAACATCTAGCGTCATAGTCAATGAACATCTAGCGTCGTAGTCAAGGAACATCCAGCGTCGTAGTACATGTATCGTCTAGCGTCATAGTCACAGTCAAGGAACAACTCGTCTAGCGTCATAAGTACAACTCGTCTAGCGTCATATTAGACGAACATCTCGCGTGATGTTGGCAAGTGCAACTTATCTAGCGTCATAGTCAAGGAACATCTAGCGTCATAGTCAAGGAACATATAACGTCATAGTCAAGGAACATCTAGCGTCATAGTCAAGGAACATCTAGCGTCATAGTCAAGGAACATCTAGCGTCATAGTCAAGGAACATCTAGCGTCATAGTCAATGAACATCTAGCGTCATAGTCAAGGAACATCTAGCGTCGTAGTACAGGTATCGTCTTCAACCACCGGACATGTAAGAACAAAACACCATTACAGACCGGGTTTCGCAAACGAAATAGAAAATAAAGAAAGAAATTATTCAGTATATATGTCTTGTGAGAAACTAAATACAGCAAGTATATGAATGTTTAATTTGGATGTTGGCGTTGTGGTTATCAAGTCACCGCCGTCTGTTAATAAATCGGAGTTTCTGCTTGTTCTCCGATCAGGAAGCTGTACTGAAAGAGGACCTAAGCAATACATGGAAGATGAACATATCTGTATAGATAATCTTGTCGAGCATCTTGGTATGTCTACGGACTTTCCTTCTCCTGGAGCATTTTATGGGGTGAGTACATGGAATGTTACTCTTATTTTGTTGATCACCTATACGATAATAGATCTTGTTTACACGAGACAGATACATCTTCGATAATTTTAAAAGCAGGACCAATATTACAACTTTCGTTCTCACAATGGCTGAGATGAAAAAGATAGAAAACAAGAAAGAAGAGAATAGAGCACATTTGAGGGTATTTCAGGAAGGAAAACATTAGTTGGGTATTAGAAAGGAATTAGTTTGGTGAGATGGATATTTAGTAGGCATAGAAAATAGTTGGGGTACTAGATGATAATAAGTTTGGTGAGAAGGTATTTAGTGTGACATTTCCCAATTGAATATTGATTTTTTAATTTTTTTTTAATAAATAACAACTTTATAAATATTTAAAAATTTAAAAATATAACTCTACCGAATAGTTTTCGTTAATTTTTTAACAATTCCTTTGATATTATTGATGAACTAATATGTTATGAGCATGATAATAATGATGATCGTAATGATTTAAACATAAAGATGAATAAGTGAAGAGGAATTAAATATGGTGACCTAAAATAACAGGACTTGAAATAATGATTTTAAGTAAATATTAAACTGAAATGATACCGCCGGTTTTATAATATAGAGTTAACGATCTACCGAAAGTAATATAAAGAATTATGAGGAAGATACATGGATAAATATGAACATGCTGGATGATTTGAAGATATAAATAAGTAAATTAAACTTTAATAGGGAAACTAACAACTGAATGAGGTATAACAAACGTTGAACAATAAGTTAGAGGAACCATAGTAAGTTACGAGAGGAAGAAGAATGTCATTTGCCTGGAAGGAAAAAATGCGTATATGGATGAAAGATCATTTAAGAAATTTTAGGTGGTTATCTGAATGACACGTGTCATAGTAAATACAAATCATTTATCCTTTTTTTTTGGGTTTGATAAAATTATTTTTAGTGAGATAAGTTATAAAATAGTTACGTTATTTGTTATTTTTGAGTTGTTTAGATCATATACACTTTGACATTCATTTTAACATGATATTTTCTAACCAAATTTGGCATCGTTTGTGAGAAACTCTTGTATCAATTTATATCAATGGTAATTGATAAAAGAATTTTTTTCTCAAATATAAAGCAAAAATTATACAGAACAAGCGGGAAAGAAAATAAGTATGATGATAATAACTTTTTAGTATTTCAAAGTGATTAGTCTCCCTATTAGATAATGACACGTGTCATTTAGTTGTAATTACTCGAATAACCTTTATGTTTTTCTCATTCTTCTTCTCTCATGATTGTTTTACGATACCCATCTAACCTAACCTTTTTTCGATGGCCTTCGCCTAACCACTTCCTTATGACCCTTTTGTAACATCTTCTTAGCGAACTTCGTCTAACCGTTTGTTTATGACCCTCATTATATTGTTTTTGTGACCCACGTCTAAATGTTTCTCGGTTAATTTCGTCTAAATGCTTCTTATTTCTTTTCGTGACTCTCGTCTAATTCTTTCTTAGTGACCTTCGTCTAACTACTTATTTACGACCTTCATCTTAATCTCCTTCATGACCATTGTTTAATCGTCTTCATGACTTTCATCTTATATTCTTTTATGACCTTAGTCTAATATCTTCTAATAACCTTCATCTATTTACTTCATTGTTACTTGCATCTTATCATTTCGTTAGTTTTTTATATAACTTTACCTCGTCATAATAAGGAATATATATTATATGTATGATAAAGCAATATCAGGATTCTTCTTTAGTCCTTAAAGTATATTTTGAAAAAAAAAATATCGACGACCTATAAACGATAAATTTAATAATTTATTAGTTTTATTTTATCATTAAAAAAATTTGGCGTGTGTTATAATTTTAACTTCTCATATATTAATCGTCACGTATAAAAATTTAAACATCGGGACTCTGTAAGTTTTGGAACGTTCTTAGAAATATTTCCAATGTTCAATACTTAATCATTTTTTTATATTTTTTTTAAAAAAACTTTTAATTCAGCTGTTGATCATTTTCTCATCCACCGACTACATTTTTACAACAAACCCCATATTTATAACAAAAAGTTACCTCATTTATGATTCTTCTTTTTTAACATTTGTTTATTTTTTTCACTTTATCCATTAACGTTCTAGCATCTTGAGTCCTTGCTTTCATCTTTAATTTTTTCAATTATGTATGTTCTATACTAACTTTTCTCTTTTCTCTCGTTTATAAGTTGCATGCTTGCTTAATCTAACGTAATCGTAAAATATATGTTAAATGATTCTTCAAACAAAAACCCTAATTTTATTGAATAAAAAAGTCCCAATTTTGTATTTGTTAGAACAAGCATACCCATTCTATTTCTTCATCTTAAATAACCACTATCAACTATAAATAATATTTAACTTAAAAATTATGATGATAACTTACAAACCCAAATTTTTAGATATATATTTTGAACGATTTACCTACAAACATCATGTCTAATGAAAAACATCGAGTTTTAGACATGATTAAGGTTTCCCTAATAAAGTTGTTATTGTCTCTTAAGGGTGAAGAAAAAGAAGAAAAATGTTTATTTACTTCACCATTTGACTATGGTCCTCGATTCAGTCTTCACAACTTTATTCAAGAATTCATTAGACATATCCGCATATGACACACTCAACTAGCTGCTAATGGGTAGTATACCATGCTCAGTATGCTGTTTAGTTCAAAAATGTTAAAAAGACCTTTATATCTTTTATATGTCCTTACTAATATTCACATTTTAAAATATAGGAAAACCATTTTATATTTTTTAATTATCAAACATATAAATACAATATTCAACCTACCCACTTTTATCAATGTTTGGAAAAGTTCTTTTCTTTTCGAAACTCAAAATTAGGAAAACTAAAATGCCAATCGGAAATATTGTCAAGTCGAATACACATAAGGTAGGATCTGATTGTGTTTATTTGTGTTTACTTTTCTTATTTGTTTCACCTTTATAAATATGTTATTCTTTTGTAGATTCTATCAACAAATCTTTAGAAAGGTTTACGATGATTTCAATGTAAAACATTTCTCAGGTGTACACGTTGCGGACTATTGGGTTTGGTTTTTTAATTTTCATTATCTATTTACAATTAAAAATTCTGTTATGGGTGGTCTTGGCCAATGGACGAGCATACTATGATGGCTGATGGGAAGCTTACTCTAATTGACACTAAATAGTAAGTTACCTGCGAACACATTGGAAGTGTAATTTTTCAATGATTCCATAACCAATACAAAAACGGAATTGGATTTAAATTTCCCATAAAGAAAGTTCTAAAAGATGTCAATGGTTCTTCTCCAAACAAACAAATCTTTTCGGAAAATGAAACTGAAATTGGTACAGTTTCCTCTCCCTAAGATGATGAGCTTGATGACCCAAATTATGTTCTTTCTGTTTGATAGGGTCAGATATATTTGGAAGGACGTTGCTGTGTAAATCGAAGGGGTAATTCAGGTATATATTTTTTCACACAAATCAAGAATAGCTCGAACAGTCAATGCATGACTCAGCTGTGTGCTAACACTGAACCGAATCTAGGATTCGACCCATAAGGCTCATGGGTCAAATAATTAGTATAAATATCCGAGCCAACTTCATTTAATGGTTAGAATTTTTCCATAACATTAAATACAAGTATGCACCTCTCTTATCTCACTACTCACTACTCAAAAAATAATATTCAACTTACAAACTGCCTAAAATACCCTCCAACAACAAATTATCCACACCAAAACGACGACCACAGTGGGAGGCAACGATACCTGAATTAAAGATTCAAAACCAGTAAACAAACCAGTTCGGATGGATCCGAATGTACAGAATGCTCTACCTCTGGAGGTGGAATGGTTGAAAGAAAAAAATGAGCACACTACTGTGTCTTATGTCAATTACAATGGCAATGAAAAAAATCCATGCAAGAAGAACGTTATTAGCTAAGGGCTGAAATTGATGCTTTAAGGGTCCAGAAACAAGCAATAAAAGGAATTAGAGAAAAGTTTGGTACCTCAGCACTCCACCATACTGATAATCCTGGTGAAAAAAAGCAGTCCATAAAGATTCATCTCAAGTCCAAAAAAACGCATCGATCCAAACAAATGAAGAATTCAATGTCAGAGTCTTTTAGTAGTTCATCTAATCATTTGGAGCTTGAGCAATCAGTCTCATCCAGTAGTGATGAAGTTCGGTTGAAGAAGAAACTATGACTGACCAAGAAGCATTCAAGAAAAAAGGATAGGCATGGCAAGCCCAAAAAGTATTAGGGAAAATGAACGGTTCAGTTGATCATCATATTGACCGTTTGCTAATTGATCTATTTGCCTTCCAATCCGAACCCGGTATATTTGCTACTCCGCATGAGAAATTTGTGTTTAGTCGTAGCCATAATTGGAGGAAACCACATTTGTCTTCAAAAATACTTTCGAGACATCTTCCTAAAAGATTTGATAGTTCCAAGATGGAAAAGTATGACGGAAGGATAGATCTGGACAATCATCTTGAACAATTTAAAACTTCATAATGAATTTTGATGATGATGACAAGCTGATATGTAAGGAGTTCTCTCAAAATTTTAATGGAAGTTCCCTCAAATGGTATAATAGTCTCCCTGAGGTATCTATAAAAATTGTTGATATATTCTAGGTTGCGTTCTGGAGGAAATTTATTGGAAGCAAGAAGCTTAAAGGTAATAGTGACACATTTATTTATTGTGCTCAAGAATCGAAAGATTCATTAAAAGAATACATTAGTAGGTTTTTAAATAAGAAAAATGGCTTGCAGACTGCTTTGAACAAGTTTCAATTGCCTCTTTGAGACAGGGTTTAAGTCCGGGTAATTTGGCTGATTCTGTGACTCGGAAGAAAGCTATGACTTTTGGGGGACTGTTAAATATAGTCGGGAAACAAATTAATTTTGAGGAGACTAAAAAATCTACAGTGCATCACCTGAACAGATCCACTACTATAGCAACACCTCAAATAACAACCCAGTCCGGTTACAGATCAAAGGAAACTGGGCACGGGTCTCATCAACCGAGATATAATCAATCCAACCAAAACCAGCAGGTTAGAAGTAAAACAGGACCTTGGGTTCAACTTGAATGGTTTGGTCAATTGGGGGAAAGTGTGTCTATGATATATGATAAAACTTACAATGATGTACAGTTTAGAAGGCCGATCGCATTACAATATCGTTGGGAAACTCGAAGTACCCATTTCTGCAAATATCATAACGACGTGGGGCATGATACCCATGATTGCATAACAGTAAAACAAGAGGTGAATAATCTTATTGAAAGGGGTAAATTGGGCACTTATGTTAAAAAAATAAGGGGGCATCAAGCCAGATAATGCACCATCCAGCACCAATATTCCCCGAACGACTCCTTTGGTATCCCCTCGAACATCTAGACAAGAGGATACCATGGTGATTATTGAAAGGTTTGATGATGATTCTGAGTACCTTGATCCGGATCCGGATCAGAATTAGGTAGGGGTGATAGTGCACTGTTTCCGATTTGGTAAAATATTTTCAGACTTTAACCATATTTGGGGAAGATACTATGACCGCACCTTCAAGTTGTTCAAGAAAAAGGCATGTCAAAAAATTGACCACTTAGTTGGATGGGAGAATGTCTGCACATCTATACCAAAATTGAGCTCATTTTATAGTTTTTGATGAGGATGACCCGAGAGATATTGCAGGGCCTCATGAAGACGTCGTGGTGATAGGGGCATCAATAAGAAGAAATTATGTACATATTACAATTCTATCTTTAGGAGATCTTGGCTCTCCAGGATGCATGTTGTAGCTTCTACTGTCCATCAGTGCTTGAAGTATGTTGTGGGTGCACAAGTGGGTGTTTTCTGAAGCAGTCAGAAGGTAGCTAAAGAATGATATGTGACAGTTCTTGCCTCAAAGTTTTTGGAGGCAGTCAAAGTTAACAAAGATTAGCAGCTATTTGAGCCTTCCACCAATGAGAATCAAACTGATAATCCAAGGGAGGCTCCTAGTGTTATAATAACTATAGAAGAAGTTGAAGTCCAGTGCCTAGCCAAGGGAAAAATGTTAAGATTGGTACTAAGTTTCCAATAAGTTTGAAACATAGGCTATTGTCTTTCTTATCGGACAATTTACATGGGTTTGCATAGTGCAATGATGCTGTAACCGGTGTACCCGCTGAGGTAATTTTCCATTATCAGTCCGAGCTGATGTTGGACCAATTGTACAAAGAAGAAGGTCATTTTCCAAAGAAAAAGAATATGTGATTGTGCAAGAAGTTGGTCGGTTGACCAAAATGGGACATATCAAAGAATCTCAGTACCTATTGTGGATTGCCAACCCTGTTTTAGTCAAGAAAAAAAATGGCAAGTGGTGCATGTGTATTGACTTCACTGATATTAATAAGGTATGCCTCAAATATCCTTATCCCGTTCCTCGGATAGATCAGTTAGTGGACTCTACCTCTGAGAACAAGCTATTGGCCTTTATGGATGTATGTTCAGGGTATAATAAGATACAAGTAGATTCGAATGATCAAAACCACACAACCTTTATTACACACAGAGGAATTCATTGCTACAAAGTGATGCCATTTGGATTAAAAAATGATGGGGCCACTTATCAAAGGTTAGTAAATAAAATCTTTTCCAGTCAGATTGGCACGAATATGGAAGTATATATAGATGACATGATGCTGAAGAACCTCGAGGAAGATGCAGACATATCCGACCTTCAAGAAACTTTTTCTAATTTAGAAGCCGTCGATTTAAAAAATCTAACCAGAGAAATGTGTTTTTGGTGTCCGGTCCGGAAAGTTCTTGGGTTATGTTATAAGTGAAAAAGGGATTGAACCTGATAAAGATCAACTCATTGCTCTGTTGGCTATGGATCCTCCTTGAAGCAGTAAAGAAGTTCAAAGACTAACTGAACGGTTGGTTGCGTTAAATAGGTTCATGTCAAGATCATTAGACAAGTGTGCTCATTTTTTCCAAGTGTTGAGGAATGCCAAAGACTTTAATTGGTCTCCGCAATATGAGCATTCCTTCCTTGAGATCAATAAAAAATTATCTTCACCAAAGATGTTGTTCAAATCTATTCAGGGGGAGAAATTTTATATGTACTTAGCTGTGTCGAAGTATGCAGTAAGTATTGTGTTAGTAAGAGAAGTGGATAGTTACCCCCGTCTGATGTATTACATAAGAAAAAGTCTATTTTAAGCAGAAAAGAGATATTTAAAGTTAGAAAAGTTAGCCTTAGCATTGGCAATAGCAGCCAGAAAAATGAGGCCTTACTTCCAAGCACATTTGATTTTCGTCTGAATATCTTTTCCTTTGAAGAATGTTCTACAAAAGGCTGATATATCGAGCAAAATGACCAAGTGGTCAGTTGAGCTGGGTAATTACGATATTGATTTTGCACCTTAAACTTCAGTCAAGGCTCAAGTTGTGGCTGATTTCTTAGTAGAGTTTTGTACTGAAAGACCTTGTGAGTAAAGGCAAGCAAACCAGTCGAATGGGTAACCCGAACAGACGGCGGGTCTGGTACCATGGGATGTGTGGCCAGAATTTATTTAACTTCTTCTTATGGTGATACTATGTATCAAGTTATATGTTTTGGTTTCATAGCCTCTAACAATGAGTCAGAATATGAAGCAATCATAGCCGGTCTAAGGTTAGCCTTTATATGTGGGGCAAAGAGAGCCCGATTGATGAGTGACTCCCAACTACTTATCCATCATGATCAGGGACAGTCTGAAGCAAAAAAGAAACAATTGATAAAATACTTGCTGATACTATGGTAAGTTGCTGCAAACTTTAAAGGTATCCCATACGAACATGTCCGTAGATCAGAGAATACTATGGCTGACAATTTAGCGACCATAGCCTATTCCGAAACCTACCCATGGATTCTGATGCAGTAATGTCCCTCAATAGATTCAAGCTAAGAGAAGGGTAAAGTGGATGAATAAAATATGCCATATTTGTCATTTAACCCAAAAACTAGAGGTATGATATTTTTCATTCTATTTCCGATAGAGTTTTACCTCCGGATAAAGCCCTGGCTAAAAATATTAAGTATAAGGCTTGTGGGTGCATGATGTTAAGAGAAGTTCTTTATAAGAAATCTTTCAGCCGAACCGTCCTGTGTTGCTTAGGATTTGAAGAATCCAAAAATTTTCTATCTGAACTGCACGATGGAGAGGGCTCTGCACATTGCGGCTACAAGGCTTTAACGAGAAGAGTTTTGTTAGAAATGTACTACTAGCCAACAATAATAGAAGATGCCAAAGATATAGTCAAGAAGTGTGATCCTTGCCAAAGATATGGGAATGAAATCTATACGTCAGTTGTTCCTATGCAGTCTATATCCGAACCCATACATATTGATATATGGGGTTAAGATTTGGTTGGGCCTCTTCTCATGGCATCCGGAGGGTATCAAACAATAATAGTAGAAATTGAATATTTCTCTAAGTGGATATAAGCAACACCCTTAGTTGGAACCACTTTTAAGGTGGAAATTTATTCTATTCAACATATATTCTCGAGTTGGAGTTCCCCGGAGAATCACTACAGACAATGGGCCACAATTTGATAAGAAAGACATGGAGATATTTTACACCTCTAGAGGAATCCAACACTTCTTTTCTTCTCCTTTCAACCCGCACGCTGATGGGAAAGTTGAAGTTGCTAATCAAATGATCTTGTCATGGTTAAAAAGAATCTGGAAGGTGCTGCAGGAAAATGACCAAGTTATTTACAAGAAGTATAGTGGGCTTACCGAACTACTCCCCGGACTGGTACACAAGAATCCTCTTTTGCCCTCTTTTATGGAATGGATGCAATCACACCCATAGAATATAATTTACGATCCTTCAGGATCCAAAACTATTCTGAACATGCAAATAATATGGCAGTTAGGAATCTGTTGGATTTGATTGAAGAAAAAAGGGTCAAGGCATATTTGAGAACATCACACTATCAGGGTTTAATGAGAAGCAAAGTTGCATCCGAGGTTAAAAAAAGAGATTTCCAGTTGGGAGACAAAGTCTTAAAAAAGGTCTTTTTGCATAGTAAAGAAAGATAGTTTGGGAAGTTGGCTCCGAACTGGGAAGGCCCTTATATGGTATGTAAAAAATTCAAGCATGAACATATAGACTTCAAGACAAGGAGGGAACAATTTTGAAGCATCCGTAGAACATTAAACATCTCACGTTATATTTAGAATAAAAGTCTCAAGTAAATATTAACATTCTCATACCTCAAAGTAAATATTAGGGGGGCATACTCTTTCCTACCTTGGTCATATTGACTATGGTGGAGAGTAAGAAAGAAGAGATCAAGAAAGATTTAAACAAGAAAAAAATTATTGGGCTTAAGGTTGGTAAGCCTTGAAAACATGGATATCGTGGAAAATCAACCATGATTGTGACTATGGATAACTAGGGCTGCCAACGGTTCTCGAGAACCGAAAACCAGACCGGGACCGAACTGATAAGGACCGGACCGGGACCGAACCGATAAGGACCGGATCGAACCTTAACGGTCTGGTTCGCGGTTCCATTCCGAAAAACCGAAAACCGATAATGAACCGAAACAAAAAATCGGTTAGGAATCGAACCGATAAAACCGATAGGACCGATACGGAATCGAACCGATAAACCGATAGAATCGATACGGAATCGAACCGATAGAACCGATAAAAAATCAGACCAATAAATTGTTAGAACCGGTTATTTATTATTATTATTTATTCTTTTTATAAATTATAATACCAAAATTAATAACTTATAAACTTTAGTTTTTATATCATTTACTTAAATAAAAAAAATAAAAAATCAAATTTTAATTGGATTTATTTTTTAAGTGGATCAAACTGGACCGAAACGAGACCGGATCAAATTTGGACCAAACCGAATTCGAACCGAACCGGAACCGGAAATGAACCGAACCGAACCGAAAATTTAACGGTTTAGTCCGGTTACAAAAATTAGAACCGAAAGCTTAGCGTTTGGGTTCGGGTCCGGTGACCGGACCGGACTGGACCGGACAGATAACAGCCCTACCGGAATAACTTTAAGAATTACTCATTTTCAACATTCCAAACCTCAAATTTTCCATGCAAATGCATGGGATAGCCATCCAATTATTAAAGAACACATAAAACCGAAAAATCAGCAAGAAAGTCAAGAAATCGAACAGATTTTATCAATAGAAGTTAAAGATTTGAACCAAATTATATTTGGGTTGCTTCTTGATTCATAAAATTAAAGGATGATAGACACAATGGAAGGAAAAATAAGAAGTTCTCTTGGTCACGTCTACTATAACGATAAACATTATTTGTTATACTTGTACTCCTACACGAATATCATCTAGCAAGAAAGTAAAAAAAGAACAAAAATGCTTATATGCATCAAAACTGACCAATATACCTATACGTACCTTAATTTTCTAAGGTAACAAAAAGATTTTTTTCCGCCGAACTTCGTCATTCTTGAGATATATTACGAATCTTGAAAGAGCTTCATCAATGGTATACATGGTATATTGAAATTCTTTCTTTTTAGTCCATCGTTAGTAAACTATAAACAATGTTTAAAAACCTCGGGTGCTCTTCTACATTTCCTAGATTTTTTTGACATTCACATTGTCCATTGCAAAAATATCGACCAATGATATAATTTGGTATTAATTATTCTTCCCATATATCTTTATCTAAGAGGATTTCAGTAACGTTATTGCACCGGTAATAAACACGACAAGTGGGGTCTCTTCATTTTTAATATCTTGCCGCGTATCACACGAGAAGTAAAATTACCACTAATAAAGGATACATGTCGTGATTGAGCATCTTAGGGTATTAAAAAGACTTTAATTTGTGAAAAATACCATACGATAAAGTTAAACGATTCCTCTTCACTAAAAATTTGATGGCTTCTTGTGATATGGAGGTTATTGATGATATAAAGAACTTGAGAGAGGCAAATCACATTTAGTTGGTTTAAGCAGTGAAGGCGGTATTGAATGGAATTAGAAATGGAAATCACTTGTGACCCTAGCATTGATTGTTCTTACAAGTGTGCAAGTTATACTGATTGTTTGGTAAAAAAGAGTCACGAATTATAAATACACTGTAACTACTGCTAATCGTTTTGGTAGAAGTTTTAAAATACGCGTTGTCTTTTGCAGCATTGGATTATAACTATTTTAATAGCGATTTTGAGTAGTTTTTCATGAGTATATATCGAGAAAATTATGAAATCTAGTAACACTTATGTCCAAGGCGAGCATCCATAATTTCTTTCATCCTCATTTTGAAGGCGGGATGAAGAATCATTAACTAACCAACTAATCAACTGCAATTTTTAATTAGTAAGTTAGTGTAGTTAGTGTATTTAATGAAAATGTAATCATATATAATAACAAGTTCACTAGTGCATTTTATAGTTATATAAATATAATCATACTTTGTTTTCTACTATTTCTGATTGTTCTTTACATTCAAGAACACAATAATTAAGACTGTGCCATCCAATTTCTTTGAAAGAAGGAGGAAAAAATTGGTACGAGCATCAAATTCTTTAGTTTAGTTCAAAACTATTTTTTATGTTAGGAAACATCCTCACAAAGTTATGTCAAAATGATAACTCAAGTGATTTGGAAATAAATATGGTATATTTGAAATACAGTATTCATTTTTACTATCTTTTAGGATCTATCCATACAATTTTTTCTACCATGATATATACTAGTTAATTATACAACTGCTTATGACAATGCGTCTCAGTGGTATTTGATATGAAAAGCGCTTTTGGAGCCATCAATGCCTATGTTCTCCAACAACATATGTTGGTGGGAGTGATCATGGTGACCTCCATTTTGCTGACGCCTAGCGTCGAGAGGATGTCCTCTACAGTCGTCTCGGTTTGCTGTTGTTTTGTCACGCCACGTTCAACCTCGGGAAGAAGTCATCTTCTTCCTGTTTGGTTAGTTATATCCTTGCCCTATACATTTAAGGTAATTTACCGAGAGGCATTATTGCGACCCCGGATCGAGAAAGTCCATCATATTTATTTAGATCGGTCAATAGTTTATCACAGACGTGATATTAACAGATTTGATATTACCTAACCACACTCAGGGTTTTGCCTTACCCGAGGGGTATCACCTTATCGGGGCTCCACTAAACTGTGTGGACCAAATTTTTATCAGAGATGGTAGGCGCCAGCGGGATATAAAGTAACAACTAAACTGTGTGGACCAATTTTTTTTGGATGAAAAAGTATAAAGTATATAAGTTTTAGGGTAAATTTTATTAAATTAATCTTATCTTCTTGGAGATTGTATAACAATTGTAGACACTTTTTCTGCGCATCTAACCACCGTCGTCACCACCACTTGTTCAGACATACAAGTTGTTTACTAAAAATAAGTTTTTTTCAGTTCATTTTACTCTATTGATTCACTCAACTTGTCAGGGAGAATGGTGGGGGCGGGGGGCGTTCGAGGTAAGGCAGTTGTAGTCTACTATTTAGGTCTAGAAGATGTATTTGTCTTCGCGCCCCTCAAATTTGAAAACCTATTTACCTTCCTACACTAATGTTATCATGGACCTAGTTATCCGTTGCAGATGTGAACCCTATACATGAGGTATAACTGACACTAAGATAATGCTTTAAAATGGTATAATCGACTTCTTCAATGGTCGATCACGAGTTTGGATATGTTTTCGTTATCTTTCGGAAGATAGTTCACGTGAATAACAAAATAAAGGTAAATGGGATAAAATATTTGAATTTTGTTAGTTGTTTGGATAAAGTTTGAAAGAATACACCATGCATTTGTAGAAACCAATAATGGTTTACAAAACTTTTTTGAACAAATGGCTATAGGTAATTTTAGACAAGGGCTTCTTGCTGGAGATTTGGGTGATATTGTGACTAGAAAGAAAGCAATGTCCTGTTGAACAATGTAATCATAAGTTAAGAAGCAGATTAGAGTGCAAGAAACGAAGAAAATAAAGTTACCATATCAGCAAAAGAATAGTACTTCAAGTTGATAACAATAACAAGCACAAGCACCTGGGAGTTCTCCTTTGAACAATTCCAATTAGAATACTCTTAGACCTAGAGGGAACCAACATCTACAAGGTCAGCAACAACAATACAGATTAATGGGAAATCAATGGGCCCAACCTGATAATTTCATAGAATTAACACAAGGTGTTGCTGTTATTTTTGACAATACAAAACATTATGTGCAATATCGAAGACCACTTCCTATTCAAAATTTAAGGGAAAATCAAAATACACGATTCCGTAAATACCACAATGATATGGGCTATGATACTACGAATTTATTGCTTTAGAAAAATAAATTCAAACTTTGATTGACCATGTAAAATTAAACACATCTGTCAAAGCGCACTTGGGGAATAAATCGCATGCACCTATTACTACGCAAAATGGAATTCGTAAAGGATCTATAAAAGTGGCCCCTAAACAAGAAAATATTATGCTTATTTCCGGACCATACAATGCATTTGATGAATATTCGGAGTATTTATGCCCTGACCCCATCCTAGGTCGATTTATGATGATAATTGAGCTGGAAAAAAAAGAAGGGTCAAAGGTTTTTAAAGGATACAAGGTTACCTACTCGGATTGTTCTCAAAAGAGACAAATAATGAGTTTGACCAACCAATTAGAAGGTAAAATGTCTACTCATCTATATAAGAATCTTATCGCATTCATTATGTTTGATGATGAATATAACAAACATTGCTGGACCACATGAGGATGTTATGGTAATTGAAGCTGAAATTGAGGGAATATATATATATTTGAAAGATTTTGATTGACACAGAAAGCTCAGATAATATTCTATTCTTATCCACTTATAAGAATATGAAAAACATTTCGGTTATACTCCGATCCAACATAACTATAATGGGATTTATACGGAACATTGCAGATGTGGAAGAAGAGTTTGAAGGTGAAACCCTTCTTGGGAAAGGTCCTTTTGAGAAGACAGTCAACATACTTTTTTTTATGGCTGACGAGCCAAGTTCATATAATGCTATATTTGGTAAGTCTTATTTATCAAGGATGTACGTTGTTATTTGAATAGTGAATTAGTGTTTGAAATATGTTGTGGGAGGCTTGTTCGGAGTTGTTCAAAGTAGCCAAAGAGTGGCCAAAGAATGTTATGTTAGTAATTTGGCTCCTAAAATATTACCCAGCATGAAAACCAAGAAATAAAATCAATTATTAGAGTCTTCTTTAGAATCTAGCAAGGTAGATAATCCAAAAGAGACTCATAATGAGGGAATAATTGGTATCCTATAGAAACTATATTGAAAGCCAAATTTCCACCCATAATGAGGGCATATTTGTTATTTTTTTTATCAAAGAATTTGCATGTATTTTATTGGTGTAGTGAGAATATAAAAGGTTTCCTTGCAAGCATAATTTTATATAAGTTATATAGAAATGAATGGCATTTTTTATGGAAAAATATAAAGCAATTGTTGAAGAAGTACATCGGTTGACAAAAGCAGGTCACCTACGAGAATCTTAATACTCATTGTGGATAGCGAACCTGGTACTTGTCAAAAAAAGAAAGTGGAGCATGTGTGTTAATTTTACAGAGCTAAATAGACCATGCTAAAAGGATTCGTTTCATGTACCCTGAATTGATCAACTGATATATTTTATTTATGGTAAATAGTTATTATTGTTCGTGGATGAGTTTGTAGGGTATAATCAGGTATAAATGGATCCGAATGGCCAAGATAGCAGTATATTTATGATATACGGGACCCTCCGCTGCTATGAAGTTATGCTCTTCAGTTTAAAGAATACCGGGGCCACTTACCAATGTTTGGTGAATAAAACATTTTCTAGAAAAATTGGAATAAATATTAAGGTTTACATCGATGTAATCTTAGTATAAAGTGTTAGCGATGAACATCATTAATCCGATCTAAAAGAAACGTTCGCCAATTTGGAAGATATCAACGTGAGTTGTTGAACCAAGAGAAATATACATTCAGAGTACGATCTAGAAAGCTCATAGGGTATGTTATCAAGTAAAAGAGAATTCAGGTTGATCTGATACAATTAAGTTCCTTACTTGCTATGGTAACTTATAGATCTTCCAAAGAAATACAAATATTAACCAAAATATTGTTCAACTGTTGTTAAAACTTCATCCACACTTAAAAGTATTTTACAAAGACCGGATGTGTCGCTTCGAATGATAAAATGATCAATTGAATTGGGGAATTATGATATTGATTTTTCTCGTGGAACTGTGATTAAGGGACAAGTTGTAGCAGATGTGCTGGTTGAATTTCATTCGTAACGAGCACATTTTAAATCACATATTGAAATATTCACAAAAGAATGGATAGTTTGAACATACGAGGGGTCTAGCATGTCAGGAAATAGGGAACAAATTTTATTACTATTTCCCTTCAGAGATGTAATGTACCAGCAATACGCTTTGATTTCAAGGCATAAAATAATGAAGGAGAATATGTGGCAACATTAGCAGGCTTAAGACTTGCAAACATTTGTGGTGCCAAAATAGTTTGTTTAATAAGTGATTCACAGTTACTTATACATCAGACCAATGGAAATCCAAAATTGTAAACAATTATTTTGTATAATATTTTAAAGTATTAAGGGAGACACAAGTTTACTTCAATTATGTCAAGTACGAAGACGTGCCCCGAGCTGAAAATTTGATGGTTGATTCCTTTGCCACGATGGCCTACACTGAAACATGCCCATGGATACTGGTACAAGAGTCCTCTTTGATATCAACAAGCTTTGAAGTTCGAACGAGTATCGAGGAAAATTTCTAAATTTCAACTAACGTGAACAAAGTAGTGGATAATAAACTTAAATTTAAAGCACATGGTTTTGTAGTCCTAGAAGATATGCAATATAAAAAGTATCTTAATATACTTTTTTTATGATGCCTTTGGGGATAATGAATCGCAGTGATATTAACCGAATTACATGACGGGGAGGGTTATGTCCATTTTGGTTATAAAACATTAACCATAAGGGTTCAATTGGCATAATATTATTATCCTTCAATTATGAAAGATGCCAAAGAGCTAGTCCGACGGTGTGACCATTGCCAAAGATTTGCAAATGCAATACATATGCCACTAGTGCCACTAAAGTTAATATTTGAAGCATTACCCTTTAACATATAAGTGTTTGGCTTAGTATGATCTCTTCTAGTGGCATCCGAGGATTGTCAAAATATTATCATGGTAGTGGACTATTTTTCTTAGTGGGTGAAAGTGGAGCCTCTCTTTGGTACCAAATTTGAAGCATTGATAAATTTCATCCTCTCTAATATATGTTTTAGATTTAGGGATCCAATAAGTATAACAACCAATAATGGCCCTCAATTTTAGAATAAGTGATATGGAAGCTTTTTTCTCATCTTGAGAAATTTGACATTACTTCTCTTCACCTTTCCACCCTCAACTTAGTAGGAAAGTGGAGGTTGTCACTATGACTATCCTGATAGGTCTAAATAAAAATCTAGAAAGGGCATCAGGAAAATGGCCAAATTATTTACTAGAGGTATCATGGACTTATCGTACTACTCTTTGAATTACAAACCAAAAATCATTTTTGCTTTAGTGTATGGGCTCGATGCGGTAACACCGGTTGAATCTACTCTCCCATTGTTCTTTATTGAAAATTAATTTGAAAAAATAAACGATATAACCAACATAGTTAATTAGATTTGATTTAATAAAAATGAATTAAAGCTCATTTAAGATCTATTCATTATCATACACTAATGAGAAGAAAATACGGGTCTAAAGTTCGAAGCAAAGAATTCAAAGAAGGTGATAAATTTCTAAAGAAGATATTCTTACACACTAAAGACAAAATTTTAGCAAAGTTGGCGCCTACTTAGGAAAGACGATATTCAGTTATATAAAAAACAAGCTTGGAACCTATGGGCTGGTAGATCAAAATAATTGTGTGTGACACTCATGGAACATCTACCACTTAAGGTTTTATCTAGAATAGTTATAAAAGAAATTATTTTCTAGTTACCCATGTAAATATTCAGGGGCGTACTCATTCCTTCCCTGATGGCTCGAGGAGTTTTAATGAGGTTCCCGAACAACTTGAAATTTGTCACATTTCCCTTTCGTAATTTTTGTTATTTTATTTCTGTGCTTCGTATATCATTGTGGTCACATTGAAATGGTTCCAACAGTAGTTGGTTACATTTAAAAGATTCCAACAATTATCGGTCACATTTAAAAATTTTAAGGGATAATGATACTAATATAAACACTGTGAATACCTTCAGATGTAATAACTTCGAATGATTGTTTAATTAATCTAAAGATTAGTCAGATTAATAATTTATTCACCTTAGAATAAATAAAATTCAAATGAGTTAAATTTGAAAGAGTGGGTAAATTAACTATGATAACCACGTTTAAGTGAAGAAATTTTAAGGGAATAAAAAGAGAAACGATTCATTAATATTGCACTGAATACAAAAATAATTTGGATAAACCAAGAACTTGTCAAAACTAAAAATAGTAAGGCAAAATGCCTTGTTTATGCCAAAGACTTACACATAACAATAACAACGATATGAATTAATTTGCCTCCGGGATCTTTCCCATCACCGGCATCTTCTTTTCACTCGCACCATCAGAGTCTCTTCTATCACTTTCTTTGGAATTATCAGTATCTGAGTCCATGAATATGCATTTTGGTCAGCCAAAAGCATATCATTAAGCCACAATTTCTTGCAGACTAACTTCCACAAAGATCCAAAGTTCATAGTTAGAAACGCCTTGTGGAAATCTAGTACGATGTTGGATTTGATTCAAGAATCCCATTTAAATAAATATTCTAAGGTTTGGTTAGCATACTCATCCACCGCGTCTTCCATATCTTTCACAAGTTGAGCTTTAAGAGTAGTTAATGACCTTTGTGTTTTTTAACGAGAGCATCTTGCTCTTTTAACTCCTTTGATAATTGCTATATATATTATCTTTGTCGCTAGCTTGTTGATATTTGAACTTTTGAATCACCCTGAATTTGGAAAATTTCAATTCTTTGTGAGCAGTTTCGAGCTTCTTGAGTTCCTCACTAACCACCTTAGCCTTATTTGCAAAACCATCAACATGAGCTTTTTCCACTTCGAACGTCTTCTTATGGCGTTCAGATTTATCTTCACGTGAAGTAATGGTTTATTTCCATTTCTCAACTTCCCTTTCTAAGTCAACTATGGATTTTACAAAGCCTAACATAATACACGCAAGTGTATCTTGTTTTTTTATCAATTAAAATCGCACATCTTTAAAGGTTTCAGTTGTCTCATGAAATTTTTGTAGCCGTTTCTTTCTTTTTCCTTTCTATTTTGTTGTTGGAATATTTTCTTCTCATATGCATCGTTTTATTTGCGAATAGATGAATCTTTACGGATGTATCACCCTTTTAGAAATTAGCATCAATAATTACTAGCACGAGGTAATTGGATTGCTTAACAGTTTTAACACAAATAGTGTTTTTCTTGGAATATTGCTTGACGACCTCACCCTTCTTTACCTGAAGGATGGGGGCTCTAGTCCTCGTCGGAAGAAACACATTTTCATTTGCGGCTTCACTCCTTGTATGGATAACAACAGGCTAAGAAGGAGTATTAAATTGTTCTAAGATAGATTTTGTTCAGAATTAGTCCTCCAAAAATGACTTCAAACTAGGTTATTAGAAGTAAAACATTTATGGAAGGCGCTGGACCAATTCTCCTCATCCTATTTGTAAAATTTCTTAAACGTGACCTTAGAAGCCTCTAAATGATGCATCTGAGACTTCAATATTGAACATAGAAAATTTTCGATTAAGCTACAAATATATAAGATAACAAATAACAAAGCAAGAAGATAAATTCGAAGAACTACACGTGTTCTTCCAAAATCTGCTGACCGGGCTCGGGTTATCCTTCGAAGTAAAATTCTTCGTATTTTCCCAGTAACCACTAACAACTCTAAACTGTATCTTCTATAGTTTGTTAACTTCCATCAAGTCATTCAGGAAATTGTAGTATATTAAAGAAATAAAAAAGAATCCTTAAACTTCTTTATAACCGAGCTACAACAACAAATTATTCTATCGACCAAATTTTTGATAACCTAGATGCCATGATACATGGAATTATGGCAAACCAAGAATTCAGAATAGCCTGGGTTCACCATAGTCTCACCAAATCAAAACAGTTAACAATTTCTTGGTGTAAAGAGAACCGGAGACCCCAGTTCAGTTCGTATGAATTAAAAATATTCCATTGGACCATAATTCATAGGCATCTCGACTTTCTTGGGTAACTTCACCTCCTTCGAAAAATCCACATTCCTCGTGTAAGCAACAATTCATTATCCGGGCTAGTCCGATCAAGTTCAAAGACGAGTTCTCTTTGGTATCATAACCCATAATTTGAATGTGGATTGACATCTATGACTAGTTGTTCATTTGGATCATGTTGATATTTAGAAACGACTTATTGAAATGAGTTATTGGGTGATAAATGAAGGTTTTGCAGCGATATAATGTCTGTTGTATGGATAAACACCCTCGTAGTTAATAGTTTTATAAATAGTCACTTTGCATTTGGATTCGGGTAACCCTGCTGCTAAGCTTGCTTTCTTTTTCGCAGTGAACATGTTAACTGAAAGAAGATGTCACCGAAAAATATCTTTGTCGTGGTTATTCCGGTGGGCGATCAGGAAAATGTTACCGACGGTCACGATTGTGGTGGTAAAAAAGTTGAGCTTGTCTCTCTACAAGTCAATTTTATCTCTATAGAATTAATTATAAGAGGAAAGTTTTTATAAGGAACTTTGGAAGCCCATGAATTATTATTTTAGAGGAGTAGAAAATTTACCAACGACTATAATTTCTAAGGGAGTGAGACCATTTCCAACTATTGTCATACGTCACCAATTACCGAAAGAGATCATGGGTCGAATGGATGGGTGGCACATGTCCAGAGATAAGTCGGACTGGACATCATAAGAAGAATATCATCAGTATATCTTAATGTTTCCATCGGACAAATCAATGTATTTTTCTCTTACAAGTTTGAGGTAAAATTTGAAAGGATTAATCCGAAGGAGTATCCAACTCGGATATGAATAACCTGTATGTTTGTCCTCCCCAAAAGGACTTTTGTGAGGACTAAGTGGGATATCTGATAATGGTGAATTGTTCGAAAACAAGTCGGACAAAGGAATGATTTCATTTATATTTAACATGTATTTATTTATTCACTTATTTAAAATTAGTTTATTATATATATATATATATATATATATTAGTTTGGTTAATTTTTTAAAAAATTTATGGGCATAGGATTCATGTAATTTGGGCTTGAATCACGTTTGGATTTGGGCTTATTTTACCTATAAATAGTATTTTAAGGACATTTAATGAAGATGATGGATTTTTACTTCACATGGGAGACTCTTTCTCTAAACATTAACTTAAACACTTCAATCATATTTTTGAATTTTTAAAAATTATTAAATATATCAGTATTAACGAATTATTTATCAAAATTAATAAATATCTTGGATATATGTCCTTTTAGAACTAATTCAAATAAGAAAATATCCTAAAATGTTAGGATGTTCTTATTTGTATAGCGTCACATGATTGTTTTTTCATTTGAATATGAAACAGTTCGGTAGGGTATAAATAGAATCATACACAAGATGGCATGATGAAGGATACAGATTAGGTTGAATATGAAGTTTGCCAAAAAAAATGTCTAAATAAACAGCACATGTCACTGGATCATGACAGTTATGCAAATAGGTTTTAGTTTGGAATAATCGCTTCGTATAGTTTCCATCACCGCAAATTACCTTGCTTTCTATGTATCAATTTCGAAAATCAGTTCATAATGCGTCAAATTGGTATGCTAAATTTGGAAAAAAATTGATTGAATCACATTAAAACACTATTTTAAAAAATTTAAAAGAAAAAATATTAGTTCAATCGGATTAAGCATAATCTTGATAGGTCGTATAAATAGTTTTGTATAGAAAACTGACACTGCAATTATCATATTGGTCAGACATTTCGAACTAAAACTTCATCAGTCGGTAATTGTTATATGATTGTGCCTTGTGTTTAAACGTTGATCTATTTATATAGACGAGTACTACCATGCCTCATTTAAAAATTTAAAAGGCATTTGGTTTTAGTAATAATAAATAAAAAATTATCAAGTTAATATCGGCCTCTTAAAAAAATTATACCAATGGCTCGGAAAGAAAGAGAGAAAGGTTTGCAAATTGCAATAGAGAATTCAGAATTGGTCTTAAAATTTAGTGGGTCCTCAACAACAACCCCTGAGAACTCCTGTTTTCGTACATACTAAGTAATTCATTGTCTTGCACATTTCATCGAATTTAGTCCAACGATATCCACAAATAATATCCACACAAATAAAATTCGTAAGACCTTGACATTCTCAATCCTAATCATCTTAATTGAAGTATGAAATTGAGTTTTAATGAAATAAATAGAAGTCTTAAAGTTTTCCATCAATAAACTCTCTTTTGCAAAATTTGAAAGATCAGCATTAACAACCATGCAGGCTGCGCCAAACGTAAAGCGTCGAGAAGGAAGCAGCCTAGCTGCAGCGACGGATTTGAATGAACTATCAGAAGATTGTGTGGCCAAGGTGATCTCCTTTACTACTCCATGTGACGCTGCTAGAGTTTCATCGGTTTCTAAATTTCTCAAATCAGCTGCCGATTCCGATCCTGTTTGGGAGACGTTTCCGCCGTCAGATTATCGCCGTCAGATTATCGCAGCCTTGTTCCGACTTCTTATCTTGATTTGTCTAAGAAAGACCTTTATCTCAAGTTCTGTAACCACCCAATCCTGATCGATGATGCCAAGAAGGTAAATATGATTATCAACCAAATTCGTTCAATTTCATATTTGACTAAAGGAAAAATGTATTGAGTTCGAAATGTCATGTCTCATAATTTAAACTCCAACAGCTAGTTTTTAGAGAGAAGCTCTCTAGAAACCTCACCAAACTTTTTTCGATTTTATTCAAATTTTCAGCCTGATCCCCATTGTTAAGCTGTTTCTCTCCCCACTACAAGCTTCTTGGCTTGCAGATGGGGAAGGTATCTTAAATCTCTACCTAACAGTGGTTTCGGGATCACAAAAAATCCATCCCACATCTCCCCAAGCTCCATTAATGGAGTTTTCAAGTTCTCCAGTAAGAACTCAGACAGCCAAGTTAAGGCTATCCTTCCAAAGCCTTCTCGTAGCTCATCAAGAATTTAATGCCATGCTCCATCATATAGCATTAAATTCTCCTGGCATCCTTTCGCTTTCCAACACAGATGCAATGAAAACAAATCTGTTTTGCATGTCCAACTGCCTCCCGAAAATCCTGCGAGCAGCGCCGGCTATGGCGGCATCCCCGAGACAGTCCTCCATGGCGATCTCTACCCAACATCGAACCAATCCCACACCCTCTGACCTCACCCCTTATTCCTTTTGCAGCCCTGCATTTACTCCTCTTCCAGCCAATCATAAAAACCGAACTTACAGAGCCGCATTAATGGCACTTACCTCTCTCCTCTCTTCTCTCTCCTCATTAATGGTAAATCAAACCGTGGAAGTAACCCTCTACCTCCTCAACCCTTTCATCTTCCTCTCGCTCTTCTCAACCCCTTAAAACCAGACCCCTCGACATCACCCACTCACTCCACTACACCAGAGAACTAAAACCACCCACTCCTCAAGCGAGAAGAAAACTGCTCTCCTGGCAGTTCTATCGACCTCAACCCAACCTCCCTTCTTCGTCAAACCTCTCTCTCCTCTTTCATCTCTCTGACACCACCTCCTCCATCTCTCACAGTCACAAACTTTTCGATCCCACCCTCCATCACTCCCTCTCCTTTTGCTCACCAGATTTACCAAACAAACACTTTCCTTCTTCGAATCTCTCTAACCAGAGCCTAAAAACAGACACAAATCCCTCTCTCTCCCTCACTTACCATCTTCATTCCCCTATTTCTCTCTGTTCCCTCTTTGGTGAACTATCTCACACCTTTCTCTTTCCATCGCTCACGACCGAAACTTCAACCATGGTGGAAACCAGGAGAAGCTCCTCCTCCAGACGGTCAAACCGAAAAATCACCCCCAGATTCAATGAGAAAGCAGCGCCTCCACTATCAGCCGCTTCCTCGAGACCGTCCAGCCCGAGCACTTCGTTGTCTTTGGAAACCAGGTCTACGTCTCCCTCCTCCTCCTCCCCGCCGAAATCCACCGGCATGCATGGGCTGCCGCTATCCGTCCACGACTCGCCTCCACCATTTTCTCCTAACCTGCAAACCACCTTCCAAGCCGTCAAGTGATTCAGAGATGATGGAGAGGGAAGTATCCCCGCTTTCCCTCTCACCCCCTGGAACCAAAATCATAGCTGTGGAGAGTTCTGAAGAAGAAGACCCATCTGAAATCGGCCCCTCCCCTTCGCCGACCAGAGACCAACAGTTACAAGCCATTTTCGAAAGCAATGACCGCCTCCTAAAAGCCATTACAACCTTAGAAGACTCACCACGCCCCTCAATAGTCTCTCCCGAATCTCTCACCAAACCCAACCACCACGGAAGCGAGACAGCCCCAATCCCTGGTCTGCTCCGGTCATCCTCCTCTGCTCTTTCGAACCCACCTCCCATCACTACCCAAACCACCTCTCCTCCGATACAAAAATCTCCACCCTCCAGTACGTCGGTCTCATCCTTACTACCAAACCCTAACTCTCTGGCCTCGTGCATGCATGCACGCATAAACCCTAACAACCAACTCATTCCCTCCCTGGCCAGCTTCCTGACCCTAGCCCCCCTCTTTCCTTAGTAGAAACCACGTCTGTGACAAACCGCTACCTCTTCAACAATGCCATCCCCTCAACCCTCCAGTTTACCGCACCCCCCCCCCCCCCCCCGCAAACCAGCGTCATCTCAACCGCCGTCCTCACGCTCCAACATGCATCCCAAGCCAACAAAGCTCCTCCCCCCAGCAACCAGAACCAGACCTCCACAATCGTTCACACTGCTGCCCACCCCTTTTCGCAAACTCCTAAACTAAACCCTATCCCGAGTCCATCCTCCTTTCCAGAATCGTTCCCCGGCCGTAACAGCAAAGGCCACGCTTTCTCAAGACCCTCTAAAGCTCACCGCCCCCTTGGTATCCGCCCCGACCCATCAGGTCCTTGGAAACCTAACAGTGCCTTCCGTCACGTCCGAGGGAACTCCAGCACCATTTCCCCACTCCTTGCCGCTGAATCAGCCTCCATGGTAAACATCCACCACCCAGGAGCATCATCAAGGTCATGGGCTCATATAGTCGCCCAACCGGACCCTCGTTCCCCAATGAAGATTCAGAAAATTGAAGATATCCAAGTTGACAACGACACCTTAATATTCCCTGATGATGCCTTAACAGGCGGCAAAGAAGATTGGGCAAGATGTCTTTCGGGATACTTTCTCTCAAAGAAAAGAGCCGTATCCCATGTCCAAACCCTGGCAAACCAAGTATGAAGTACCTATGGTCTCCAAGAATGCAAACCGACGCCTTCCGGCCACTATTTCTTCAAGTTCTCTACTGCCGACAACGCTACGGAAGTTCTGAAAAAGGCACCCTGGTTTTTCAGCAGCCACCCGGTTTTCTTAAAGCGATGGGAACCGATGGAAACTTTGACACGAGAGGCATTAAAATCCATCCCTCTCTGGGTCAAATTCCACGGAATGCCCCATGAGCTATGGTCGGAAAAAGGGTTAGGCATACTGGGGAGCTATCTGGGAACTCCCATCTACGTAGACAGCCAGACAGCAGACAGAACAAGACTAAATTATGCCCGGATATGTATCATAATGCATGCGACATCAAAATTCCCCTCCTCCATCACCATTCGTTGCCTTGGCAAAGACCATGCCATCCAAGTCGAATTCCAAGGCCTTCCGACAATCTGCAACAGATGTTATTCCTTTGGACATGCGGCAGCAGCATGTCATCTGGCTATAGACCCTCCCCCCACTTCAGGCCTCCCTGCCCACCGACCTGGAAAAGAACCAATGATCAACCCACCTCATATCACTCTATCAGACTCAAGCAACAACGAAACACCCACCCCGGACATTCTCAGACAAATGACCGTCCAGAATAGCTGGACTAAAATTTTCATCATCGCCAGCAACACCCCAGCACCAGCCCAAATAGGACATGAAGAAGGAGAACCATCCTCAACCGAGATCACTTCGCCAAGACCTAAAGCAGCCGGAAAGGCGGGTTTTTCAAGTATGTATGGGGAAAACCCCAAGATGTATTAATTTTCCTTTTTCTTTATTATCTTGACTTAAATGAAATTTGCATGTTGGAATGTTCGTGGGTTAAACGACCCTGTACGTCAAAAAGACGTACGACATTTAGTTTTTTCGAATAGTATAAATGTCATTTTCCTTTTGGAGACTAAGGTCAAAGCCCCCAACACTGAGACTATTATGCGGAACATGCTACCTTTTTTGCACTTCCGCACGAACCATGACCACCATAATTTAGGTAGAATCTGGATCGCTTGGAACCCAAGTGTTTACAAATTAAGCATTCTAGATATTACGGCCCAGACCATCCACTGTTCTCTAGTGTGGACCGCGAGAAATACTCAATTCTATCTTACAGCATGTTATGGTTTTAATGACCACTCGGACCGGCTTCCTCTCTGGAACAATCTAAGGTCCACAGCGCACAGCATCGCATCCTCCCCCTGGATTATTCTTGGGGATTTCAATGCTATTAGAAATCCCCTGGAGAGAACCAACCAAGACCCGCGATGGAATTGTTCCGTAGAAGCCTTCAATGACTGCTGTCGGGCATGTAACCTGGATGATCTCCGCTCCTCTGGATTCCAGTTCTCTTGGTTCAACAAACAAGATAACAATCCAATCTCCTCTAGAATTGATCGGGCCTTGATAAACGCAGAATGGGATGACTCTTTCCCTAACTCGTTTGCTCACTATGACCTCCCGTTCACCTCTGACCACACCCCGATCATAATTCATCTTTCCGCTCCTTACGTGACCTCCCCAAGCCCTTTCAAGTATTTCAATATGTGGAAGCTCCATCCTAGATTCCAGGACTTGGTCCTCAGTAACTAGAACATCCCTACGCATCAATCCCCAATGGAAAATCTAGTTTTCAAGCTGGCTAGACTTGTCCCCTCTCTAATATCCCTAAACAAAACCGCTTTTAGCGATATTAGTGACCGTGTTGAGAAGGCTAGAATTGCTCTAGCCCAAGCCCAGGAGAACCTCCTTAGCTACCCCTCGAACCGTACTTTCATCTCTCTCGAAACAACGGCTTCCGACTCCTACATTTTCTTCAGTCGAGCTGAGGAATCCTTCCTTAAGCAAAAATCCAGAGAAACCTGGCTTAAGCTTGAGGACAAGAACTCTAAATTTTTCCATAATAACATCCGAGCCCATAGAGCTACGAATAAGATTCTCTCTATTCAAAAGGAGGACGGCTCTTTAAGCTCTAACCCCCGATCTATTGCCACCACCTTCATCAATTTCTTTCGTAATCAACTAGGTTCCCCTAGTTCAAAGGACTACCTAGGACCAGATCGAATAAGGAATCTTATTAAATCCTCGGTCCCCCTGAACCTAATCCCGGACATGACTAAACCCATCTCAAATGAAGAAATCAAGCAAGCCCTCTTTTCGATTAACAGTGACAAGGCTCCGGGATCTGATGGTTACAGCGCAGATTTTTTCAAGGCCTGTTGGACAACAGTAGGTCATGATGTCTGTGAAGGGGTTAAATCCTTCTTCACCAAAGGGAAAATGGACCCCAACTGGAACAAAACCCTAATAGCACTCATTCCCAAAATAGACTCGCCTTCTCACCCGTCTGCCTTCAGGCCCATAGCCTGCTGCAATTTCATCTATAAAACAATATCTAAGATCATTGCAAATCGGATTAAGCCAGCCCTTCCATCCCTTATTGACCCCTTCCAATCCGCTTTTGTCCCGGGAAGATCAATAGTGGACAATATTCTTCTCTCTCAAAACCTTCTGCATGGATATCATTCTAACCGCAAAGGCCCCAGATGTGCTCTCAAGATAGACCTTAAAAACGCTTTTGACAATGTCAGATGGGAACTCGTTCTTGACATCTTGCTTGCCATGAACTTCCCCATTGACATGATAAACTGGATCATCCAATGCATTACCACCCCCTCCTATACCGTTAGCATAAATGGTAAGTCTTCGGAGTTCTTCCCGAGTGCTAAAGGTCTCAGGCAAGGAGACCCGCTTTCCCCGTATATCTTTGTTATTGTAATGCAGGTACTCTCGAGCATTCTCCAGGAAAAAAGCCGTCACCCATCATTCGGCTTCCATTGGAAATGTCAAAAGCTTCGTATCATCAACTTGTGCTTTGCAGACGACCTCTTGATCCTATGCAGAGCCAACCTCCCCTCCATTAAGCTCATCCTTGAAGGACTGCAAGAATTCGCAACTCTATCGGGACTCCAACTCAACCCCTCCAAAAGCCACATTTTCTTCTCTGGTACATCCCCCAGTACTAAACAAGAAATCCTCTCCCACCTCAACTTCATCGAAGGTTCCCTCCCTGTCCGTTACCTTGGAGTTCCCCTCATCACCTCTCGCCTAACCTACAACGACTGCAGACCCCTCTTCCTCAAAATCACCAACCGAATCAACTCTTGGACCACAAAGCAACTTTCTTACGCCGGACGCCTTCAGCTCATCAACTCTGTTCTTTTTGCTAGCCAAGTTTACTGGTCCTCAATTTTAATTCTCCCAGTCAGATTCCTCAAAGAACTATCCCAGCTCTTACGCAGATTTCTCTGGTCTGGTTCAGAAATGAAGATCACAGGAGCAAAGATAGCTTGGGAAAGGGTAGTTGTGTCCAAAGAGGAGGCCGGTCTTGGGATTCCAGACCTAAAAACCTGGAATCAGGCGGCCGCCCTGAAACTCCTCTGGTCCATTCTCACAAAAAATGAGAACTCCATATGGACCCAATGGATACTGCTGGAAAAAATAAAAAACAACTGCTTTTGGACCATCCCCACTCCACCAAATGGTAGCTGGAGCTGGAGGAAAATCCTCAACCTTCAGAAAGTAGCAACAAATCTCTACAAAGTCATAATTGGAAATGGAGCAGACACATCCATCTGGCATGACCCCTGGTTATTCCCCACCTCCCTGACCAACCGTTACGGACGCTCCATCCAAAACCTATCCCGCCTTCGGAACCTTCAAAGGGTAAAAGACCTCATACAAAACGGCAGATGGGCGTGGCCTCCCCAAGCCAGAGCCCCCAACCGAAATCTCAATCTTCACCTTACAGAAATAATATCCGCCATCCAAAACCTCCCCCCCCCCATCTTCAAAGGACTCGTTCATTTGGCTCCCCAACAAACCTCATCATTCATTCACCATCAGTAGCACCTACAAAACCCTAAAGCCCACCAGAAATAAAGTAGCCTGGTATGCACTTGTCTGACACAAATTCTCGATCCCGAGACACTCTTTCATCACATGGCTTGCAATCCATAACAAACTCACCACAAGAGACAAACTCATTTCTTGGGGACTGGACTCCCCCCCCGACCTGTGTACTATGTGAAACTTCGGCTGAAAATATAGAACACCTTCTAACCCAGTGCCATTACTCTACCGCTATTTGGGAATCCCTAGCCCAGAAACTAGTGTTCCCCTCCCCCCTTTCCCCTTGGCCGCAATGGTTAGAGCAGGAAAGTACATGGAATGCCTACCGAAAGCCCCACTGGAAAACAGCCTTCTGTGCCACCATCTATTACATCTGGAAGGAAAGAAATGATCGAATCTACAACAACAAGCAATCCCCCTTCTCCAGTATAGCACACCATGTGCTATCGGACCTCAAATACCGATTCAAAGGAACCAAAGCCAACTTCGCAGGATAGTCCGGCCACTCCTGTCTTTCAAATTAATATAAGTGTAATTTAAATCTTGGAACAACTCCACTAGACTTTTCGTATTACTACTTGTAATGAGGCACCGCCTCCTGAAAACCCATGTACATTTATTCATTAATTTAAGCGCTTTTTATACCAAAAAAGAAATGTCAGGTCTCCTTTCCTGGTTTCTGCTTTTTGGATACTTGGTTTGGATCCATGAACTTTGGATTATATATTGTTTTTGTAAAATCTCTGCTTGTTTCGATTTTGTATCTGTCATTGTGATTGTTTCCGAACTGGAACAGAGTTTGTACCTGGACATAAAGAGTGGAAAGATATGCTGCATGCTAGCTTCGAGGGACTTGCATATTCTTGGAATGGGGGGCGGTAATCCTTTGCTTTGGGAAATAATTTCTCTTCCTGAATCCGAATCCAGGTATGTTTATTTTTTCAGTCCTAAGTCTTAATGATCGATCTAGGTATTGATACAGATGTACACGTCAACAGGTTTCCAGAGGTTGCGGAGCTTATGTACATCTGCTGGTTCGAAATTCGCGCCAGGATCTATACCCGAATGCTATCCAAAGACACCCTTTATACAATTTACTTTGTGTATAAATTAAGGTCAAACACGTATGGATTTGAGGACAACCCTGTAGAGGTCAGGATTGAACATAGTGGAAGTACAGGAAGCAAAAGAATGGTGGACTTGGATTATTATGATGGGTCAATGGAAGCTCGTCTCAACCTACGTAGATATTTCTATCACTCTACTTCATCTAGAGAGACAAGTCCAGGCATAAGGATGAGACGCGATGGGTGGATGGAGGTAGAGTTGGGAGAATTCTACAAAGATGGAGATATGGACGAAGAACTTAGAATAAATTTGGGGGAGGTAAAAAGACATAACTGGAAGGGTGGTATCCTTATTCAAGGTTTCGAGTTTAGTCCCGACAAAGTAATCTATTAGTATTTCGATTAACTGATGATTTTGTTATGCGAAACTCCGTTTGGTTTCATTACATGAAACTCGTTTGACGTTTCATTTTTATGTAAGACTGTGTTTGAGTTATCTTTGGTTGACGGAATATAAATTTTGGTACTTTCTTTTATTGAATGGTGGTCAAATGTTTTCCTATAAATGTACTTAAAAATCAGATACTGTTATTTTCGCTCCTTAAGTGTAACCTATTTATATGGGTACGAGCTTATATATTTAAAATGCATGTTAGGAAAATATTCTTATTCTATAGTTATTTTATAACAGTCCCGTAACAGAAGGAAGAACTATTTTTAGTAAGTTTGATGATGGATAAGACTGAATTGAAATTCGTTTTTCTATAACGAGACCACGATATAATGAGATTTATTTTGGGTATTATGAGACCACAATATTTACAGAAATATCATTGATATAAAAATTTATTATTTACCCAATCTTTTTATTTTTCTTTTTCTAAATCCTAAAACCTCTCAAATTCACCAATCCAAAAATGTTAGATTTTTCAAATCCAAGTTTCCAAACAGGTTAAGGTATGTTTTCTCTGTGTATTGGTGTAATAGAATTTACTTTATTACTTTTAAAGTTTATTTTTAGCCAAAACACTTGAATTTTCCTATGATTGTTGTTGTTGTTTGGAAATATGGTTATAAGTATATGATTAGTTAGTTGTTTATCTACGTTTTGGTATGCTATTTGGTAGATTTCGTTGAGTTTTGTAGGATTTGGCATTGATGGGTATAGTTTTGTATCGAGGGAATTTGTGAGAATTTCCGGAATCACACACCCAGCGTTCGCGAATTCGGGAATTTCGGGAATTTCGGACACCCAAAATTCGCGATTTCTCCAATTTATTTTGGCCTAAATCATAAGACACTATGTGCGTCATTTAGCATAATTTGGGCACAGAATATTCGCGATTTCTACTATTTTATTAAATTAACTTGATTATTCATTGCCATTGTTTATGTTTTCCATGTAAATATATATTAGTGTCTTGTGAAATTGTTTTGGGTATGATTTGGCATTTAATAATATGTTTTTTGTATTTTTAGCATGCCTTGTAGACAGCGTACTCCTATTGGTAGATCAGACTCCGATGCTACAGATATCGAGCATCGTGATCCGAGTTCACGGTCGGCTAGGGATCGGCGACGCGACGACCTTCCTACGCCTGTAGTTCCCCATAGACGTGGGTCATCGGATCAGCTACTTTGGAGAGTCAATCCCCATGTGTCGGAGATGTATTCGTCCATGAATGACTACAAGTTGCACGAGGCGTATAACTTCTTCAAGGGCGAGGTAACTTAGGATTTATTTAATGTGTAATAATTATATCTTATCTATTGTTTAATTTACTTTAATATTCTGTAGATTCGTCGGTCCATGCGGTGTTACGTGATGTAAGGTATCCAACGTGCTTGCGATCTTACTGGTTTAAGGAGGGTGAGAGACCAGGTTATAGCATCTTGTTTTGCTCCCCTCATTGACTCCTTCACGCATTGAGCTACCAATGTGCACCTCGTTGAGGCATCTCTTGATAGGTGGCATATGGAGACCAACAACTTCCAATTCTCATTCAGTGAGATGGCGGTCACCTTAGACGATGTCCAAGCGATCACGGGTCTTCCGGTTACAAGTGAGGTTTTGACCTACAGACTTTTCCTACTGATAGTCATCGTTTAGCTTGGTATTCTAGTTTACTAGGTATACTCACCGATATTCTTAAAACGAAGCTCATGAATAAGAAGGATGGTAGTGGTAGAACAATACGCCTATATTTTTTGCGTGATGTATACATCCAGGATTTCTTGATGGATGCTTCTATTTCGGATGATATGGTTCCGAAAGTGACGATAGGTTATTTGCTCCACATGTTTGGTTGTTATGTTCCGACGAACAAGATGGGGAATATTATATCTCTCGATTACTTACAGTTTGTTGAGCATTGTAGGTCATCGGTTAGATAAAACTGGGGCCAATATGTATTGGCTTTACTGGTTTCGTTTTTTTGTTGGAGACGTGGATTTATGATCAATTCCGGTCGTTTATAACTACGGTCAATAGTGTCTACCAGCTTTCTATGCCGACTATGTGTAGATATGCACCTTCCCTTTTACGCTCAGATGATGAGACTCGTATCAATATCTGCCATACTTTAACTTCATGAAGGGAGCATAGTGTAAGTTTCAGCGTTTCTATTTTTATTTGTTGATCAATACTTGTTTTATTAATTGTACAGTTTATATTGTAGGTGTGATTCATGTCGTACGAGCATATACGTGACCATTTACCATTCTGCGATGTGGCTGGGATAGACCATACGCTGAAAGGGTAGGACATAATTGAGGTATATTATCCACTACGCATCGCTCAACAGCTTGGGCATATTCAGGATAGACCTCCTGCACTACAACCTGTTTTGCCACCAGACAAAAGTAGGCGTGTTAACACACACCCTTTATGGGATGAGACTATGTCATAAATATAACAGTCGCACGTTGTTGATCCCAGGATTAGTTGTGATACATATATTATAGGTCATCCGAGTATGACCTCTCTATACACTTTATGGATCCAGGATTACCTATGGTACACTCTGATCAATCCCTAGTACTAGTCATCTGATCCATATGTTGGCGAGACCCCGAGAACAATGAGCTACGAGGGTAGGTTATATGGCTTGTATGATCGTCTTATGGTTGTAAACAAGTAAAGAGAGCTTGATAAATGGCCATTTTGTATTCTATGAATATTTGATTATATTTTGGGCATGTTGCGCTACTATGTCATTAGATCATGTTATGTTGTCACATTTTGGATTAACTTTTTGTTGTACACTATGTTTTTCCTATTTTATTTACTAATATTTATTTAAATATTTTATATGTTTTTAATGTACCGTATATAAAATTCTCTCTATAGTGTTTATCTACCACCTTACATATCTCATAAAAACTAGAGTTAATTCTATATCTTCATAAAGATGTTGTTCACGAATGTTCTTACACTTTACATAACAATATATTTTTCAATTTAAAAGAACAATTCATAACTCCTAATCTATTAATTAATGAATCTAATTAATATAGAACACTAAATAAATAGAAAATATAATTAGTATAAAAGAGCTAATTTATATAGAAGATCTTATTAATATTGATATCTAATTAATTGGAAAAAATCAAATCAATAGGAAATCTAATTAATATAGAAAATCGAGTTAATATATAAGTTTCAAGTAATAGAAAATCCGATTAATATAGAACATCTATTTAATACGGAAGTTTCAAATAATAGAAAATCTTATTAATATAGAATATCTAGTTAATATATATATATATATATATATATATATAATTTTTTTTATAGAGAATGTGAATTTAAATATAAGTTTATTTCAAGTTACTTTTTTTTGGGTATAAAAAGCTTGTAAATTAATTAAACAAAAGTTTACAGAGATTATTTGGGTGGGATACCCTTTACATACTATCTATATCCTTTAAAAGTACAAAGATCGGAAATGATGAGATTACAAAAGTGAATTAGCCATGAAAGGGGTGTTTCGATCCTTTGAATCTATAGCGAAGGTCAGAGAGGACCAGATGGGTGGCGTTAGTGATACGGGATTGACTATCATTGTGGATTCTGTTGCTCCTTTCTTTCCATATATAGTAGATCATGGCACAGAAAGCTGTATTCCAGTGAAGTCGGTGGTTCTTATCAGTGGGGGCCCAAGAGCTTGCAGTCTCATGCCATTGGGTCCAAGAAGATGGCGTGGGGGGAATGAGAATTTTTTGGGATAGGATTTCCCATATTGTAGAGGAGTAGGGGCAAATGATTAGGAGGTGTTCTAAGGTTTCAGGGGCATTATTACAGAGGACACACGTGGCAGGGCAGTCAAGGCCCCAAGAAATAATTCTGTCCCGGGTAGATAGCTTGTTGTGGATGGCTAACCAAGTGATGAAAGAGTGTCTTGGGATTGAGTATTTATTACAGACGAGGCTGGCCCATCTGACCTTATGAGACGGGGGCTTGAGAGCGGAGTAAGTGCTACTGATGGTGAATTCCGGTTTGGAGTTATTTGGGATCCAGATAAAAAGTTCAGGGTCAGGAGAGGCGGGAGGGGGGGGAGAGTAGTTAAGCCTGAGGTGATCTCTCAGAGGTGGTCTCTGAGATGACGATTGGGGGCTCTGGCGTAGGCAGGCCAGGACCAAATTCCTTCAGTGCAGATGTCTTTTACAGTCTTCAAATTTCTGAGACGGGTGAGGTTCAGGATTTGGGAGCCAAAGCGGTTAACGAGGGACGTGGGGAATAGCCAGGGGTCATGCCAGATGGAGGTGTTGGCTCCATTTCCGATTTCTACTCGGTAGAGATTTTCGGCTTTACTTCTAAGCTTGAGGATTTTCTTCAAACTCCAGCTATCCGAGGATGCAAGGGGGAGGGACCAGAAGCTGTTTGATTTGATTTTTTCTCTGATAATCCATTGTGTCCAGAGGGAGCTTTTGTTTCGAGTGAGTATAAACCAGAGGAGCTTTAGGGCGGCCATCTTTGCTTCCGTAAATTTCATTTCGGGTCCAGACCAGAGGAAGCGGCGGAGTAGCTGAGTTAATTCGTTGAGTACCCGAGCGGGCAGAACGAAGATAGAAGACCAGTAGACTTGGCTTGCAAAGAGTACTGAGTTTATGAGTTGAAGCCGTCCTACAAAGGAGAGGTGCTTAGTGGTCCAAGAGTTGATACGGTTGGTGATGCTTTGGAAGAGGAGGCGACAATCATTATAGGAGAGGCGTGAGGAGATGAGGGGTACACCTAGGTATTTGACAGGGAGGGTGCCTTCTAAGAAATTAAGGTAGTGAAGTATGCTGAGTTTGACTGCTGGAGAGGTGCCCGAGAAGAAGATATTGCTTTTTGCTGGATTTAGGTGAAGGCCCGTTAAAGCAGCAAATTCGGTGAGACCTTCCAGGATGAGCTTAATTGATGGGAGATTGGCCCTGCTTAGGATCATCAGGTCATCCGCGAAGCAAAGGTTGATTATCTTGAGCTTGTGGCATTTCCAGTGGAAACCAAATGAGGGGTTTTGGCTTTTCTCTTGGAGGATTCTGGAGAGTACCTGCATGACAATAACAAAAATGTACGGGGACAGGGGGTCTCCCTGGCGAAGCCCCTTTCTACGAGGGAAGGGCCTCATCGGCTTTCCATTAATGCACACAGAGTAGGAGATGAATGTGATGCATTGGATGATCCAATTAATCATAGGCATGGGGAAGTGCATGGCGAGAAGGATATCTAGGATGACTTCCCATCTGACATTGTCGAAAGCTTTTGTAAGGTCGATTTTGATGGCACACCTAGGTCCTTTTCGGTTTGTTTGATAACCGTGCAGCAGGTTTTGGGTGAGTAAGATGTTGTCCACAATGGAACGACCCGGGACAAAAGCAGATTGCGAGGGGTCAATGAGGGTAGGTAGGGCAGGTTTGATTCTGGTGGCAATGATTTTAGAGATTATTTTGTTAATTACATTGCAACAGGCGATCGGTCGGAAGTCGGAGGGAAGGGAGGGGGAGTCGGTTTTTGGAATGAGCGCAATAAGAGTTTTATTCCAATAAGGGTCCATTTGGCCATTTTCAAAAAAATACTTGATTGCTAGGCAAATGTCATCGCCTACTTGGGGCCAGCTGGTTTTGAAAAAACCCGCGCTAAAGCCGTCAGGGCCAGGAGCTTTGTCGCTATCAATGTCAAAGAGGGCGGCCTTGATCTCAGCATCAGTGATGGGTTTAATCATCTCGGTACTGAGGTCCGGGGGATGGGGGGGGGGGGACGGTAGAGTGTATTAGGGTTTTTATCCTATCTGGGCCACGGTAATTATCTTTATTGGGTGAGCCAAGGTGCTGGATAAAGTAGTTTTGGAAAGTTGATGAAATAGAGGAAGGGTTTGAGGTAGGGCCGTCAGGGGTGGTAATTGAGATTATTTTGTTTCGGGCTCTACAGGCTCTAATGCTGTTATGAAAGAACTTTGAGTTCCTGTCGCCCAGCTTAAGCCTGGTTTCTCTCGATTTTTGCTTAAGGAAGGATTCTTCCGCACGGCTAAGAAAAATAAAAGAAGAAGAGGCTTGTTTCTCGGTAATGATAAGGTCTCTATTTGCGGGATCTGAGAAGAGGTTTTCTTGGGCAGCGGCGAGAGAGGTTCTAGCATCCTCAACACATTTGCTAATGTCGCTAAAAGCCAATTTATTTAGGGAAGAGAGAACCGAGGCAAGTCTGGTTAGTTTTTGAACTATTGTTTTCATGGGGCTTAGAGGGCAAGGGAGCGACCAACTTTCCAATATGAGGGAGTGGTAATTTGGATGGGTTCTCCACATATTAAAAAATTTAAAAGGTCTAGGGGGTGAAAGGGGCCGTGAGATGGACAATGATGGGAGTGTGGTCAGAGGTTCTGGGTAGGTCAAAATGGGCAAAAGAGTTAGGAAAGTTATCATCCCAAGAGGCATTGACCAGGACTCTGTCAATGCGAGAGGAGATGGGGTTATTTTCTTGGCGATTGAACCAAGAGAACTGGAAACCAATTGCACGAAGATCATCGAGGTTGCTGATTCGACATCAGTTATTGAAAGTATCAATAGAATTAGTCCATCTAGGGTCAGAATTGGTTCTTTCATGAGGGTTTCTAATCGCATTAAAATCTCCTATGGCAGTCCAATGATTAGAGGTGGATTCTCTATAGGAGATTATGGAGTTCCATAAAGGGAGACGGTCAGTCGGGTCATTATATCCATAGACAGTTGTGAGGCTGAGAGTGGTGTTTCTAGCAATCCAGTAGAGGTCACAATGAAGGGTTTGGGCCGTGATATCTTTAATAGATACTTGGAATACGCTTGGGTTCCAAGCAATCCAGATTCTACCTAATGGGTGACAATAATGGTTTGAAACACAAGACCAATAGGGGAGCATAGAAGTCATGATATGCAAAACGTTTTCGATTTTTACCTTAGTTTCTAGCAAGCAGATCAAATTAATACTATTGGAGAAAACAAAGTTCTTGACGTCCTTTTACCTAACAGGGTCATTCAACCTCCTAACATTCCAGCTAGCAAGTTTCATTGATATAAAACAACAAGGATAAGAGTAAATTTACTAAAAAGTCATTGGGGTGCCCCCATACATACTTGCAGTAACCGCGTTATCAGCGGTTTTTGGACCTAGAGAGGTGATTTCGGAAGTGGATGGATCACCCATGTTCTGGTCGATCTGGGCAGCAGCAGGGCAGTTGCTCGCCTTCAAGAAGCTCTAGGTCCATGTGCTTGGAGTGGTGAGATGGCGCAGGGTATCGGAGGATACAGGGTCGGTGTTACTTTAGTTGGAGAAAGTGCGGGATGGAGCAGGATCTGTCATGGGTTCTTTTCCAGGTCTGTGAGTGGGGGAGGTCGATCGAGCAGGTTCAGGGGGGAGTTGGCATGCAGCTGCAGCATGTCCAAAGGAGAGGCATCGCTTACAGATAGTAGGGAGTCCTTGGAATTCTACTTGGATAGAGTGGGTTTTTCCAAGGCAGCGGATGGTGATTGTTGACGGGAAAGGGGAGGATGCTTTCATGAAAATGCATATTCGGGCAAAACTAAGGCGTGATTTGTCGGCGGTTTGAGAGTCCACATAGAGAGGTGTTTCGAGGTAGCTTCCAAGGATTCCTAGCCCCTTCTCCGACCAGAGTTCGTGGGGCATGCCGTGAAACTTGACCCATAAGGGGATGGCCTTTAAAGCTTCATTTGATAGAGTTTCCATGGGGGCCCATCTCTTGAGGAACACCGAATGGCTACTGAAGAACCAGGGGGCCTTTTCGAGGACTTCTGTTGCATTGTCTGCGGACGAGAATTTGAAGAAGTAATGGCCAGAAGGGGTTGGCTTGCATTCTTGAAGGCCAAAGGGGCTCCAAAGTTGGTTTTCCAGGGCTTGGACGTGGGAGACAACCCTCTTTTTTGAAAGAAAATACCCCGAGAGGCATTTGGCCCAGTCTTCCTCTCCCCGGTTAAAACGTCTTCCGGGAAGATAAGAACTCCATCTTCAATTTCTAAGGTCTGTGTTTTTTCAAGATTCATCGAGGATTTTGTGACCGGGTTTGAAACAACTTGGGCCCAGGACCGATGGGGATTTGGGGTCGGGAGGAGAGGGCCCTGGTTAGGGATGTTCACCATGGGAGCAGATTCGGCTAAGAGGGAGGGCTGGAAGGAGTTTTGCGGGGGTCTAGAGTTTTTGAAGGTGTTAGCAAATTTGGAGGGAGAGAGAAGGTCGGGGCTATAGGATCTGTGGGCTTTTGACGGTCGGGAGAAAGCGTATCCCTGGCTGTTCCTGCCAGGGTAGGATTCCGGGAAAGGGGAGGGTATGGGATTAAGTTTGGGGGTTTGAGTCGAGTGATGGGTTGTGGAGTGAATAACTGTGGATTCGTGCTGGTGGATGGCTGGGAGAGAGGTATGGCTTGCCTCTATGGCTTGTTATATAGTGAGGACGACAGTGGACAGAATGCTGGAGTTTGGTTGGAAGGTCGGGATGGTAGATGGGAAGGTGTTACTGAAAAGATATTTGCTGGAGATCGTGGTGTAGAGCGGGTTGGGTTTGAAAGGAGAGAGACTTTGAGAGTAGCTAGGGTTTTGCATGTCTTTAGGGGTTTTGGAAATCTTGCATGGTTTTGGTTCTTGCATGCATGCATGCAGATGGAGAGGGGTTTTGGGGCAAAGGGGGACAGGGTGATGACTTGGCTGGTTGAGCTTCAGGTGGGTTTGAGGGATCGTTTAGGCAAGGGGAGGAGGGGATGGGCACTTCCGATCGGTTAAGACCCGGTATTGGGGCTGAGTCGCAACCGTGCATGGGGGGCTTGGAGCTCGAGATTGGAGATCTGATTTGGTGTTCCTCAAGGGAGGTCATGGCAAGTAAGAGTTTATCATTTCGATTAAAAATTTCTTGGAGGTGCTTCTCACTAGCAGAGTTAGGGGTGATTTCCATCTCGGAGGGGTCTTCCTCCTCCGAGCGGGGATGCAAGTCTGGTGTGGATCCTGGTGGGGAGAAAGAGAGGGGGGAGGTTTCTCTGTCGCTTCTAGGGGAGCCAAGGGAGAGACTACGAAGTGGCGATCGGTGATTTTTCGGGAGTGGAGGGGGTGAGCCATGAACTGAGAGGGGGAGACCAGATAGGACTGAGGATCGAGGTGGGGATGGAGATGTTGGGGCAGAAGAACGAGTCTCCAGAGAGAGGTGGTGTTGGGGCTAGAAGGGACTATGATCGGGTCAGTGGGAGAGGAGATAGTTTCGTTGAAACGCGGGGTGATTTTCCTGTTGCTTCTGCTCCGACGAGTTTCTACCATAGTGCTTGAAGGAGGTGAGGATGGTGATAATGGGAGGGGATGAGGATACGAGTAAGGGGGGTGGATATTTGTGGTTTTGGAAGGAGTGGGGGGGTGGTTAAGGTTTTTTGCGGTTTTCAGAGGAGAGGGGAAGTTGTTAAGGGGGTTGTGGATATCGGTAGGTTTTTTAGTGATGCAGTGGGTAGCGTTTCGGGGAGGGAGGATAGTTTGGAGAAGAGATAGGGTTAAAGAGTGGTCGGGTTTGTTTATAAAGAAGTAGAGGAGGAAGGAGGGAGTGATGAGATGAGACGAAGGGTTGGAGGAGGTGAAAGGGGGTGCTTCTAGGGAAGCTCGATGGATTACTTGCGAAGGTGGGTGATGCATTAATGGAGAGAGAGAAACCATTAATGCATGCATAATATTACATGCGGGGCGATTGGGTGAGGTTTCGGAAATACAGTAGTAGAAGGTTTTTTGAAATGGGCCAATCGCAGAGAGAGAAGGTTTGCTGGATTTACGGAAGGAGAGGTAGGGGCAAAAGGAAGGTGCAGGGTTGAGTAGGTAGTCAGGGATCTTAGTGAGATCCTCCATTAATGAAGGAGATAGCTGTCCCAGAGAGGAAATAGATAAGGAGTTCGAGCAATTATTAGGGGGTGGCTGTTTTGGGCGTGCAGGGAGATCTAAGGGAGGAGAGAGAGAGTAGGGTTGCAGGTTTGGGCGTGCATGGGGGTGTAAATGAGGAGAGAGGAGGTGGGCTGAGGACGACATTAATGGTAGGGCAGCCATTAATGGGGGAAAGCTTTGAAGTCTCTGTGGCTTCAAACCGGGTCTGGGATGTGAAAAACCGTTTCTATTTTTGGTGGTCAGGGGGAGATGAACCTCCATGGTCTCAATATCGATCCGCTTAAAAACTTGCGGCGGAGCGATGGTTTGATTTTGTTGGATTTGAGAAGTCTGCAGTAGGGAGGGGTGGATATTTTTGGGAGTTGAGATAGTCATTAATAATGACGTTTCGTAGGAAACAGAGTAAAGGGTGGTGGGGGTGCTGTGGATGACACCGTGGGAGGTTTTCGGTGTTGATTTCTCAGGGGAGGGGCCGTTTGACAAATGCGATTTTCCTTTAATGCTTCTTGAGTGAGGAGAGAGAAGGAGTTTTGAAGTTTAGAGGTATGGTGGCAGAGCATAGCATTTAAGACAAGGTGGTGATCTCGGAGATCTTTGGTAGCTGCCATTAATGGAGCTTCCCTTGACTTGAAATGGGAGAGAGAGAAACTTGAGTTACGAACTTTAATGTCCTGAGATAGATCAAGAGGAGATAAAGAAGAGGTTTCCCCATCAACAAGCATTAAAGCTTGTGATGGGGATTCTGCAAATCTGAAAGATAGGATCAGTCTGGTTATTTGGTGAAGATGAACAGTTCAAAAATTTCTAGAGAGTTTCTCTCTCTAGAAAAACTAGCCGTTTGTTAAATCTAATACACATTATTTCAAGTTACTTACTACACTTAACATTAACTCTGTTTTAGATGAAGTTTTCTTTTAATTTTTCTTTACAATCACTACTTTCTCCAAAATACATACATATACCGACCTTAGTTTTTACCTTTTAAATATTCATTTAAACCATATTAACATTTTTTATTTCTCGTTATTTTTATTTCGCATAATATAATTATTACTTTGGTCGTTATATGCAAGGACATATCACATAATTGTTTTAGTCTATTACTCCTTTTAATTATAATTAGGTATGTTTTACTAAAAATCAATTTGTGTGGTTATAAATAAATATCATTTCACTTTGAAAGTGCTTAACAATTATATGTTCAATAAAATTTATAAATCACAACGATTCTAAACGTTTGTCATCCTAAAAACTAGTTACTCTTTCCAGTAGAAATACATACGAATAGAAGATTGATATTTATTATCTTGCATCATCTAATCCTACGTTTGGAGAGTTATAGCGGAAGCTTTAATCTGATGATTGAGATATGTGTTATTTAGAAGATGATATGAATATTCGTGGTAAGTAAATTAAGTTTACTTTGATTTATTTATACTTAGTGAATATAATTCACTAAATTATTTATATGTCCTTCAATTATCTCTCAATATATTATGCCCGAATATCTATTATATTCACTTAACTAACTTCTAAGTTTTATTAATTGGTATATTTTCATGTACTAGCTCTTGTAGGGGTCTATCAATTGTATTGGACTATTAAAGCTTAATACTAAAGTTTTGAATAAATGGTTTGTCTCTCAAGATACATATTAGCCCAACTAGTATCTAGACGTTTTATACTTCCACGAAACTTAATAATAATATATATAATATTATTATTCACAAATCCTGTATATTAAATACTAATTACTTCAATTAATTTGAATTTTAACAATAAGCTTAGATACTTCGTATTTACACATGATGAGATATTCCAAATCTAATATTGTTTTACAGTCTCTAACTTAGTTTATTTGTATGTATTGAAATGTGTCCATCCAAATTGTACAATTGGAAATGTTATTATTCATTAAAAATTTCTAAATGCTTCTTTATCTTACATGATAGTCAACAATGAACCAAAGATGTTATATGATATATGATATAACTGTACAAATACACGTGTCAATTTGCAACTGGTTATACTCTATTGATTGAGATGCTTTAATTTGAGAAATAATAGCAAAATTGAGAAATTGATTAATTTGAGTGTATAATAATAATAAAATCCAAAAGACTAAATATATTAAAATTTATACAACACTCCCGCGTAATCTAAACATCTTCCAAGCTAAATCCCCTAATTAACCGATGTATTAAAGATACATTGAAGGTTGCAATGACTTGGTGAAAGGATTTTCCATTATAGAATTTGTGTCATATGCTTAATCCTTCTTTGAAAATTTTGGATTCGTTCTTTCATGTATTACAACTTAATGTTTATATGACCAAACTTGTTTGAGCTACTAATTCTATTTTAAAACATGGCAGCTGAACTATTATAACAATAAAACAATATAAAGTTTTTAAATACAGTTCGTTTTATACAATTTTAAGACACATTTGAGGTCGTGGAAAAAGGCTCATGCATAGTGTTCCACAATTTGGTGTTTCATGTTATAAATTATACATAACTGATGATATAATTTATAATGTCTATATGCCCTACAAAATAAAATTTGAACAACCTACAGTCTCTAGTTTATTTGATAGGTTGAATGTCAATATGTTATATTTTGTATTCTCAAGTTTTGGAACACCCTATTTTACTGTATTTCAATGAGAGACTTTAGGTTTTCTCCCATAGCTCCTCAACATTGGACCTATGAATGTTATGTATCGTTTGGTACATACTTGAGAATACATGAGATCACCAATTGTTGAGACATATGGTATTGTATGCATGAAATGAATTTCCAGATATGTTTTATGGAACTAATGGAGCAAAAATTTAGGATCTTTCATTAAAGGTTTATTAATATATTAAAGTATCATGCTTTCAGTGTATGCCTCTTATGAGAGACTATGATTACCTTAGGACTGTTTGTTAATATAAAGTTCCCTAATATATATATCAATTTACTCCAACTTATTTATGATATACACAATGTTTAACAGAGTTTATCTTAAAACTGAGTGAGGTGACAATTTATATTGGTACCACTAACGAGACCCTTCTTTGAGTTCATCGATGGATATAGTTTACATAGGTTTCCATATGTAAATTGGTTCAATAATGTATCCATTTAATAATATTATATTAACATTCATCCGACGACTCTCAAAGTGAAAATGAGAAACAAGAGCCATGATTACTCTAAACGAGTCTTTTGATAATACAAAATAAAATATCTCAAGATAGTCAATCTTTTCAATTTGATTGTAAACTTTCACTATTATATGATCTTCTTATATTTCCACTTTTCTTGAAGAATGGCGTTTTTTTTAAACAACCATTTATAACTGAGTGTTTTCTTCTCTTCAGGTAAGGTGACAAATCCCAAACTAAATTATCTTACATTGATTTATAACTCTTCATCCATTGCTTTACTTCAGAGTTTAGAGCTTTAAATCTTCATGGAATCTTAGAAGATTGCAATGCCCTCTTTTAGAATGTTTGAAGTTTATTCAAGTTCATTAAGAAATTCTACATAGTCCGAAGATATGCCATTTTTTCTCTCTCGGGTGGAACTATGCAATGCTGCCTCATTGTGTTTTTTTTCTTCAGGTTGTTGAATTTGTTCATTATAAAAAATATCAACATATTTTATTTCAGTTGGAAGTGCAACATGATCAAAATAAACTAAACTCCCTGCGTATTATTGATGACTGGTAAAATAACTACAGTTGGAGCATAAATTTCAGGGATTCGATGCATTAGTTTCAATTCTTCGTAACAAATATGTTATTTTCTGAATTCTCCCCTCCCTCCAAATTTACATCTTCATAAAATAATATAGTTTATGTATCAAAGATAAAAAATTTAATGAGACATTAAAATTTTCAGCTTGTAGAATGGTCTGTATACTCTATAAAACTACAATTAACGTTTTTAGAATCCAACTTTTATTTATTATGCCAGTAAGGCTTCACCTTTGCTGGATATCCCCATCAGTTAATTTTTTAAAATCTTACGTTGTGGCCCCTACATAATTTGTCCGATGTTTTAGTTCTTGTTGAAGTGGGTACCTTATCAAGCATGTATGTTGCACACTTAAGATCTCTCCGTAGTGAATATGGTATTGATGTATGACTAATTATGATATTCATTATTGTATGCATTGGTCGTTCAGATACATCCTTCATAGTGGACGGACCAAACATGGTATACTAAGGGATAATGCCACACTCCTAAAGGTGGAAAACGAATGGGAGATGGTGTCGTTTCTCATAACAATCTTACTTTTCATAGTATCGGTCGGATATAATAACATTAGTCTGTTTCTCAGTTTATAGACGTTAAATAATTGGAACATGTCAATGAATTCTATGAAGCAAATATAAATAAATATATTGTGAAAATTTATCTTTATAATAGATGATACAACTTTTGTTATTTTATGATGCTCTATGGAATATACCACAAATATTGGTATAGATTAACTATAAGATGTATTTAGCACGAGATGCTTTAAACCAACTCTGATTGGTTTGTTTCACTTTGATATTCCTACACATTTATCTTTTTTGATATGCGAGCTAAACATTTGTCTTGTTGAAAGGATGAATGATTAGCAGCTTCTATATGTGTTATATTCATTGAAAATAGATAATCAGTGATACTATTTTGATTTATATACAAATTATCATTACAATCAAGAACATCCAGGCTAATGAATTTTTTTTCATAAACGAGTTCTAATTTTTCATAGCAAAACAATCAAGTATAATAAAATCTGTCAAATGACGAGAAATATATTATGTTCCTCCTTAAGGAGGGACAAAAAACATCGATCACATACAAATATATTTTGTATTTTAAAATAATTTAAATTGATAAATGACTTCAAGTGGGCAACCCGCACCATATGTAAAGAAATGATGTATCTGTCTTGATTGGGATACATGCTTTGGCGTTAGCCCTAGAAATAAATATGCACATGAGTTGTAGTTTTTATATGAACTCAATATATGTCCTTTGATACTGAAATCAAATTGCTTTCCTAAGTCATTATAGAGGAGAGGTTACATTTCTTTTCCATCAAAGTCGTAAACTTGAGGCAGTCTCTCTTCCAATGATTCGTACATTTAAAATGAAGATAATCCACAACATTTCCTTTTCCTTTTGAATTCTTGAGGCCTCCCTCTTCCTGCTCATATCCTAATAGTTTATTTTGTGCAACAACTACAACAAATGAGTGGTTGTTCTTACTCTAAGGGGTGCTCTTACAAACACTAAACAAATTAGCCTCTATATTCCCTTGAGGGTGCCTCTCTTAGTCCACTGAATTTGCAATAATAATGGTAAGAAATGGTAATTTACATACACGACACTGAATCTAGAATAAAAATATAGACTAATGAGACACTCAAAATATTTAGGAGCTCAACGTTGAGTTCCTCAAGTTTTCGATGATATTGGCCATCACGAGGACGTGCTCACAGACTTTACTATAATCCCTGCATTTCATATTAGAGATATAAGCTTGTTATTTTAACATGTGCAGACTTAACAAAAACTTTCTCTCAAAGGAAAAACATGTCTTTAACCAACTTGATGTGAATAGTCTGGAACCTTAAAAAATGCATGCAAAACTCGACTATGTAAGGCATATACACTAAGGACACTAGAAAATTTCCACCTTTCATAGTACATACTTTCCTGGTGAGTTCTCTAATGTGTAGGAATGAATAGTTATTCATCTTTAAGCCAATGATCTATGTCATTGAGTCATAACATGAGCAAAATATATTTTTTCCATTCCTCAAATTTTCCCGTTAACGGAATGGGTACCTAAAGTGAGTTTCTAAGTTGATATTCATTTGTTAAAAATCATAGTAAAAAAATCTAATTTAATGAAAACGTTTATGAATAATATGAAACATATTTAAACATAAATACATAATTTTATCAGACTGAGATTTTTAATTTGGCGTTCATACGTACTACATTCACCATAATCAATAGCGTACATGGTTAACGGCAATACGATATACATTACCTCTAGAGTCAATACTTTAAGATAGACAATACTGGTTATAGGCCATATGTGAAATCAACCAATATTTCGTTGGGTTTGTACCTGATTGATTCGTTGTAAACTGAATGAATCATTAAACATTAAAAACTAGTTGTGAATGACTTTAGTTCGCGTAAATGCAGCAACAAAATCATGCAACTCTCACAATCAATAAATATATGAGGTAATCTTTCATTGAGGCTGACTTACACTCACAACAACTGTTCCTTTAGATATGTGGATTCAAACTTATTTTTTTGATGACTTTTATAACATTCCAATGAAGGTGGAATACCAGGTCCGCTAATAAGTTCTAAAGAATGACATTTAAATTGATCGCACTGAAATTTATAAAAACAGTACTCAATTATTTATCCTAATATATCAAATCTTATTGTGTTGTATCTCAATACTCTTTAAACTTTTGAAGCAGTTCGCAGAGTTAGAGTATATTGTGAGTTCTTAAATATCTCAAAGGAGATGAATTTCAATCAAACATGATAACCCAAAACAAATAATTTATGGGCATGCGGGACATTACCTTGTACATCACACAGTGCAAATGCAAACAAAAATTGGTAATCATATCCCATCACAAAAGACATATATACATTCATCATTATTAAATGTTGATCAATGTGAACATAATGAGGTTACATAACTGTAAACCCTTAAGTATATATCATATTACACAAACATGTCATAAGAACTCAAACATCCACCTTAAACGTGTTTGTTTAAAGAATATAATGAATGATCCTCAAGGTTTGAATAAGGTTTAATTATTTTTAATATGGTTCAATGCAACCAACGATATACAAAGTAAACAATAAGTAATAAAAGTAAAGTTGAAAAGGTTTAAAGGTTTTTCACAATCACAAAAAAATGTTATCTTCACGAAGGGTCTTTGACCCATTCACAACGACAAACTCTCCTTGTTGAAGGTGGTTTAGCAGCGATCTTACCCGTGACTGTGGTAAACCCTTTCAATTCTAAAAAACTTGACAAATCCCTAAAATGGACTTAATTAAGATGTTCTCTAAAATGATATTAAAAATGGTAATAGAATTGAAACGTGCAATATATATCCTATTATGTGCAGTCGCCCGCACCATCCAATCCTAAATATGGGATTATGTGTTCTCTATCACCTAAACATGCTTTAGGTCTCTATCACCTAAACATCCTAAAGGTTGACTTTGTTGCTTTTATATTAAAAGAACTAAATGAAGGAAACTGTATGGAGAAAAAACAACAACTAAAACAAATCAGCAATTCTGAAGTTTCGTCACAATGAACTTACTTTGATGAATGTGGTGTGCCAACCATCTTACGTTGCTCGTTGCAAACCCTTACAATTCCTAAAAACTAACAAAGCCCCAAACTTGTTTGAGTTAGGGTGTTTTCCAGAATATGTTGAAATCGATCATGCAATTGAAACATACAACACATATATCTAACTATCTTTCGTAAACTGCACCATCCAATCCTAAACATGAGATTCAAAATTTTATATCACTTAAACATGTTTGACGTCTCAAAACATAAAATAAAAAGTTGGACTTTTTCTCGCAAACGGAATCGATAGGTGCATTAGACTATTCAAAAAAATATCAATCAAAGGTATATATCTCCAAACACAAACTAATAATAAAGCTTTAATACAAAATATTTATGGTAAGTCATAAATCACATGTGTTCTTAACCTTTGATCATCTCTATAACTAATTGTGTATGTAAAATCGAAAGAAAAAAGAGAAAAAAAAAATGAAACTTACCGTTTCGCATATTTTAGTCATATGATTTCAGAGTTATAGTGGAAGGATAGGGAATATAAGCATTGATTTTGCCCAAACACGAGACTATATTATGAAAATAAAAATAAATGTATTATATATTTATTTGATAAACACGCATTTTATAATCTTATATAAATAATTTTTTTTATAATTTTATAAAAACCAACAAATAAAAGTTAAATAGTTGTACTATTGTATTTATAGCAAACTCACATAAAATTTAATAGTTTTAAATATTCGATCGATATGAATTATTATATATTTATATATAATTATCAAATCCTAATAAGAATTATTTATGGACTATTCTACTCAAGCCACATTCTATTGTAGCTCTAACTATATATAATTATCAAGCCACGTTCTATTGTAGCTCTAACTATATATAATTATGAAACAATAATATAAGAAAATTATATATTATCTAGCATGATATGGATTTTCAAGATTTAGTTTTTTTGAAATTAAGGTCTAAATTAAAAAACAATTCAACTCTAATCAAGCTACGCATGTTTTTCAAACTATATATTGTAGCATCTAACTCATATTTTTCAATAGTTTTCAATATTCTCCATGTTTAATAAATTGGTACACTCTTAAGAGTGCAAGATGCCATTTTATTTATCTCCCAGTATCCATCGAGCATAACCAAACTTTTTCATGTAAATTTGATATATTTTTTGGTCAATTTCCATTCTAAGATAATAAGAGATCTTACCAAAATCAACTATGGATTTAAAAGAAGATCATCTGATAAACAAATCATCTACATACATGACAACATTAAGATATATTTCTCCATGTTTCTTGAAATAAATAACTTATTCTTTTGAGCATATCTTAAACTTCGAAATCTTTAGTGTGGAATCTAGTTTAATATTCCATATATGGGATGCATGGTTCAAACCATATAGGTACGTATTTCCTTTTTCACCTTTGTCGACAAAGCCTTATAGTTGAACTACACGTGGTACCTCTTTCAATATACCGTTAATAAAAAAATCTTCACATCAAGGTGGCGAATATCTTATCCTTTGGCCACTCTCATGACAATAAGAAATAGAATTATCTTAATTTGTGGAATAGGTGTACACACTTCTTCATAATTCACATCATTGTTTTGTACACAACATTTCCCCGCAAATCTTCCCTTCATCATTCTCTTTTATCTTGTATTTCCATTTTTAGCCTATAGGTCTCAGACCAATATATATATATATATATATATATATATATATATATATATATATATATATATATATATATATATATATATATATATATATATATATATATATATTAGCCTGAACGTTTGATTCTTGTTTATTAATTTATTCTTCCGTTATTTGTCTATGCCAACCATAAAAAACAGTATTTTGGTAAAAATAATTGTTTGTTGGATCTATATGAGGATGTTGGATCATACTTTTTTTATATAACGGGATCGGTAGATGCATTGGTGTGTGCATTAATTGATATTTATATACTGGAAGTTCCCAATCTGTATGGACCATCATCGTTACTTGAACCAATGGGTGTATCGACTAACCATGTATCAAAACTTTCTTTACAACTCTCTCGACCTCCATTGTTACTCGATTCACTACAATGATGCTTGGTCCAATTTCAACCTTTGTCTTCATAAATATCATATCACGGCTCACCATTATCTTCTTCTCACTATGATCATATATTCAAATATAATTAGAACCAGGCTCATTCCCAATTTGTATAAATGTCCATGATCAAGAATCTAGTTTATTTAACTATACTATTTATTCTTCAGTTTAAACTAAACATTCAAATACTCTTAAATCTTTGATGTTTGGTCTTTGGGTCGGAAAGGTTGGCTACAAGTTGGACTACCATGGTGATCATATGAGAAGATGAATTTTCTTCATTAGAGCTAGCCTACACCTTAAGCTGATTGTTAAATTTGCACAACATCTTTAAACAATTAATATCTTCTCCCGACATAACTACGAAAAAAAGCAAGAATGGAATTTAACGTTGATAATGGCTTATATCCAAACTGAATCATGGAAAGAAGAATCTACAAATTTAAGAATGGTTCATATTAGGTTGGAGTAGGGAATCACTGGCTCATACTAAGATAGTTTTTCTTTAAGCAAAGATGAACTCAACTCAGAATCTCACGTGGAGGGTAAAAGGGACAAGCTAGACATTGGAAACGTTTCTACAACGGCCAAGAAACCTTTTGCGATGGCTAGATTTAGACTAGAAAAAATAAATATCTCCTAAAGTTTTAGTCTCTCTAAAGTCTCTAAGTTGGATAGAGTTTCATGTCTTGCAGTATTTATAGGAAAACGAACTTTTGTTTCTGCCAATTACTCTTCCCCGACATTAATTGTTACAGGTCCTTCAACAAGGTGTATATGCATAATTTCCCTTGCTCGTGTGAAAGTATGTGACGATTAAACATTTAGAAAAATCAAACAAAGGGGATACATGGAGGTATGCAACGATTAAACATTTAACAAAGTCAGACATAAGGGGACACGTGGAGATTGTTGCAAGAGCAACCTTGGCAAAACATAAATTTTTAAAAGAGGCTCAGAAATCTCTTATGTTGCACATTATGACCTTCTAATATTGACTCAATTCATAGAAATTCAAAAACTTTTTTCTAATCTTTACGGGTTAAATAAAAATTAAAGATCTATAACGACTTTTTTTAAACTAGTCGGGTTAATATTATCGAAAACCAAAAAAGTTTACAATTGTTTTAAAGCTGGAACCTTCCATTCTTAAAATTCGATTTAATACCAAATTTAACGAAATAACTTTATACACTAAAAATACATATTTAACTAAAAGAATACATATGAACACAAGACTAATTTGATCCATTAAATAACAAAAAAATCTAGTTTTTTTTAAGTTTTTAAAAAAATGTCAATAACCCAACTTCTTAACAAAAAGAATTATGGTTCATTATAAAAGTATTAAATAAATATATCAAATCGTATAACAATCATCTGTTTACATTCAACTTTAGTGAAATTTAAAATTTTATAAAAAATACTTTTAGGGTTTTTAGTTTGTAAAGGTTTTGCAAAAAAACAAAATAAAAAAACCTAAATTATTTAATAATTAGGTTAGTTATGCCTAATCGTTGTAAAAATATATAATTCCATAAAATCTTGAATCAAAATAACAGAAATAGGAAAATGCTCAATCTAATGATACTGAAGCCATATATTGCATTCCCCTTCTGAAAAAGGTAGTATTTCCATGCGTAGCGAACATTAAGTAATCTCCATAAAACGAAAGACCAAACATTGGTAGGGTTAACATAGGTGGAGTACATGAAGAACTGGATTTGCAATCGAGTTAAGTAAAACTTCACCGAGTAGTTTTTGCTAATTTTTTAACAATTCCTTGATGTTATTGATGAATTAATATGGGACGCGGATGATAATAATGATGATCATAATGATCTATACATAACATATGAATAAGTTATAGGAATTGGAAATGATGATCCAACATAATAGAACATGAAATAATGATCTTGAAGAAGTATTAAAGTGAAATGACACAACTAGTTGTATAATATAAAGTTAACGTGATAAAAGATTAAGAGTAAGGTGCATTGATAAATATGAACATGGTAGATAATTTAAAGAGATAAATAAGTTAATTAAACTATCCGGTGAAACTAGCAACTGAATGAGGTATAAAAAACGCTGAAGAATAAGTTGAAGAACCATACCAAGTTACGAGGGAAAAAAGAATATATTTGAATGGAATGAAAAAAATGGTTACGTGTATGAAAGATTATTTAAGAAATTTCTAAGTTCTAATTTGATAATGTTTGTAACACTAATTATCAGAGATGAATGTCACGCGTTATAGTTAATAAAAATCATTTATTTTTGCATTTAGAATTTGATAGCATTATATATAAATGTATAATAATTCTTAGGGGTGAAAATTATTTTTTTAATGAGAAGTTATAAAATGGTTTTGTTATTACTTATTTTTGAGTTGTCGAGTTTATACAAATCTTGATATTTACTTTAATGTGGGGTTTTCTAATTAAATTTAGCGTCGTTTGTGGAAAACCCTCTGGAAAGTAATAATTTATATCAATGGTAATTGATAATCGAAATTCATTATTAAATATAAAGCCAAAATAATGCAGAACAATTGCGAAATTTAAAATTATGATAATGGTCTTTTAATATTTCAAAGGGATTAGTCTCCAAATGAAGATTTAAGTCTTTATTTATACAACTTAAAATATATTATCTACCAATCACTATGTTATACGTGTCATAACGACATAACAAACATTCTTGATAACTTGTTAGATAATAACACGTGTCCTTTAGTTGTAATTTCTCGAACAACTTTATTTTTGTCTCGTTCGTTTTCTCTCATAATTGTTTTACAATTCTCGTCTAACTTCTTCTTGGTGGCCTTCGCCTAACCGCTTCTTTATGACCCTCGTGTACCATCTTCTTGATGACATTCGTCTAACCGTTTGTTTATGATCCTCATCGTGTTCCCTTTTGTGACCAACCTCTAATTGCTTCTTGGTGATTTTCGTCTAGCAGCTTCTTTACGACCTTCAGACCCTCATCTAATTGCTTCTCGGTGACCTTCGTCTAACGGTTTTTTTATATAACTTTACCTCGTCATTATAAAGAAAATATACTATCTATAAGATATAGCATTATTAGGACTCGTCCCTAGTCCTTAAAGTAAATTTTGAAAAAAATATATTTTAAACACTAAAAAAAGTTATACATACGAGGTATCATAGCTAAATTTAATGATTTATTAGTTTTATTTTATTATTAATTTTTTTTGCATGTGTTCAAATTTTAAATTCTCATATTTATGTTGTCACTTATTTCAACATCTCAACTTTGTAAGTTTTGACACGTTTTCACTTTTCAATACTTAATCATTTCAATTTTTTTTTCTTTTTTTTTTCTAAAACTTAAGTTTCCGCCGTTGATCCTATTCTGATCACACCCCATATTAATAACGAAAACATTACCTCATTTATGATTCTTTTTCTTTGACATTTGTTCAATTTTTGCACTTTGTCCATTAAAGCTCTAGCATCTTCAATCCTTGCTTTCGTCTTCCAAATTTATGAATTATATAATTTTTATACTAATTTATCTCTTTCCTCTCGTTCATAAATTTCCTGCTTGCTTAATCTAACATAATCATAAAATATATGTTAAATGATTTTTTTTAAATAAAAACCCTAATTTTATAGAAGAAAAATTCCTCATTTCGTATTTGTTAGAACTAGCATACTAATTCTATTTCTCCCTCTTAAACAACCAGTATCAAACATAAATAATACTTAACTTAATAGAATCGAATCGATTTACCTACTAAACATAACTTATATTTGAAACGATTTACCTACAAATATTATGTTTAATGAAAATAATCGAGTTTTTAAATGTCATTAGGGTTTCCTTGATGACTTTATTACTCACTTTCCTAGACCTGGTGAATTTCTTCATAAGGTTGAAGAAGAAGAAACATGTTTATTAACTTCCCCATTTCACCGGGGTCTTCTTTTCTCTCTTCCTAATTTTATTCAAGAATTCTTTAGACTTATTTGCATATGACCCACTCAACTAGCTACTAATGGATGGTGTACCATGCTCGGTGTGTTGTTTAGCTCAAAAATATGAAAAAGACCTCTTCATCTTTCAGATCTCCTTACTAATGTTTACATTTTAAAATATACAAAAACCTCCTTTGTATCTTAAAATTATCATAATATGAGAATACAAATTTCAACCTAACCACTTTTGTTCATGATTGGAATATTTCTTTTATTTTCAAAATCAGAAATTAGGAAAACTGAAATGCCAATTGGAAAATTTTTCAAGTCGAAAGACGAATGATGAATACACGTAAGGTATGATCTGTTTATTCTTATTTATGTTTCTTTTTCTCATTTTTTTACCTTTATGAATATGTTATTATTTTGCACATTCTATCAACAACTATTTAGAAAGATTTACGATGATGCAAATATAATATATTTCCCAAGTTTACACACTGCAACCCTATTGGGTTTGGTTTCTTGATTTTTACTATCTATTACAATTGGAAAAAAATTTATAGCTGGTCTTTGGCCAATTGACGAGCATACTATGACGATTGATGGGAAGATTACTCTTACAAAAACTAGAGAATAAGGTACCTGCGAAAATATTTGAAGTGTAATGTTACAACGATTCCATAACCAATACAAAAACAGAATTAGCTTTAATTTCCCACTAAAAAAGGTCTAAAACATATCGATGGTGATTCTCTTAGTAAACAAATATCTCAGGAAAATCAAGTTGAAATTGGTACAGTTTCCTCTCGCCAAGATGATGAGCTTGATGACCCAAATGACGCCCTTGATATTCACAAGAAAAAGAAAAATGCAAATGTTGTAGATTCTATTTCTCAAGATGAACCATGCTTCTTTAAATAAAAAAAATTCAAATCTGACAAAGCCCCTTCGAACAACACATCTACTCGTAATATAATTTTTTTAACAGTAAGAAGAAAATTCTTACTTCAAATAATATCCTCTCTTATAGCAAAATATATCCACCAATTGTGGTTAAGATCTTGCTATCAAGAAGAATCATATCAATCCTAATAATGCTCATGTTACTAAAGAAAAAATCTTATTGTACCTTTTAATCAGCAAAAAAACAAAGAGAAAGTTAATTAACCATATATACCTCTACCCCTAAATTCTTAGCAAAGTAAAGGAAAAGGTGTGACTTCTTTAAGTTATTCAACTCAAAACGCCAATCGACATAGCACTCTTATTGTGACTTCATTAACTATTCAAACAACAACTTATGTAGATACCTAGTCAGCACTTCTTGTAGGTGTCAGTCAACAACTTGGCTTTGTTAGCATTAAATGTCTATCATTATTTATGACTCACCAACTCAAGTATTTACCCAGTTTGTCACATTAAAAAAACTTGAGTATAGCTAACATCTTCCAAAGACAACTTGAACTTCAAATGGAGGTTTTTTTTATCATTATATTTTTTTAATCTATTATTAATAAATATTGTTTATCCTTTTTTACATATCTTACAGAGTTACCATAAGTCAATGATGCTTGCATATTGTTCAATGACCTCATCAGGTATTGAGATAATCCATAACTCCAAACTAGGTCTTATGATGTTTGGATCTATCAGACAACTTACCGATGACTTAGATAAATTTCAAAAAGGTTATTCAATTTTAATACAACAATCTGACAAGTTATCAAAAGATAAACCCGAGAAAGACAATTTGTTTGTTCAAATAAGCACTCAAAAAGATTCCCTTAAGATGAAAAATGTAGAGTTGGCTAAAACAAATACTAAGTAATGTATTTTGAATTACAAGATGATTTCTCAAAGTTTTGAGTTGGTTACTTTGAAATATGAAAATATTACTTTAAAAACTGATGTTATATATCTTTAAGATAAGCTTACTAATTTTGGAGAAACAATTATTAAAGAAATTAAAAAAAATATGTGGAAGACGTAGTTAAAATATACTAAGAAAAGAATCCTAAAAAAACTACCAAAACAATTCACGGGAAAACAATGATTTTCTCTATGGCTGACAATAAACTTAAAACATTTCAAAAATACACTATTATAGAGATTTGAAAAAAAAAACATAACGTTATTTTATGTGATTCAACTTTAAAGTACCTGAAAACAAACGCAGTTCATCATTCGATGAAGATAATACTGACGAAGAACCAATTATGAATAAGTTATTATTATTGTAGATCATCCCACTACTCTTCAAAATGAAGATGGATTCGTCGATGTGAACCCACCTCGGTCCAATCAATTTGATAATGTTACTAATAAAAGAAACTCCTCTTCTCATGCTACCTAATTTAATAATGATAATGTTGAAAAAATGGTTTTCTTATACTCTTTGGATGAGATCTGCATATTTTTTATTCTGACCTTTAATATTTAATTTTATTATTTTTTAATTTTACTTAATTTATTTTTACAACATATTTCTATATGTACTTCTATAGTGAGGGTTAGTATACATATTTGACTATTATGTCAGGACAAATTTTTGTCACTTGTGTTTCCTAAAAAACTTGACTATATTATGTCAGGACAAATTTTTGCCACTTGCGTTTCCTTATAAACTTTCAATCCTAGGTTTGGGATAGCAACCAATTTCGTCACTTTGTCATTTTGAGTAAAGACACAATATGACCATTCGCATCTCTAGAATTCTTTCGACTTTATACTTAGTTTATGAACCACTTTTGCTATTTTGACGTTTAAGTTGGGGCCAACTATGACCACTTGCTATCCTAATGAATTTTCCACCTTAGGTTTGGTTTATTAACCATTTTTGCTAATTTGACATTTGAAGTTAGAGCACCGTATAGCCACTTGCATTATAAATGGTTTCAGACTTTAGGTTTGGTTTATTAGCTATTTTCATTTACTCATCAATATACACAACCCCGCTTTATATAACGTTTTTTCTTTTTTGTTTAATTTTCTAACTGAACTAATTATACTCAATGTCTAACTTCTTATTTTTTAATATCCATGGAACTCGTATTTTTACACGACCAATTTCCTTAAACGTTTATAGCTTGCTTTGTTAAATTTTATACCCAAAATAACTATCTTTAATATATAAGTTATTCTTTTTTAATGTGTATTCGAAATCAAATTTTTAACTGATAATTTCAAAATAATTTTTTTAATATAACTGATAATTTCTTCTTCCAAATATAAACTTCTTTATTAAAGGATTTAGCTTACGATATACCTCATCAAAAAACTATCTCATGGCACTAGGAAGGAAAAATAGTCTACAACTATATTATATATTTCCCTTGTACAGTTTCAAATAACTAATGTTCCAGGGATGCTTCAACCCATATTTTTTCAAATATTTTAACCGATATGCCTTAGGATGTCGTCTAGAAATTACTTTGTATTGTCTATCCCAATTTGGAGTAAACTTTGCCATATTTTTATCTTTCAAACCTTGGAATATTTTCTTCATGACCAAGCCACCTTCTTTAAGAGATCTAGGTTTTAACTTTGAGTCGAATTTACTCTTTGTTAAGTTTTTATATTATTTTTCTATAACGAGAGCTTGATCTCTTCGTTCTTCTCAAATCGATAGAACTTTCCGTCCTTCACTATTGTCTACCTTCGAATAATTTTGTATCATGTGATGATAATATTTTTTGGAACTAAACTTTCATCCCATACACCATTGAAAAATGTGTTTCTCCAGTAGTAGTTGACCTTGGAGTTGTCATGTACGCCTACAACACCTTTGCTAATTTATCAAGAAATTTTTCCTTATCTCCGTTGATCTTTTAATTTATTCCATTCATCACCATTTTACTAGTTACTTCCGCCTGCACATTTTCCTAATAATAACTTGAAGTCAAAAAATGATGTTCTATTTCATAACTTCTATAAAACTTTATCATCATATCTAATGAGTCCGAATTCTGCATGCTCCCCGGACGAGGACAGATCGGTCCAAGGCCTCCGGACCGGACAGATCACTTCGAACACTTAGCCCATAGGACTGTTCGAACTATGACAAAAGTACTAAAAAACCTAAACACTACTTGACTAAGCTACTTGCTCTCCTACTTAGAGCTCATGGGTCTTTGAACATGACCCGGGTCCATTAAACATGACCCGAAAGCCCATAAGGGCCCAAACATTAGGGTATAAATACCCAACCACCTGCATTAAGTGTGGGTAATGAGAATTAACTGCAACCAGCCAGCTTAATTATCTCTCTACTCTCTACTCTAAATATTAAATACCCCATACTACTATAAAATACAAAAAAAATTACAAGCCTACCCTCAGGCGATAATTATCCACACCAATATCAATCTAAAATTGTGGCCAATTATCCGTCATTAGAATTCTCGGGATACCATACCTAGATAAAGTATGACTTTGTAAAAAATTGTTAATTTCATGAATCGAAAGCTTTTATTTTGACCTACTCTATGAAATAATCAATAACTAAAACCAAATATTACCTTTTTCATGTAGCCATCCGTAAGGTTCCACTAAATTTATTTCTCATATATCAAATGGATAAGGTACATGCTTATCAACCTTTTGGTAGATGGCTCGCTTAGGCTGATACCTTTAAGAGACGTCTGATTGTTTAAGGCCAAGCTAGCCAAACGTTAGCTCGACGAGGAGAGATCCTTCTCTAGTATTGTACTCGGCTTAACCAATCATGTATTTAGCGCATACATTATCATTAGCCAAGTGTCGTTGAGGTATACAAAAGTCGTGTCTGACAACGTATGGAAGCATGTCCTGACATAATAAGAAAAGGCGTCCCCCAGGGATGTACCTCCATCAAAATATTTATATAAAAGACTAGGAAATGTTGCACCAATAAGGACCCATCAACTTAAGACCTCTCCAAATTGAAGGTACTATATATTTAGTGTATCTTCATTGTTTTAAAAAAACTATTGATTTGTTTTTAAAAAAGTCTAGCATATATCGGATGAATAAAATGATTGGACTGGAGATCCATAATATTAACTTTAACAATTTTGTAATGAGATGTTAGGATTTTATCTAGAAGATATTCAATTATGTATAACTTTATATGACATGTAAATGGGATAATTTGGTGTAATTTTGTAATCTTAAAAAATGATGGAGATTTATCATATCATCATATAAAAAATAACTAAGTTGTTCATAAATTATGTTCAAATATTTATTGAATAATTGAATAGTTTATGGGAATGTCAAGCATGTGTTGCTTTAACAACGTTTTAAAGAGGTAATCCAATCGAAAATAATTTGTTTCAATATTTGATTAAATTCCTAATGGATAATACATGATATTATTAAAATGATCTGAAATGTTTATTAATATTGAATGAACAAGATGAGGTGGAATAAATCTAATTAAAACGATTGAACAACAGACAAGGGCGTGTGATAGGAAGCGAATTAATGAACAACAATTTGACAAGGTGGTAAAAGTATAGTCTAATTATCCTTAGATATTGTTACTTTAATTATTTAAATGGAATATTCACACCACGCATATTAGGAATCATAACAATTTGAGATATAACAAGTAATATAATAAAGTAATGAACTCCACATGTTATAATTTCTCAAACTAACAAAGGATCTTGAATATATTTATGTTCTTACGAGTGTAATGACAATCTTGAAAATAATGAATTATCATGAGTTAAAAAATAAAATCAAGTGGTTGATTGGCAACAAATAATTTATTGAGTTCCTTAATAAGTGAAAGTTTGAAAAGAAAGAAAAACATAAATAAAGGTAACAGTCCAATAAAAATATATTTGATAAACAAATGATTTTTACTATCCCCGAGGGAGAAACTTTAGCTAGAACTTCTTAATTATCTAGGAAGTGACACATGAAGGACGTATAAGTCAACTTTTTAGATGAGTCCACGATGTGTATACATATGTGTCATTACATCATCGTTAGTTTTTACTCATGATGAGCTAAAAGGAACAACTACCCCTCACAAAGATGTCTTATTGCCACCTGCTGAGATTATCATAGTGATTATTAAAACAATTATGATTGATACAAGGATTTTATTTAAAACATTTATACATAAGTGGTTATACAAAAGTTATTGGGTAGCTCCATATAAAATATTAAACAAAATTTGGTAAGGTTTTTTGGACGGTCAATTGTTTGTGTGGGATAGGTATAACTGATGTAGATGCTGCATACGATTAAACTAAAGATATGTTCAATACTTTATTTATGGTTTCTAGAGTACCAAATGTTTACAATTATATTTTAGGTTTATTGTGGTTACATAAGATGGAAGTAGTTGCGTCGTCCTACTAACAGTGTGTAAAGTACTATACTAGAAATCAAGTTGGAATTCTCTTAGGTAGTCAAAGACTTTCTAAAACATTTATTCGGTATATTTTTCCCAAATAATATAATGTTATAAAAATCACAAAGTCCACTAAAGGATAAAGAATGAAAGAAAATAAGTTTTTATTTATTGAAATATGAAAAAACAGATATTGACAAACTAAGGACTATAGTTAACCAAGCCTATAAGTGACATAGTAGATGTAGAAAGATGTGGTAGGAAGATAATAAAAGTAGTAAGTAAACTGTTCCAAAAATTTAAATCCAAGTATGTTAATTTTCTGAAATTGAATGTTGAGGTATGTGTGTGGAGTATTAATAATGTTAGGGGGTGTAAAAAAATATATTACTTTTCATGAATTGACTATTGATAAAATGTTTAATCATACTTAACAAAAGCGAATGGAGTTTTCTCTAGAGAAAGTGAAAGCTATTATGAAAGAGGTTGAAATCATACTTAAAGTATGTCATATATGAAAATCAAAATATCTAACATAGATATAAAATCCGGCATTTTAAAGAACAAAATAGGCAATGGAGGATGTATGTAGATTCAACAGATTATAATCGATTTTGTCCAAGTGAAATTATTCATTTACCTCATATTAATCAATTGGTTTATGTAACGATATGAAGTGAAATTCATTCTAATAATAAGGAAAATACATTATTTATTATCGAAAGAGGGTTATATTATTATAAGGTGATGTTATTTTATTTGACAAACACATAATGAACTTATCATTTATTTGTAAAACATGTTTTACCAAAATATAGGAGAAAACATAGAAGCTTATATTGATGATATGATAGTGAAAAATAATGACAATACTATGTATATATGAGTGTTATCATACACGTTTGGTAACCTTCAAAAATATAACTTGAAATTAAATCCGTTGAATTTTTTTCTTTGGTATATAAATTGGAATTTATTTGGGTTATATGATTAGTAAAAAGGAATCGATAATATCTAATTACTTTAGTTTCGACTCAATCTAAATCTATTAAGGATATCTTATAACTTTATCAAGAAAATATATCTAAAACCTCGAAGAAAAGTCATGTTATTTTTATATTTGAAATGAGAAAAAGGTTTAGTTGAAGTGATATTTATGCTACATATGTTGATGAGCTAAAGAGCCTTTAACTTCAATATAAATTATATCTACACGAGCAGAATGGGCATCTTTATTTCTCTATCTATCAATATTAATTTGACGTCTATGTTGTTTTGGTTTATGAACATAACGGGTACAAAATTCAATACAATATGTGAGTAATGTTCTCGTAGATTATGAAAATATAGCTTATATTTTCAAAGTTATCTGTGGATTTAAGTGTAGCTAGAAGAAAGATGCGACTCTATTTTCCAAGTCATATTATGATATTGCATACATATTTTCTTTTAAGCAGTGTTTAGGGAAAACCAGATGTTTCAAGTCGTTAACATGTTAGTCCATAGAATTTGAGGAATATAAAATTCAATATGAGCCCCGTACAACAATGAAAGAACATACATGGTCTATTTTATTAGTTAATTTAAAAAGTAGCGGCCAAATAATGAGAATACGAATTTGGATAAAATTTTATTAAAGGAATAAATTGGGTTGTACGAGCATATAAAGCTTCATGTGAAGAAGAGATGGTAATTCATTACATGCGTTATAAGTCATTCGACTAATTTGTAATCCTCAATTGGTAATTAGCGAAGATAAATGGTTATACAAGGCAAAACAAAAAAATATGAGAGGATATTTAAAAATTTTAAAAGAAATTGAAAATATTTTGAAAGATATATATACTAACAAGTTCCTTATCTACTTTCGAAATTTTATTGTTTAAAATAAATTCCCTTGGTTATAATTCAAGAAAATACATCAATTAAAATAAGTTGCAAATTTTAGAAGTGTTATCGGTAAGTGAAAATAATATTGACGTCAATAATATCTTTTATTTCTAAGTAATTAGGTTTCGCCATAATATAAATCTTAAACATTGGGGGTTAAGATTACGAGCAAAAAAATATGTGATTCTTGTTGAAATAATTTACATAAAGACCACAAGAAGATTCTTTTGCCATGTTTAAGAAAATATGAGGTTTTGTTCATTTTACAAGATCTGCACGGACGAGTTGCTAGAGCCCATTCTGGATATAAAGCGTTTAATAGGCGTTTTATTTTGAAAAATTATTTTTGGTCTAGGTTAGCAGTTCAAAATTGTTATATATTACATAAGTGTGTGAATACGAGTCATTTAATCTAGTAAAAGGCCACTACTAATGACAACGGGATGAAATAAATTTATAATATTGATTGTTGATTATTTTACTCATTTGATGGAGAAAAAACCTTTAGCAAGGACATGAGCATAATAAATTTGTCAATTTTTACGAATAAGTCTATATAGGAATCCTTGGATATTAACTACTGATAACAGATCTCAATTTCAAAATGATATGACCACAACGTTTTGTAAAAGATATGGAGCAAAACAATATGTTTGTACACCTTATTATCCAAACGCTAATGTACAAGTACAGAATACTAATAAGTATATTACAAATAAAATTAAAAAGAAACTTGCATTTAGAATAGATAAATGGCTAAGTTTTTTGCATGAAGTTTTATGGGCGTATATGACGACCATAAAGCATACACTAATGAAACTTATTATTCTTTTGTTCGTAGGATAGTTGTAGTTGTTCCAACTGATATACTGATTTCAATTCATAAAACTTAATTATTTTTATTAGATAAAAATGACGAGGAAAGATAGATGACTATTGATTTGATAAAATAGTGTCAAGACCAGGCCTATGTATGGGAAAAATACGATGGTTAGTGAAACTCATATATGATTCAAAGATTAAAATAATGAGTTTTATGATGAAAATTTTACATAAGGAGGAGTCTTTCAAAAATCAAAATATAAAATTGTTGGTAAACTAGCTCCAAATTCTGATAATCGATTTCAAATTATGGCTAAAGGAAACCATGGTGTATATAGCCTTGTTTATATGTATATGAATAATATGAAGCATCTTTGGAGTATTCAATACTTCAAAATTTTACAACAAAAACCTATTATAAATGGGCTATTGTAGTCTTTTCTCTATTTGGTTTTGTGGAGATTTATTTTTCAAAGAGAAATCATATGAAACCATTAATAATTTAAAGTTTTTGATTTTCAAATTTGGCATGGTGAGACGAAATTTCAAGATAATCAACAACAATATTAAATATCAAAAAAATTCATGAAGTTCTCTATAAGAATATTTCTAAGTTTAACACATCATTATGGAAGTTAGAGTAATTAATTTAGTTGTTATTTTCCATTGCGTATTTAAGAAAACCTTTGGATTGTAATTAAGTTCGTGAAGTGATATTTTTAATTTAAAAGTTACATAAACTTAGTTTATTATTCACTCATATTGTAATCTCTATTTTTGGAAAAATTCAAACACGTTTAATTTTAGTATCGAAACCAACATTTGGTATCAGATTCTAAGTAATGCCAAAACGAAATTCAAATATTAGAAAAGAGAGAAATATAACACTTCACTATCCATTACTCACCAAGAGTAATTATGCAGCATGGGTATTAAACATTCCCGTGAATTTACAAGCGTAGGGTGTGTTGAATGTGATAAAAACTTCAGAAAATATTTAAATACAATAAGATAGAATGGCTTTGTCTACCAGTTATCAAGCAATCCCGAAGATGTTCTCTAAATATTGTCAGAGAAATAGTCGGTAAAGAAAGCGTGGGATACATTGAGGACAATGAACATGGGTGCGGAATGATTACGAGAGGCAAAAATACAGACATTAAGAAGTGATTTTGAGGTCGCAATCATGAAAGAATAAGAGTCTCTGGATGAATTCTCTATGAAATTGACTATCATTGTGACTAGTATCCGTTCTTTCGAAAACATAGTAAAAGAGATCTCTATCGTCAAGAAGTTCCTTTAAGTAGTTCCCCGATATTGATGCAAACGTTTACTTCAATCGAACAATTTGGTGACATAATTTTTTTTTTATTGAAGATATTGTTGGTCGTTTTAAAGCCCATGAAGAGAGACTTTGTGGTTATAGCGATAGAGATGAAGAAACAAATATTTTTCTTACTAATGAAGAGTGATTAATATTGATGATTTTTTTGCACCCGTAGCTAAACTTGATACTGTGAGATTGATTCTTGCCCTTGTAGCCCAACATGGATGAGAGATTCATCACTTATATGTAAAATCTGCAATTCTAAATGGTGACCTCCAAAAACATGTATATGGTGTCCAGCCAGAAGGTTTTGTAATCAAGAACAAACAACATAAAGTATACAAGTTGTCAAATGTACTTTATGGTTTACGACGGTCACTGAGGGCGTGAAACATTCCCCTTGACAAGAGTTTTAAAACTCTTGGTTTTGTAAAATGCTCGCAAGAACATGCGGTCTATACAAGAAGTAGCTGACATAAGATTTAATAATGGATGTGTATGTTTTCAACTTGATTGTCACCGGTTCCAGTAGGGAGGGAATTAAAATATTTAAGAAACAAATGATGGAAAAATTTGAGATGAATGATCTCAGGTTACTCTCTTACTACCTTGGGATTAAGGTGGAACATAAGAAAGGTTACATAACACTCAGACAAATAGCCTATGCAAAGAAAATGTTACATCAATTTAAGATGGATAATTGCAATCTTACCAAGTATCTCATAGAAGCAAAGCTACATATTAGGAAAAACATTAAACATAAGTTGGTCGATCCGACTCTATATATGCGCATCATTGGATGTCTCAGGTACTCAATTTATACTCGACCAGATTTATCATATGTTATCGGAATCATGAGTGGGTACAGGGAGAAACCTACTACGACTCATCATCAAGCAATCAAACACATTCTTCACCACGTAAAAAGGTTAATAACCTATGGATTAAAATATGAAAAAGACAAAGGATATGAAGATCTAGTTGGTTTTAGTGATAGTGATTTAGCCGGAGACACCGACGATAGAAAAAACACCGGAGGAATGTTAGTCTATCTCAATGCTAGTTTGATCACTTGGCAATCTCAGAAGCAATGAACTGTGGCGTTGTCTTCTTGTGAGGCTATATTTGTGGCAGCAACTACAGCATCATGTCAAGCATATTATGGCTAAGAAACCTGTTGAGCGATGTAACTTGAATGAAACCAAAGCTCGTAACATTGTATATTGACATTAAATCTGAATTTGCATTAATGCAAAATCTAGCATTTCACGGATGAAGCAAACACATAAACACTTGATTCCTCTTCGTCCGGGAATGTGTCGAGAAGCATTAAATAGTCGTGGTATTCGTTTGCACTAGAGAGCAGTGTGCTGATATTATCACCAAAGCTGTAGCAAGATTTCAATTTAGCGAGAATTAGTCGGAATGAAAGATATTGACCAAAATCAAACCTATAGATTATTAGAATTTTTTAAGTTCGACATGTGAATATGGAAGTTATATAATTTAATATTCGGTAATTATTTTCCACTACTTATTTAAGAAACTTTTGGATGGCAATTAGTTATGTGGAATGATATTTGTATTTTAAAATGTACAAAAACTTTAAAAAAAATCTCTCATTTTACTTTTATTTTTCGTAAAATTTAAACCCATTTTACCTTTATATCGAAACCAACAGTTTCATTGATACTCCTTGAATGATTAAAGTGATTAAAATAAATACAAGATTCAATTAAAAAAACATTCTAAACATTATTTAAAAGATGACGAATATCAAGGGGTTCGAACGTTCTGCAGACCGTGGATTTGCAAATAGTCTTTGAAATATTAGAATAGCTTCAAAGATGGGATGGCCATGGACAATCCGCGAACCGAGTTCAGGCTGATCCGTCCAAATTCATTTTTTAGATATTTGGATCCGAATCCGGTCCGATTCATTTTTGGATTTATATTTTTAAATCCGAGTCCATTTTTTTTTATTTCCGTCGGTCAATTTGACACGATTCGCGGACATTAAATTTAATATTTTTAATTTAATTTAAATATATTAATTTATTTTTTATATATATTATTTTTATTATATATAAAAATATTATTTTTATATATTTTTATAATTTTCGGTAATAACGGATCAGACAAACTAGAAACCCGAACCCGGCCGGATTGCGAATTACAATTCTTAACCTAAACCCGACCTGTTTTATGTTTGAACCGGATAAAATTCGACCGGACCGGATCAGGTCGGGCCGGACAGCACCAAATTACCATCCTATTCAAAGCTATAGCGAAAAAGACCGGCTAAATTTAAAATTTAGTTAAAAAGAAACGCTAAAGTGGCAAGCACCAGTTGAATAGAAAAATATATATAATATAAGAGTTTAAAAGTTAGAGGTTGGATAGATATCTATACAGCGAAGATAGGTAAATATGTTTTTAAGTACAAACGAAATTTTTTAACCATCATAAGTTTATCTGAATATGCAAAACGACTCATATGATCCGAGATGTTATTCCAAAGGTCATATAAAAAGCTCGTACATTAGTTGAACATTTCAAACTTGATTAGTTGGTAAAGGTAATATATCTGTGATTTGTGTTCAAAGGTCGATCTATTTATATAGAGATTTTTGTACGTCGTAATGGTAATATTGACCTGGTAAAAAAAGGTTTACATCTTAACGAAGACGCTACCAGCCAATTGCTTTGAGAGAAAGGGTTTGCAATAGAGAATTCAGAGCTAGTCTTCAACTCAAGTGGGTCAATCTCTCTTACAAGCCGCGTGAAGCATCATCAAAATCATTAAAAGCACTAACAACCCCTCATCTTTTCATACATATAAGTCATTGTCTTCCAAATGTGTGGTAGAACTGGTAGGGTCTTTTTGTACTTCCACATTTCAATGAATGTAGTCCAATAGTATTCACGCAAATTAAATTCGTAAGACCTTGACATTCTCCATCCTAATCATCTTAATTGAAGTATGAAATTGAGTTTCAATGAAATAATAGAAGTATTGAAGTCTTCCACCAATAAACTCTCTTTTGCAAAATCTGAAAGATCAGCATTAACAACCATGCAAGCTGCGCCAAACGTAGAGCATGGAGAAGGAAGCGGCCTAGCTGCGGCGACGGATTTGAATGAACTATCAGAAGATTGTGTGGCCAAGGTGATTTCCTTTACTACTCCCTGTGACGCTGCTAGAGTTTCATCGGTTTCCAAGTTTCTCAAATCAGCTGCCGATTCCGATCCTGTTTGGGAGACGTTTCTACCGTCCGATTATCGCAGCCTTGTTCCGGCTTCTTATCTTGATTTGTCTAAGAAAGAGCTTTATCTCAACTTCACTAACCAACCAATCCTGATCGATGATGGGAAGAAGGTAAATATGATTATCAAACAATTTCGGTCAGTTTCATATTTGGCTTTGTGAAAGGTATAAGGCTGTGTTAACTAAAGCAAAAAATATATTGAGTTCGAAATGTCATGTCTCAGTTCCTGATTTCTGCTTTTTAGATACTTGGTACGGATCCATGAACTTTGAATTATATTTCTTTATAAAATCTTTGCTTGTTTCGATTTTGTATTTGTCATTGTGATTGTTTCCGACCTGGAATAGAGTTTATACCTGGACATAAGGAGTGGAAAGATATGCTGCATGCTAGCTCCGAGGGACTTGCATATTCTTGGGATTGGAGACGGTACACCTTTGTACTGGGAATTTATTTCTCTCCCCGAATCCGAATCCAGGTGTGTTTATTTTTTCAGTCCTAATGATCGATTCAGGTATTTGATACCGATGTACACGCTTCAACAGGTTTCCGGAGGTTGCGGAGCTTATGTACATCTGCTGGTTCGAAATTCGCGCCAGGATCTATACCCGAATGCTATCCAAAGAAACCCTTTATACAGTTTACTTTGTGTATAAATTAAGGTCAAACACTTATGGATTTGAGGACAACCCTGTAGAGGTCATGATTGAACATAGTGGAAGTACAGGAAGCAAAAGAATGGTGGACTTGGATTATGATGATGGGAAAATGCAGGGGCGTCGCAGCCTACGTAGATATATGTATCACTCTACTTCATCTATTCCTCCTACAAAGACAAGTCCAGGCATAAGGATGAGACGTGATGGATGGATGGAAGTAGAGCTAGGAGAATTCTACAACAATGAAGACATAGACGAAGAACTTAGAATAAATGTGCGGGAGGTAGAAAGAGGTAACTGGAAGAGTGGTATCATTATTCAAGGCTTGGAGTTTAGGCCGGATAAAGTAATCTTTTAGTATCCGATGAACTGGTGATTTTATTATGTCAAACTCAGTTTTGTTTCATTATATGAAACTCGTTTGACGTTTCATTTATACGTAAGGCTTTTGTTTGAGTTATTCTTTGGTTGATGATATATAAATTTTGGTATTTGTCTTTTATTGAACGTCTGTTTCCCGATAAATGTACTCTCTCTCTTTTCAGCAAAAGGGACTTTTATTAATTGAATAAACCAAAAACGATAGTTTTACAGAAATGAGGGATTAATAAGAACTATGATTCTAAACAAAGAAGAACCCTCCTTTGATGAATATTCGAATTTCAACTTCAACACAAATACCAACAAAATTGAAAGGAACTAGACGGAGAAATGACAATCGAAAAATTTGAAGAACCCCAACTTCAGATCAGATGACTCAGGTTGAAACAACCAAATCGAAAAGAAACTCAAACAACAGAAGAAGAAATTACTCCGAATTAGAGTTTATGTAACCCAAACTCAGGCATTCTAGAAACGATATCGCAAGAAGTTGATTTGGGGCTTGAGTATGGGGAAATTTTGTTTTGGCTGCAGTGAGAGACCGCTTTGCTAAGAAATCAGCAGTTTGATTCTGGGTGCGGGAGATATGCTTGATATTCATGGTAGAGGTAATGAGGCTTCTGCATATTAATAAGGGGATTCAGATATCATGGCGAGCTTCCTTCGGCTATTAGCTTAACTAGCAGCAAACAATCCGATTTTATATCCAATTTAACCCATTTGTTCTTCTTACAGGTAGTCAAGCCTTCTATCAAGACTCTTGCTTCGGATAATAATGGAGAAATCTTTCCATATGTATTTTCGGAACAGTGAATAATCTCACCAGCACTGTTGCGAATCACAATCCCTTCACTGGATTCTCTATTGCTAAGACACGATGCATCCACATTCATCTTAAGTCTCTCTTTCTCAGGAGCATTATATTTGAGGTACTTAACTTTCTCTTTCTTATTGAAAATAGATGTACAACCTAGATTAGCATTTTGAAGCAAGATATATTTGTCTTTTCTGCAGATTTGAATCACTAGATATGTAATTTTTAGATAATTTCCACATATGAAAAGAGTACTTCATCGGGGTGAGATGATTCTAGATTTTCCTAAAAAGACTTGATTTGTTGTGATGATTTCTTATGTTGTCCCACACCATTTTTGTGTTGAAATTATTGTCCATAGACAAAGTTCAGATTAGCTTGTCCTCTTTAAGGTTGTCCACCTTAAATTTCTGTATCTGGTTGATTCTATCTTTTGACAGAAAATTAATCATCCGCTCTGTCTCCCAGTGACCATTCTTCCAAAACGAGTTTACCTTTGCCTCCAAGAACCAATTAGAGCTTTCATCGTAATTGTGATTAAGAATAGAAGGTGATTATGTCAATTCTCCCTCCAAAAATCCATATCACCCTTGCCCATAAGCCATTTTATGTTGCATTCAGCAGAGTTTCTGGCCCCTACAATTCTTTTCCAAGTTAAAGAAGAGTTCTTATTAGTAATAGCCATTAATGGATGTTTATGTTTACAATATATATTGTGAAGCATATTTGTCCATAAACTGTCATTCTTCTTGAATTGAAACCATAATTTATGAGAGAAGGTGTTCTGTATATCATATAATTTTCTGATATTAAGTCCACCATCCTCAAAAGGCCTGCAGAGCTTGCCCCAATTAGACCAATGAACCATTTTTTCATTAAAATTAGTTCTCCAAAGGAATTTGTTAAACATTAATTCCAACCTTTTTATAATGCAGGTAGGGATTAAGGAGTTTTGCATCCAGTAACATGGAATAGACATAAGAACAGAGGTGATCAAGGTGAGTTTTCCCCCGTAAGTTGCATTTTAGTCTTAACTTTTTCAAGAATAGTATAATAATTTCTGGAATAGTTGTTATTACTTAAAGTAATCCCAAGATAATGTATACGTAGAAGATCAGAGAAAAAAAACCGTTTGGCACTCAATGTTGTACTTTCTGGATTTCTGCATTTTGTTTGAGGTAATTACCTTTATCTTCTCCTTATTTATAGTGTGCCCATAAATAGTTTGGTATGTGTCCAGAAATTTACTCAAAAGATCTATAGAATTTCGCAAGCAGTTAGCAAACACAAGGATATAATCTGCAAAAGCCAAACAGGGGACTAGGTAATCAGATGTTGAACAAAATTTCATTTTCTGATTAGAATTAGTAAGCTTATAAAGGCCTCTGGTGAAAAATTCTTCCCCAATTATAAAGAGACTTGGGGACATGGGATCACCCTACCTTAAGCCTCTTTTAGGGTTGAAGTAACCTAAAACCTCACCATTAATTAAGATTGAAATATTAACATCAGTTATCAGCTTTTGTATAAGAAATACAAATTCAATAGAAAAACAAAAAAAGGAAAGGATTTTAGTTATGAAGGAGTGAGATATTCTGTCGAAAACATGTCTAGATTTATAACTAAATTTCCTTTCTTAGGATTTCTATTAATATCTTTTACCATTTCTTTTGATATCATTATATTTTCATGGATTTGTCTCCCTTTAACAAAAGTTGTCTGTTTTTTAGAGATAATGTTTGGAAGAACCTTTGAAAGTCTAGTATTAATAAGCTTTGAAAGGATTCTGTTTATCATGGTGCAAAGGCTTATTGGCGTGTAATTGCTCCAGTAAACAGGGTTTGATGATTTAGGGATCAGACAAATTCCAGTAGCAAATATGCCATTAGGAATGTTCTGACCCCTAATATAAGAGTTAATAGCCAAACATAAGTCATCCTTTATTATGTGCCAACATACTTTGTAAAAATAAATATTATACCCATCAAATCCTGCTGCACTAGCAGGACTCATGTTATTAATAACATTCCACAGCTCAATTTCATTTGTATCCTTGAGCAGCATAGAGTTTTCTTCTTTTGTGACAATGTTAGGAATGATTTTCAGGATATAATCATTAAGAAGATCTGCTTCTTCCTCCCTATTGTTATAGAGGTTTTGAGTAAGATAGTCTTTGAAGAAATTGACAGTAGACTCTCTAATTTTTTCGTGGTCTAGAATCCAGGTATTACTCTCTTTTATGCCTTTTATTTTATTTCTTCTCCTCTTCTTGGATACATAATCCTGAAATGTTTTAGAATTCATATCACCTTCTTTAATACAGTTATTGAAACATTTTTGCCTCCAATAGTCCTCTTCATTCCCGAGGGCTTGCATATAAAGACAGTTAGAATGATCAAGTTCAAATTTAGTGGTAGAATTGAATTGAGTGAGAATATTCTCCTCCAGTCTTTTCACCTCCAATTCAGTATCTCTAACCTTACTAAATATGTTACCAAAGTGACCATAATTCCACTTTTTAAGACAATTCTTTAATCTTTTCATTTTAAACCAGAAAACATGACTGGGAAGACCATCAATGGTCAATTTCCAGTTTTTTTCAACAATGTTTAAGAAATTATCATCATTGGTCCAACTATTCAGGAACTTAAAACCATTATTTTTGTTAGTTGAAGAATATGTATTAAAATGAGCAGTGATAAGTAAAGGAGCATGGTCATAACAAGTTCTGACCATGTGGATGACCTGAGTTTTCTTATAAGTATCAACCCAGGTGTTGTTTATCATGACACGATCTAATCATTTCCACTTGTTTATTTTATTCCAGGTGAATTTGGAGCCAATATAGACAGCATCTTCTAGATTGCAGTTGCTGATCATCTCATTAAAGTCTTCAATACTGTTTTGGCATAGAGCAATACATCCAATTTGCTCCTTCGTAGAAGCTATCACATTGAAATCTCAAACTGTAACCCATCCTTTCTCTTTAGTAGAAATATCTTTAAGAAAATCCCATAATTGCATTCTCTTAATCCCGTTGCATTTAGCACATATCACTGAAAAATTGAAATTTTTGTTAGTAATTGTATCAGTAACATCACAATGTAAACATTGTTCATGATTTATAAGTATATCAATCTTAATATCATCCTCCCAAACAATCTAAATTTTGTTAGAACAATTTGAAACAGAGTTAGTAAAACCAAGCTTAGAAACAATCTCGATTCTCTTTTCCTCTTTAACCATAGGCTCCTGAATGGCAAAAATTCTTATTTTTTCTTTTTTTTATAATTGAAATCAATCTATAGACTTTTGAAATGTTTTGAATACCACGTAAATTACAATCAATAATCTTTATCATTATCTGAAAAAGATTTTTGAGTTTTATTGTTCTCTGAAAATTTTAGAGACTTAATTATATTTTATTTGGTTTCTTTATTTTTCTCACAGAGTTTAACTTGCTTTTGAGGAGGAACTTAAAGCTAGGATCATCATAATAAGGATTGTTCTCAACTGGCGTAACAGGGGTGCTTCCAATATTCTCTTGTTAAGGAGAGTTTGTTCCATTGATATTTCTGCTATTATCATTTAGATTGTATTGAGAATATCCTTGTTCAAGCATTTGGAGAGCCCCAATGATTTCAGGATCTTCTGGAGTTGAAACTTTATGTTATTTTCCATAGGCTTTGTACTGTCATGAGTGTTGGTGTGAATTAAAGTTGTAATGAATGAATCAAGAACAGAAAATTTGCAGAGAGAGTTTCAAGTAGTGAAAAGTACTTCTAAATATATCCTAGGTCAAAATAACTCTTTCAGCCTCTTTAAATAGGCAAGGTGAGTTAGTTAGAGAAACGGTTACATATTGTCATATTTACAATTTAACCCTTCGGTTTCGCCTAAAGCCTAATTTAATCTTATAATTACAGAATTTATCACTTTAGTCCCTAAAGAATATCCTTCCTTATCAAGTGTCTTCTTTGTAATCAGTCTCAATTTGCAGAGTATCCTGATTTTATAACACAATCGACTTCACTTTCTATTTGTAAACAATATTGTTTTTAGAATTTTATTTATTCTTGTTATCAACCATCTTTGCCTATTTGCCAGATTTTGTTTCTTCTCTGTTAATCTTTTCCTTCACCTTCTTAGAGTTTTCAGTTTGATTCTTTTTGCACTTTGAACTTTTGTGTCCCATGTGGAAACAACATTCACAATAATCATGAAGTTTATTATGTCGAATGTTCAACCAACAGCCATCATTCGATCCAAAACCAATCCAGATTCTTTTTTGGAGTTTTTTCTGGATATTAATTTCAATCAAAGCCTGTAAAGCGTTTCTTGAAGCTCTGTTTTTATCAGCGACTTCAGTTTTATATAAAGTTCCAAGAGAAGCAGCTATATCATTCGAGATCTTTAGGTTGTACAGATATTCAGGAATCTTTTCCACTGAAACCCAAACTGAAAACTCCTCTGTCAATTTTGATGAAATTGAAAGAAGATGTATGTGAAAACGTAAAATATGGTATATTTAACCTTACTTTACTGTTATTATTTTATCATTATTTTATTAACATTATTCTCATTTTTTAATTTTTTTGTAGATTCTGTTAATGTTCTTTAATGTTTAGAAATGTTTTATGGTACATAGAAATCTCTGACGTAATTATCTGTTGCTTCTTACAGGGTTTGGAAACTTCAATACCACTCTTTTTTTTACAAATTTTGTTTCCTACTATATATTCATTGGCTTATCGAAGAGCTACATATCGATTTTGATGGTAACATTACTCTCACCACAACCGGAGACCAAACTAACATAAAAAATATCGAAGCTTTAATTTTAAAACTAATTCAGGCTAGGAATGTGTTTATGATTGGAATAATTACTCTAAAAATAAAATAATAATTGATATTAATGATGTTTTTATGCTTCTCCCGTAAAGACATTTTGCAAAATAATTGTTTGTAAAAAAAATCATGCCTATGTTAAACTCATCTCACAAATATGATGAACTTTGCAAGGAAGAATAATCTCTTGAGAAAATAACATGAATTAAAACAACCGAAAATTTTGATGAGGTCCCTTGCAAAAGCAAGACCCTGGACGAGGTGTCTGGAACTACTAAGGCTTCTGATGAGGTACCTTCTGACATGATTCTTCTTACTACCAAAGCTTTTGATAAGGTTCCTCCCATTTAATTTGATCAACAAACCAACAAGACAATATTGATAATTCTATTAAACTTACTCTCATTATACTTGAAAAAAACAAGCGTATAACTGTAGTGGTTGCAAATCCTTCTAATGTTGGCATTTCTTCAATAGAAGCATCAACTGCTTGATTTGATATAACACGAATTGTTCTTATATTAATTTCAGCCCCATCATCATTAATATCACGCCAACTTTAAATATGTCCACACATGGAGCGATATAATCAAAGGAGTGTATGTGAGATCATTCGAAGGAAACTTGGACTTGATATAGAGCTTTGTATCGTTATCTGTCTTTTTGTATTTAATTTTTAAACACTTTTTATCCATTTTTTTTTGTTTTTCAGACTATTCATAATTCAATCGCTCTTGCTTACATGAAAAATAACTCAGTAAAATATCATTGCAATGGCTAAGTTTCAACCCAAACCTATTGTGTTTGAGTATACGAAATAAACAAATGACCTAAAATCTTTTTAAAACGGGTTTTTATTTTTAAAATAACCTCCTGGAATGCTAAAAATGACAAACTTGAAGTTGACAATTTTATTATCAATTTACATTTTGAGAAATATGCTTTGACGATCCCAAAAACCCAACTGACTTTTCAAAACATAATTTTAATTACCCAATGTACCTTTTTTACTACTCAAAATACTGACTTGGTATTTCAACATATCATCATGTGGAATCAACACATGCCATGACTATCAAAATACGTCATTGACTACCCAAAATGCTACATTGAATTTTGAGGTTAAAACACTTCAAAAAATTATTGATTACTTAGAAAGAACCAAAATATGAAGAAATCAATTAAGTTTTAGACAATGATGAAGGTAAAGCTGCAAAATTTCTTAAAGAGAAAGAACATATGATTATGACTGCTGCTGAAAATTTGGCCAAACAAACTTAAATATATGTTATCTAGGAGATTTGAAAAGAAAATCATAGAATTTATTTTGGAAGCCTAATAAATTTAATACCAAAAAAATCTAAAGATGATGATGTAGTTATCGAAATAACTCCTCATTTGGTTATTGTTGAGAAGAAAAATATTAACGAGATAATCATTAATGAAGCTCCTAATGGATCTCATCCAACTTAATCTTTACATTATCTTGTTCAATCTCGTCATGTACATGTTTGAGTACTTTAACTATTTTAGTATTAATATCATATTACACATCTTTTACGAATCTTTACCTCTTAAATAAAAGTATAGCACCCTTATAAGGATAAAAATAACCATCTAATTGTATTGTTACAATAAGTTTGAAGTTAAATATTCAAACAAAAATAACAGGTTTGATAAAGAGAATTATGTAAATATCAAACTCATGTCTTCAAAACAAAGCATATAAAAAAACACACAATCAACATGGACATTGTTCATTTATAGGATTATTAGTTTAAGTCCAAGTTTGTATTCGTTTAAATTCTGTTTGGATTATATTATTTTATTAAATTCGATGCTAATATTTCAAGTGTTCATATTCGTTTATAAATTGATCTTTGACTATATATGACCACTTAAGAATATATAAGTACGATTACTAGTCATATTATTTTTATGCTATGCACCATGATAGATCATTATTTTTATTATTTCAATATTGTGATTACTTATGCATCAATATACGTTCATATTGATGTATAACTTTATTTGTCTCATATAGATGTACATGAGTTTTCAATTTATTCATGTGGATAAAAATAACTAGAATGTTCATTTAGTAGATGAAAAATATATAGTAACATATGATGATCCAAGTATGATATTATTAAAAATTTATACTTGGGATAGATTTTCATATGCTTAACGATACATTTGTCTATAATCATTATTAGTCCAATTAAAAGTTTGTTTTTAAAATATATTAAAAAAACTAATTAAAAGGTCGGTTTGATATATATTTCAAAACAAAATTTATAAAAAAATATGTTAACTTACAAACTTTTGAAAGATTAATAACTTAAAATTCTGTTTTTCAATATCAACAAATAACTATTAAACACCGAAAGAATCTTAATTATAGATTGTAAAAAACAAATATTGTTCATCAAATTAATCATATTTGTACAAAGTGAAGGTGAAAAACGCTTGCAAAAAAGAAGATTAAAACCTAGTTCCACTTTGGATCGTATAGAGGAAGTTCAACAACTTCATATGTACGAAGCTGGTTGAGGGTGTGATGTTTTAAGGCCTTCAAATTATCTGTTGAGAGACCAACATGATCTTGACAGTTATCAATTAGAGATGGATAAATCACGAAGACAAAAAACAGTCACAAATTATGGTTTTACCTATGTAATTGGTCGTACTTTATTGATTTAAATTCAAGAATATGTTATTGAACCCGAGACATAATACGATGTTATAATGAGCGGTGATGCCAGAGGCTTATAACTGTTAAAGAACTAATATCTCTAAAAAAGATGGATACATGAATTCTTATAAAGAAGCCAAATGGTGAGAAGATGGTTGAGAGTAAATAGATACTCAAGAGAAATCCATGTATCTCTGGTGTTGAGTTACCCGGATACAATGCTAGGCTAAGGATTTTCCTTAAAAGGAGCATATCGATTTCAATGAAATATTCTTGTCGGCTGTGTAATAAACCTTCATCAGGGTTTCACTGTCAATTGTTGCTAGATTTGATCTTAAGTTAGATCAATGTATGTTACTATTGTGTTCCTCAAGGATGACTTGTAAGATATAATTTACAAGTGTCAGCCGGAAGTGTTCAAAGAAGGGAATGAGGATGGTGTGTGTTTGTTGAATAAACCCCTCCATGGCCTCATAGAATCGTGAGGGTAATGGAATAAAAGGTTTAAATTTTTATGACATCCATCAAATATGTTTGTAGTTGCTACAAAAAATGTGTTTATTGTAATGAGGACACATACATAGAGAGAAAAATCCTATTAGTGTTGTATGTGGATGACATACTAGTACTTGAAGAGATACGATGAAGATTGAAAAAGTAAAGACTCAACTGAAATGATAGTTTGAATTGAAGGATATGAGATAGTATTAGAATATTCAGTTGATTAAGTTTCCTTGTATATGCCTCTAAGTTCTCTATATATTGAGAGCCTTACTTGGGTTTGCATTATAAAAAAATAGTTCAATAAAAAAAGGAAGATTCTCTAATAAACACAAAACCCTAGCCACCTCATGCGGCTACTTCTCTCTTTGTTATATAACTTGGTATCAGAGCACGTGTGATTTTGGGAATTCTGAAAATCCTCAACAAAGATGGTTGGCAATGAAGTCTTGGTTAGTCAAATCCCTGATGAATTAGCAATGCAGATTGTTGCCATTCTGAGAAATGGTCTCGGAACACAATAACAAACAACTAACCCCGAGAATTTATCCCAGGGATTAAACTTGGTGGTGACAACTATGGGCAAACTTGATTAAGAAATCAATTGGGGGAAAGGGGAGAGGTTCTAACATTACAGGGGAGCCAACACCTCCATCCAAAACTGACAACACATATACAAGGTGGGAACAAGATGATCAATGTGTTTTCACATGGATTATCCAGAATCTTGAATCCAGCTTGGTGTATAATGTCTCGCAATATCCTACTGAAAAAGCCCTCTAGGATGGGTTAGCCACCACATACGGTTCTGGTACAGATTCGTTACAGTTGTTTGACCTTCATAAGAGGGCTAATTCATTAAGGCAAGGGTCCGATACACTAGAAGACTTGTGGAACAAACTGCAGAACATCTGGATGTCTATAGATAGACGAGATCCAAACCCTATGAAAGACCCAGAAGACATTCAGATCTACAATAAGAAGACTCAAGAACAAAAACTCTATCAATTGCTAATGGCGATTAATGACAAGCTGGAACCAGTCAAGAGAGATATCCTGAAAAAAGGATCATCTTCCTTCTGTGGAAACAGCATATGCTACAATACGAAGGGAAGTGGCGAGACTTAATATACTAAAATCAAGTTCTTCTGATAGTGACTCGGTTGAAATTTGAATGGGTTTGGCTGCTAAAGATTCTGCCCAGAGTTATAAATTCTGATCCAAAGAGAAAGAAGATAAATCCAAGTTGTATTGCACTCATTGTGGGATGAAGAAACACACTAAAGAGACATGTTTCCAGCTGGTTAGCTATCCAGAATGGTGGGAGGACGGTCATAAGGAGAAAAATAACCAGCGTTTCAGATCTAATGTCAAACGGGTTTCGTCTACAAGTGGCGGTGAAGATCCAACTAAAAATGAGCAAGAAAGTGGCACTGGTTTTAGAGGAATGGCAGGGGAACTCCTATGAAAAACTTGGAGGTAAAGGGTTTGAGAAATCAATGAATTGGATCTTTGATTGCGGGGCTACAGACATCATGTCTTGTGATCCTAAAGACTTTAATGACATTTCATTTCCAAAGAAGTCCCATATTGAGACTGCTAGTGGAGAAATTTGTGAAGTCAAAGGGGAGGTTCAATTATTTTTTCTGAAAAAATAGAAATTAAAAACTGCCTCTACATTCCTTTACTATCCTTAAAGTTATTATCTGTTAGTCAAGTGACAAAACAACTCAACTGTGTGGTTCTTATGTATCAATTGTTTTCTATTTCACAGGATATTCGTACGAAGGAGATCATTGGGCGTGGTCCTGAACAAGGAGGTCTCTATTATGTTGATGAGGTAGTTCATAAGGGACATGCCATGCTTGCTCACGGAACAACATAAAGGCAACTTTGGTTATGGCACCGGCGACTTTGTCATCCTTCTTTTAGCTATCTTAAAAGTTTGTTTCCTATTCTTTTTTAAATAATTCCATTAATGAGAAATGTGAAACCTGCATTCTTGCAAAAAATCGTAGGGTCTCATTTAATCAAAGTAATACTAGAGTTGATTATGCTTTTTCGCTAATCCATTCTGATGTTTGGGGTCGAGCACCAAATTCCACAAACAATCAAATCAGATACTTTGCTTTTTGTGGATGATTTCTCAAGAATGACTTGGATATACTTCATGAAACATAAATCGGAAGTACCAGAAATATTTGTTTGTTTTTACAAAATGATTTTGAATCAATTTGAAAAAAAATATACAGATTCTCCGTTCTGATAATGGAACAGAGTTTGTCAACCAAACAATGCAAAACAAATTAAAAACAAATGGTCTTATCGATCAAACCACTTGTCCAAACACACCTCAACAAAACGGTACTTCAAAACGAAAAATCGTACTTTACTTGAAAAAACTCGTGCTATTATGATTGAATCTAGAGTTCCTCATTCTCTTTGGCCAGAAGCTCTTACTACAGCCACGTATCTTGCAAATCGTCTACCAACCCGATGTCTATGAAATAAAACTCCATTACAAGTGCTTGCCACCCAAGTTACAATTCCATCTGTTATGACCTTACCACCTCGTGTCTTTAGTTGTTCGGTGTTTGTTCATATCCTTAAAACTAGTCGAAACAAACTTAATCCGTGTGCTGAAAAGTGTGTATTCGTTGGGTATGGTGTCCATCAAATGGGATATCGGTGTTACAATCCAGTTTCTCGTCGAATCCATGTCATCATGGACTGTGACTTCTTAGAATCCGATTATTTTTTTGACCACCAATCTCGTGCTCAGGGGGAGAAAGTAAGTGAATCACTCGACTGGTTGCTATATGAAAGTTACTTTAAGGATGTGCCGACAGAGTCGGTAGATGGCGCCACCGAACACGCCTCTTCCAACATAAAGGAGACTGACGAGGCAGTTCTTACCACCAATGATTCTCCCAAAGACAATGTCCAACAAGAAATAAATGCCATGGATACTACTAGCGAATCAGCCAAAGAAAATATCCATAAAGAGGTAAACAATTTACAATGTCATGATTCACAAAATGCTACTGACCATGACATTTCAGGAATTTCATTTGTTGAAACTCAAACTCTGGTTCTTCCCCCAAGAAAAAATAGAGGGGTTCCTCCTAACCGGTATTCACCGGAACACGTTCCTCGTGCTTCTACATATCCGGTAAAAACGGACAGGAAAGGAATGACGAAGATTGCAAAGGCGTTTTCAGCTACTATTCTGTCTCAACAAATCCCTCAAACAGCTCAAGAAGCTAAGAAGATGACTGAATGGCATGAGGTAATGAATACCGAAATGGAAGCTCTAAAAAAGAATGGTATATGGGAGAATTGTGTGTTACCACAAGGAAAGAAAGCAGTCGGGTGTAGATGGGTGTTTAATATAAAATATAAATCCGATGGCACCATTGAGCGACACAAGGCAAGATTGGTTGCCAAAGGATATACACAAACATATGGTATAGACTACTTTGAAACGTTATCTCCGGTTGCAAAGACTGACACTATCAGAGTTTTACTTTCAATAACCGCGAATAAAGATTGGCCTCTTCATCAATTTGATGTAAAGAATGATTTCTTACATGGAGACTTGGAAGAAGAGGTATATATGGAACCCCCACCAGGGTTCTCTGATGGTTTTCAAGAAAATGAGGTATTGAAACTGAAAAAGTCATTATATAGGCTCAAACAATCTCCTCGTGCTTGGTTTGGGAGATTACAATGGCAATGAAGCAGTATAGCTACAAACAGAGTAATGGGGATCATACCTTGTTTTACAAAAAGAGAGGATAATTAGTCACTTGTCTTATAATATATGTCGACGATATGATTATAACGGGGAATGATAAAGAATAAATTAGCTCTCTTAGGAAAAACCACTTCAAGGAGTTCGAAATGAAAGACTTTGGGGGATTGAAGTATTTCCTAGAAATCGAGGTTCTTAGGTCAAGAGGAGGGATTTATATCTCCCAACGGAAATATATATTGGATTTATTACCTGAATTTGGCATGGTGGATTGCAAACCAAATGACACTCCTATGGTTGTGAATCACAAACTAAAGATAATTGAAGGGGCCAGACCAGCGAGTAAAGAAAGGTACCAAAGGTTGGTGAGAAAATTGATTTACCTGGCTCACACTCGACCTGACATTGCATACGCGGTGGGAGTAGTTAGCCAGTTCATGCATCATCCTCAGGAACACCATATGGAGGCAGTAATGAGGATTATTCGATATCTCAAAGGCACACCAGGAAGAGGCATAATTTTTAAGAAAAATGGACACCTTGATGTTGAAGTATTCACAGATGCTGATTGGGGAGGGAATCCTAACGACAAGCGATCAATTGCTGGCTACTTTACTCTTCTTGGAGGTAACTTGGTGACGTGGAGGAGTAAGAAACAAAAAGTAGTATCAATGTCATGTGCTGAATCAGAATTTAGAGGAATCGTTAAGGGGATTACCGAGATACTTTGGTTATATAAGATAATGAAATAAATCGGATCCCCCCTGAAGTGTCCAACTCGGTTAATGTGCGATAATAAAGCTGCGATTAAGATTTCAGAGAACCCGGTACAGCACGATAGAACAAAGCACGTTGAAATAGATAGCCACTTCATAAAAGAAAAGATTGAAGATGGGACAGTCAAACTTCCGTTTGTTAGATCCGAAGACCAACTGGCAGACATCCTGACAAAAGCGGTTGCTGCAAGAACATTCGAATCAGTTTTATCCAAGTTGGGTATTGGTGATCCCACTACACAACCTGGGGGGGAGTGTTAGAATATTAAGTGTATTAAGTTTCCTTGTATAGGCCTCTAAGTTCTCTATATATTGAGAGCCTTACTTGGGTTTGCATTATAAAAAAATAGTTCAATACAAAAAGGAATATTTTCTAATAAACACAAAACCCTAGCCGCCTCGTGCGGCTACTTCTCTCTTTGTTATTTAATAGATATGCTAAATGATACTTGATATATATGTCAAGACGAACATGACAAATGTGTATTTATTCTTATCTCAACAAGAATATATATTGAAGATTCTAAAAAATTCAACATGTTCGCATTGGTTCACAATTCAAACTCATGTGTCACTCAAGCACTAACCGAAGTAACATATAATAAATATATGGTAGAGATACTTTATGTTCATACAATCTTACAAAATGTTCATGAAATTAAATATATTTGTATATATAAAAATTATAGAATTTCTTTTTAGAAAATTTAATGTTGAACTCTAAAAAGATTAAAAAAATAATGAATTTTTTTATGATTGGATAAACCTCAAATTATCTTGTTTATAAAAAAATGTATAAATCAAACAAACAAAATATGAAACTAGCAGATCTTAATGAATTTAATCCCTTGAAAATTTTAATAAGGTAAGTGTTACAGAGATCATATTGGTCTCCCACTCCTACTGTTACTTTTCATTCATTTAAGCCCTAAACTGATGTCTGTTTGGTTCTCTTTATTTATGACTCTAAATCTATATGTAAGAGAGACATGAACTCCGAAAAGGCATAATCATAATTTCAAGTTATTTTATCTTTCTCTCTATTGTTTATTCATATACTCATTGAAGAGAATTTGTGTTCTTAGAGGTAATCTTCTTACTTACATCATTATCTCCTAGTCCTTATTCTACCATTCTTCGAACCTTTCGTCGGGTTTCTAGTTTGGATTTATCGTGCCTAACGAGTCCTGTAACATTGGTATCACAGCCATCGATCTTCCGGACCCGAATTTTTTTTCTACTTCAAAATAAGCAGTCATGGAAACTAGGGCACAAACTTTGATCGAGGTTAACAAGCAACTTGAGGAGATGAAGCAAGTTCAAGCCGATGAAGCCAAGAAAAACGAAGAAAATTGTGTGGCTCAACTCCAACAAAACGATCTATTGAGGAATGAGATGACTTATCGATTCAACGATATTAAGAACATGTTTGCGGAGCTACACCCTATTACACAAAACCCTGAAAAGCGTCCGCTGGTTGACGACGATCCTTCACATTCCGGCGTTTTCACGACGCTTCCCCAAACATTCTCTCCGGAACCACCTGATTCGCTGAACCTTGTCCCCGGTTCGAATCATGGAACTAATCAGGAGCGTCGTACGACACCAACAAACGGTTTGCTCACTCACCTTACTAAGGTTGGGTTTCCTATTTTTGATGGATCCGACCTACGTGACTGGGTTTTTAAATGCGAACAATTCTTTGCGCTTGACGGAACGCTAGATGAATCGAAGGTAAGACTCGCTACTATCCATATGACAGGAAAGGCATTGCAATAGCACCACAACTATATTGTAGAACGTTTCAATCGATACCCACCCTGGACAGAATATGTTCTTGCAATTTCTACTCGCTTTGGAGGTTTGTATGTTGATCCATTATCGGAGTTGGTTAGCTTACAACAAGAGACCGATTTGGTCGAGGTGTTTCATGATAAATTTGAGTGTAAACTCACACGTTTATCCCTACCACGCGCCCATGCGTTAAGTATTTTCTTAACTAATCTAAATCCACATTTGCAGCTTCATGTGAGACAGTTTCAGAATGTGGAATCCGTTGCCGAAGTAGCAAAAATAGCTATGATGCATGAATCATATTTACGCCTACTCCCTCACAAACCACAACGACCCTCATTCAAACCCAACACCTATTCTACTCCAAACGCCTATCAAACACCGAAATATCCGAATCAAAACACCAAGCCACCACTTTTTCCCACTACCCCTAGCAACACACAAACACATCAGACTCCAAATTTTATCTCAAGAAACAACAATCAAACACCCCAAAAATTTACTTGGCAAGAGATGCAAGATCGCAAACAAAAAGGTCTGTGCATGCATTGCGATGAAATCTTCACTCCCGGCCATCAACAAACCCATCGCAAGGCTCATATATATGTCATGGAAGGTGATGTCGAATCTGAACTTTCCGATGTAGATGAGGTTCATGACGTCGTCAACACGACGGCTGTTGAGTCAAAGCAAACACAACCGCCTATGATATCGCTACACGCACTGACGGGCAACACAACCTTCAATTGTATGCGTTTGACAGGACAAAGTGGTAAGCGAAAGATCCACATTTTGATTGATCCCGGGAGTACACACAATTTCTTGGACCTAAAGGTTGCCAATGAAATCGGTTGCCCTCTCGAAGCGACTAAACCGATGGTGGTTTCCGCCGCCCTGGGAAGCACAATTGTTACAAAATACAAGTGTAGCAATTTTTCTTGGAAAGTACAAGGCTATGATCTCACCACCGAGGTAAGAACTTTAAACCTTGACTGTTGTGATTTTGTGCTAGGTATTCAATGGTTGCACACCCTCGGTCCAATTTTATGGGATTTTCTCAACCTCCGAATGGAATTCAACCTTAATGGTTTGAAGCATGTGCTGCGTGGGAATGTAAACAAGGGTTGTAAGGCGATCAACGAAGTAAGTTTGAACAAGTTAATGCTTCAAGAACCTCAGATCGCATTGTTGTTTGGCCATGAGATAACAGATGACGTTTTTGACGACTTAAACCCAAAAGCTCTTTTGTCTCATATTTCGGCGACCAAAACAGAATTTTCTACGGACTCTATGTTGCGTGAGTTGATCAGTTCGTACTCTGGAATTTTCGTCGAACCCACAGCTTTACCTCCTTTTCGTGAAGGGTTTAATCAAAACATTCCTGTGGTAAGCGGTTCTAATCTCGTTAATCTCCGACCCTATCGCTACTCATCCCTTCAAAAGGATGAAATAGACAAGATAATAAAAGATATGTTAAACTAAGGAATAATCGAACATAGTTCTAGTCCGTATGCTTCTCCAATTGTTTTAGTAAAGAAGAAATATGGTACTTGGAGGTTGTGCGTTGATTATCGCGGGTTAAACAAACAAACCATCAAAGACAAATATCCTATTCCACTGTTAGAAGACATGTTAGATGAATTGGGTGGGGTTGTATACTTTTCAAAATTGGACCTCCGTGCGGGTTTTCACCAACTACGAATGTCACCCGAAGATATCTATAAAACAACATTCAAGACTCACTCTGGACACTATGAATATGTTGTTATGTCGTTTGGTCTCACAAATGCCCCTTGTACTTTTCAGAGCCTCATGAATCACATTTTTAGTGAAGTTACGCGAAAGTTTGTACTCGTTTTTTTCGACGATATCTTGGTGTATAGCTCTACTTGGGAAGCACATCTCACCCACATACAAACCATTTTCGAGATTCTCCGCCAACAACAACTTTACCTCAAAGAAAGCAAATGTATTTTTGGAGCAACCATAATTGAGTATTTGGGACACTTCATTTCGGCAAAGGGAGTTGCAACCGATCCGGGTAAAGTTGACAGTATTACGCAATGGCCTACACCGACCACGCAAAAACAGTTAGGCAGTTTTTTGGGACTTGCTAATTACTATCGGAGGTTCATCAAAGGATATAGCGTGATCGCTAGGCCCATGGCCAACTTGTTAAAAAAAGATGGTTTCGAATGGAATGATGAAGCAAACACGGCTTTTACAGCTTTAAAAAGAGCTTTATCGTCTACTCCTGTTTTAGCCTTACCGGATTTTGCCAAAACTTTTATCGTCGAGACGAATGCCTCTAACGTCGGGATCGGAGCAGTTCTTATGCAAGAGAATCATCTGATATGCTATATTAGTCGAGCTTTGGGACCTCGACACCAACGACTTTCGGTTTATGAAAAGGAGTTACTTGCGGTTGTGTATGCAGTTCAACAATGGCATGCTTACCTTGCTCATGGCTTATTCATCATCAAAACCGATCAAAAGAGTATCAAATATATGATGGAGCAAAAGGTTACTACTCTTTTTCAACACATGTGGCTTTCTAAGTTGATGGGTTACAATTTTGTTATTGAGTACAAAGACGGAAAAGAAAACCATGCTGCCGATGCTCTATCACGGGTTTCCGGTTCACAACTCCTTAGTCTTACGTTGTCTACGGTTCAATCGGGGTTTTTTGATTCCATCCGGCTTTTTTGGTAATCTGATCCTTCCCTCAAACAAATCATCGGCGATATTGTTGCTGGTACGAATGTTCATCCGCATTATACGTACACCAATAACGAACTGCGCGGGAAAGGAAAGCTAGTTATCGGAAACTACAAAGACACCAAATTATCAATTCTTCAGTGGTTACATGATTCAGCGGTTTGAGGTCACTCGGGTCGTGACTCTACTCTTCATCGTGCTAAAACTCTATTTTATTGGCCGAAAATGAGTACGGAAATACAAAATTATGTACGGAACTGTGCGATATGTCAACGAAACAAATACGACAGGGTTTGTTACAGCCACTGTCGATACCGGACGGACTTTGGGAATCAGTTAGCCTTGACTTTATCGAAGGACTTCCAAAATCAGCCGGGAAGCATTGTATACTTGTCGTTATCGATCGGTTAAGCAAACAGGCGCACTTCATCGCCATCTCGCATCCATATACCGCTTTTGATATTGCTCACATTTATCTCGATAATGTCTTCAAACACCATGGTATGCCGAAGGAGCTTATTAGCGATCGCGACCCTACTTTTCTAAGCAAAATTTGGCAAGAACTTTTTCGAGTACATGGAGTGGATCTTCGACATTCTTCCGCCTATCATCCACAAACCGATGGCCAAACAGAGGTCACTAATCGAACACTTGAGACTTATTTACGCTGTATGACAGGTGAAGCTCCAACCACATGGTCCAAATGGATTTCCTTAGCCGAGTGGTGGTATAATACGACCTACCACACCGCTACACGCATGACGCCGTTCGAAGCCGTCTACGGATACCCGCATCCAACCCACCTGCCTTACCTACATGGAGAAAGCAAGTCACCCACTATCGATAAGACTCTACAAAAGCGGAAAGATATCCTCCGGATGTTAAAGTTTCATTTGAATCGTGCCCAGCATCGAATGAAGCAAACTGCAGATTTACACCGCTCCCACCGCGCATTCAATCTAGGCGATTATGTGTACCTCAGGCTCCAACCATACCGGCAGAATTCGTTGAAAACAAATAAGGTACCGAATAAGCTTGCTCCGAAATATTATGGTCCTTTTCGTGTTACAGATAAAATTGGGAGCGTTGCCTACAAGCTGGAGCTTCCGCCCACCGCAGCCATTCACGACGTTTTTCAAGTGAGCAAACTGAATTTTTGCCCTAACCCACCATCAACAATATCTGCTCTGCCTCCATACCTCGTCGACTTGGGAAATTCTAAAGAACCCGAAGCAATCTTGGAACGCAAAACAGTCAAGCACCGCAACGCCGCTGTCACCAAAGTTCTCGTTCAATGGAAGGGTTATCCGGTATCGGCTGCTACTTGGGAGTTTTACCAAAACTTCGCCGCCAAGTATCCAAATTTCAATCCTTGAGGACAAGGATGTTCCGAAGAAGGGGGCAATGTTACAGAGATCATATTGGTCTCCCACTCCCACTCCTACTGTTACTTTTCATTCATTTAAGCCCTAAACTGATGTCTGTTTGGTTCTCTTTATTTATGACTCTAAATCTATATGTAAGAGAGACAGGAACTCCGAAAAAGCATAATCATAATTTCAAGTTATTTTATATTTCTCTCTATTGTTTATTCATATACTCATTGAAGAGAATTTGTGTTCTTAGAGGTAATCTTCTTACTTGCAGCATTATCTCTTAATCCTTATTCTACCCTTCTTCGAACCTTTCGTCGGGTTTCTAGTTTGGATTTATCGTGCCTAACGAGTCCTGTAACAGTAAGTCATTGGTCTTTCATAAAACAAAAACTAGGACAACTCCAAAATCTCCTATAAAGCTTCAAAAGCCAATGGACTAATACATCAATATAGTATGCTATAACTTTAAAATATAAAATGTAAAAAATCATTGAAAATTTTCGAAAGATCGCCATTCAATATAGTGTTGAAGTTTTTCATCAATTTTTTTTTCAAAATTCGAAAGATCGCCATTCATGAACTAAACGGACAGCATGGAGAACGAAGCGGCCACGGATAATTATTTGTTACTGAGATTGATCAACCAATCTAATTCCTGCCCTATATTGATTGCAACCCATGGATCGATGTCGACCGCGGCACGTTTTGCTTTGAAAAATCCAAGTTGCATTCATTACATTGATTTCATAATAAATGGAGCAAGTAAGTCTTGGTCTCTGTCAATCACAGTAATAAATTTTACTGGTACACCGGATGTATTTGCATATGAATAAAGACCAATCGCCTTAAGTCGTCGAAAGAGACAAATCGCTGCTTCCATCGTCCTACACGATCCATTTGTTGACTAAAGTTGATATTAGAATTCTATGCTGCTAGCTTTGTTTTATAAAATTAACTAGTAAAAAATAGGAAATAGGAAAACTACAAAAGATTTTTTTTTTTACAGTCTGAATACTATAACCATTGGCCGGTAAATCCATAATGAGTTTGGTTTTAATAATAATAAATTCAAAAAAGAACTAAAACAATAAATAAATAATACGAAATATCATATTAAAAATATTAAAAATAGTTCTTTTTATTAACAAAAAAAATTATTAATAAATGAACCAACTAATTATAGTTCTTGATTAGTTAGTTAGAATAGTTTATGAAAATGTAGTTGTAAGTATAACTTTTTTGAAAAGATAAAATGGAATGCCAAATATAATTTGGAATAATTTTAGAAAGAGAAAGTAGTTCAAGTTTTAGAAAGAGAATGCAAACAATGAAGTAAATTAAAGTGTCAATCATCTTCATTTTTTAAAGTCTCCTTATTTATCAGGTAGGGTGGTTATAAGTAAGAGATTCACCTACAAATTAGAATATTCTCCACTATTATACTTAGTACAAACATATTTATAATAAATTGCACTCTCAACCCCTGATAGTTACATTATGTATTAAATCTATCCTCTCACTCTAAAATATTCAAATTATAATACTTTTAATAATTGTTTTCATTCCTCAATTATTTATATCATTATTAGTAGCCCCTTAGTCCTTGCGAAGAATCCTGAGGAAAAAGTAATTCTTACTATTCAAAAGTCTACTGTTCTAAAAACTTTTCTTAGTTCCAATTTTGTTAGATGTTCAGATAATTCGAACAATATCTGTATATTTCTTTGCCTTAGAAAATTGCGTGTTCTTTATTACTTTGCCTCAGAAAATCATGTGTCCTCTTTTACTTTGCCTCAGAAAATCATGTGCCCCCCAAACATTCACTATTCTTCCTCGGTGCAAAAAACCCAACTGGTTAGTCATCATAATTGTAAAGATGCTCAAGTATTATCCTCATAGAACATAATAGAATGTTATAGAAATTTCTTAATGCACATGTCATGTGATTCTTGACACACTATACGTGCCGACCTACTTTAGACTAGGAAATCGCTATCTGTCGATTCATATTTCACCCTATAAGCGAATGTCGACCTTTCAACTCCCTCTTCTAAAATTCTAAATCCCATATTTACCCTTTTTTTCTTATAAATAACACATGAGTACTCATTTTTCCTATCACACATAAATTCTTGAGATAGAGAGAGAAAGTTCCATGAGAAATTTACTCATCCACTAACGCCACCGTGTTCATCGTTCATTCACCGTATTGAAAAATCCTTTCTTCTAATATAAAATAGAGATAAAGTGCACTATCACATTGGTTTATAAAAAATTTGAAACTCAATAAAAATCCTAGTTTTTGTATTTACGATTACTTCAACATTTTGACAGAGTTGCCGAATACTGAGCTCCAGGTGTCATCGACGACTCTGCAAAGTTATCATCCCATATCACCTCGTATGAGACTTTTAACCCTTATCGAAACAGCTCTCTTGGAAACCAAAATCCTTCTAATCTAGGATTGAAAGTCGGCTTACAACAACCTCCTCGAATAAACCAAAAAAAATATTTCTCGAATAAATCAGGAACATTTTCTCAATAAAGCCAACTTACTCGAAAAAGTCGGTTCGTAGCTATGGGAGATTCCAAAGAACTCAATACTTCACACAATGCCACCACTAGATCACCTTCTCTCTCAAATGGGACAAATGAAAAAAAGTCACATATAGTGCCTTCGCAAAGCCACGAACAAAGGGCTTCGAATATACCTGAGAGCTCCCAAGTTGTACCTTCCACTGTTGCCCCTCATAATTCGAGATGAAATCTCTAAAGAGATCGCTGAATCAGAGTCTATGACATAAACTGATTCAGATATCCAAAATGAAAAAAGTACTCTTCCTTCTGATTGTGAGGGTTATGCTTCAACAAAACTAACTCTCAAGAAGAAGAAAAAGAAGAAGAAGAGAAAACTAAGGAAATCGCCACCTTTCCCGCGGACATTGTTGCACATCTAAGTGTCAACCTTAAGGATATCCTCCTTACATACCTTATTGCACTTAATAATATTAAATATAAGTACTTCAAACAATCTAAAGAGGAAATTATCAAGAGGAAATGGTGTATTCCTGATATTGTCACACTTCGGTTATCAATTGTAGGAGAGAGCCTTCTTTTTGTGGGTAAAAAGATTTTGTTGTGTACGCCGATAGTCTAAACTAGGTCATTTTGTTCACGTTGGACCCATACATAGCAGATTACTTTGAGATAATTGACCTCTACCCAACGCAAGCAAGTTTGAACTTATGGTTTACCCTTCTATCGAGTATAGTGACATCATGGCTTGACAAGATAGCTCTACCAGTATACCAATTCATAGCACAAACTGGTCTCTCAAATAATCTCTTTCTACCTTTCTTTTATCTCACCTTCGGGAACTACTCAAAGCTCATTGACAACCTCCTCGAGGTTGACAAAATATGGAAACATAAATTATTTTTTATTTATGGTGCTTGGGAGAATAGAAATGAAATTTCTAGCGACAATCCCTCGAGGCTAAACCTCAAATGAAAAAACACTAGTAAGTAATTTAATATTATTTTTGTTTCGAACATAACTTTCTTTTAGATCATATAACATCTCTTTTCTCTCCTTACAAATTTCAAGAGGATACGAGATTCATAAATCAGTTGACGAGGATACATTTGTGAAGCTAAACGAATAGGTAGATCGAGAATGGTCCAACGAATCTCATTAGGCATTTGTGCCTCTGAATTTGGTAAAAAGCCACCCATGGAAGATCTCATCAGAAGCTATCGTGCATGCAGAAAAATTGATGGAACCTCCTCGTGCATGAGACATTGTAAAGAGGTTGGATGCTTCCGATGTACACATAATTCTCTCTACTCGGAATAGAGCGTAAAACCACTTACTAAAGAAGAGTAAAGAGAAAAAATCTCAAGATTGTTCTTCAAAATAGCCAAAGAAAAAAGCCCAAAAATAAAATCAAAGAGAAAACCTACTGAATCTAAACCTCTCGATACCAAAGAGATCCAAACTGAATCATCTAAGAACAGAAAGAATATTGACGCTTCGAAGAAAAAAGAGAGATCCTCCTCCAATAACTGTACCAAAGGACGTGATTGATTTATTATCTTCTATTCCAATTCTATATTTTGAGGAAGTGGAAAAAGAAAATAAATATGAAGATATCTACCCAAACCCTTAAGTTCAAGAGCTTCAAAATTACATTGTTGAAATTGAGAACCAAGTTGTTAAAGCTTTCGTGGATAACGCATCAATAGTTGTTGACAATGAACCTAATTTACCTCAAAGTTATAGTCCATCTCCACCTCAGGTTTCTCCCTCGAATGCTTATACCTTATATGATTTATTTCCTCCACATTCTTTAGGTGAACCATCCGAGGAAGTTCTGAAACTATGAAATCCTTTTTCAAACTTGGAGAGTGCTATCATATCTGCTTGAAACCAACTGGTGGAGCTTGCAAATGATGTCATTTGGTGGAAAAAAGAATCTACTCACAGCAAAAAGTGGGCTGATATCTCCAATTGGAATCTCATTGAGAAATTTCAATCCTTCCAAATAGATATATTAGAATTTGAGAGAAAAATGTTACTTGAATTCACAACATAAGAAAAAGTTGGAGGAATGCACGGTGAAACACCAGGCATAGATTAACGAAGAGCACTAGTAGCAAACTGCTTTTAAGAAACAGTATTATGAAAGTCAAGCTAGGAGAATGAAAGAACTTCGAGACTTGGATTCATGCAAGATCAAATATGAGAAAGAAAAGGCTATTGATATCAAAGCTGTTGTAGATGTTTGTGCAAAAGACTGTCTTGATGCCATGAAAAATCAGAAGAGGAATCCAAAATTTCAATAGTTCTCGATTTCTATGCCAGATTATTTAGGACTAATCTAACAGATTTATGGCATTTGATTCTAGTAAATCGCCATCCTAAAGAACCATTTGTCACAATTCGAAGCACGTAAGAATAATCGGAATCTGAAGATGATGAAGATAGAAAATCGAGTTCTTCAGATCAAACAGGAGATTCCTCGTAGGACAGCTCATATACCCAATGATGTCCATGGAATATAATAGTAGTTGTATTTATGATATTTGATATTTGATGTTTTGTTTGTTATTTATTTGTTATTTGGTGATCCTTATAACATTTTTCTATGTTCATTTAATTAGGCAAGTGTTTGTAACCGGGAGTGCTAGAAACTAAGTACTTTTTTTGTCAAACAATGTTAAGTATCCCAATTCTTTTTTTTAATTAAAATAATCTTAGAACAAATTAATCTACCTTCAATGTGTAAACCTCATATAATGTTTTGACAAAAGTTAGCCCTTCGAGTTATACCACCACTTAAATTGGCATTTTGAGCAATGTTTTAATGGATGCTAGCACCTCAAATGTCATCACAACTAAAATTGACACTTCGAGAAATACTTTATTGAATGTTATCCCTTAGAATTATATCACCACACATATTAACACTTCGAGCAATGTTATAATAAACGTTAACACTTGAATCTTATCACCACATAAATTAACACTTCGAACAATGCTTTAATGAATGTTAGCACTTCGAATTATATTATCATACGAACAAATACTTCGATCAATGTTTTAATAAACGTTAGTACTTCAAATTATATCACCACACAAATTAACACCTATAGAAATGCTTTAATAAACGTTAGCACCTCGAATCATATCACTGAACAAATTAACATTTAGAGCAATTCTTTTATAACCGTTAGTACCTCAAATTATATCCCAAAAACATTAACATATAGAGCAAGGCTTTTATAAACGTTAGCACCTAGAAGCACATCTTTGAAAATTACTTTAACGATGATAAGTCCTTGTATAATTTCCAAAATTATAAATTTATCATTACATAAAAAATATTTGGCCAATCAAAATAAATTTTATTTATAACTCCGGATATGTATGACACCTCGTTAAAACCTTCTTGAGCCATCAATAGATGAAAAAGTATGCCACTGTACAAGCTATACAAATAAGAAAACAATAATTTCATAAGCGTACCTAAAATTAATCACAATACAACTTTAAATGCTCAATGTTCCAAGGATGCTGCAATCCCCTCTTTATCTTGGAGGCGATACGTGTATGGTTTAATGATTTTTACCACTGAATAAGGTCCTTCCCAATTCGGATCCAATTTCCCCAATCTTTTATCCTTCGTATGCAATAATACATTTCTCAAAACCTTATCCCCTACCTTAAAATGTCCTTGTTTTACCCTCGCATTGTAAAGACTCCTCATCAAAGTCTGATAATGCACCAAATCAAAATCTTTAAACGAATCCCAAATTGGCAACACATATTAGATGCAATGAATTTTGTAACATCTTTAGCTCTTATCCCTGAAAATGGTTAGGCTTCAACCCACTTTGAACAATAATCTACTGCCACTATAATCATTTAGCGTCCTCCCAATCATGCAGTTCAGAAAACAATTCATGAGATTAATTCTTGCCCAAACATCACGATAATAGCCTATTCAAAGACCTCTTATACAACACTTTATCTAATATCGTATAACCATGGGCTCTAAATCTCAACCTATGAGCCCATTTTACATCTTAAGGTAGCGTCCCTTTAAGTAAAAGTTCGTTTGATCAAATCTCCAATCTACTTGGTCTTTATCTGGAGTCACAAGCACTTCCTCGGAATATTTACATTTATCTGACTTTGTCAATATAAACGAAATTTATTATAATAATATCTAGGAATACTCCTTTGTATATGCGATAATTGCCAAAGAATACGCAATAGTATTTTCCTCTCGGTTAATGTACTCGACAATCACCTCATCAAACAAAAGAGTTAATCATCGTAGCTCATGAAGATATATGATAAGTTTATCCTTTTTAGCCTTGGATACCCATGACATGTGATTTTCTACCAACTGTTAATTTGTATGTAAACGAACTTTGTTTTCCCCACAGATACTTGTGAGCCTTAACCCAACTAAATCAACCTTATATTCCATTTTGTTATTTGACGTACTAAATCTGAACCGAATTTCATGGTACCTAGTTTCTCCAGAGGGAGAAATCAATTGTACTCCCGCACTTGATCCTAATATACTGGAGCCTCCATCAGTTTGAACTATCCATATCAGACCTGTTGGTAACAAATTAGTATCATTCTCCTCATCAGAACGGATTGAATGGAACTCAACCAAAAAATATCCTAGAGCTTGAGCCTTAATAGTTGTTCGAGGAACAAACTTTATGTCAAAACCCCCTAACTAAACCTAGTACTTAGTCATCATACCACAAATATCTGGTCTTAGTAATATATGTTTAATGGAAAAAAAAATTAGAAAATAATTATATGAGCCTGATAAATAGGGGCGTATTTTTCTGGTAGATACAACCAAGGCCAAAGCTAAAATCTCGAGCTTTAAGTATCTTTTTGTTCATGCTAATAAACTTTTTATCACATAATATGTTATATGAGGACATACATCTTCTTTCTTTATCAACACGACATTGATGGTAAACTCTGACACAACAATATACAAAAATAGTTGTACCCCTATTCGAGGGTTGGACAAAAAATTTGGTGATGACAAATTTTCTTTAATTTTTGAAAAATCCACCTCACACTCTAGTGTCCAATAAATTTCTATGGCCGCTGGAAAACTTAGAAAAAAGGGAAACATTTATCAGAAATTTGAGGGCTGAAAGAGTAGTCAACCTTCGTGTCAAAATCTGAACCTCATTAATTGTCCGAGGTGAGGTCATTGATATCAAAGTCTTTAACTGATGAGGATCAACTTCTATTCCCGTTTCAGTTATGATATATCCCAAGAATAATCCTAATCTAACATTGAAGGTACACTTCTCCAAATTTAACTTCAATTAAATAACTTTGAAATTCAAAAAAGGTTTCTTCCAAATCTTGTAGATGTTCGTCATCTAATTGATTTTTAACTAATATATCATCAATATTAACCTCCATATTCTTTCCCATTTGAGAGGCAAACGTCTTGTTTACTAAACTTTGATACTTTTCCCCTAGCATTCTTGAGACCAAAAGGCATGACTCGGTAACAATGTAATTCTCGATAAGTTATAAACGTACTACTTTCTTGATCATTTGGATTCATTTGGATCTGAATATAACTTGCGAACGTATCCATGAAAGAGACTATTTTATTCCATAACGTTAAATCATCAAGCTGATCAATTCTCACCACGAGAAATGGATCTTTTGGACATGTCTTGTTTAGATCTATAAAATCGACACACATCTTCCACTTTTTGTGTTGTTTTTTATAAGAATTAGATTTGCAGTCCACAATGGTTATTGTGCTTCATGTATATGTCCGAACTTAGATAAACGATCCACTTCAATGATAATTGCCTCAGATTTTTCTACATAGAAAGATCTACCTTTTTTAATGATGGGTCTGACCTTCAGATTTAAAGCCAAGTTATGACATACAACCTCGTACGAAACCCCAATTAAATCCTCTGTTTCCTAAGAAAATAAGTCTAAATTGGCAGAAAATATACGTTCAATAATTGGTAACATAAAGTAGATGAAAATAATATCCCTTTTCGTAAACTTTTCCCATTAGGGAACATATACACCTCCACGTTTTTTCCTACTACTATCGGCTGTCAAATCATCTACCCCATCATCATCCGAGGTAAACCCCCTTCATTGTTATTTAGTCATTTGGTAACAAGTAGTTGTATGAAAAGTTATAGTATAACACTATTTTGCAACCTGCTGATCACTTTAGACTACTCCGATGCAATCACCGATTACAGAATTCAAGCATGGATGGACAATCGAAACAATATCATGCATTCTAGACAACCATGACCTCTCAAAAATTATGTTGTAGTTGGTCGGACATTCCACCACCATGAACAAAAAACTTGATTTGTTTTATAAAAATGACATATACCTAACAAAACTTCACCCTCGAATTACCTAATAGCTTGCATTGTTACCTCTGTAAACCAAATTATGGTGCGATCAGATCAGACAATCGTAGGTGGATTGACCATCTTCTAATATGTTAATTTGAACAACACATTTGTTGAACTACCGGTATCAATTAGTATTTGTCTGATCTTGGTTCCCGCTATTTACACATTGATCATTACCACATCCTCATAGGGTCCAGGTATGTCCTTTCAATCATCATCATCAAAGAGAATAAAAGGTGTAACATTCATCACATAAAGATGAGTAGACATTTTACCTTCTAATTGACTTTCCAAACTCACCATGTGTCTTTTTCTAGAACTATTGGTGTTTCCACCCATAATACACCCCCCCAAAATACTCGGTGAGCAATAAAAGACTGATCAGATAAAATTTCTAGATCTTTTTTCTCATTTAATAGTCATACCTTATATTGTACCTTACTAAACTGAATCTACTGCTCCCTCTGATCTAGCTGATCGTTTAAAACAGCTATTCTTTATAGCAATTATTTCATTCGATCCTCCACATTAGATTGTTCACATCGTTCATTTTTATGAGTTTCACCTTGATTTTATTCTCTAACTAATCCTGATTCGAACGTGTTATTTTCCATCAAGATTATGGTATCAACTATAACTTAATGATCTATCATAATTCGATCGTAATTTTTTTAGTTTCAGATTCATTATCTTGGTACCTTACTTCATTCAATTGTGGTCGCCAATGTTAAGTAATTCTTTTTTCAAAGATAAAATGGATTGAGAATAATAATTTGGAGTAATTTTAGAGAGAGGAAGTAGTTAAAGCCTTAGAAAGAGAATATAATTAAGAGTTGTAGTATGTCAAAGTGTCAATCATCTTTATTCCAAAGTCCCCCCACTATTTATAAGTATTGGTGGTTATAAGTAACAAATTCAATTACAAGTTAGAATATTTCACCCCACTTCCATACGTAGTTCAAACATATTTATAATAAATTTCACTCTTAGCCCATGATATTTACATTGTGTATTAAATCTATCATTTAACTATAAAATAGTCAAATTATAATAGTTTCGAAGCTTTCAGTCCTCAATTATTTATATCCTTATCAGTCATATATAATAACAAGGTTACTATTACATTTTGTAGGTATATAACAATTATAACACTTTATTCTCTACTCTTAGTTTTTATTCTCTACATTCAAGAACACAATAGGGTATCAGAGTTGGTTATTATTAAAATATGTTATTAATTCTCGAATGTGAAAGAAGATAGAAACCACCCATAGTGACATGAAACAAAATGAATCTTATTATGTTATATTTTAGTGCTAATTCAGTCGCTAGAGTCAAAAGACCGAAAGTTGATGATCTCAAAGGAATAAAGTTTTAGCACTTTGATAAGGGGAAGAAATATTGTGATGAGTAAGTAAAATAAAGGAATCGATATGATGTAATAAAGTATTAGGGAAAAAAATTGATAAATATGTAATGATAAAGGATCATCTGTAATAATCAATATGTATGGTTAGAGTTAGTAAAATAGTGAGGCGTAAAAGCCCACATTACAGGAGGTAAATATGTAAATCAAGGATTTAGCTCTTGTATTATATAAATGAAATCTCTTCATTAGTCAATTATTACAACTTTATTCCTTATGTCTCTTTCTCTCTCTAATCATTCGTTTCCTTATCTAAAAACACTATCATGCAAACATTTTTGTGACAGATACTCTTATACGAACATTGTCATGACAAGTAACATCACTAAGAAATATTTAAAACTCATCATTGGCGTCGTCTGTGGGAATAATGATTGGTACCTGGAATCATTATTCCAAAATCATATTATTATTCTAATACGTTGTGAGAGTGATGAACACAAAATGCTAGGATAACTAGCGACTAATACGAACAATCGTGTGATCAGAGACTCATCTGGAGATATTGTGGTTGATGAACAACTAGTAAATGAAGGAAATGAAAATGATCGGCATGCCAAGGAGCTGGTAGAAGAATCTGTCTTGGTAGCTCTGCGGAAAGAGCTTTTGGAAGACATTTAAAGTTTGAATGCTGAAAAACAAGCGATAATAAGTTCGCAGAGACCTAAATTGGAGGGCCAACAAGAACAAGTATTTGGAAATTATACCTAAAAGATATTCTTCGTACCGAGGAAAGGTATCGTAAGAAAAGCCATTATTTCTCAAAAACAAGAGTGAGATCTTGACATCATTATGAATCAATAGAATCATGAGAATATTCATCATATAGCTCGGGTGAATCTTTTTCTATAGAGGAGAATACTCGACTTCAAAAAATCTAGAAGATAAAAGGTTTGAGGAGGTGATGAGGTGGTCCTCAGATATCTCATATAGCCAAAGCTTCGAAGAGGGAAAATCCAAATATGGGAAAAAAGGGTTTGGTTCCGAGGAGCGGGTTAGGATTGTTAACATAGCTCAACGAGAACAAGTAACTCCACATATGCAGATTCATTCTAGAAGCCATAATCTCGAGTATCGTTTGAGTAATAATTTACTTATCCATTAGAATAAGGTTTATACACAATATTGAATGAAGGTCTGAGGGCAGTGCGTATCAAGTGGGTCATAACTGGAGATCATCCCCTCTCTTTCCATAAATTCTTTCAGGGTATCTACCTAAGTGGTTTGATATTTCTAAGCTGGAAAAGTTTGATCGGAGTAAATATCTAGATAATCATATAGAGAAATTAAATAACTTTATGGTTAACTATGACAAGCTTTTATGCATGGCCTTCTCCCATAAATTTTAGAATGCAACTTCAAAGTGGTACAATCGTTTACGTGGGGGTTGCATCAAAATATTTATATATTCTGGAATTTGTTTCGTCAACATTTTGTTGGAAGCAAAAAAAATTCGAACGAATGGTGATACAATCATTTACCTTAGGCAAGAAGTGGGGGAGAGTTTTAAGGATTATATAAATCGTTTTATCAATTCTAAGAATGACATGGAAAGTTGTGAAGATAAAGTGGCGTTGGTTGTTTTCTAAATGGGACTACTGCCCGGAATAATGAAGAATAACACAACGAATAGGCAAGTAATGACATTTGGGACATTGTTTAATCAAGTAGATAAAATAATTATGGCGAAGGAGACACAAGCATCGAAAAATATTATTTTGCATAGTTTGAACAAAACTAATTTCGTCAAAATTCGATGGTAGCATGTAACCATTCGAATACGAAAAGTTTTGTCCGACCTCGAGCACTAGTTGAAACAATAATTTAAACACCAAAAATTTAGAAATAGTACTCAATGTTATAGCTGACCCATGTCAAGGAAATGGGTCCGACCATCATATTTTGCTGAGTTAACAGAGTGTGCAACATAAATCTTTGGGCGAACAAGTCCGCACGTACAGTTTCGTAAGCCATTTACAATTCAGACTCTGAGGGAGAATAAAAGCAATCGGTACTATAAGTATCATGATGACAATCAGTATGATACAAAGGATTGCGTGGCATTTAAAAAAAAGATATATGCCTTGATCGAAAATGGAAAGCTCACAACATTTCTGAAGAATAATTGTTTGGTTACTTCAAAGAATAAACTATTGTAAAACAAAAAAACATGCTATGATGATCTCACAACCCATTGACAAAGAATCTATTTGTGTATTTTATATTTCAACAGAGTATTTAGATCTGAAGCCAAACAGAAACAGTATCCATATGGTGAAAGATCCAGTTGTGAGAGGAAAGGTTAGTGAAATATGTGCTTTCCTTGAGTTACTAACAATTTTTGAAGGAGATATTGTTACATGGACATCGAATTATTCTCGAAAAAGACACATTGTTAGCCTATAAACTCAATTGGAAGCGGGTGCTTCACCATATTTATACATAAATCCATCTTCAATACTTTGGTTTGAAGATAATGACATGAGGGACATAGTTGGTCCACATAAAGATGCAGTAGTTATTATAGCAGAAATTATTGAGGATGAAATACGAATAATTTTGATTGATACTGGTAGCTCAGCTAATATTATATTCATAACTAATACGACAAGATAAATAATCCACTAACAATATTTCAGTCAGATCGGACAGTTGTAGGGTTTAGTGGAGTAACAAGTGAAGTGGTAGGAGAATTCGAGGGGAGAGTCGAACTAGGTCGGTGACGATTTAAAAAGGTAGTGACAGTCTTGTATATTATGGTAGATGCACCAACGCATTATAATAAAATCTTTGGGAGGTCTTGGCTGTCTAGAATGCATGTTGTGGAATCAACAGTTCATCAACGCTTGAAGTATGTTGTGGGAAATAATGTTTGAACAGTCAGAAGCGGTCAAAATATGACAAGATAAGGTTATCGAACCATGTTCGGCTTAAACCAAATCAAGGGGATGAGTCAAATAAATAATATCAATCAGCGGGTTCTTCCTCGGGATCCGATCTCATAGATGGTCCGAGGGAAACCCTCGGGTTTATGATCTTACATGACCATTTTCAGGATCACGTTTACTCTCATGGAAGTTTTTTGAAAATTAGAATAAAGTTATCTCTCAAGGTAAGGGAAGAGTTAATTCAGTTTTTATCAACTAAATTACATATGTTTGCATGGCGTATAGAAGATGAGATAGGAGTTCTCGCGGATATCATCTGCTATAAGTTAGCAATCGGGAGTAATGTTCATCTGATCATCCGGAAGAGAAGATCTTTTTCCTATGAAAAATCTGAGGCAGTTGTATTTGAGAAACGTTGGAGCGACCTATCAACGCCTAGTAATAAATCATTTTAGACTCAGATTGGCAGAAATGTTGAAGTATACATTGATTAATACTAGTAAAAAATGCAAAGGATGAGAACCACTTGGCAGATCTAGAAAAAACTTTTGCTAATTGAACAAATATAAATTTGAAATTGAATCTAGAAAAATGTACATTCAGGGTCCGATCCAAAAAAAATTCTTGGGTACAAAATCAGTCAGCATCGGATGAAAGCTGATCTAGTGCAACTAAATTCTTTGAGTACTATGGCACCACCTCGAACTATTAAGAAAGTACAAATTTTGACAAGAAGATTGACAAATTTGAATAGATTCATATCACAATCCTTGGACAAATTTTCTCCGTTTTCGAAGTGTTGGGACGAGAAAATTGTTTTGACTAGACCCAATAATATTTGGAGGCGTTTCATTGAATAAAAGAATATCTTTCTTCGCGAGAAAATTTGAAAAATTCAAATTCGGGGGAGAAGTTGTATGTTTTTTAAGTGGTGTCAAGTTATATTGTGAGTACTATTTTGATGGAGAGGAAGAAATTTACCCACGACAAGTGTAGTAAATCAGCAAAAGTCATTTGGATACTGAGAAACACTATTTAAAGTTAGAAAAGTTGGGCCTCACATTAGTAATAGCTGCTCATAAAATGATACCTTATTTTCAGGCCCACTCCATTGAAAAATATGTTACAAAGTCCCGATATATTAGGAAGAATGACCAAGTGGTCGGTTGAATTGTATGATTTTGATATTGAATTCAAACTTAGGACTGCAATCAAAGCACATGCCTCAACAGCTTTCTTTGTCAAATTTCATTCTGAATGGTAAAATATGGAGTTTTATAAAGAAAATTTTGACTCAAAATTGATAGTCTGAACAGGTGGCAGTACAAGTGCATCAGGATATAGGGCAAGGGTGCAGTTGATTTTTCTGGAAGGAATTTCCATGTACCAAGCTATCCACTGCGGGTTTAAAGCATCAAACAATGAGGAAGAATATGAAGCTGATTTGGCTGGGTTTAGACAAGCTCAGATTTGTGGGGAAAAAAGTAAGGTTGGTAAGTGAATCGCAACTTCTTATAAATTGTGCATCCGGTCAATCTGAGGCAAGAAAATATCATTTAGTAAGGTATTTAAGAATGTTAAAAGCTTTAACATTGGTCTTAGAAAGCGTGAGATAGTAACATGTACATAGGGATGAAAATTTTATGGTTGATTCTTTGGCTACTGCTTCATATTCTAAGGAGTACCATTAGATTATTACACAAGAAAATTCTTCTATAACGAAGGGGTTTGGTTAGCAGAAAGGTGAGTTGAAGCTTTTCAATTTTCTACAAGCATAATAAGCGATTAGATGAGTGAAATTAACGAATTCTTGGTAAATGATGTGTTACCTATTGACAAATTAATGGCCAAGAGAATACGATTTAAGGCATATGGTTATATGGACCTCAGAGATGTCTTGTATAAAAAAGTATTTTAGTAATCCTTTGCTTTGATGTCTTTGAGAATATGAATCACAAATGATATTTTCAGAGTTACATGAGAGATAAGGATCCGCTCACTGTGGGTATAAAACTTTGATTCGAAGAATTCTTTTGGCAGAATATTATTGGCCTACAATTGCTCAAATGCCAAAGAGTTAGTCAAAGATGTGACATTTTCCAAATATTTTCTAACATAATTCACACACCAGGAGTTCATCTTCAGTTAAATTTATAAGTCATTACCATTTGATCGATGAGGCATTGACCTGGTCGGACCCTTACTGATGGCCTAAGGAGGACGATAGACAATAATTGTCACTATAGGCTATGTTTCTAAGTGGGTGGAAGTAGAAATGTTAGCAGGAACAAAAGCTAAGGATGCGATCAGGTTCTTTGTTTTTTATATTTGTTGTCATTTTGACGTTTCTAAGGAAAATAACGATGGATAGTATGCCACAATTTGACAACAAAGAAATGAAGACTTTTTATTCTGCTAAAAAAATTTAACAATACTTCACGACACCTTTCCATCCACAAGAAAATGGCCATTTCGACGTCACTAATTGGCCGGATTATCTACAAAATTTTTGTAGGCATACAAAACTATTACTCTGATGGCTACCTAAGAATCACCGTTTGTGCTAGTCTATATGATGGATGTAGTCGTTCCATCCGAAGTAATCTTCCCCTCATACCAAATAAACAAATACTCTTAAGAGACCAACGATAAAAGATAGTGTACAAAGTTAAATTTGATAGAAAAAAATAGAAGAAAAGTACAATTGAATTCTTTGCACTATCAAACCATGATGAGAAGTCGGTACGCTTTTAAAGTTAAATGACGAGAATATAAAGAAATAGACAAGATGTTGAGGAAATTATTTCTTCATACCAAAGGAAAACGTATTGGGAAGCTATAAATTAAATGAGAAGGTTCGTATACGGTAACAAAGAATGTAAAGTCGGGGCCATATCGACTCAAAGATAAAGAAGGAAGATATCTTCATCACCCGTAGAATATTGAGCACCTCAAGTTGTATTTGGAATGAATATGTAAGTTTGTAAGTTTGTACATATTTTTTAAAATTTTTGTAAGTATCGGTGACATACTCTTTCCTACCCTACTGGAATAGTAAGGTTTTAATGAGGTGCCCTCACAGTCGACTTATATATAAAATATTTATTTTTGCTATCCTAAAATAACTCCAAATTTTTTATCTTCTTGGACCGGAAGGGTCTTCCACCAAAAGTTGGTCTAAGCTTTTTGTCTTCCAATATATGTTGGTCTACAATTTTTTTCTATTTGGACTGGAAGGGTCTTCCACCAAAAGTTGGTCTAAGCTTTTTGTCTTCCAATATATGTTGGTCTACAATTTTTTTCTATTTGGACTGGAAGGATCTTCCAACGAATGTTGTTCTATAATTTTATCTTGGACCGGAAGGATCTTGCAATGAATGTTGGTCTAAATTTTTTATCTTCTTGGACCGGAAGGGTCTTCCAACGAATGTGGGTCTATAATTATTATCTTTTTGGACCAGAAGGGTCTTCCAACGAATGTTGGTCTACAAGTTAAAAATATTTTATAAAAATTAAGTATAATAGTATTTACATATGGAAACGTTTGAAGGAAAAATTAAAAATATTTTATAAAATTAAGTATAATAGTATTTTCATATGAAAAAGTTTAGAGGATAAAGTTAAAAGTCTTTTATAACAAGTAAGTATAATAGCATCTTTATCTGAAAACATTTGGAGGAGAAAGTTAAAAATCTTTTATAAGAGTTTAAGTATAATAATATGTTCATATGAAAAAGTTTGGAGGAGAAATTAAAAATATTATATAAAAATTAAGTATAATACTATTTTCTTCTGAAAACGTTTGGATGAGAAAGTTGAAAATCTTTTATAAAACAAAATAAGTATAATAGTATTTTCACATGAAAATGTTTGGAGCAGAAAGTTGAAAATCGTTTATAAAAAGTAAAGTATAATAGTATTTTCGTACGAAATTTTTTGGAGATTCTTTAGAACCTTTTATAAAAGTTAAGCATAATAACATTTTTCATATTGAAAAGTTTGGGGGAGAATATAAGGACTTAACAAAAAATATGACTATAGCATGATGTGTTGACAAGTTTTACATAAAAACGGTGAAAATAAGAACTAAGTAACACACCCCAACCTAAAGGAGGAACTAGTCTATCATTCTGAGTCCCTAGTTGATTCCTCATTTACTAAGGAAATTCCCACCGGACGATGTTATCTATGCCATGCTCTCAAATACTTCCTAGCTTTAAGTTTGGAAAGCGCTCATGCATTTCTAATACAAAATTCGAGTTGATGTTTGCATCCTCCTTTTTTAAGTGGGAGACACAATCATTGACGTACTCTTCAAGACAAATATTCTTGTAATTATCAGAGTCTTTTCTAATACAACCGTGAGTCTCTTAATCTCTTTGACAACATTCTCAAAATATGTTTTAATTTTATTACAAGAATCAAATATAACATCAGTGAGGGTGTTTCGTTCAATATCTTTATGGATAAATCTCTCCCGCTCATTGTTGAACTCTTTTTTTTCCTTGGTTATTTGAGTTTCAAGTGCCTCAATCTTCGTTAAATGCTCATCAGAATTTTTCTTCTCACGAGGAATTTCTTCATCTAGCCTTTTCACATCCACTCTCTTTCGGATGGCTTCATTTTTATAGCGATCCTTCAAATTGGCTTTTCTTTTGAGGAGAACATCAACATGAAGTAATTTATTAATCTCAATTTCCATGAAATCGTTCTCATAAACATCAAAATAAGTCGAGGAAAGAAACATTTTTCACATATCATGGAAGTTCTTATTGGTTCCCTTGACCAGTGATATGTCTTTTTGAGAAACAGAGTCCTCAGAAGAGTCTGAATCGACAACAAAAATGTTTGTTCATAGGAGGCAAGTTCAAATATTTCGTGTTGTCATCCGTTTGCTCACTAACATTATTCTTCTTGTCTTTTTCTTTGGCAGAAAGTCTGTTTGATGGCCTCACAACACCATCTTTCCCAGCAAGTTTCACCTCAACCACAACTTCAGCTTCAACATCAACTCCTTAAATTCAGTTTCCAAACCAACATCACTATAAGTATGTTCCTCTTCTCCCTCGTCCTTTTAAGGGTCCCAATGACTTGGAGCCATGGCCATAGTAGGGAGGTAAATAAGGTTCTCTACGCGCTCCAATCGCCTAAGTATTTTATAGATTTCACCTGGGTCAGATCAGTCCTCTAAAGATGACTTTTGGCCAAATTTGAAGGAGTAAAACATCTATGGAATTGATGGTTATAAGTACTGCTGGCCCAATAACTCAAGTGGGAAAAAATTCGATTTGCTGATTGAACATGGTCCAAAAACGGTTTGGTTATCCCCTTCATAGTTGTTCCGGAAGAAATTTTATTATTAAAACAAATGATTTGAGTAAGTAAGATAAAGCAAGGATGAAAACAAGTACCTCAACTAGTCTACTTTAGCATAAGCCGATGGGGATCCCAACATAATGCTTTAAGTCGGTCTCTCATAATCCAAAGACAAAAATGAATGTTTGCTTCCAGTTCTTGTCACCTTCTAAGAGATTCTTTACAATCTAATATTTTCTCCCAATAGTTAGTGAATAGAAGGGAAACTGAGAGTTCTTAGCCACACATGTCAACCTAACAAGATCTTCCATGGAATATTTGATCTAAGCGATCCGAGAAGCCATGATGCACACCACGAGTGTGAACCATATGTTGGGGCCTCTTTAAGTAGACCTTTATTATGGTGTTTAGGTAAACAGGATTATCAAGAGATTTTATCTGAGTTACATGATGGTGAGGGTTCAGCTTACCGTGGGTTCAATTCGTTGTACATATTGTTTTGTTGGTAGGTTATTATTGACCTTCGATTATGAGTGATGCTAAAGTTTTAATACGAACATCTTCCATTCACAAACTTGCGATACCACTTACTTATATATCCAAAGCTATTCTTTTTTTTATATATGAGGATTAAATTTGGTGGGGCTATTACCTATGGCTTATGGAGGACATCGAATGATTATTTTGACAACTTATTATTTTTCGAAATGAATTGAGGTTGAACCATTATCTGGTTGAAGATCCAAGCATGCTATTAAATTTATTGTGAATAATATTTATTGTAGCTTTGGAGTTTCTCGAAAAATTACTACAAATAACGGCCTTCAATTTAACAATAGAGAAATGGATTTTTTTTTTCCAATTTGAGGGGTATTACATAATGTTTTCCCATGCCTTTATACCTCAAGCAAACAGTTTAGTAGAAGTAACTAATAGGTCTATTTTGGAACACTTAATGAAAAATTTAACAGGTGATGTGGGGAAATGCCCTAATCATTTGCAAGATGTGTTATGGGCTTATCAAATGACTCCTAGAGAAGCTACTCAAGAAAATCCTTTTGTGTTGGTATGTGGTATGAATGTTGTAATCCCTCGAAAATTTAATTTACCTTTCGAATAAAGTACTCCATTATCTTGAGGAGCCAAATAAAGAAGCAAGAAAGACAGACCTCGAGTTGACCAAAGATAAGAGAGTTCGAGCGCATTTGAATTCGACTCATAATCAAACTTTGATGAGTAGCCATTATAATTCGAAGGTAAAACGAAGGGATTTTAATGTGGATGATAAAGTTTTGAGGAAAGTATTTCTCCATAAAAAGGATAAGCAGATTGGAAAGATGCCACTGAATTGGGAAGGTCCCTATATGGTAGTCGAGTGAGTAAAGTCGGGTACATATCGCCACCACGATAAAAAAGGTAGACTCTTACAACATCCTTGGAATATAGAACATTTAAAAATATATTAGGACTGAGTTTTTCTTTTGTCAAATGTTTTATATGATTTTTTTGGATAAGTGGCATACTCTTTCCTATCCTGTTTGACCATGAAAGTACTCAACTAAATTAGGTTCAATAGGGACTCGAAGACCCTGGTTCATAATCTTCGTGTATATAACCAATTAATTATCACAAACAGACAAAAGTGAATCTCTAACTTCAGGAAACCGAATTGTGATACAGTTTGGAACCCCCCTGATCCTTTAATTTAACCTCTTCGTACGGATAAAAATACTTGTACTTTATCTTGTGAAGTGCTACCAAATGTTTGGCTTTGCCACATGGAGATTGCTTCTCAAGATGGCTTCATTAAATAAAGATTACTTCCGAAGATGGCTTCTATGTTCGAGGGAAATTCAACATGACCCTTCATTTTCTTTTTCTTCGTGGGAGCTTCTTTTTGGTGAACAGGAAAGTTGGTCATAATATCGAGAGGAGAAGACTGCCGAGTCGGACCAGAAGGTTCGATAGGATGAATCAGTGAAGGGATAGCTTGAATAGGTTGAGCTTCAACATAAATTATACCTTCTCCTTCTTAATTATCATCCAACTGGTCAATTAAGTGTTTTCTTGCATTTTTTGAATGGATTTTTAAGGGCATACCAGCAACCTTTCTTGTTTGAACAATTTTTTAGGAATTTTTCTTAGGTGTAACCTCGGGGTGCGGTTTGAGGAGTACCTTGTCGTGTGATATGAGGATTAGGAACAAAAGACGTGAGCTTTATCTTTGTGGATCGTTTAACTAGCCAATGAGATTTCTTCTTCTTCGACCGATCTCTTTTAGCTCTTTTAGGAATTTGGTATTTGTCACCCATCGGGAGAAACAAAGAAGTCTTGTGAATATATTTGGAAGGACCAAAGTCACTCTTGTCGTACCTCGAACAATCTTGACCGGGTGGGTGGGGTAGATAGTAAGTGGCGCAGATGGAATATTATTACCTAAGGATAAAGTCACTGACCATAAAACGTTGTTTGGAGAGTTTTTAAAGGCCTGGGTATTTCTTATATACTGACAACATTTCTTTCTTCATCTTTGTTTGTAATATTGAACCACTCCCAAAAGTTTCTATCTTTCAAGACCTTTGGATTCCCAAGGCATGAAAGGTCAAAGAAGATGTTTAGCTGGACAAACTGTTTGTCTCTCTAAAACAAAACTCTATTTATCTATCTAGAGTTGGCAAATATGTGTAACCTTTATATTGTTAGTAGATTCGAGTATTTATAGAGAGAGTGTGGGTTTCTAAGGGATACAGGACCCAAATAAGTTAAAGGGTTTTCTTAGATAATGGATATTTTACTTGTGATTTGATACACACGTGTATCGAGAAGTGTAAAGGTCTTCTAACACGTCTTTTCTTCTATAAATTATTTTGGAAGGCATTCGTGCACGCATCAAGAAGCAGTTGACACATGGAATCTAGTGACACAATCAGTCTAAAATTTTCTGACACATAGACAATGTGTAGCACGTACGCCACCTGGAACAAATGATGGGTGAACATGAGGTCATCGTTACCAATGATGAAGTCACAAGTCTGAAAAATCATTGGTTCCAAAGTAATTTGATACAGAATCTGTGGAAGAATTGTTTGAGGAGAATTTGTGAAAGAGCTCCCCAATAAGGGCCAATAGAAAAATAATATGATGAATAGCCTGTGGAAGAGATATCTGAGGCGATTCATGAGGGAGAAAAATCGGGTTCTATAAATCAGTCCTTGTTCAAATATCTTCACAAAGAGTGGGGTGAGGGAGGGGGGGGGGGGGGCTAATGATAAGGAGAAGAAATATTGTGGTGAATAAGAAAAAATAAGTAAATAATAGAATTGATTTGGTGTAAGAAAGTATTATGGCTAAAACTAGACAAGTATGTAAAGATACGGGGGTCATATGTAATAATCAATATGTATGGTTAGAGTTAGTAAAATAATAGGACCTAAAGACAAATAGAAGATGGTGTAAATTTGTAAATCAAGGATGTACCTCTTGTACTATATAAAGGACAATTTCTTTTGGAGAAAAGGGTCCAATCAGTGGTCAATCATTACAAGTTTATTCTTTTTGTCTCTTTCTCTCTCTAATCATTCTGTTTCTCTATCTAAAAACATTCTCATACAAATATTGGTGTGACAGATACTCTCATACGAACATTGTCGTGACAGGTAGCTTCACTAAGAAATCTTTGAAACTCATCACACTTAACGTGGAAGACAATAGATAATAACTTAATTATTTAATGGTGTCAAAGTTTCGTCGGAATAAAAAAAGACTTTATACAAATAATCTAAGGCACTATTTGAATGGATGAAATTAAACCATATAGAACATGTATCTTTTGAGCATCCCGCCACATTCGAGACATTGACTATAGCAAAAAAAACAAGAAGAAAAAAGATTAAGAAAGATATAATGAAGTTTAAACAAGAAAACAAATATGCTAAGGTTGGCAAGCCGTGAAAACATGGATATTTTCTTTTCGGTCCACCTGAAAATAGAAAGTCAAACATGATGACAGTTACGGCTAATTTCATGGATTACTCATTTTTAGCACTCGAAACGTCAAATTTCCCATGCAAATGCATGGGATTGCCATTTAATTATTAAAGAATAAGACAAATCAGTAACAAGTTAGCTATTGGATCCAATTTTTTTCTAGATTGTTTCCGGATTCAAGAAATTATAAGATGATAAGAGCAATGGAATACAAATAAGGTATAAACCCTAACGGGATATGTCCTTATAAGGATGAAATACCAATCTAATTGTATTGTTATAATAAGTTTGTAGTTCAATATTCAAACAAAAATAAGAGGTTGGTTAAGTCTAATCATGTAAATATAAATATAAGTCTAATCATGTAAATATTAAATTCATGTATATTAAATAAAGAGTTTATAATTTTCAAAATAGTATAGATCGCATCAAAATAAACTATATGTTAGCAGATCCTCTAACCAAGAGCTGGTTGCCCACAACAATTAAAGACACACTAGCAATATGAGCATTGTTCGTTTTGGACGATTATTAGTTTAAATCCAAGCTTGTATTCAATTCTATAAAACAAATTGCATTATTCTCATCAATTTAGTTTATTGATTCATATATATATATATATATGTTATTTATTTATTTCAAGCGCTCATATTCGTTTATAAATTGATCTTCGATTATATATGACCAATTTAGAATATATAAGTACGAATTTTTGTCATATTATTCTTATGTTATGCACCATGATAGGTCGTTATTTTTATTATTTCAATATTACGTTAACTAATGCATGAACTTATGTTTATATAAATGAATATAACTTTATTCGTCTCATATTTATGTACACGAGTTTACAATTTATTCTCATGGATAAACTAATTATAATGTTTATTTAGTAGATGCAAAATATATAGTAACATATGATTATCAAAGTGTGATATTGTTAATTTTTAAAAGTTATGATTTATTGTCACATGTTTAATGATACATTTGACTATCATTATTATTAGTCTCATTAGAAGTTTCTTTCTAAAATTTATTAAAATACCAAGTAAAGGTCTCTTGCAAAATTTATGAAAAATATCTAAAATTTTAAAATTTTAAAAATTTTATAACTCAATAAAGGATTTTTTATATATAATTAAAAAGTATGAAGTAACTTATAATACCGAAATATTCTTAAACATACATTATAAAAAACAAACGACTTTAATGAAACTAAGGATATTTGTAAAAAAGTAAAGGTGGAGACGATTCTACCGAAGAAGATTTAAGACCTGGTTCTGTTTTGGGTCCTACAGAGGAAATTCAACCACTTCATACCTACAAAGATGACCGAGGGTCTGGTGTTTCAAGGCCTTTAAATTATCACTTGGAAGAGAAACATAATCTTGACAGTTATCAATTGGCAAGGGATAGATCACAAAGACCAAACAAACAGTCGTAAATGCATAGTTTTACTGATGTAATTGGTTGTGCTTTGTTGGTTGAAATTAAGGAATACATTCTTGAACCCAAGATATATCACGATGTTATAATTTACATGATAGAAGAATTTTATAACTGTTAAAGAGGAACTATGATCTCTAAAAAAGGTGGATACATAAATTCTTATAATGCAGTCGAAGGGTCAAAAGTTGGTTGAGAGTAGATGGATACTCAAGATAAATCCATGTATCTCTCGCGTTGAGTTACCCGGATAAAACGTTAGGCTAAGGTTTTTTTTCTAAAAAGAGGATATCAATTTCAATGAGATAATCTCGCGGATTGTGAAATAAACCTCCATCGGGGTTTTGCTGTCAACTGTTGCTAGATTTTATATTGAGTTAGATCAAATAGATTTCACTACTGTGTTTTCATGCATGATGAATTTGAAGATATAATTTATAGGTGCAGCTGATAGTGTTCTAAAAAGAAAGGAGAATGGTGTATGTTTGTTGAAGAGACCCCTCCATAGCCTGAAATAATCGTCAGGGCCATGGAATAAAAATTTTAATTTTTTATGACATCTATCAAATATGTTTGTAACTGCTATGACAAATGTGTCTTTTTGAATAAGGAGACATACATGGAGAGAAAGTCATATTACTATTGCATGTTGATGAGATAGTAGTAGCCGGAAGAGATATGGGGAAGATTGAAATGGTAAGACTCAACTGAAATGAGAGTTTGAATTAACGGATCTGACAGAAGCGAAAATGTGACTTGGTATTGAGATCAAGAAGAACATGGCGAATGTGTATTTATTCTTATTTCAGCAATAATGTATATAGAAGATCCTAAGGAAGTTCACTATGTGTGGAGTAAAAGTATATGGAACTCTCATTCGTTCACAATTCAAACTCAGTGTCACTCAAGCACTAACCGAATTAACATATAAGAAGTATATGTTGTAGATACTCTATGCCAAACAATCTTAGTGTTAAACCCTAAAATGATAATAAAGTTATGAAATATTTTACTTTTGGATAAACCTCAAACTATTTTCTTTCTAACAAAAAGTATGAATCAAAGAAACAAAAGATTATATCATCCATCTATTATTATATGTTTCTAGACATATAATTCATTGTCTTCCATGTTTGTTGGGATCTCTAAACTTGAATATTTAAGTGAATTTAATATCTATATTTGCAGATTTCAATAAAGTTAGTCATTAATTTCTCAACAACCAAAAACTCTTTTTAGTAAAATCGATAAATCCAAAAACTTCCAGAAGTCAAACATATTATATTATAATTTCTAAAAATAAAGTATAAAAAACAATCAGTAAAAAAATACAAATATATTTATTAAAAATATAAAATACGGTTTAAATATAAAATCTAAAATAAATAAATTGAAATATAAGAACCCAACCATACAACACAAATATTTTGATATTTTCTCAACTAAATATTTATTTTAATGTAGATAGTATCCCCACAAATAAAATCTTATCGCAAATAATTATTTGGCATTCTTAATTTTAATCATTCCAATTAAAGTATGAAATTGATTTTTAATTAGATAATACAAATGTTGGAGTTTTTCGTCAATTTAGATTTTATTTTTTTTACAAATTTTGAAAGATCGTCATTCATGAGCTAAAGGGACCGCATGGAGAACGAAGCAGCCACTGATAATTTATTTGTTGTTGAGATTAATCAACCAATCGAATCCGTCCCCTATACTAATTGCAACCCGTGGATGTCGACCGTGGCACGTTTTGCTTTGGATAATCCAATCACAATAATAAATTTTACTGGCAGATGGGATGTGTTTGCATATGAATAACGATCGCCTCAAATTCTTCGAAAGAGACAGGTCGCTGCTACGATCGCCCTACACCGTCCGTTTTTAGTGCAATCAATCTTAGAGTGGGGAGAGGAAAAATGATAGCGCCGATATATGAGATAGAACGGATGGGCGACAAACACAAATAGAAGAGGACGAAGCAAGGATATATAAACCCTAACTCTAAGTTAGAGTATAAGAGACTAAAAGAAAATTGTCAATTTCTATTCATCAAAGTCTGACGGTAAAATAAGGTATAAGATACTTTATATAGCACTACCCAAAACCCTAATTCCAAATCAGGAAAATTACATAAATGTTTAAAATAAAATAAATTAATAAAATTAACGCTAAAATATTAAAACTGGTTTTCGGAGGCTTTGTAGGTCGAATTTGGGTTTCAAACTTTGTGATACATTCACAATTTTTAAATCTGACGGGCTCGTCGAAATCTTCGATTTGAGTACTTGTTTGACCCAATTCCGATACCTGGGCGAGAAACCAGTCCGTTCGCAGTCTTCGATACATCATCCTTCCCCGGTTGGGAAGAATTCGACCTCGAATTCGGAACACTGAAACATTGACAGAACTGCAAAAACATTGGTGTGTTCACCGCTGATTTCAACCGGTACCAGCACAAGGGTGTGAGATGTGAGAATCTGAATGTTGCAACTCTTGTCAAGAAGTGGTTTCTCAGCTTTGTTCATTTGTGTCATGCCATCGGCATTACTGTCGTCAACGATAACAAGATATGTTCCACCCACTTGTTTAATATCAACATTTTCAACCCATTTACTAAGTACAATAGCACTCTTGCGCGTGTAAAGAGTTATTGTCTTTCCAGTTCCAGACTGTGCTTGTTGTATCACATCAAAACCCTTACAAAAAGAAACAATTCCTCTTTGTTGAATAGTAGATGACTTCTCAAGTTCTGCAGAGTATATTTTTACCAGCAGACTCAAAACATTGCAATCTTCTACTTTTAACTTTTTATTGTTTCTGATTTTTCCCCAACCATCACCCAAAACTCCTCTAGGTTCTATTACAAAACCTAACCTTTTATGCATTAAAACACTAATATTTTCTTTTAGCAATCTCTTCATAATATCAAATTCAAAAATATCATCTTGTATTTTCACGACACGATAATATGCATCCACAGAGAACCGAAACAAGGGTTCCATTGTTGGATAACCAAAAATACCTGGAAGGCGCATCTCCACGATAAAAGCTATTGCTTCAGAGCCCTTCTTCAACAAAATCTCTGGAATGATGTAGTATGGTAGACTGAAGTCTAAGACAATTTCTTGATCTACACGTTTCTCCTTAACATTAATTAGATCTTCATTATCCCATTCTTTAACATCAACGCTCTTCTCTTCAATCTCATCGTCGTAGACATCATAAATTGGATCTTCCAATTCCGACCAAGTTTCATCAGAAATTTCACCCTGGTAGTCAGCCTCATACTCAGCAAAACGTGGATGGTCGAGTATCGGCGAACCCTCCATGTCACCAACAGCTACTTGATGGATCTTCTTCCCCTTTGGTTTTTCCAAATTGTAGCTATGGCTGTGGTTGGATCCTATGAAAAAAACTTTCGCCTTTGAATTTATGGTTGGATTTTGAAATCCGGTGGTGGTCAACCTTTCAATATCATCTATCCCTTTCTTCATTTGATGTCGCAGCGAATTCATCCATTCATCTATATGCAACCGGAACTGATCGAATTCATCACGGTCGACCAATTTTGCGATCGGAAGAGTGGACTTCCCTCGCAAGGATCGCTTTGGAGGCGTACCTTTGTTACCCACGCTGTAGGAACTCTGGCTCTGATACCAATATGATAGTACTGATATATGAGATAGAACGGATGGGCGACAATCACAAATAGAAAAAGACCAAACAAGGTTATATAAACCCTAACCCTAAGTTAGAGTATAAGAGACTAAAAGAAAATTCTCAATTTCTATTCATCAAAGTCTAACGGTAAAATAAGGTATAAGATGTTTTATATAGCACTACCCAAAACCCTAATTTCAAATAAGAAAAATTACATAAATGTTTTAAAATAAAATAAATAAATAAAATTAACGCTAAAATATTAAAACTGGTTTTTGGGGCTTTGTAGGTCGAATTTGGGTATCAGACTTTGTGACATACTCACAGTTTTTAAATCTGAGGGGCTCGTCGAAATCTTCGATTTGAGTACCTGTTTGACCCAATTCCGATACCTTAGAGAGAAACCAGTCTGTTCGCGGTCTTCACTACATAAAAAAACATTAAAATTCTATGATACTACCTTGCTTTATAAAATTAAAGAAAATATGGGAAAACAATTTTATTTTTATTTTTTTTGTACGGTCTGGATACTATAACCTTTGGCTGGTAAATCTAGAATGAGTTTGGTTTTAATAATAATAAACCCAAAAGAGGAACTGAAATATAAATATATAATATGAAATTGTAATACTTGATTTGCTAAAAAGAATATCTACACCTTAGTTAATGGGTTTAATAGAGAATTATTGTTAATTAAAGTAATCGGTGTAGTTGGAGTAGTTTAACCAGTTTACTAGTTCATTTAATAGTTATGTAGAAATAATAATACTTTGTTTTTTACTCTATTTGTTTTATGCATACTTTTCAAAAACATAATACGAGATGAGAGTGAATGATTTTTAAAATACACTATTAATTTTTTAACGTGATAAAGGAGGGAAATAATCTAGGTTGTTTCGAGATTCAAAAAATTAAAATATGATACAAACAATAGAAGGTAAAATAAAAAGTTCTCTAGATTAGGTCTATTTTTAAAATTTTAATTTAATTGTCGAGTATAGCTTTTGTGTGGTACGCGGAAAGATTTCAAAAATAAAGAGACACCACTTGTCGTGTTTATTACCGGTGCAATAACATTTTTGAAAGCCTCTTAGATGAAGATATATGGGATGAAGAATTAATATCAAATTATATCATTGGTCGATATATTTGCAATGGCCGATGTGAATGTCAAGAAATTTCTAGGTGATGTAGAAGAGTACTATAGGTTTTTAAACATTATTTATAGTCTACTAATGATGGACTTGCAAAGAAAGAATTTCAATATATATTTTATACCATTGATGAAGCATAATATATCTCAAGAATGACGAAGCTCCGTGGAAAAAAATCTTTTTATTTTCTGTTAGAAAATCAGAATATATCTCAAGAATGACGAAGCTCTGTGGAAAGAATTCTTTCTGTTTTCTGTTAGAAAATCAAGTTACGTATAGGTAGTGAAATGTATCTATACAGGTTTTCAAAGCTTTTTTGGGGCTGCGTTGGTACTTATTTGGTCAAATTCGATGCATATAAGTATATGTTTTTTTTTACTTTATTTCTAGACGATATTCATGGGATAGTACAACTATAACTAATATTGTTTGTAGTAATGATGCTGAGATGTGTACAAGTGACATATTTCTCTTCATTGAGCAAGTAAAATTACCACTTGTTTTGACAAATGATGCATGTCGTGATTGAGCATCTTGGGGATATTAAGAAGACTCTAATTTGTGCAAAATACTAGAAGATAAAGTTAAGATATTCCTTACCATTAAGAATTCGATGGCTTCTTTTGATATGGCGGTTATTCACGATATAAAGAACTTAAGAGGCAAATCACATTCAGTTGGTTTGAGTAGTGTGTATGTAATCGAAGGCGGTATTGACTGGAATTGGAAACGAAAATCACTCGTGACCCTAGCATTGATTGTTCTTACAAGTGTAAAAGTTATACTGACTGTTTTTTCAAAAAGAGTCAGGAAGTACAAATATAGTGTAACTACTGCTAATCGTTTTGTTAGAAGTTTTAAAATGCGCATTGTCACTTACAGCATTGATTATGACTATTGTAATGGTGCTTTTGAGTAGTTTTGCAGGAGTATATATCGAGAAAATTATGAAATCTAGTAACACTTATGTCCAAGATGAGCATCGATGATTTCTTTCATCCTCATCTTGAAGGCGGGATGAAGAATCGTTAACTAACTAACCAACTAATTAGTTGTAATTCTTGATTAGTTAGTTAGTGCAGTTAGAGTAGTTAGTAAAAATGTAATCATATAATAACAAGTTCACTAATGCATTTTATAGTTATGTAGAAATAATCATACTCCGTCTTCAACTCTTTTTTATTATTCTTTATATTCAAGAACACAATAATTAAGACGGTGCCATCCAATTGCTTTGAAAGAAAGAGGAAAAAGTTGGTACGGGCATCTGATTGTTTAGTTTGGTTCAAATCTATTTTTTATGTTAGGAAAAATCCTCACTAAGTTATGTCAAAATGATAACTCAATTTATTTGGAAATAAAAATGGTATATTTGAAATACAGTATCTATTTTTACTATCTTTTAAGATATATTTATACAATATTTTCTACCATGATATCCACTAGTCAATTACATAACTCCTTATGACAATGTGTCTTAGTGGTATTTGTGAAGAATATGTGACCGGTGAAGTTTCAAGGCAACACTGAGCTGCTTGAAACTTCAACCTCATCTTTAATGGCTGTTGTGTTTAAGTGTGGACAAGAGGTAGAAGGGAGAGAAGGTGATTTAGGGTTTCTTCAGACAACCCTCAATTGTGTCGAATCAGTTTCAAGCGTGTTAAATGACTTGGGCCTCCATTCGGGTCGATCTACTTACTCACTTAAGCCCATGTCGAGTCCAGCATGCCTATGGACTATATCACACGATATGATGTTATTATGGACCAGTCACTATTATTAAACAACCCATTAAATAAAGAGAAGTAACAACCCTTGTAACAAACTCCCACTAGCTGAAAAACAAACTAACAACTTAGATTCCATCTACTACTATAAATGTGTACTATTGGCTACAATTCATTTTTAAGAGAATCAATATACATATCTAAATCCTTTCTTCTCTCTTCTATCTTCGACTTGGTATCAGAGCATCCAAGGCCTTCAATGGCAAATCCTGAGTCACCTACACTAAGCAATGAGTCACTAGGCTCAGTTCTTCCTGACTGCTTCTCCACTGCAACCAAGAATGTTCACCTGCAAACAATCAACAACAACAACAATCAAATAAGACTTGACAAAAATAATTATCTACTATGGAGAACAATGGTTCTACCTATTGTCAAAGGGAACAAACTAGGAGGCTTTATCACAGGGGACAAGCCTTGTCCTCCTAAGTTTACTAATGACCCTGAAGGAAACATGATTGAAACTACTGACTATGAAGACTGGATCGCTAAGGATCAGCTTCTACTTGGATGACTGTATTCTACTATGACTTCTGAGATGGCTACTCAACTTATTCAAGAAGGTACTTCTAAGGAGTTATGGGATGCTGCTAGCAAACTTTCTGGCTCACAAACAAGAGCCAGAATCACCTACTACAAGTCAGAATTTCAGAGGACACGAAAAGGTACCTCTACCATGAATGATTATCTAAGTAAAATGAAGAGTATAGCTTATAATCTTGTGTTGGCTGGTTGTGGTGTGTCTGTTGATGATCTTGTGACTCAAGTCCTTGCTGGTTTGGACTCTGAGTACACTCATATTGTTGTGAGTCTAGCAGATAAGGAGTCAGTTGGTTGGCTAGATCTACAAACTAGTCTACTCACATTTGAGAGCAGACTAGATCAACTTTTGAGCCTACAAAACAATGTATCTAATCTAAATTTAGCCTCTGCTAACTTCACTCAAAAGGCAGAATATAAACCACAAAAAAACAGCAACAATCAAAGAGGTTCTTATGGACAATACAGGGGTGCTTACAGAAACAATAGAGGAAGAAGTAATTACTCTAACAATGGAAGAGGAAGGAACAATTTCTTTAGAATGAGAGGGGGACGTTTCTCCCAAAACAAACCTACTTGCCAAATATGCAATAGGTTTGGACATTCAGCTCCAGTCTGTTACTATAGAGACGATCCATCTGTTATGGGATTTACCTCATCTGAACAACCTAAAGGAGATGGAGACCATTCTGCTTATCTAACTACTCAAGACTCAACTGGAGACTCTGGTTGGTATGCTGACTCTGGTGCTAGTCACCATGTAACTAGGAATTCAGCTGTGTTGACTCAGAAGACTGAGTATGCAGGTAACAAAGGTATCATGGTTGGTAGTGGTCACAGGTTGCCAATACAATATATTGGGAATTCTAGTTTGCAATCCTTCACTAAAACACCTATTTACCTAAAAAATGTTATACGTGTACCTAAAATAAACAAGAACTTGTTATCTGTCTCACAACTTACTAATCATAACAGGGTTTTTGTTGAATTTCATGATGTTTTTTGTCTTGCGAAGGATAAGGTGTCAGGGACAGTGCTTCTCAAAGGGACTACTGAGAATGGGCTGTACAAAATGGAGAGTTTTCCTAAGTCACAAGCATTGGAGGATCATTCTATCTTTACAAAGGCTAGTTCTCAAGTCTCTGATGTATTTTCTTCTACTGCTTTGTCTGTTGGTCTTTATAATTCCCTAAAATATGGATGGCATAGGAAGCTTGGCCATCCATCACAGTATGTTCTAAACACTGTTCTTAGGGCTTGTAATCTTTCTTCTGTTTTAAAAGATGAGTGTAGTTTTTGTGAAGCCTGTCAGCTTGGTAAATCTCATACTTTACTTTATCCTGTGTCTCACTCTTGTGCTACCACTGTGTTAGACCTCATACATACAGATGTATGGGGTCCTTCTCCTATTCCTTCCACTCAAGGTCACAGATACTATGTTATTTTCCTAGATGATCACACTAGATTTACTTGGTTCTATCCTATCAAGCATAAAAGTCAGGTTGTTGGTGTGTTCAAAGTGTTCAAATGTCTAGTTGAGAAACAGTTTGATAAGTCTATAAAGGTTGTTCAGTGTGATGGTGGAGGGGAATACTTACCCTTATCTACTATGGCTCAAGAACATGGGTTTATTCTGAGAAAGTCCTGTCCTTATACGTCAGCTCAGAATGGCAGAGCTGAACGTAAACATCGACATCTTGTAGAGACATGACTGACTCTCTTAGCACAAGCCAGTCTGCCCTACAAGTTTTGGGTTCAAGCATTTGAAACTGCTGTCTATCTTATAAATAGACTTCCTACACCAATCCTGTCTAACAAATCACCATTTGAACTACTGTTTCACAAAGTTCCAAACTATCTAGTCCTGAAAACTTTTCGATGTGCCTGTTTCCCTTGTCTCAGGTCAGATCAGACCCATAAATTTCAGTTTCATACTACAAAATGCGTTTTTCTCGGGTTTAGTCAGTCTCACAAAGGCTACATTTGTCTAAGTTCTATGGGCAAAGTCTATATATCTCGAAATGTGGTGTTTAATGAGGCAGATTTCCCTTTTCAAGGGGATTTCCTACACAATTCACACTCTGAGTCTCCTAACAGTTTTCCCCTAGAGTTGTGGCTTCCCCGTTTACCTACAGGGCTTGTGACTAATGACAACTCTTCTACATCTACTACCTCTCTTGGTGTCTCTCATGAAGTCAGTTCCCTACAACAGTCTCCCTCACAAGGTAATGATCTAAATTCATCTAATCCTGGTATTGATGCTTGTCCTCTTTCTAACACTAGTACTAATCCTATCTCACCACATACTCAGACAAACTCTTCTCCCTATACTAAAACCTTTAGCCCTAGTTTATCTACTCACAAAAATTCCTCAAACACTGCACTAAACCCTGACTATTCTAATCCTAAAATCTCTATCTGTCTGCCATTTTCTTCACCTGATTCTTCTCTCAATCCACTGCATGTCTCCCACACTCATCCTATGCAAACTAGATCTCAAGATGGGACTCGTATACCTAAAGTACCTTATGTGGGCTCCTTAACTACTACTGACCTATCTACCATGGAACCTACAACTTATTATAAGGCTGTTCTTAGTCCACACTGGGTCACTGCTATGGAGGCTGAATATCAGGCCCTTATGTCTAATAATACTTGGTCTTTGGTTCCGTGGAATTCTAATCAGAATGTTGTAGGTTGTAAATAGGTTTACAAGGTGAAACATCACATGGATGGTTCTGTTCAGAGGTACAATGCCAGACTTGTTGCCAAGGGGATTCATCAAACCCCTGGGATTGATTTTTATGAAACATTCAGTCCTGTGATCAAACCATCTACAGTCAGACTTGTTCTTACTTTGGCAGTATCTAAAGAATGGGAGGTCAGACAGCTAGACATTAACAATGCATTCCTAAATGGTTTTCTTACTGAGGATGTCTATATGGCTCAACCAGAAGGGTTTCAGGATCCTGCACAGCCTACACATGTGTGTAAGCTCCACAAGGCCCTGTATGGTCTCAAACAGGCTCCAAGAGCCTGGTATTCTAGGTTGAAGGATACACTATTTCAGTGGGGCTTCAGAAATTCTCAGGCTGACTGTTCTTTGTTCTATTTCGTCTCTAAAGCTACTGTGATTCTAGTTTTGGTCTACGTTGATGACATTCTTGTCACAGGAACACAAACAGAGTGTTTGCAGGGTTTTGTTCACAAACTTAATGCTATGTTCCCACTCAAAGACATGGGGTCACTCCATCTATTCCTTGGAATAGAGGTTCATCGTGACCCCACAGACATGTATCTAACTCAACACCAGTATATAAAAAACTTACTGATTTCGCAGGGTCTTTCTCAGGCTAAGCCATGTCCGACTTACATTGCTGCTGGTGTCCACCTCTCAAGCACCTCAGGGACTCCTCTTGCTGATCCTACATCATACAGAAGTTTATTAGGTGCTTTACAATATCTAACACACACCCGACCTGATATTGCCTTTGCTGTCAATAAGCTAAGCCAATATCAGCATGCACCTACTACTCTACATCTACAAAGTCTAAAGAGGGTGCTTCGTTACTTATCTGGATCCAGGTGGGTTGGCCTTCACATCAAACCCAGTTGCAATGTTCAACTCCAGGGGTTCTCCGATGCCTATTGGGCTTCTTCCCCAGATGATTGAAGAAGTGTCGGTGCGTATTGTGTTTACCTTGGAGACTCTCTGGTTTCGTGGTCTTCCACGAAACAGAATGCAGTTTCTCGATCTTCGACTGAGTCTGAATATCGGGCTTTAGCTAATTTGTCGGCAGAACTGATTTGGCTTCGATCGATTCTCACTGAAATCAATTTCCCAGTCACGCCTCCCTCAGTCATCTGGTGTGACAAATTAGGAGCGAGTTCTCTCACCTGTAACCCTGTCTTCCACGCGAGGAAGAAGCATATCGAACTTGATATCCACTTCATCCGTGACTAGGTTCTCCAGGGCTCTCTTCAAGTTCGATTTGTCCCCTCTCATGATCAACTCGTTGACTGTCTCACAAAGCCACTCACTCACCACCGGTTTTCTTTCCTCCGGGACAAACTTGGGCTCATTGAGTCGCCCCTTCGTTTGCGGGGGGATGTGAAGAATATGTGACCGGTGAAGTTTCAAGGCAACACTGAGCTGCTTGAAACTTCAACCTGATCTTTAATGGCTGCTGTGTTTAAGTGTGGACAAGAGGTAGAAGGGAGAGAAGGTGATTTAGGGTTTCTTCAGACAACCCTCAATTGTGTCGAATCCGTTTCAAGGGTGTTAAATGACTTGGGCCTCCATTCGGGTCGATCTACTTACTCACTCAAGCCCATGTCGAGTCCAGCATGCCTATGGACTATATCACACGATCTGATGTTATTATGGACCAGTCACTATTATTAAACAACCCATTAAATAAAGAGAGTAACAACCCTTGTAACAAACTCCCACTAGCTGAAAAACAAACTAACAACTTAGATTCCCTCTACTACTATAAATGTGTACTATTGGCTACAATTCATTTTTAAGAGAATCAATATACATTTCTAAATCCTTTCTTCTCTCTTCTATCTTGGACTGTATTTAATATAAAAAGCGCTTATGGAGCCTTCAATGCCTATGTTCGTCAACAACTCATGGTAACCGTACTTTTATGGATGTCTAGCGTCGGGAGAATGTCCTCTAAAATTATGTCGGTTTGCTGTTGTCTTGTCATGCCCACGTTCAGTTTCGGGAAGAAGTCGTCTTCTTCCCTTTCGGTTAGTTGTCTCTTTTCCCTTAATTTGCCGAGAGGCATTGTTGCGACTCCAAATCGATAAAGTCTCTCAAATTTCTTAAGATCGGTTAATAGTTTATCAGAGTCGTGATATTACCTAACCACACTCAGGGGTCGTGCCTTACCCGATGGGTATCACCTTATCAGGACTCCCTCTAGTTCTTTTAATAATCTCATGCGTAGATATGGATTACTGAAAGAAGTAAATGAATTAAAAAATACGAGGTAAATAAAGAAATCATATGTAGTCAACATATGTGTTATCGAATTGTTTATAGATGTGGCAAATTGCATTTGTAGCGGGGTTGTAAATGACGTGTGACAGGGTTTGATCGACACGTGTTAATAATGATGTGCATGTCGTGTCGTGTCTTTGATACGCAGATGGGCCGCTCCACGCGGGTGCACCAGACTATTGCTTTTTAGAGGTAAAATATTGTTCATGTGCTAAGTAATTTAATAGTAGGAATAAATTAACCACCGTAAATATTGACTAAACTATGTGGACCAAATTTCTTTGGAGGAAAAAGTATAAAGTAGATAAGTTTTAGGGTAAGAAAATTTTATTAAATTAATCTTCTTTGAGATTGTAGAACAATCGTAAACACTTTTTCTGCGCATCTAACCACCGTTGTCACCACCACTTGTTCAGGCATACCAGCTATTCACTAAAGATAGGTTTTTTCAATCCATTTTACTCTATCCATTCATTCAACTTGTCGAGGGTAGGCGATTGTACTCTATTTCTTAGGTCTAGCAGATGTATTTATCCTGGCGCCCTTCAAATCGAAAACCTTTTTACCTTGTTAACCTAATGTTATAATGGACATCTGCATCCTTTGTAATCGTGAACCTAGACATGAGGTATAACCGACACTAAGATAGTGCTTTAAAATAGGATAATAGTCTTCCTCAACGGTAGATCATGAGTTTGGATATGTTTTGGTTAACTTTCTTAGGATAGTTCACGGGAGTAAATAAATAAATAGAAATGGGACACAATAATTGAATGTCGATATTTGATTAGATAAAATTTGAAAGAATACGGGAGTAAATAAATAAATAGAAATGGGACACAATAATTGAATGTCGATATTTGATTAGATAAAATTTGAAAGGATATACCAGACGATGTGTACAAACCAATAATGGTTTACAAGCTTTTCTTTGAATAAGTGGCTGTCGCTATTTTAGGACAAGGGCTTCTTCCAGTTGCCGATATTGTGACTAAAAAGAAAGCAATTTCTTTTGGAATATTGTAATCATAAGTTAAGAAGCGGATTAGAGTGCAAGAAACGAAGAGGATAAAGTTATTATATCAGCAAAAGAATAGTACTTTAAGTTCATAACAATAACAAGCACAAGCAACTAGTAGTTCTCGTCCGAATGACTCCAATCAAAATTTAGATCTAGAGGGAACCAACGTACACAAGGTTAGCAACAACAATACATATCAAGGGGAAATCAATCGGTCCAACCTGATAATTTCATAGAATTAACACAGGGTGTTACTGCCATTTTTGACAATACAAAAAATTATGTTCAATTTCGAAGGCCCCTTCCCATTCAAACTCGGAGAGAAAATAAAATACACTATTTTGTAAATTACCATAATGATATGGGCTATGATACTAAAGAATTTATTGCTTTAAAAAAATAAATTCAAACTTTGATTGACCATGGAAAATTAAACATGTTTGTCAAAGCGCAATCGGAGAATAAGTCGCATGCACCTATTACTACTCAAAATGGAATTCAAAGTGGTTCTATAAAAATGGACCTTAAACAAGAAAATATTATGCTTATTTCCGGACCATGCAATGCATTTGATAGAGATTTAGAGTATTTAAACCCTGGCCCTGTTCGAGGTCGATTATGATGATAATTGAGCTTGAAAAGAAATGAGGGTCAAAGGTTTATGTTAATTTTTCGAATCCTTAACCATATTTTTAAGGGATGCAGTGGTAACCTACTCGGATTGTTCTCAAAAGACACAAATAATAAGTTTGACCAACCAATTAGAAGGTAAAAATATCTACTTATCTATATAAGAATCTTATCCCATTCATTGTGTTCGATGGCGATGATTAAGAGATGTTGTTGGACCACATGAGGATGCTATGATAATTGGAGCTTCAATTGAGGGAATATAAATTTAAAGGATTTTGATTGACACCATAAGCTCATATAATATACTATTCTTATCCACTTATCAGAATATCTGATCCAACAGAACTATAGTGGGATTTATAGAGAACACTGTAGATGTGGGAGAAGAGTTTGAAGGTGAAACCCTTCTTGGGAAAGGTCATTTTGAGAAGACAATCAACATACTCTTTGTCATGGTTGACAAGCCAAGGTCATATAATGCTATATCTGGTAAGTCTTGGTTATCAAGGATGCACGTTGTTGTTTGGACAGTGTATCACTGTTTGAAATATGTTGTGGGATGCTAGCTCAGAGTGGTTCGAAGTAGCCAAAGAGTGGTCAGAGAATGTTATGTTAATAATTTGGCTCCTAATATATTACACAACATGAAAACCAAGAAATAATATAAATTACTAGATTTTTATTTAGAATCTAACAAGGTAGATGATCCAAGAGAGACTTATAATGAGGGAACAATTGTTATCCTATAAAAGTTGTATTGGAAACCAGATTGCCACCAATAATGAGGGAACATTTGTTATCCTTTTATCAAATAATTTGCATGTATATTCTTGGTGTAGTGAAAATATAAAATGTGTCCCTGCAAGCATCATTTTTTATAAATTAGCAATACGACCCGACGTTTATCTTATTATATAGAATAAATGACCTTTTATGGAAAACTTTAAAGTAATTGTTGAAGAAGTAGATCGGTTGACAAAAGTAGGGCACCTACAGGAATCTTAATACTTGGTGTGGATAATGAACCCGATACTTGTAAAAAAGAAGAAGGAAGTGGAGTATGTGTGTTGATTTTACAGAGCTAAACAGAACATGCTAAAAGGATTCGTCTCATGTCCCCAGAATTAATCAACTAATAGATTTTACTTATGGTAATAAGTTGTTATTGTTCATAGATGCGTTTGTCGAGTATAATCAGATATGTATGGATCTGAATTACCAATATAGCATTACATTTATAAAAGATAGGGCCCTCCGCTGCTATAAGGTTACGCCCTTGAGTTTAAAGAATATCGGGCCCACTTACCAATGTTTGGTGATAAAGCCTCTGCTAGCCAAATTGGAATAAATATTAAGGTTTACATCGATGATATCTTAGTAAAAAGTGTTAGGGATGAGGATCATTTATTCTATTTAAAATATATATTCGCCAATTTGGAATCTATCAACTTGAAGTTGAACCCAAAAAGTTCATGGGTATGTTATTAATAAAAAGGGCATTTAGTTTGATATGATACTATCAAGTTCCTTACTTGCTATGGAACCTTATAGATCTTCAAATTAAGTACAAATACTAACCAAAATATTTGTTGCTCTGAATAGGTTTCTATCGAGATCGTGTGATAAGGGTCCGTCTTTTTTCTAGGGTTTAAGAAATGTTATACAATTCAACTTGAATTCAGAGTGAGATTGTGCTTTTACTAAAATCAAATAGCATTTCACGTATCCAAAGACATTAACCAAACTAATGGTGGGTGAGAAGTTGTACATTTACTTGGAAGTATCTGATTATGTTGTGAGTGTGGTTTTGGTTTTGGAAGTTGATGGTTATCCTCGCTTTGTTATTATATAAGCAAAGTTTTATTGAATGCTGAAAAAAGGTACTTCAATTTATAAAATTTATCCATAACTATAATATTAGCGGCCTAAAAGATGAGATCCTATTTTCAAGCTCATTCAATTATTATTCAAACTTCATCCCCACTTAAAAATATTTTACAAAGACTGGTTGTGTCGGTTCAAATGATAAAATGATCAATTTATTTGGGAGATTATGATATTGATTTCGCTATTGGAACTGTGATTAAGGGACAAGTTGTAGCCTTGTTGAATTTCATTTGAAAAAATCATAAAAGAATGGATATTTTGAACAAATGACGGGTCTAGCATGTTAGGATGTAGAAAACGTATTTTCTTACTATCTCCCTTCAGAGATTTAATGTACCAAGCAATACGATTTGGTTTTAAACCACAAAATAATGAAGGAGAATATGTGGAAACATTAGAAGGAACGATGGGCTTGAATGAGACATGGACAATTTCTGAACCAGTAGCCGTTTTCTTCTTTTTCCTTACAATTTTCTTGTTGCAATGTTTTTCTTCTCATGTTCATCGTTTTCTTCGCAAATACATGAATCTTTACGATTGTATCACTCTTTTAGACATTAACATCAATAGTAACTAGCACAAGCTCATTAGACTACTCTGCAGTTTTAACACCAATAGATTTTTTCTTGGAATATTGCTTGACGACCTCACCCTTTTTTACCCAAATAATGGGGGCTCTAGTCCTCGTCGGAAGAAATACATTTCCATTTGCGGCTTCAATCCTGGTAAGAATAGTAAGAATCTAAGATGGAGTAGTAAATTATTCCAAGATAGATTCTATTTAAAATTGGTCCTCCAAAGATGACTTCAGATTAGGTTATTATAAGTAAAATATCTATGGAAGGCGTTGGACCAATTCTCGTCATCCTATTTGTAAACTTTCTTAAACGTGACCTTAGAAGCCTCTAAATGATGCATATGAGACTTCAATATTGAAACAAAGAAATGTTTTGATTAAGTTACACTGAGACTTCGTATTTTCCCACCAACCACTAACAAAAAGAGATTGTATCGTTTATAGTTTGTTATCTTTCCAACAAGTCATTCACGAAATTGTAGTCGTCCATATTGAAGAAATAAAAAGGAATCCAGAAACTTCTTTATAACCGAGTTACAACAACAAATTTTTCTATCGACCAAATTTTTTATAACCTCGATTCTATGATACATGACATTATGGTAAACCAAGCATTCAGACTAGCCTGGCTTGGGCATAGTCGCACCCAATCAAAATAGTTGACAATTTCTAGGTGCAAACGAAACCAGAGACCCCAGTTTAGTTCGTGTGGATAAAAAAAATTCCATTGGACCATAGTTTATAGGGATCTCGACTTACTTGGGTAACTTGACGTTCAACTCCTTCGAAAATCCACATTTCTCGTGTAATGCATCCAGTTTATTATCTTGGCTAGTCCAGTCACGTTCGGAGGAAAGTTCTATTTGGTATCAGAACCCATAATTTGAATGTGGATTGACGTGTATGATTAATTGCTCATTTGAATTATGTTGATCTTTAGAAACGACTTATTGAAATAAGTTATTGGGTGATAAATGAATGTTCTACAGCGATATAATGTTTGTTGTATGGATAAACACCCTCGTAATAGTATTATAAATAGCCACTTTCCCTTTGGATTCGGGTAACCCTGCTGCTAATCATGCTTTCTTTTTTTTGCACTGAACATGCTAACTGAAAGAAGATGTCACCCAAAAATATCTTTGTCGTGATTATTCTGGTGGGCGATCAGGAAAATGTTACCGGCGGTTACGTTTGTGGTGGTAAGAAAGTTGAGTTTGTCTCTATACAAGTCAATTTATCTCTCTAGAATTTATTATAAGATGAGAGTTTTTATAAGGAACTTTGGAAGCCCGTGAAGGTATTATTTTAGATGAGTAAAGAATTCACCAACGACTATAATTTCTAAGGGAATGAAATCGTTTCCAACTATTTCCATACCCACCTATTACCGTAAGAGATCATGGGTCGAATGGATGGGTGACACGCGTCCGGAGATAAGTCTGATTGGACATCACAAAAACAATATCACCAATATATCTTAATGTCTCCATCAAACAAATCAATGTATTTTTCTCTTACAAGTTTGAAGTAAAATTTAAAGGGTGAATCCGAAAGGGTATCCAACTCGGATACGAATAACTTGTATGTTTGCCTTCCCGAAGAAGACTTTTGTTATGACTAAGTGGGCTATCTGATAATGGTAGAACTGTTCGAAGACAAGTCGAACAAAGGAATGATTTCACCTATATTTAACATGTATTTTTTTATTCACTTATTTAAAATCAGTTTACCTATAAATAGTCTTTTAAGGACATTTAATGAAGATGATGGATTTTTACTTCACATGTGAGACTTTTTCTCTAAACATTAACTTAAGACGTTCAATTATCTTTTTGACCTTCTACATAAACACCTTTTAAAAATTATTAACTATATTAGTATCAACAAATTATTTATCAAAATTAATAAATATCTTGGATATATGTTTTTCTAGAACTAATTCAAATAAGAAAATGTCGTAGAATGTTATGATGTTTTTACTTGTAAAGCGTCACATGATTGTTTTTTTCATTTGAATATAAAACAGTTCGGTAGGATATAAAGAGTAATCATACACAAAATGATAAAAAGGATCCAGATTAGGTTGAATATGAAGTTTGCCAAAAAAATGTTCGAATAAACAACCCATGTCACTAAATGACATGACAGTTATGTAAATAGTTTTTAATTTGGAATAATCACTTCGTATAATTCTCATCACCGCAAATGAACTTGATTTCTATGTATCAATTTCGAAAATCAGTTTATAATGCGTTAAATTGACATGCTAAATTTGGAAAAAATCGATTGAATCTTAAAAAATTAAGACAATAAAATATTAGTTCGTATAAATAGTTTTGTATAGAAAACTGACACTGCAATCATCATATTGGTCAGACATTTCGAACTAAAACTTCATCAGTCGGTAAATGTAAAATGCATTTGGTTTTAGTAATAATAAATAAAAAAAGACCTTAATTATAAAATAAAATAAAAGTATCAAATGGTAATATTGGCCTCTTAAAAAAAAGTATACCAATGGCTCGGAAAGAAAGAGAGAAAGGTTGGCAAATTGCAATAGAGAATTCAGAATTGGTCTTAAAATGTAGTGGGTCATATCTTCTTTGCAAGCCGCGTGAAGCTTCATAAATATCATCAAGAACCCCTAAGAACTCCTCCTGTTTTCGTACATACTAAGTAATTCATTGTCTTGCACATTTCATCGAATTTAGTCCAACGATATCCACAAATAATATCCACACAAATAAAATTCGTAAGACCTTGACATTCTCAATCCTAATCATCTTAATTGAAGTATGAAATTGAGTTTTAATAAAATAAATAGAAGTCTTAAAGTTTTCCATCAATAAACTCTCTTTTGCAAAATTTGAAAGATCAGCATTAACAACCATGCAGGCTGCGCCAAACGTAAAGCGACGAGAAGGAAGCAGCCTAGCTGCAGCGACGGGTTTGAATGAACTATCAGAAGATTGTGTGGCCAAGGTGATCTCCTTTACTACTCCATGTGACGCTGCTAGAGTTTCATCGGTCTCTAAGTTTCTCAAATCAGCCTCCGATTCCGATCCTGTTTGGGAGACGTTTCTGCCGTCAGATTATCGCAGCCTTCTTCCGACTTCTTATCTTGATTTGTCTAAGAAAGACCTTTATCTCAAGTTCTGTAACCACCCAATCCTGATCGATGATGCCAAGAAGGTAAATATGATTATCAACCAAATTCGTTCAATTTCATATTTGACTAAAGGAAATATATATTGAGTTGGAAATGTCATGTCTCCGTTCCTGGTTTCTGCTTTTTGGATACTTGGTTTGGATCCATGAACTTTGGATTATATATTTTTTTGTAAAATCTTTGCTTGTTTCGATTTTGTATCTGTCATTGTGATTGTTTCCGAACTGGAACAGAGTTTGTACCTGGACATAAAGAGTGGAAAGATATGTTGCATGCTAGCTTCGAGGGACTTGCATATTCTTGGAATGGGGGACGGTGATCCTTTGCTTTGGGAAATAATTTCTCTTCCTGAATCCGAATCCAGGTATGTTTATTTTTTCAGTCCTAAGTCTTAATGATCGATCTAGGTATTGATACAGATGTACACGTCAACAGGTTTCCAGAGGTTGCGGAGCTTATGTACATCTGCTGGTTCGAAATTCCCGCCAGGATCTATACCCGAATGCTATCCAAAGACACCCTTTATACAATTTACTTTGTGTATAAATTAAGGTCAAACACTTATGGATTTGAGGACAACCCTGTAGAGGTCAGGATTGAACATAGTGGAGGTACAAGCAAAAGAATGGTGGACTTGGATTATGAAGATGGGAGAATGGAAGGAGGTTTTGACCTACATAGATATATGTATTACTCTCCTTCATCTAGAGAGACAAGTCCAGGCATAAGGATGAGACGCGATGGGTGGATGGAGGTAGAGTTGGGAGAATTCTACAACGATGGAGATATGGACGAAGAACTTAGAATAAATTTGCGGGAGGTAGAAACACTTAACTGGAAGGGTGGTATCCTTATTCAAGGTTTCGAGTTTAGGCCCGACAAAGTAATCTATTAGTATTTCGATGAATCGATGATTTTGTTATGCGAAATTCCGTTTGGTTTCATTACATGAAACTCGTTTGACGTTTCATTTTTATGTAAGACTGTGTTTGAGTTATTTTTGGTCGATGAAATATAAGTTTTGGTGCTTGTTTTTTTATTGAAGGTGGTCGAATGTTTTTCGGTAAATGCACGCTTTAGATACAGCTATTTTTTTTGTCATTGAGTGTAACGTAATTATATGGATACGAGATTATAAATTTATAATCCATGTTAGGAAAATATTTTTATTCCATAGTTATTTTTAGTAAATTTAATGATGTTCTTTTAACATCTTTAGAAATATAATTATTCGGAGGATTTAACAAATAAGGTGACTAGTAATATAGATATTGATATTTTCGGAGAGAAAAATACATATTTTGAAGCCATTTTCACATGTTAAAATATGGGCTCCAAGTCCGATCAATCATCATAAAATATCAGAAACCAATATTCCAAATCTAGACAATCATCCATCAAACGATCTCAAGGACTTCTAAGTATTGGAAGCCATAATGAAAAAATAGATTTAATGTCAATAAGTGAAAATGAATAAAAAAACCAAATCACTGATGCTCTTAATTCTTTAGACTCCGAAAATTTATCGGATGGATTTTGATAAGGATACAAATTATATTTAATACCATTAAAATTGTTTGAAGATAATGGTAAACTTAAAAGAATAAAATAATATTGTTTATAAATATAAAGGTCCAATGGCTCAATTTACATATTTGATGTAACCGTTTTTTTTAAGTCTTTTTGTGTACCGATAAATAGGTAAGAGAAGTTTAATAGAGAGTGGATTCTGACTGATTAAAGAAAAAAAACTATTTTATTTTTTTTTAGAATTTTTATATTGTTATTTTTGGGCAAATCAATCATTTCTTCTTTAAATAAAGAACCGACTTAATCAAGTAAATCAAATATTTGAACACAACAAATTGGAGACCACAATAGGAGAATTCTGGTAGCTAGATAACACATTTAAAAATCCGAAAAAACATAAAATTCGTAGTTGACAATGTTTTTTTTATAATGGAACCAGATGGGACAACATTTGATTTCATGGTTCGTGAAGCAATCAAAGCTATTAGGTCAGATTTACACATGAAAGTAAGTGCCAGAGAAGAAGGTCGAGGAAATTGTTAAATTCATGAGTAATGTAATCAATCTGACAATGAGAGTCGAATGAATCAACTGCTAACAAAAATTACTGTTTTGAATAATCTAGTAGGTTGAAATCTGAAGTGCGTACAATTGAGGAAAAAACGAGATGGAAAATCTATTAGGTGAATCTTATGTAGCTCATCGAATTCGAAGAGATCATAAGAAATCTCACTTTTAATCAAACAAAGAACATTGTTCTTCGCTGAAAGACAGAAAGGATAAACAACGATATATTACATCTAGTGATAGTCAATTTTCCACTTCGATCTCTGAGGAACGTTTGTTTAGACAAGAAAGACATCGAAATTTTTTAAAAGGGGAAGAGAGTCAGCATCAGAAGTTGCATAAGGAATATAAATTAAAGAAATAAAGTAAGCCTCGACATGTGAAGGATGATTTGCTTTATGAGGGAAATGTGAGCAATCAATATGTTAATACAACATATCAAAAGCTGTATACAATAATGGGAACTAAGGGCGAAGATGAATATATGCAAGGAGTATATTGGAGGAATTCTCATTTGTCTGCGGATATCAGGTCAATACTGCTTCCAAGGCGTTTTGATATTTCAAAGGTAGAAAAGTTTGACGGAACACAAGATCCTATGATCATATTGAACAATTCAAGAATTATATGATGAATTTCGAGGATGATGATAGACTGGTTTGTAGAGCTTTTTCTCAAACTTTTAAAGGTACTGTTTTGAAATGGTATAACAGGGTTCCGAGGGGATATATTACCTATTTTAGAATTTTTTATACTGCTCTCCGAAGACAATTTGTAGAAGGCAAGAAAAAGCGAGCTTATGGTGACACAAGTGATGAGTGCGGAGATTTCAGTTACTGTGCCATGATCAATTATTGACTAAGCTAGTTGTTAATCAACTTAAAACTATATTACTAATACATCCTTAAACTCGACCCGGTTTCACAACCCGACGCAATAAGCCTATGGGTTAGTAATTAAGTATAAATACGCCTACTACTTTCATTAATGAGGGTGATTAGAATTTATTACTAGTAGGCAGCTTAATTATCTCTCTACTCTTCACACTAAACACAAAACACCACAAAATTACCAAAACACCTTTTAAACACTTTAGCATATTACCCTCAGGCAGAAATAAACCACACAAAATTGGCGAACACAGTGGGAGGTGACGGTGCCTGAATTTTACATTCAAAACCAGCAAGTAAAGCATTTCGGATGGATCCGAATGAGCAGAGCGCTCCACCCCTATAGGTAGAAAGTGCAAGGGAAAATAAGAAGTATACCATCGAGGAGCAAGACCAGCTGAGGGCTGAAATAGAAGCGTTGAGAGCAATAAAGCAAGCAGAAAAATGAATCAATGAGAAATATGGAACGTCAGTACTTCACCACACTGACAATTCTGGGGAAAATGAGCAGTCTTTGAAGACTCACCTCAACTAAAAAAAAACGCACCGATGTAAGCCTGTTGCGAGTTCTACATCTCAGTCCTCCAACAGTTCCTCAAATGAGGAGAACTTGAAGAATCACTATCTTCAAGTAGTGATGAAGGGATATCTAAAAAAATATGAGGTTAAGTAAACAGCATTCGAGGAAGAGAGACATACATGGTAGGCTCAAAAGACACCAGGTAAATGGTCATCTCATAAGCATGTTGATCAGTTGTTAATTGATCCCTTTGCCTTTCAGTCCGAACCAGGTATTTTTGTAACCCTTAATGAAGATACAATTTTCAGTCGTAGCAAGAATTGGATGCAATCGCCTTTGTCCGCAAAAATACTATCCGGACATCTTCCTAAAAGGTTTGGCAGCTCCAAAATGGAGAAATATGATCGGAGTCGAGATCCGGACAACCATCTGGAACAGTTCAAAACATCATGATGAATTTTGCCGACGATGACAAGCTTTTGTTTAGAGCTTTCTCCCAAATTTTCCCAAGGAGTGCTCTTAAATGATATAACAATCTCCCTCAGGGGTGTATTAGAAATTTTGATACATTTTGGGTTGCCTTCCGGAGGCAATTTGTTGGTAGTAAAGAACTAAAGGGTAATTGGACACTGTTATCCATTGTGCTCAGGAACCAAATGAGTCCCTAAAAGATTACATAAGTCGCTTTGTGAATACGAATAATGGGCTAGCAGATTGCTTTGAGCAGGTTGCAATTGCGTCCCTTGTGCAAAGTTTAAATCCTGTGAATTTAGATGATTTTGTGACTCAGAAAAAGGCTATAAACTTGGGTGGTTTATTAAACCAAGTGGGAAAACATATCAATGTAGAAGAAACAAAGAAAACAAAGGTGCATCGTTAGGCGAGGTCTACCACTACAACAACAGCTCCTCCAGCCACTAACCAATCCGGTTACAGGACAAAAGAGACTGAACAAAGGTCCAACCTCCAAGTCGAATCAGTCCAACCAAACCCAGAGCCAACAAACTAGAAGTAAGAGGGGTGCCTGGGTCAAGCCTGAGTGGTTCACTGAATTGGGGGAGAATGTAGCCACAATCTATGATAAGACCAAGAATGAAGTGCACTTCCGAAAACCGACAACACTCCAGTCTCTCAGAGAGAACCGGAACACTCGTTTTTGTCAATATCATAATGATATAGGCCATGATACTCAGGATTGCATAGCATTGAAACAGAAGGTCTAAAAACTTATTGAGAGGGGCAAGTTGGGAGCTTATGTCAAAAAACAAAGTGTAAACAGACCGGACAACGCATACAATAATGCTCCCCGGACAAATCCTTCAAACAATCCTGGGACATTTGCACAAGAGGGTGCAATTGTGATTCTTGAAAGATTTGAAATAGACTCTCGCTATCTAGATCCGGATAATTATCGAAATAAGGTAGGGATGATAACAGAAAAACTAAGACAGTCTTCGGACTGATCAACTTCTTTGAATTGTTAACCATTTTTGGAGAAGATACTGTAACAGCACCTACCACTGCATCAAGGAAGAGGCGTGTCCACAATTTGGCCACCTAATTAGAAGGTGTAATGTTTTCCCATCAGTTCCAATCCCCATTCCCATTCATAGTTTTTGATGAGGATGACCTGCGGGACATTGAAGGACCTCGTGAGGATGTAGTGTTCATAGGGCCTTCAATAGGGGCAAATGATATACGCTGAATTCTGATTGATACATGTTAGTCTTTTTCTCACGCAAGTACACGTGGTCAAATAGTAGCAAGTAATAAGTAAGTAAGATCGTTCCCACGAAGACCAGGTGTATATGAAAAGAATTCACTTATGCAACAACATATGATTATTAGACTAATGCTTGAACGAGTAATAAAGTATGGGGGAATGAATATAACTAAGCAAATCAACTAACGAGATTAACTCACGAGTTTAACGTATGCGAGGGATCACATGGAACCCTAACTTCATTTTTTATTTTACTCAGAGTATTAATATACTTAATCAATATGTATGATAACAACGATTACTAATCAGATGACACAAAATCAGTATACGCTACTTTTCAGTACACGTAAACCAAACCACTTAAACAACCACAAAAGAGATAGCAGTTAAGCAGACACCGCTTGCATGACAATCCTATATGTCTATACGAATTGAGGTACAATTGGTTTTAAGCACAAGTTATCTATTTCGATTACATAGGGTAATATGATATGGTTAGTCCCATATTACGAATCATGAACAATCACAATACGAATCATTCAAGAACCTATGCTAGCATGGCAAGTTCTAAACCCTTAAATCCACTTTCGCATTCATTAAAGATTAACAAACTAGATGTTCTCGACGCATCTAACGATAAGCACAACCATACTAGGTAACCGATAAACGTATCTCACAAATCAATCAAGCAATCAACCCATAAGTATTATTCAAACAAATCCGTTAGAGTTCCATGACAATGATTAGTTCATAATCGAACGAATCATCATCATGGGCTCAAACGTTAACATAGCTCTAAGACGAATGTAAATAGATGAATAACCGTTTAGAGAATGTCAAACCAAACAATAACCACCAAGTATCGCCTGACAGAAACAATCTGTAAACTACCGAATGAAAAACAACGAAAAAAAAGTAGTCGTCACCTGTCTCGAGCAATTCGTAAACTACCGATCGAAAATACCGTAGCCATTAGCTCAACTGCCGATCGAAAACGACAGTAGCTGTCACCTGCTGCCTCTCGAAAACCATAGAAACAACTGTCTACCTCCTACCGAATGGTTGTATGTTAACACTGCCTAAAGAAAACCCAAAACGGCGCTCACCTGTCTTCCTTCTCTCTTTGTATCTTCTAATCGAAAACCCGAAGCCAAAAGCAGACGTCCAAACCCAAAAAGGTAGTCAAATCCTGTTTTACTTCTTTTCTCGTTCTATATTAGTTCTGCAGGATAAAAAAGGTAGTCAATTGGCTTTTGTCTTCTTTGTTTTATGTTTTGATGAAAACCAAGTCCATCGCCCCTTGTAATTTATCCTCTTTTTCGTCTATTTATATAAACTGCCCATAAACCCTAGTAGTCAATTTATTTTTTCTTCCTTCTGTGCAGGTGACGATTCGGATAATCTGGCTTCTATTAGGGGTTGCTACCAGGATGATTTAGCTTGAGATACAGACTTTGCTACCAGTCTTTTCATAAAAACTAGAAATGATTTATTATAACTTAGAATTTCACTACAAGTTAAAGCCATATATATATGCTCTGAAAATATCTTATTATTATACTAGTCTACTGTAATAAAATCTAATCTAATAATATCTATAATAGATTAAGTTTGAATATTGACTATAATAAATTATTTAGTAAATGTATATTATTATTTCCGTTAACACTCCCCCTCAAGCTTGTGCGAAAGTGCTTGAAACTCTCGTAGCTTTGATAATAAGGTTCTCTTTGAAACTTGAACTGAAGTACTTGAAGTGCAAGTTTGATCGAAAGACTGAAACGAAATCACACTGCCTCTCAACCTGGAGCATATATATTAATCATGCCCAACTTGTTACAAATATAAGTATTGCGTGATCCATTGAGCGCTTTTGTGAATATATCTCCTAGTTGTTCTCCTGTTTTGACATATCTCGTATGAATGAGATTTTGTTGAATCTTTTCACGGATAAAATGACAATCAATTTCAATATGCTTCGTTCTTTTGTGAAAGACAGGATTAGACGCAATGTGCAGCGCCGCTTGTTTATCACACCATAATTTCGCATTCATGGTAATCTTGATGCCAATATCATATAACAATTGGAAAATCCAAATTATCTCACAAGTAGATTGAGCCATGGCTCTATATTCAGCTTCAGCATTAAATCTAGATAAAAAAATCTAGATGGAGGTTCGTGGTGATTATGGTAGTCATGGTAGATCAAATTATCGTGGAAATCGTGGTCAGTATAGTAGGTATAACGATTATGGTAGTTGTGGTAGATCGAACTATCGTGGTGGGTACAGTAATCGCAGTAGTCGTGGTGGATACAATAGTCAAGATGGATATAATAGAGATAACAGTTTCGGTAACCATGGTGGTGATCTAAACAATGTTGAATGTTTTTACTTTCATGAACGAGGTCATACAAAGTGGAATTATCCTCAACTACCTCAACAATTTGCTAATATAGCAACGAACGAGGAACCTCATGTGCTTTCCGCCGAGGAATATGCTCAATTTTCCAAGTACCAAGAGTCTCTAAAGTCACAAGATCTTAAAAACCCTGCAGCTTGTGTGTCAGGTGCAGCTTGTGTGTCAGGTAACTCAAATACATGTCTTATTTCTTCTTCCTCTGATTGGGTCATTGATTCTGCTGCCACAGAACATATGACAGCTAATAAACAAGTTTTTACTTCTCTTTCAAATACACATCATTCTAATGTCACATTGGTAGATGGATCATCATCTCGTGTTTTAGGTTCAGGGACTGTCAATCCCACCAAAAATATCTCTTTGACATCTATTTTACATCTCCCTCAGTTTTCATTCAACCTTATTTCTATTAGCCAACTCACAAAACACTAAATTGTTTTGTTACATTTTATTCCGATCATTGTTTGTTTCAGGATCTTACGACGAATAAAATAATTGGTAGAGGGCATGAGCGTGGAGGTCTCTACTATCTTGATAAAGAATATCATACATTCACTGCATGTTCTATTATTACATCTCTATTTGAAGCACATTGTCGTATGGGTCATCCATCTTTAATCTCTTTAAAACAACTTTATCCTAAATTTCAGTATTTGACATCATTAGAGTGTGAGTCATGTAGATTTGCTAAACATCATTGTCTTCCATCATATCCTCGTATAAATAAACGGGCTGCGTTTCCTTTTGAAATCGTCCATTCAGATATTTGGGGTCCTTGTCCCGTTGTTTCTAAAACTGGTTATAAATATTTTGTTAGTTTTGTTGATGATTATTCCCGTGTTTCATGGTTATATTCAATGAAAAATCGTTCTGAATGCATTTCAACTGCATTTCAATTATTTATGGAACAAAAAGGAATGATTCACCAAACTTCTTGTGTGGACACGCCATCTCAAAATGGTGTTGCTGAAAGAAAAAAATAGACATCTTTTAGAGGTTACTCGTGCACTTCTTTTTCAAATGAAAGTACCAAAATTATTTTGGGCAGATGCTGTTTCCACTGCATGTTTTTTAATTAATCGTATGCCATCTACTGTCCTTTCAAATAATATTCCATATTCCGTGCTTTTTCCATCTAAACCTCTATTTCCTGTTGAACCACGCATTTTTGGCTGTACTTGCTTTGTTAGGATGTAAGTCCTACTCGTACAAAATTAGATCCCAAATCCTTAAAATGTGTTTTTCTTGGATATTCTAGGTTTCAAAAAGGCTATAAATGTTTTTCCCCATCTCTTGATCGTTATATAGTATCTAAGGATGTTACATTTTTTAAACATGTTCCATTTTTTCCTGGTTTGTCTAATGTCGATCCAGAAACAACTACTGTCGATGATGATTTACTCATGTACACCACCGTTCAAAGATCTGATGTACCACCTCCACCATATCGACCTCCTATTAGATATGTTTATTCTCGACGTAAAGCACCTCCTCCATCATGTCCACTACTAATTCCTTCGTCTCCAGATCCTGCTACAAACGATAATGAGTCCACTCCTGATCTTCCTATTGCTCTTCGAAAAGGTAAAAGACAATGTACTTATCCAATTTCTTCTTTCGCAAAATATGATCAATTAACTTCTTCTACCCAAGCTTTTATTGCATCTCTTGATTCTATTTCTATTCCAAAAACTGTCCACGAAGCATTATGTCATTCTGGCTGGCAAGCTGCAATGTTTGAAGAGATAAGAGCATTAGAAGACACTGGTACTTGGAAGTTGGTTGATTTACCCAATGGAAAGAAAGCTATCGGTTGTAGATGGGTGTTTAATGTAAAAATGAATCCAGATGGGACGCTAGCTCGTCTCAAAGCACGACTTGTTGCAAAAGGATATGCTCTGATACCATGTAAAAACTAGAAAAGATTTATTATAACTTAGAATTTCACTACAAGTTAAAGCCATATATATAGGCTCTGAAAATATCTTATTATTATACTAGTCTACTATAATAAAATCTAATCTAATAATATCTATAATAGATTAAGTTTGAATATGGACTATAATAAATTATTTAGTCAATGTATATTATTATTTCCGTTAACAACTAGTATGCAACTTAATTATCTTTCTACTTTTCACACTAAACATAAAACACCACAAAATTACCAAAACACCTTTTAAACATTTTACCAGATTACCCTCAGGCAGAAATAAACCACACCAACAAGTTTACAATGTAAACAAGCTTTGGGAAAAGTTAAAAGATTATATGAGGCGCTTTGTGTTAACCAAAACAGAGCTAGAGGATTATGAATAACTTTTCGCTATGGTAGCTTTTAGACAAGGTTTAATTCCGGGGGATTTGGTAAATGAGATGACTAGAAGAAGGATTTTGACATTTGGAGCTTTGATGGCTCAAGTCGGTGAGAAAATTAAAGTTAAAGAGTCTACGAAGGTTCGAGGTAGTTCAAGTTCTACTCAAAGGACTTCAGGACATGAATTTGTTAGTGAATGGAACAAAGTGCACACTTCGAATTCTCAGGTATGACCTCTTACGAGGGTTAATACTAATCTACCTCATTGAACAGGAGAGGCTCCAATTCATAGGTATAGTTATCAACCTTATCAGCAAAGACCAAATCAGTCGTTAAGACCAGAGTATATCGCCAAGCTAACTGAGAATGTAGCAGCTATCTATGAGAAATCTAAAGGTCAAGTACACTTTAGAAAGTCAGCTCCCATAAACAGGCACAGGGAAGAACGCAACAGTAGGTATTACAAGTATCATAATCACATTGGACATGATACTGCGGATTTCATAGTGTTAAAAAAGAAAATACACATTTTGATAGAAAATGGAAAGTTAATAGCTTTTGTTAAGGGTAAAAAAATGGCTTGAAAAATCCGAGCACATCAACACAACAAGTTGTTAATCCAAATTCAAAGTAGGAAAGTTCATTGATGATTTTGGACTACAAGTGTAACAAGTTTGATGCAGTGACAAAGTATTTAGATGCAAACCGAGATCAATTAATTTTGTTATCCATGGATAAACCACCAGTTCCATGACGAGTTTGAAGTTTGTTTAATTTTTTTGAGTCTTTAGCAATTTTTGGTGGATATTATAACTGGAAACAGTAATAGCTCAGGGAAAAGGCATGTGGTAAGTTTGGCTACTCAAATAAAGGGTAAAATGTTTATGTATTTGTATAAGAAAATGAATATGTCATTTATTTTGTTCGATGATGAGGATCTTCGAATGATAGCAGGACCTCATGAAGATGTGGTGGTTATAGGGGTAGACATTGTTGGGGTCAAAATTCGACGTATCTTTATCAACATTGGTAGCTTAGCTAATGTCGAGTATAAAATTATGTATAATAGGATACGTAACCCACCAAAGATTCTACGATCTACTCGTACTATAATTGGGTTTACAGGAGTAACAACTCAAGTAATTGGAGAATTTGAGGGACATTTATATTTGGGAAAAAACTCTTTTAAAAAGAGGGTCCAAGTGTTTTTATGGTAGTTGAATGTCTACCAAGTTACAATGCTATGTTTGGAAGATCTTAGCTGAAAAAAATGTATGATGTAGTTTCCACCGTTCATCAATGTGTGAATTATGTTATGGGGGGTCGTATTTGGGTGGTTCAAAGTGATCAAAATGTAGGTAGAGAATCTTATGGAACATCTCTTCAGTCTCGAACATCTAACTCCAATGACCAGATGGTGGAAGAAAAATCAGGGGGGTTCACTACGGATGATGATAGCGTGGATGATCTAAGGATAACCCCGGGTTCTTTGAAAGTAAGTGAGTATATCGAAGAGTATACGTTTACAAATGAGAAAACTTTGCGAATAGAGACTTTATTGTCACCTCCTTTGCGTTTTAAGCTGTTGTAGTTTATGTTTGATAATTTAGATGTTTTCTCTTGGAAAACAGAATATTTCGTACGAGTTACGCCATAATTAATATGTCACAACTTAGCTTTAAATCCAAATATCAAACCTATATATTCAAAAGAGGCAAGCTATACTTGTTGAGAAATCTGAGGCCATTATGGCATAAGTGGATCGATTAACTAAGGTCGGACATATTCAGGAGACGCAATATCCACTTTGGACTGCCAACCCAGTATTGATTAAGAAAAATAATGGGAAATGAAGAATGTGTATTGACTTTACAGATTTGAATCATGCTTGTCCTAAAGATCCATTTCATGTTCCCTGAATAGATCAATTGATTGATTCCACTTCAAGGAACTTAATTATATATTTTATGTATGCATTTGCAAGGTATGACCAAATTGAGATGAATCCAAACGATTAGGAGCGTACTACATTTATAACTGATCGAGGGTTACATTGTTACAGAGTTATGTTGTTTGGTTCAAAGAATGCATGGGTAACATATCAAAGATTTGTGAATAAGGTTTTTTCTTCTCAGATTGGGAGATATAAGAAAGATTGCATTGGCTATATGCTTGTTAAAATTCAAAAAAATGGTGAACACTTGAAATATTTAGAGGGGAATTTTCTGAATTGAAGGGCTATTCGACCGAAGCTTAAATCCTATAAAATGTACTTTTGGTGTATGTCTAGGAACGTTTCAAGTGTATATCATTAGTGAAAAAGGGATAGAGACTGATACTGAACAGGTAAAACATTGGGTAGCAATGACATCACCTCTAACTATAAAGGAAGTGCAAATTTTAAAAGGAAGGTTAGCTACTCTTAATCAATTTCTTTTTTTTCTAAGTTTTACGAATGCCCACCAGAATATGAAGTGGTTTTTTCGAAGATTAAGGAACTTTTGTTATCACCAGAGATCTTGTTTAAGCCTCGAATTAGAGAACAATTATTTTTATATATAGTAGTGTCTGACTTTTTGTGTTAACGTTTTTTTTATATGAGAAGAAAATAGAGCTTCAAAGCTAGTTTATTATGTTAGCAAGAGTTTACAAGCATCAGAGAAAAGATATATTAGGCTTGAAAAATTGGCTTTGGCTTTAATGGTGGCTGCTAAAAAAATGCGACCTTATTTTCAAGCTCACACCATTGTTGTTCGAATTTATTTTCCACTAAAGAACGTGTTACAACGATCAAACATTTCTAGTAGAATGACCAAGTGGTCAATAGAGTTGGAATGCTTTTATATCTATTTTTTCCCCGAATAGTAATTAAAGCTCAAGCTTTAGTAAATTTTATGGTCGAATTTTATTCAAGTCGATCAAATGAGGGATAGTTAAATAATCAATTCCAGAAGTGTCAACATAGGTGATTCAAATTGATGGTGGTTCTAGCATATTGGGATCAAGTGTAGGGGTTCAATTGATTTCTCCTTCTGGAGAAGCTTTGTACCACACTATTTGATTTGGGTTTCATGTGTCGAATAATGAGGCTGAATACGAGGTTGTTTTAGCTGGTTTAAGGCTTGCAAATATTTGTGGACCAAAAGGCACTAAAGATCTTCGAAATATATTTGATTTCATGTAAGCCGAATTTACGCACCAAATTACACTTAGACTATCCTATATGATTAAATGAAGATACAAAAACAAGTCTAATCATCTTGTATAATACGAGCATCAAAAGAAAATATAATGAAACCAAATACACAAAACGTTATTTAAGGTGGTATGAATTGTGAAAAATTTCTACATCTACGAGCAACATACACTCTTTTATAAATTAGTAGGTTACATAAAGATTCTCCAAATACAACATAATTATTATTTGTAACAAAAGATGACGTGATCCACATAACCCCCTATTTTGTATTTATATTTCACCTTACTTATCTCTCAAAATATCTAGAGCTATTTCACTCCAGTCATGCCACTATCACATCGTACTTTGAAATTAAATCATCTTCTTCTATTTATAGGTCCATGGAATATCCTAATTCTTCACCAGATGATCAAAATTGAATTCAATTAATCAATGGCTGAAATAACTTATAATTAATATAGTACGCCTAGTAAATATAATACACCGTTTCGGCCAAGTGGTGTTACGATCCAGCGCGCTTTGGATTAGACTGGTGCTTCTGATAAGCTCGCTTTAGGACTCTCATTTGCTTTGGCTGAACACATATTTCTTTCGACTCAATGGTCACATGGCTTCTACAGCTTGTCCTAACCCTTATTATAAACAAACTTCAATGCAACTAAGTAACAATTCAAGACTCAAAGAGTTTCAATGGTTTTTGTTCTACATCTGAAGATAAATCCAACACTCGTGTAATCCTACGCCAATACCTCTGTTAATAAATTACTTCTAGAATAAACCTAAAAATTCTTGACCTATGCTTATAATACCTCCAGTTTCTGGTGCGTCTAATGTTTCTACTCTTTCGAGACTAACTCACATGCTCCTAGATTGCACCAGCCTCATGTAGTTCGTGAGCTTTGAAATCAATAATACCTTAATCAGAACGTCTGAAAGACTTTATTTACTAGAACTTTTAGCACCTTCACTTGCTCCTTCGCCACCGCGTTTTAGATGAAATGAAACTTAATGTCTTCATGTTTAGTTCACTCACATAAATTTGTATTTCTCATTAAATGAATACTACTAGTATGTCAAAGAACAAAAACACATTTTGATCAACATCACTGAGTTGACTTAATAATATTTTCATCTAAATAACTTCATTTATGGCTTCCGTAGAAGATATATACTCAGCTTTCGTAGATGATAACCAATGATATTTTATATATAAGACTTTTAGTTAACCATTAGTCGAAGCATTGGTAAACAGATAACCCAATATAGACTTTTTGTGTCGAGGAAACCTGTATAATCGGAGTCCATTTACATTTTCAAAACTGTATTATATGTATCCTTCTGATTATAACAGAACCTTACAGTACCCGAGTTGTTCAAGTATTAATAAGCCCATTGAGTGCATGCTAATGCAGCTTTCCTGAATTTGACATGACGTAAACAAGATAAATTCCCATACAAATCATAACATAAATAAAGTACCAATAACGTTGTCATAATGTATCATGTAAATATACTTCTTACCCAATGCTTCATTTGGTTCTTGATTGAAACTAAATTTCAATGAGGAACAAACAAGAGTTCCAACCGATTTCACTTCAGACATCGAGAACTTTCTTAGGATATTCTATATATATTCTTGTTGAGATAAGAATAAATACTTGTTCGTTTTGTTCATCCTTATATCAACATCAAGTATCATCTTAGCCTCTCCCATATCATCTATCTCAAACTCTTATCTCAGCTACGTCTCTAACATCTCTCCTATATCTTCTATCTCAAAATCTTATCTCAGATGTGTCTTTACCGCTTCAATCTTCCTCTCATCTCTTCCAACTATTAGTATGTCATCCATATACAATGACAATAAGCCTTGTCTCTCTATGTGTGTTTGCCAATTCCAATTGGCACAGTTTTTGTAGTAGTTACAGATTTATTTAATGGATATTATTAAATAATAAAATCTTGTATTCCACTTCCTCGATGACTATTTTAACCCATACAATGGTCTTTCCGACAAATACACATCATTATCCTTCCCCTTTTAAAACCCATTCAGTTGACGCATGTAAACTTTCTCTTCTAATTCACCATAAAGAAAGGTAGTAGTAAAATCCATTTTATCTAACTCGACATCAAATCTAGCAACAATTGAAGGTTAATCCCCGATTGAGGTTTGTTCACAACAGGCGAGAATATTTCTTTAAAATCAATGCCAATAATATACGGTTGTTGTAATATATTCTTCAATATAAACGAGGTTAGAACAATAATTTTATGGGCTTGAAAATAAGGGCACATTATTCTAACAGCCACAGCCAAGGCTAGAGCCAACTTCTCAAGCCTTAGGTATCTTTTTTCCGATGCCAATAAAGTTTTGCTCACATAATAAACTAATCTAGCAGTTCCATTTTCTTCTTTATAAACACTACACTGACAACATATCTGAAACCGCCACATACAGGAACATTTGTTCTCATATTCAAGGCTTGGATAAAATCTCAGGTGATAACAAATGTTCTTTTTCTCGAAGCAACAATTTTATTTCTTTTTCATAAAAACTCAGCTCGAGCTCCTTCTTTGGTGTTTGGGAAGGGTTAGTATCACTTGTATTCATTTTTGTTTGCCTTTGAGTTTTCTTTGGCTTCAAATCTGTATTGGAGCTGACTTGCGCTTTTTTCATCTTTTTCTTTGGAGGAAAGTGACTCTGTGATCTATTCCAAACAAGTAGTATGACACGTTTGTTACTAGCCTTTTCATGATATCTTCTAGATTTGTGGAGAAATCCTCTATAGATGGCTATAAAGAAAATTCAAAGGCACGAAGGCGCTGTGGAATTTGTTGCACCATGCTTATTCTACCCACTCAAAAAGTTTGAAAAAGTTTCTTTCTCATCAACTTAGTGGATTTTGTATCGCCTCTGAATTTTTTCATGAAATAATAATTCATAAAATATTTGAAACACAATTATTGTTTAAAAAATAAAATGGGGTTGTACACTTACTGGTACTTTTCTATTTAAGATTAAGCCTCAAAAGGTTCTCCTTAGAAATATCTCTCCGATTTTCCCAGGCTTCATAGATTAAAAAAAATCTTTGCTTCCATAATTTTTCATTCTCGAAGATATCATCAATCAACTTGAAGAAATCTCCGAGCATGAGATAATAGAAGGGTAGCATCAAATTTTTAGAAAGGTCAGTCAGCGTGATATATTGTTTGATTGAAAGGGATATTTAGCAAAGTCTTGAAGCCATTAATGTGGATAAGAGTGTAAACCACATGTTTGACTTGCTTGCATCGAACACAAGTCAATGATCTCAAAGTATTCAACTATCATTGGGCCCAACAGAAATCGAAGGCCTTAGTTTATGATCGTATAGTAGACCACGAGTTTATTTTCTCCCAATTATGATCTCAGGCCACATTTCTTTTTTAAAATCTCCGCCATATACTGACTTTAGTACTTATATTGCACTATTGTTAGTGAAAGAAGATACTAGGGAGAAATTTCTTTATATTTACGCTCGATTTGCAATGATGTCTTCGGGAAAAACAAATGGTTCTTTCTTATTCTCTTTTTTCTTTAGAGCTAGTTTTTTAAAGAGATTATCGTCAGAATCTGAGGGAGGAGTTATTTCTATATTTTTTTATATTAGATTCATCTATGTCCTCAAGTCTGACTCAGTATTCTCCTCGGAGGCTTCATCTCGAAGTTGAGGAGTAATAGTGCTGGTTGTAACAACTTGTGAATTATTTGGGGCATTCGTTGTTGTTTGTTGGTTGATCTCTGAAAGAGTGACTTGTGACTGTTTGTTGGTCACAACCATCTCATTTGAGGGAGGAGAAGATATTGCGTTCTGTGAAGTGTTAATGTCCTGGGAATCTCTAATTTATTACGAATGCACTTCTTCAAGGAAGTTGGCTCTATTGAGAATGCGCTTCTGAATTTATTCGAGGTTTTCTTTGCGGTTGATTAAATGAGGGGTCGGATTATTAGCAGAATATTATTTTGGTGATTTTTTAGGAGATTTCCCTTGTGTTTGTTTACGGTTAACTCGATGAGGAGTTCAAGTGTTGGCAGAATGTGCTTGTGTAGGTTTTGAGGTGATTTAGTTTTTTAGGGGGTTTTGTGTGCAAGTTTTAAGGATCATGCTTGAAGGATTTCGGTTCCCAAAAGTTTTTTGGTCAGGGTTGAAGGCTCCGTATACAGTGATACGAGTGGAAAGCTTTGCAGAGTTATCAATTACACCGGCTGCTCGATATTCACCAGCCCTCTTAATAATGTTGAAGTAGTTATAGAGACCAGAAATAGGTTTTTTACTAGGTCTTGGTTTTTCCATAAACTAAAGTAGAGAAAGATCTTTAAATCAGCAATAAACAAAATAAAGAGGAATAGGAGAAATTGATTGTATGAGGTGGAAGTGGCGGTAGAAGAAAAATATTCATGCGATTTTCTCTTTCGATCTCTACAGTTTGTTAGTGATAAGAAAATGGGTGTTGAGAGAATATTATCAAGAAATTAGTGGAAAATGAGTTGAGAAAGGGAGCTGAAAGGTTGACAGCTTCTATAGGTTAAAATATGAATCGACAAACGGTTTCATACTTTAAAGTAGGTTAACACGTGTAAGCTGTCAAAGTTAAATAACACGCTGCACGCGCACTAGGGGTACTCTATGAGTTTCTAGCCTTTTCTAGATGAATGATTAAAAAATCCATGTGAAAATTTGAAGCAATCATAGAAAGGTCACACAAAGTTTCGAGGTGAGTTCTTGTAGTAGACTTGGTGAAAATTCGAAGAAATCGTTAAAATGTTTTCGAGGAAGACGTGAAGAACACAATAAATGTTTGAGGAAGATTGACAGTTTTGTTCGTAGCAGCCCAAAGTAGTTTTGGTCATTATTGAGCAGTTTTCATAAGGACTAAGGGGGCTACTGATAAGGATATAAATTATCATGGAGTAAAGAAATTAGAGAAAATGGTTATCATTAAAGCTTTCTAAACTTAAAAGGATAAATTTGTTATTGAATATAGATTCTAAGGGCTAAAGTGCAATTTATCCTAATGTTTAACAGATTGTGTTATTTGCTCTTCATTATGAAATAATAGATGATTGAGATTTTGATACTCCACTACAACTTGTTTCTCTCTCTAAAAGTAGACAAATTATTTTCTCTTTAGAATTACTTCTATTGTTTGATTTTCATATTGGAAGTCTAATACTTAACAATTGTAAGGGAGTTATTATCTTAGAGCATAATGTTTACGATGTGTTCATACTCCTTCAAAATGTACCTCGAGAGGATGATTTCTTGACCATTTTACTCTATGTTCACACCAATCGCATGTCATGTCGGTATTCTCTCATAAAATTATGGTTCTTAGAGTTGAGTTCTTCATCATATCTCTCATAATACTGATTATTTCACATATATTAATTATGCTCCATGTTGTTTTATCTCATAACTATTAGTGGTACTCCGATTCCATTGGTAGGCAATTCGATATGCCCGCACATCTCATTTATATTTTCAAATGTATACCATATTCATAGTCCAACTTTCAATATTGTATGTGTTGGTCAATTTTTTGATTATGGTATATTTCAAAAACTTTACGTTTACTAATTATTATGCCTAGAATCTCTTATATCAGAAAGTGACTATGAAAAGCCATATGGAAATGGGACTACATGTTCAGGATGAACTTAAAGTATAAGATATTGCTACTTCTAGTGTAAATTTTTTCATTTTTTATGTCTATGTCATCTGTCTTCTGATTTGTCAAAGAAGAATATTTCAAATTGATCTCGAGAATGTGTCATTTGCAAGTGTTGCAAAGCTTTTTACGGTCTCAAATAAGCAATAGTAGCTTGCTTTGTGAATTTTTTCATGATTATAAATTGTTTGGATTTCTACCTAGTCATCACGAGTCAGTGTCATTCGTTAAAGATACAAAAACAAGTTATATTTTATTATCCATGTATGTTGTTGACATAATAATTATTAGTGATATAATTATTACGGTATTAAATTTTTAAAGTTCGAATTGTTGTGTTTATTCCCTACGAAATACTTGGGTATGCCACATTAACTTCTGAGAATAAAGCTTTCTTATTCTCGAGAATCCTATATACTATATCAACCAAAGTATATATTTAATTTTCTTGAGCATGCTTGACTCAATGAAAAAATCATTATTGATACTCTTTTTTATATTAGTGGTTGATACTCTCCAATAGATGGTACTCCTTTGATGAATTCTAGTATTAATCATATTGTTGTACCAAGTTTGTTTTATCTTGACGTGACTTGTCTAAATATGCATATGTTGTTCATGTCGTTAAAAGTTTTTGACTGTCTCTACTATCGTTTATTGTGATTTCGTTCTTCATATTCTTAAGTATCGTTGGAGTACTCAATTTCAGAGTAATTTGTTTTCATCTACGTTATTGTTAGATACGCATGCTTACTTTGATGCGAATTGGGTCACAGTTTTTAAATACCACAATTTGACCACCGGATTTTATATTTATTTTGGTGATTTATTATTTAATTGAAGATAAATAAACAAATTATAATTTATCATTTTTCTACATAACGAGAGTATCATGTCATACCCTTGATTACTTGTGAGATTGATAGGTTTTCGACTACTTATTCATATGGGCATTTCTCTTTGTTATATTATTTTTCAACATTGTGATAATTAGAGTTTTATTCAAATTGCTCAAAATTTATTCTTATCATAAGAGAACCAAGCATATCAAGATTGGTTGTCATACCACTCCCACCACTTACAAATCAACACCATAACATTAATGTTTGTTCCTTCCATTAAATGGATTGTTAGTATGTTTATAAAATCACATTCGTATTTATGTTTATTATCTTCTAGACTCTCAATGCTTAACATGGTAACATCATTAGTTTGGATGAGGTGTTAACTATGTTACTTTTTAGTTCTTAAGATTACTGTATACTTCTCGTTATAAACCTTTTCTTTATATATATATTATGTGTTTTTATTTGATATCAGCTAATGATAAATCTTTGTCGTATTATTTTTCTGCAATTTAGAACATATAATTTTCATTTTTATTCATTTTCTTTATTTCTTCACCTACAGCTTAGAACATGTAATATTTTTTTGTGTTATGGTGAATTTTAAAGGTGGATAATCCGGTTAACTGAGGGTAATGTCTTCACCTTGTATGTTTAAGACCTTCCGCTGCTCATTTTCTATGATGGCAAGTCGTGTTTTTAACCTTTCTATATGTTCGATGGAATAACGTTTGATCTGGTGCACCCACTTAAACTATAAGAATTTATTGTTAAAAGAAGAAGAATACTATTCCACGTATTATTTCTCAAACATCACTTCATGTTCTTCCACAAACTGAAAAAAATTGTTTAAAGATCGAGTTTCCACATTTGTATCAAATGACACCATGAAGTCCTCATGTTTTGTAGAGAATTTCTCATATGAGATATATGCATGTAATATATACCTATAATTTAGATTATCCTGCCGAATTGTGTACATCTAGGGCAGAGCCTAACCAAATACTATTTTATACACCCTCAACCTGGATTGGCAGAGCCTCCCTTGTGGGGTTAAACGTGGTTGTATCATCTAGGGCCATCGGCTGACCATCATCAAGCTTAGGTGAGATGATTGAACCAACTTGTTGTACGCCATAAATTGATGATGAGATTTCTTTGTTGGAGGCTAAACTTCACATTTTTCAAAAATTTGGTTAATACAATCAACCTCATCAATTAATTGAGATATTGGGAGCCAATCACATTTCAAATCTGGCACAAATAAAACATTCGCTAAAATTAGAGCACCATTCAAATGCGCGAATCCTGTTTTAGCAACGATAACCCATTTTCCATGGATGAATCCAACAATCTCGAGTATAACGAATATTATTTAAACAATGCAAATTACTTGTTATATAATTTATAGCACATGTGTCAATTATCCAACGTTTGGTAGAAGAATACTCGATAGTTGTCCAAATTAATCATCTTTCATATAAACGAAGTGATTTTTAAAGTATTTTGTTGTACCGAAATGATAGAGGGCACCATTGATCCCCTTGTTTGTCATTGTCGCACAACACCCAAAGCAGCAGCTTGGTTCGCATGCTCCAGTCTGTCACACTCGACCGGAACGAGCTCTGCTACGACGTTGTGGTGCAATCCAAAAAAAACTCCCCATCTTTACTACCATCTCTCTATACGAAAAGGAAAAAATAAATAATATGATACCATAAAAGAACATTTGAAAAAATTGTAGAATGATAGGTTGTATCGAAATTCTATTTTAGCATAGGCAACAACATAAATAGATATACATAGAAAGTTTCCATATTTTTAGATTCTCTCATTAATTATATAAAAAAGAGATTCCATCTCTCTAGATTCTATCCTTAATTCTTAAGAGGAATTTCTATCTCTTTTGAGTTTTGCTGATTAATAGAAGTGTTGTTTTATTCTATTACTTTTCTTTTCAATCGCCAAAAAAGAAAAGCTTCCAAATAGTTTAAGGATGCATCAAAACAATATTACCTCTCAGAGATTTAGCCTAATGAAAGAAGTGTATTGTAAAGTTAATTTCCTAGGCTCTCATAGAAATAGATATATCTAAACAATCTTAATGTAAAACATAACTGGCCGAGTTTATTAATTGACTGATTCATTCAAAACTCTTTAAGAGTATTATAGTATGTCTATTACCCAATTGATCGTGTTGAACATCATATATCAACTTCTTCTCTAAATGAAGTCTTGACTCATTCTTATGATAAAAGGTCTCCTCAAAGTGGGATTTTAAAAAACAACCAAATTCTCAGAGAGACACAAGTTTTCGATCAATTTACTATTTTCGCAAAATTTGAAAGATCACCATTAACAACTATGCAATTTGAACCAAACGGAGAGCATGGAGAAGGAAGCAGCCTAGCTGAAGCAACGGATTTGAATGAATTATCAGAAGATTGTGTGGCGAAGGTGATTTCCTTTACTACTCCATGTGACGCTGCTAGAGTTTCATCCGTTTCTAAGCTTTTCAAATCAGCTGCCGATTCAGATCCTGTTTGGGAGACGTTTATGCCGTCTGATTATGGTAGTCTTGTTCCCTCTTCTTCTATTGATTTATCTAGGAAAGAGCTTTATCTCAAGTTCTGTGATCAACCAATCCTGATTGATGATGGCAAGAAGGTAAGTCATGTCATTTCAATCACTTTCTTTATTATTAGTATTGTGTGGTTGTGTTCTGTGTTAATTATAGAAAACATATATCCCCACCTCGCGGACTAGTACTGAGCTCATTTCCAAATGTTATGTCTCCTGATTGTTCGGTCATGGAACAGAGTTTATACCTAGAGAAAAAAGTGGAAAGAAATGCTGCATGCTAGCTCCGAGGGACTTGTATATTGTGGGGGTAGGGGACGGTACGCCTCTGTATTGGGAATGGATTTCTCATGCTGGATCGAGGTTTCGTTTCTTTTTCTGCACCTAAGTCTTAATGATTTGTTCATGTATTTGATGCCAATGTACATGTCAACAGGTTTCCAGAGGTGGCAGTGCTTGTCTACATCTGCTGGTTGGAAATTTGCGGCGTGATCTATACCCAAATGCTATCCAAAGAAACCCTTTATATGGTTTACTTTGTGTTTAAATTACGGTCAACTGCTTATGGATTTGATAACCTACCTGTAGAGATCGCGATTGAACATAATGGAAGTACATTAAGCAGAAAAACAGTCAACTTGGATTATGAAATGTATGGACCAATTTTTGCTCCACAACTGCGTAGACTGCTTAATAACTTCACTGCATCTATTCCTTCCATGGAAACAGGTCCATACTTGAAAATAAGAACCGATGGGTGGATGGAGGTAGAGTTGGGGGAATTCTACAACAATGGGAATATGAACGAAGAACTTAAAATGAGTGTGCGGGAGATAGAAAGGGGTAACTGGAAGAGTGGTCTCATTGTCCAAGGTTTTGAGATTAGACCCGTCAAATCATAGTTTTAGTATTCGAAGAACTGATGATTTCATTATGTCGGGCTTCAGAGTACAATGATCGAATTTCATTACATGAAACTCGTTTGAGGATTAACTTTTACGTAAAGCTCGGTTTGAGTCACCTTCTAGTTGAATTTAGGAGAGTTTTGTTTTGTAAATTTTCTGTATTTCTTCGTTAGTTGTCGGAGTTTAATATACAAGAACAACTACAAAGGTTAATATTTATCCAAAATTATTTCTAAAAGGCTCACAGTTTGGATCCCAAGTTGAGAGAGTCTAATATGTTGAGCTTCTCCTAAACACACCCTTAGGAGCCAACTCCAGTCTTCATTTCACTTCTTTCGCTGAGACAAAATTCTCAGGCTTCACCTCTTTCTCTTTCGTTTCATCATACATGTCTAGCTTTATTTTTTTTTTCAATACCTTTTCTAATATCTTTCTTCAAAAGTAACGACGACCGCGGAGGTCCGAGATGAAATTAATTGAACAAACAGAGATGAAACAATTTGAACACATACATAGTTTAATTTTATTACTTGAAGAAATGAAACAAAAGAGTTTGATACTTATAGAAAATATGATTCTCACTATCCAGTAACATCACTTAGTAATTTGAGACTTTCAGATTTCTTAATATAACTCTCACTACTCCACTAACGTCATTTAATAGTTGGGAATTGATTTCGAGTTGTCCGCTTCTTTTGAGAATTTTTTGGGAACAATGGGAACTGTGCGGGAACTGTGCACGAACTGTGAGGGAACTCTGTGGGAACCAGGTGGAAACTGTCTGTTTGTCTGCTTTTTGTAACTGAGATTAAATAGTGCACTAATTTGTGACACTCTCCCTTAGTGCATTCTTTCGATCAACTAGACCGAGAGCTCCTCTGAACTCTTCGAACTTCGATTTGGGAAGAGCCTTATTAAGGTCATCAACAACCTGTTCATTTGTCCGTATAGATTTCAACTCAATTTCTTAATTAAGTACCTTCTCTCGGATAAAGTGATGACGAGTATCAATGTATTTTGTGCGAGCATTAAGCACAGGATTTCCAGCAAGTTTAATGGCACTTTCGTTGTCACAAAAGATAGAAATAGGAAGGTGCAGCACCTGATTGACATCTCCAAGAAGTCTTGTAAGCGAAATACACTCATGGGAAGCTAATGTGGTTGCAACATATTCAGCTTCAGCAGTTAATAATGCCACTTTGTCTTGCTTCTTATTGCACCAAGAGATAGTTGCTGAACCAGTATTGAAGCAATAGCCTGATTGACATCTCTAAGAAGTCTTGTAAGCCAAATACACTCGTGGGAAGCTAATGTGGCTGCAACATATACGGCTTCAGCAGTTGATAATGCCACTCTGTCTTGTCTTGCTTCATGATACACCAAAAGATAGTTGTTGAACCAATATTGAAGCAATATCCTGAAGTGGACCGTCTGTCATTCACATTGCCTGCCTAATCAGCATCAACAAACCCACGTAAGCGGAACTTTGTATTCCTTTGATACATCAGCCCATACTCTAAAGTTCCTTTCACATATCGAAGAATTTGTTTTGCAGCATTTATATGACCAACACATGGTTGATTCATAAATTGAGATATTATTCCAACAGAAAAGGTAATGTCCGGACGAGTTACTATTAAGTATAAAAGTCAGCCCGCAAGTTTGCGATACTCAGTCGCATCATCTAATAATTAACCTTCATTCTTGTGTAATTTTAGACCTGGATCCATTGGAGCGGTTGTGTAGTTTGCATATTTCATACCAAACCGTGCTAATAGCATAACTTCTTTGTGACAGAAGATAATCATCTGCTTCTTCAATTTCTAAACCAAGGAAGCAGTGAGCTTTTCCCAAGTTTTTCATCTCAAAATGAGTAGATAAATTATCTTTCAACCGTTTGATTTCAGTTGAATTATTACCACTAATAATCATATCATCAACTTACAAAAGGATCATTGTATTTAAATTTCCATCATTTTTCACAGAATGGCTTGTATCTGAATCAGATGGATAATAACCACAAAATAAGAAGTATTCCGCAATCTTACCATACCATGCACGAGGTGCTTGTTTGAGACCGTATAGTGCCTCCTTAAGTTTGTAAACATATTTTGGAATTTTTTTTGAAATAAAACCATATGATTGTTTCATATATATATCACGATTTAGTTCGTCGTAGAGGAAAGCATTCTTTACATCGAATTGCCAAAGAGTCTAACCTTTGTTTGCTGCCAAAGAAATAATGGTACGAATTGTTACCATCTTCGCAACTGGGCTGAAGGTTTCTTCATAATCAAAACCATGTAGTTGAGAGAAACCACGAGCAACTAAACGAGCTTTGTGTCTAGAAACGCTTCAATCTCCTTCCTTCTTTAACTTGTAAATCCATTTACATGTAACAAGTTCCACATCTTTCGGTTTCGGTACAAGAACCCAAGTAGAATTTATGTCCAAGGCTGAAATTTCATCTTTCATTTCCTTCTCTCATTCTGACTTTCCTTGAGCTTCAATATAGGATGAAGGCTCATTTTCCAGCATGTCTACTAACATCAAATAAGAAGTGATAGTGCATTGGTTTGCTTGAACTTCATAATCCTTTAAATAAATAGGTAGCTTCTTAGGTCTTGTAGTTCTTCGGAGTGCGATTTATCCTTGTGGTGAATTATTATGACCAGAAAATTCTAAACTCTCCCTCTCACTAACATCTTCTTGAGCAGAGATCGGCTCATGATCAGTGTCAACAAATGGCATAAATACAGAGTTTTTTTCCGGACGAGCAGTTGAGTAAAAATTAGAAACCTCTTCGAAAACAACATCACGAGAAGTCACAATCTTCTTAGTGATAGGATCCATACATATCCATCCTTCCATGTTCACTTCATAACCAAGAAACACAAACTTTCATGTTTTCAGATCAAGCTTAGTTCGATTTTTTTAGGTATATGAACATAGCACAGAGATCCAAAAACTCTAAAGTAACTCATATTAGGTTTGATATTATATAGCAGCTCAAAAGGAGATTTTGATGTACCTGACCATGGAGGCAATCGGTTTATCACATGACAGGCACACTGCATAGCTTCTGCCCACAGCTCTCTATGAAGGTTATTATCGTTCATCCAAGATAAAGTCATTGTTGTAAGATGTGCTAACTTACGCTCCGCGACTCCATTCTGTTGTAGGGTATCTGAGAATATTAGTTGTCGATGAATACCATGTTTGCGGTAGAATTCCAAAAATTTGTGTGACTGGAACCACCTCCATTATCAGTTCGCAAACACTTCAAAACAAACATGAATTGTTTCTCTACCATTTGTTTGAATTAAACAAAGTGTGTGAAAGCTTCGCCTTTGTTTTTCAAGAGATACACCCAACCATAGTGACAGAAATCATCAACAATAACCATCATATAACGGAAACCACTAAAGCTTGGTATTCTTGTGGGATCCATGAGATCAGAGTACAAGCTCAAACATCGACGATGCACGGTTCATGGATTTCTGAAAAGGGAATTGATGTGACTTACCATATTGTCAGGCAACACAAATGACATCTTGATTTGTTGATTTGAATAAAGAAACTCGTTAAAGTAGTCTATTTGTTGATATTTGCTGCAATAGTTGATTACCAACATGTCCGCGTTGAGCATGCCAAAGTGAAGTTGTTGTATTTTGACTTGTCTTTTCTACATACGCCTCACTTGCAGATAAAACATATAAAGAGTTTTCCTTTCTTCCAGTGAATAAGACATTAGCATCAACACCATTATAATCATCAAGAATCTGAAAATCATTTGGTCCGAATCAAACATACTTACCGGAATTAGTGATTTGAGAGACAGAAGCAAGATTTTTCTTTAAACCCGGTAGTTGATATACGTTTTCAAGTGTAAGACTTTCATCATTTGAATTTTCAGCCTTCACACTGGAATCACCTTCTTTCACTACTGGATGTAATGAGTTGTTATCTGTCATAATTACTCGTTTGCTCAAATGAGGACGAATATCAGAGAGTATGAAGCATTACCGGTAGCATGATGTGAGCAAACCGAATGAAAGATCCACTCATTGTTGTAGTCAATACAACTAGTATTAACTTCCGATTTCTTTTCAGATCTATATGTAGCAGAAGCCATGTTGTCCGGTTGATTAATAACTTCAATTGAGAAACAATTTTCCCACTGTAGCTCATTGCTATCTTCAACATCATATGCAATATTTGCATCTGATTCAATGATTATCGAATAGCAGTATGGTTTAATGTAGCATGGTTTGCCACACTATTTGAACACAAGCTTTGCACGAAAATTCGACTTCATGTGTCTAGTCCTTCCGCATCTAAAACACGTCCATTTAAAGTGGTTTGCTCAATCCCCCTCAATCCTTTTCTGCTTACCACCATTTTGAAAGTGACTTTGTGTGTATTTCCATCTTGACCTATCTTTAGTAAAGAGTGTATCTTATCCATCAACAGAATACTTACCAAACATTTTTTTAACCAATGCTTACTGGTTAGAGAGTACGTTCTCTAACTCTGATAAGGAAATATATTCATAAGGGACTTAAATGCAATTAATAAGGACTTGAATGATAAGTTCTATTAATATAGAATAAGATTAAAGTTTTATAAGAAGAATAGGGACTGAAATGTAAATAAATCTCTTATGTAACCGAATTTGTAACTAACTCACTAGGCCTATTTAAAGAGGTCAAGGAGGCTGATTACACCTATGAAATAATTAGAGGAGAAAGATTATATTCACCATCTAAAAATCTCTCTGCTGATTCTTAGTCAATATTCTCAATCTTCTCAATTCAATTTCTATTCTCACCAAATTGGCGCTAGAAGGAGGGAGGCGAAGATACCTTGATCGATAGATAAAAAATCGAGTCTCGAATTTTTTCGTTTTCTGAAGTATTTCGTTTATATTTTTGTTAATCAGAGATGAATTCGGAGGAAGGAGATAATCCGCTTGTTCGAAAAGCTTTGGAGACGTTGAGATCTGATCTGCAAGAGAAAGAAGCAGGTAAGTCAATTCTGATTCAATCAAACCAATTTGATTTTGAAGGTAAAATGAATGAGTTGATAAGAAAAGTGACAGAACTTGATGAATTTGCTAAAAAGAAACAAGATAATAATGGCGCTAGACTTAGATCTAAAATAGCAAGAGGTGATCGGGATGATTAGTCGGATCCATCAAATGACGTCGGCGACGTTCAAGATGTTCAGAGTAAAATACATTTTGAGCGTAAGAAGGAGCATAGTGGAATGAGAAAAAAAGAAAAGTTGCAGAAGCGACGGTATGTAGATTCTAGTGAAGAAGAAGATTTTGAAAATTCGGAATCAGATGAAACACCAAGATATAAGCATTTTCGAAGTCATTCAAAAGAAGGAGGATATGAATTTTGGCCAGCTAAAATGTATAAGGAAGAAAGGAAAAAGAAGGAAAGACGAGTGTATTCTCCTCGGAAATTTGAAGGTGAACCAAGTTTGTATGCTACTGTGGGAATGAGGAACGAAGACCAGTTTGTTCATGGAGTAGATTGGAGGGATTCACCGTTGATTAGTGCGATTAGATCTGTACCACTTCTGAGGCGGTTCGACATTTCTAAAATTGACAAGTTTGATGGAACTCAAGATCCAGATGATCATATAGAGCAATTCAAGAACTATATGACTAATTTCGAGGACGATGATAAATTGGTTTGTAGGGCATTCTCTCAGACATTCAAAGGAACTGCACTAAAATGGTATAACAAGATTCCTAAGGAGTCCATTGCAAATTTTAGAGGCTTTTACACAGCTTTTCGAAGACAGTTTGTGGGAAGCAAAGAAATGAGAGCTAATGGAGATACGATAATACAATGTAAGCAAGTTGTGGGAGAAACGTTGAAGGATTATACTAAAAGATTTGTGTCAACAAAAGCAGGATTAGATGATTGTGAGGAAGTGGTAGCTATGGCAGCGTTCAGACAAGGATTGTTGCCAGGAGATTTAGCTGATGAAACAACAAGGCGTAGGGCATTAACGTTTGGAGCTCTCATGGCTCAGGTTGAAGATCAGATCAAAGTCGAAGAGTCTACTCGAGTTCGAGGAGGAAATAGTATTGTTCAGAAAGGGAATAGTCAAGTGAACGCTTCGAATAATAACTCGTCGCGCGCAAGGGGTAATCAAAATGTTTCCAATCGAGGAGGTTCGAACTCATATCAAGGGGGTTCTAATCAGCACAATTTTAATAATCAACACCAATTCAGACCAAGATCGAATGTGTGGGTAAGACCATAATATTATGCGGATTTGACTGAAAATGTGGCATCGATATATGAGAAAACCAAGGGAACGGTAAATTTTAGAAAGCCGGCAACAATTAATAGGCTAAGAGAGGAACGCAATAACAGGTTCTGTAGGTATCATGATGATATTGGGCATGATACAAATGATTGTATTGCTTTGAAGAAGGAAATGCAGATTTTGATAGAGAATGGAAAATTGTTGGAGTATGTCAAAAGGAACGCTAAAACCATAACTCAAAAGGTTAGTAATCCTAACTCTAAGCAGGAAACTGCATTGATGATTTTAGATATTGCAGATGATGAATTTGATGTGGCTTCGGAATATGTCGACCCAGACCCTAGTCGATTGTTGTTGATGTCAGTTGATGAGCCGATGTGCAAGGGACGTGTTCGAGATTTGTGTGCGTTCTTTGAGTCATTGGCGATATTTGGGGGAGATTCAATGACTAATGATACTAATAATTCGAGGAAAAGACATATAGTAAATTTAACGCATCAAATTGAAGGAGGAGCATCAGCACACATATACAATAAGAAGAATGTCCCATTTATAATTTTCGATGGGGATGATTTGAGAGGAATTACTGGGCCACATGAAGATGCAGTGGTCATTGGAGCAGAAGTGTGTGGGGTGGAAATTCGACGAGTATTGATTGATACTGGAAGTTCTGCTAATGTGTTGTTCAAATCAACATATGATATATTAAACGCTCCGCCTCGGATAGAAAGGTCAGAAAGAACTATAATTGGGTTGACTGGTGCGACAGCGAATGTAGTAGGGGAGTTTGAAGGTGAAATTTCTCTGGGAAAATGGCCTTTTAAAAAGAAAGTACAAGTACTTTTTATGGTGGTAGATTGTCCGTCGAGCTACAATGCTATCTTTGGAAGGTCATGGCTGGCAAAAATGTACGCTATAGTTTCTACAGTTCATCAATGTTTGAAATATGTAGTTGGGGATCGAATTGGTGTAGTTCGAAGTGATCAAAAAGTAGCTAGAGAGTGTTATGCTGCTGCATTTAGACTACGAGATAAAAGTACCGATGATCCAATGGAGAATTAGCAATTTGGGGGGTTGCCCTCTAGTAGTAAAGATGAAGGAATTGATGATCCGAGGTCAACCCCGAGTTCTGTGATAGTAAGTGAAGAAATAGAAGAATACATCTTCGATAATAACAGAGTACTTCGAATTGGGACTTTATTGTCTTTATCAGTGCGAGAAAGGTTATTGAATTTTTTGTCTAAAAACTTGGATGTCTTTGCTTGGAGGTCTGAGGATGTAGTGGGGGTCCCAATTGATATTATATGTCATAGTTTGGTTGTGGATTCGAAGATCAAGCCGATAATACAAAAAAGGAGAGCTTTTTCATCGGAAAAATCTGAGGCCATAATTGCTGAAGTAGATAGATTGTATAAAATGGGGCATATTCGGGAGTCCAAATATCCGAAGTGGACAGCTAATCCTGTAGTGGTGAAAAAGAAGAATGGAAAATGGAGAATGTGTGTAGACTTCACAGATTTAAACAGAGCCTGCCCAAAGGATCCTTTTCCAGTACCTCGAATTGATCAATTAGTGGATTCTACTTCTGGAAACAAAATTCTAACATTTATGGATGCATTTTCAGGATATAATCAAATTCGAATGAATCCAGAGGATGAAGAAAGCACAACTTTTATCACTGATCGAGGTTTACATTGTTATAGAGTGATGCCGTTTGGATTGAAAAATGCTGGGTCTACATATCAAAGGTTGATGAATAAGGCGTTTGCTTCACAAATAGGGAGGAATATCGAAGTATACATCGATGATATGCTTGTTAATAGCAAAAGTGATGATGATCATATTGATGATTTAGAAGAGACGTTTCTGAATCTTAGAGCAATACAGTTGAAGTTGAACCCAGAAAAATGTACATTTGGAGTTCGATCTGGTAAGTTTCTGGGGTATGTGATAAGTGAAAGAGGAATTAAAGTGGATCCAGAACAGTTCAAGGCTTTGATATCAATGTCTTCACCTCGAAATATCAAAGAAGTGCAAATGTTAACAGGCAGGTTAGCAGCTCTGAACAGATTCATTTCTCGTTTTTCAGATAAATGTTTGCCTTTTTTCCAGGTGTTGCGTCGACCGAATAATTTTGAGTGGACTTCGGATTGTGAAGAAGCTTTTATTAAGATAAAAAATATTTTGTCCTCTCCTGAAATATTATCAAAGCCTCGAGAAGGTGAGCAACTATTTTTGTATGTAGCAGTATCGGATTATGCAGTGAGTGCAGTTCTGATTAGCGAAGATACGGGAGTTTCGAAGCCCGTCTATTATGTCAGTAAAAGTTTGGTTGATGCTGAAAAACGTTACTTAAAGCTAGAAAAATTGGCATTGTGTATAGTAGTGGCGGCAAGAAAAATGCGTCCTTACTTCCAAGCACATACAATTGTGGTTCGAACTTCTTATCCATTGAAAAATGTATTGCAAAAGCCAGATATTTCAGGAAGAATGACTAAGTGGTCTGTAGAATTGGGAGATTTCGATGTGTTATTCTCTCCATGAACGGTTGTCAAAGCTCAGGCCTTAGCAGATTTCTTTGTTGAGTTTCATTCGAGTAGATCCGAAGAGAAAGAAGATGAAAAGATACACACGAATCTGATGTGGACGGTACAAACTGATGGAGGATCTAGTAATAAAGGTTCGAGTGCGGGGGTAGAATTGGTGGCACCGACAGGGGAGTATATGTTTCAAGCTATAAGATTTGGATTTCATGCTTCGAATAATGAAGCTGAATATGAAGCAGTGCTAGCAGGATTGCGGTTAGCGAAAATTTGTGGAGCAATATTCGTGCGCTTAGAAACAGAATCGCAGTTAGTAGTTAACCATGTTAAAGGAGTATCAGAAGCTAAAAAGACCGTTTAGTTTTGTATTTGCAAGAACTTCGAAGTGTGATGGCACAATTTAAAAATGTCGAGGTGGAGCATATTCGAAGAGGAAATAACACAATGGCTGATTCTTTAGCAACAATGGCTTACTCTGACGAATATCCATGGATCGTGACACAACCACTGCCTTCGATTATATCAAGCTCTGAGCAATGTGAATTTGTTGAGGAGGTAGTAAATGATTCGACGCGCATTCGGGGTGATTGGAGAACTGACTTGTTAAATTTTCTTACAAAGGGAATACTACCTCTTGATAAGCACTTGCTCAAGAAAATAAGGGAAAAAGCTCTTGGTTATGTGGTGTTGGATGGGGTATTGTATAAGAGGTCTGTGTCGAGGCCTTTATTACGATGTTTGAGTAAGCAAGAATCTCAAAACATTTTATCTGAATTACATGATAGAGATGGATCAGCTCATTGTGGTTTCAAAGCTTTAACACGTAGGGTATTGTTGGCAGGATATTATTGGCCTACTATATTGCAGGATGCCAAGTTATTAGTTCGAAGTTGTGATACTTGTCAAAGGTATGCACATTTGATACATAAACCAGCGACACCTCTAATGATAATCTCTGAGGCAGTTCCATTTGATAGATGGGGGATTGATTTGGTATGACCCTTGCCTATGGCTTCAGGTGGAAGACAGATGATTATTGTCGCAGTTGATTATTTTTCGAAGTGGGCAGAAGCAGAGCCTTTAGCTGGAACAAAAGCTAAGGATGTGATCAAGTTTATTCTAAGTAACATCTGCTACCGTTTTGGAGTTCCTCGAAAGATAACAACAGACAACGGTCCCCAATTTAATAACAAGGAAATGGACTCTTTTTGCTCCTCGAAAGGAATACAGCAATGCTTTTCTACTCCTTTCCATCCACAAGCAAATGGGCAAGTGGAAGTTACAAATAGATCTATTTTGGAGGGTTTGAAGAAAAATTTGGCGAGATCAGCAGGGAAATAGCCAAATTATCTTCAAGAGGTGTTGTGGGCATATCGTACAACTCCTAGAGAGGCCACAAAAGAGACTCTTTTTTCTCTAGTGTATGGAATGGATGATGTATGCCCTGCTGAATCTACATTACCTTCCTATAGGCTATTGTGTTATTCCGAAGTAGATAATGATGAAGCTAGAAGGACTGAGCTTGATTTGTTAGAGGAAAAGAGGGTCAAAGCACATTTGAATGTGGTTCATTATCAAACCTTAATGAGAAGCAGGTACGATACTAAAGTTAAGAAGAGGGAGTTCAAAGTTGGCGATAAAATGTTGCGGAAAGTATTTCTTCATACCAAGGATAAACACCTCGGAAAATTGGCTCTGAATTGGGAGGGTCCTTATGAAGTCAAAATGAAGGTCAAGCCAGGGTCATATAGGTTGTCTGATTGTGAGGGGAGGATGCTCAAACACCCTTGGAATATAGAACATTTGAAATTGTATTGTGAATAAAATTGAACTTAGAATTTTTGAAAGACATACATACTCTTTCCTTATCTGTTGGCCCAGAAAGGTTTTAATGAGGTGTCTGGTAAAAATTGAATTTCATAATAAAAATTCTTTTGGCCATTGGTTGTTTAATATGATGAATGATTTGTTATTTTGGTAACTTGGCAGAGACTGATCATCTTTGAAAGTTGACCAAGAGTAATTTTCCAAAGCAATAGCTTTGAAGAAACAACTTATTTTGAGGTGCCACGTTTTATGAGTGCATCTAATTTTCGAGGTGCCACGTTTTATGAGCGCATCTAATTTTTGAGGTGCCACGTTTAATGAGCGCATCTAATTTTCGAGGTGCCACGTTTTATGAGCGCATCTAATTTTCGAGGTGCCACGTTTTATGACCGCATCTAATTTTCGAGGTGCCGCGTTTTTTGAGCGCATTTAATTTTCGAGGTGCCACGTTTTATGAGTGCAATAGAACTTTGAAATATTAAGATAGTCGCTTGTTTCATTGGATAAAGCTCGAAGCTTACAAAAAGGAGAAAACTACTTAATAAAAAAACAACAATAACAAACACATGACATATATAATCTACTGTTTAGTCATCTTCTTCTTCCGATGACCCTTCAGAAACGTCATCTTCTTCTGAGGAGCTTGATGCAACCTCGAATGCTTCCTTTGGACGATCTTCCTCTGGAAATTGTTTCCAAAATTCTGTTAAATTTAACCTTGGATAGGCGGCATGGATTTCTCGAAGAAGATTGATAGCTATTTGGGTTTGACCCTTCTTGATACCATCAAGCATCACAGAACCAACAGCAGCTTCGGCTTTCTTGATGGCGTCCTTCTTTTCCTGCTCGAATCCTGTTTGAAGCGTAGTCAATTGAGTTTGACAATTTTCCAGGCTTTCTTGAGTTTTCTTAATAAGTTCTTCAGCATCGGTAGATTTTTTCTTTTCCTTAGAAATGGCAGTAGAATGTTGAGAATTTATATTTTCAAGAGCCAGAAGATGAGAAGCTTCCAAAGCTTCGATTTTTTCTTTATGCTCTTTAAGAAGTTTTCTTTTCTCAGCCTCGAAATTTTGAAGTGCTTCATCTTTCGAAGTTTTTTCAGATTCTTTTTCCTTTTTGCTCTTGATTAATTCTTGTGCAATGAGCTCTAATTGTGTATGTGAATTGTTTACTTCTTCACACAACTTTTTGGCTGCAGCACTTAAGTTAGTAAAAGGTCAAAGGATTAAAGTTACCTCATCGGATCTGTCAGGGTTAGGCAAGTTTGATGGGCGATGATGGACATGAATAATTGCGTTAGATGTTGAAGTTATGGCAGCCCCGATAGAAGATGGTGGAATGGTGTTGGTAGGCTGAGAATCTTCACCGGTGACTATAAAATCCCCACTCGAGTTGAAATCTTCGAGGTTAAGATATTCGTTTTCCTGGCTATCTCCTAGTGCCAATCCCCCTTGAGGATTTTCTTCAATGAAGGTTTTCTCATGGACCTCGGAAGCCAATACCTCTTCGAGCATTTCAGCTTCGTTCTTTTTCTTCGGGGTAGCGGACTTGCTCTTTTTCTTCTTTGGAGCATTATCTTCTTTCTTTTTCCTTTTAAGGACAGGTTCGTCTTCTTCGGATATTGGAGGAAGTTGAGATGCAGGCGCTTTTCGTTTCCCTGTAGGCTTCGAATTTTTGGAAGGGTTAGGCTTACTTGTGTTGGGCTTTTTGAGGGCTAGATTTCCCTTTTTTTTTAGTGGCAGGTGACTGTCACATCGGTTCCTGGTGGGAAGGTAAGTTTTCCCATCTGGTGCGAGTATTCTTTTGACCGGTTCAATGGGATCTGGGGGAAGCATTGGGTCTTCAGGGAAATCAGCTCCCAAGGTTATGCGCCAGAGATGGCTGTTGACGAAGTTGATTGGTTGAAAGGCTGAGTGAAAGCCATTTCCCCAGGCTTTCTCAGCCCATTCAGCCATTCTCTTGAAGATGGTCTTTGCAGTTTTCCGAAGACCTTTGAATCTCCTCGGAATTTCTGGGAAAAGAGTAAACAATTAGATAAGTAGGCCTGGTTAGTTTGACTAGGCTTAATAAGTTGGGAAGAAAGTATTAACAATAATAACAATGATTTACTTACTGTTATCTCTCCAGATGGGAGTAAGTTTTGAGGGGTTGTCATCGGAAATTTCTTTACCATTTTCCCAAGCTCCTGATAAAAAAACAAACCTTTGCTTCCAAAACTTGTCAGCCTCGAGGAGGTCATCGATAATCTTCAGATCATCCTCCAAAGTTAGGTAGTAGAATGGTAAAACTGGCCCATTTGAGATTTTGGTCAGTGAGATGAAGTCCTCTATTTCGAGGGGGATGCTTCCTAGCCTCGACACCATAATAACGGAGAATAAAGTGAACAGTTGGTTTGGAGTGACTTGTGTTGGGCACAACCCAAGAATTTTGAAGTACTTTACAATCATTGGATCGAGAGGAAATCGAAGTCCCCAGTTGAAAAGTTCAGGGTAAACTACTAATTCGTTTTTCTGACAACTCAAAGGTGTTTCTCCTTCTACTGGTAGACGAAGAACGATGTTGTCTGTTAATCCCCATAGTTTCTTAAGTTCTTCTTTCTCTGATTCGAGGTAGTAAGTATAGGGTACATTTTTTAGGGCGAGAATGTACCAAGGACAAAGTGGTTGTAGGTTTTCCTGAACCAAGGCGGCAACATCTTCGGGGAGGGTAATAGGAGCTTTCTTTCCTCGAATTTTCCTTGAAGGGATTACTTCTTCTGCCTCGGATTCGCCTTTGGCATTGGATTCAGTGGCTTCAGAATCATTTTCCTTATCATTTTCTTCATCAGTAGCTTCATCGCGAAGACTTCGAGTTTGAGTCTCAGTTTGGGATTGTTTTTCGTTTTCCATAAGAACTGGTTGACTATTCTCTGGTGTAACGTCAACCACTTCTTGTGGGGGAGGAGAGGAGGTTTCTGCATCGTCACCCATTGCTAGAAAGGTTGATTTTTTGCGAAATTTAACTTTAACTGCTTCGGATTGTAGGATAGGTGATTTGGGTTGTAGTTTTTTAGAAGTTGGAGGTTTGTCAGAATTGGCAGTCTTAGATTTTCGATGTGGTCTTAGTGATGGAGAAGTGGATTGATTTCGAGGAGGAGAAGATTGTTGGCTAGATTCTGGGTTTGATGCTAGGGGCGAAGATGAATTAACAAGGTTGGAATTGAAGTTACCGTATTTGAAGGTGGTAGAGGAGAAGCGAGGACCGTTGTAGATTAACCCATCAGCTCTGTATTCCTCAGCTCTTTCTCCAATCAGAGATAGTCGTAAGCGCCAAACACTTGATTGCTAGGACCAGGGAAGAGAGATTTCTTTGGTTTTCTTGGTTTTTTGGATTTAGATATTTTGTATTTAGGATATCTTCTCATACAATAGACGTTAATCTGGGAAATGGTTTTTTGTGACTGAAGAAATTGATGTTTCTGGGGAAGGTAGCTAATGAGGTTGAAGGTTGAAGAAGAACCAGATGAAGATAGCTTAGGAACGATGATTTTTCTAAAAAGTTCTTAGTAAGATGGAGCTAAGTATTTATACTTGGGAAAAGATGACGTTGAGAATTTGAAGAGGCAAAACCAGTAAACTGTTCTCATTGGGTGGAATACAAACGTGGAAAAGCTTGCTGTGTCATAGACCTATCAAAAAGGGTCCAATCAATCTTTCAAGTAGGGGTACCATAGTTGAAAAATGCTAAAGACAGGAGATTCGAGGTCGAAGTAGAGTTGTATCTCTAGTTGGTAGATTCGAAGCGAGTGGGAAGCTTATTTGCACTCATTCTTATATTCGAAGTGAAACTGCAAGTCACTGGGCTCAGTCATGATAAAGGGGCTGGATGAAAGAAGTTTTATTCACTTGGAGTAATGTCCGAAGACTAAATAGTTCTTATAAAATTGTCTTTATAAGAACTAAGGGGGCTACTGATAAGGAAATATATTCATAAGGGACTTAAATGTAATTAATAAGGACTTGAATGATAAGTTCTATTAATATAGAATAAGATTAAAGTTTTATAAGAAGAATATGGACTGAACTGTAAATAAATCTCTTATGTAACCGAATTTGTAACTAACTCACTAGGCATATTTAAAGAGGTCGAGGAGGCTGATTACACCTATGAAATAATTAGAGGAGAAAGATTATATTCACAATCTAAAAATCTCTCTGCTGATTCTTAGTCAATATTCTCAATCTTCTCAATTCAATTTCTATTCTCACCAAACTCAACAATTGATGGTTGGTTAACCCATCCTTGTATTGATGATATAAACATCATGAAGTCAGATCGTAATCAACAAATCAAATAACATCTTAGCCTTGCATCACTAATAGGTTTATCACTATCCAAACCTGAAATTTTCAAACATACATTCTTAACCTTAAGAAAATAATCAGAGATCGATATATTAACTTGGGTTAAAGATGTAACATTATTCTCAAGGTATTGAAGACGCATATTATTTTTTTGGGTAAATAACATGTGAAGAGTATCCCAGATATTCTTTGGAGAATGCACGAACACAATCAATAAATTCCTTACCGATCGAAGTTTGCAACGCGAACAAAGCCTTTCTGCACCTTACTTTCCATTTCCTCCTTAACTCAGCGTTTTCTAGAGTATCACTAGAGAGTATCTCGGTACCGGAAACAAGATCCCATAAATATTGTCCTTGAAAGAAGGCTTCCACACATAACCACCAATATTGGTAATTAGTTCCAACAAGATTCTCTGTAGACATAGGAGAAGATGAATTACTTCCATTCATATTGATTTAAAACTAATAATACTTGACATGATGTCTCTAGGTAATAAAATCAAACACTTGATATGCAGAGACCTTGCTCTGATACCATGAAACAAATTGAAGAGAAAGATGAAACAATTTGAACAGTCATATAGTTTGATTTTATTACTTGAAGAAATGAAACAAAAGAGTTTGATACTTATAGAAAATATGATTCTCACTACCCACTAATATCACTTAGTAATTTGAGACTTTCAGACTTATTAATATAACTCCCACTACTCCACTAATGTCATTTAATAGTTGGGAATTGCTTTCAAGTTTCCTGCTTCTTTTGGGAATTTTGTGGGAACACTGGGAACATTGGGAATTATGGGAACTTTGTGGGAACTATGTGGGAAATCTGCGGGAAGTGGGCGGGAACTCTGTGGGAACTGTGGGAAATCTGTGGGAACTATGATGGAACTGTGCGGGAACTCTGTGGGAAACAGGTGAGAACTGTATGTCTCTCTGCTTCCTGTAACTGCGATTAAAGAGTGCACTAATTTGTGACACGAGTTTGTCTCAATAGCACAAATTTTGATTGAGCGAGGGGTTTCATGGGAGAATATGTCATTTGTTCATCAGATGGTATATACCGAATGTGAAGAGTGCACTAAAGTACTTGATCTTGTATGAAGTCTATGTTTTGTACCAGCATGATGGATCACAATACTCACATGATTAATAGTATAAATCGAAATTCACCAAGTAAGAGAGAAGCGAAATCAGCTTAGTAAAGAGATGAGCTAGAGCCACAATGTGTTACTTCTTGTATGACCATTAAATGACGGTGTCTACAAAGAAGAAACTGAACCAGAGAAGCTAGTTAATTTGATTTGAGGGTGCGCCCGCGGTTGTGAGTGCCATATAATTATCTTAGAACTCTTGATATTTGCTAACTTTATTGACCACAAAAGATATGAATGGTTTAATGTGTATCATGCATTATAGTGTATCACAATCATGTATTTCGTAGGGTTGAGCACAAGATCATTATCAATTATGGAGACTAGTTGGACAAAAATCATGAAGGTGACACGTTTGTAACTAGAAGGGTGATGTTGGTTTATTGCTCAGGTATTGGAATTGTATAAAATAGGTATTCAAATCGAAAATTTAGATGAGTGGTCGGTTTTAAAAAATGTGACGTGTTACAAAGTTTGATACCCAAATTTGACCAATAAAACCTCCAACACAAATTTTCATATTTAAAGCTTATTTAAATATTTAATTGTTATTTTTATATATTTATTTAATTTTAAAACATTTATGTAATTTCCTTATTTTGGAACTAGGGTTTGGATAATTATATATATAAAAAAAGACCTAATGACCATCACTATATGTTTATTATTCTTGAGCTAAATTAGCAAGAATAACTCCTCCCACTCTCGATTAGGAACACTTCATTATCTCGAATACCAAAAAACAGTCGGAGGATTTATTAATACGAAAAAAGTACATATTAGGTAAAATAATCAAGCCTAGATCCAAAAAACTCTGCCTCGGTGCGAGACATGGCCGAGCACGTTAGTTTGGTCAAAATGGTCGAACTGACAATTGGGCCTTATGTAACTTCATGATCGTTTAAGGTAAACTTGATCAATTTGGTTGCATGACCTTAAGCGACCACCTAATGACCAACTTATCCAAGTTAGCCTATTGGCCTTACCCGAACAAATGGCCGCTTAAAGCCAAACGGGTTAACTTGGTTGAATGGTCTTAAGCTACCAGTCGGTCGATTCAGCCCAAACTGGCCAACTTGACCTTATGGCCTTAAGCGACTAGCTGGTCGCTTAAAGCCTAATGAGTCAGCCTGACTACTTGGCCCTAATTGACAAACTAAATCTATCAATCTTCAGGAAACGTCCTCTATAAGCCTAAATAACTTAGCCAAACATCATCTCTCTGTTTGATGTGATCCGAAAGTAGTGATTCACGAGTCCACGCAATAAGTTCTCAACGAGCATGCGTTTGGAACCCCTCCGATCATTAGCCAACAATAAATTAGCTTCTTTCCTTCTCGCATCTACCAAGTATCGCTTAAGTGTACATAGAATCATCTGACAGTGTACGGAAGCCTAACCTTACATTGTACGATAAAGAAGCTCCTAAATATGTGCCTTCGTCCGATAAAGATTTTGGACGGCTAGAAAAGACTGCACCAATGAGAAGAGAACAACCTAAAACCTATCCAAATAAATACCACTTTATAAGAAAGCTGGAGATGAGCTGGACTAATGTGAGAGTCGTCTCAAGAGAGAACAATATAGAGGAAGGAAGCCTAAAACCTGTATCGTACTCTCCTTCGAAACTGTCATACACCCAACCTTTCATCCCGTGATAGGCCACCATGCCTGTGGAAATAACACTGTTGAAGGTGAAAGTCAGAACATGCAGACGGGCCAACTGTGAGGTTATCAAGTTCATTGTGCTAGCCATTTAAACATCGTACAACATAATCCTTTGAAGGCCATGACTTTATAACTACAAAGCCATTTCTTCTACTTATCACTAGTGTTTGAAGCATGTGCTCGGCGTTGAAGTATGCATATTGTAGCGAAATCAGAAGGTGGTGCGAGACTGATTGGTCAAAACCCTCAAGGAATCAAACCAATAATGATTAGCATAGATCACCAAACTGAGAGAGAAAACCTCTGAGAATTTGAATGTTTTGTTATTTTCTAAGTAATCTTGATAATAATTGCACATAATTTATTTTAGTCAATTAAAACACATATTTTATTTAAACTTTGTACAATCGTTGTGTGACCAACAATAAATATAAGAAATACTCTCTTTTATACAAGTTCACGCCCCAACCCGCTGTGTGGCCAATAGTACATAAGCCTCCTAGGAAGCCCCCACTCTTTCCAGGAGGTAAGGGGGTACATACATAGACTAGCTTACTAAGAAACAAGGAATGAGTAACTACAAAAATAAGCATACGTATGGCATATATCTCAATATTTTACTTCATACGAAGAGATTGGTTATGATAGTTCGATTGAAGAGGCAAACAACACTTATATTACAACTAAGAAGGGCCACACATACCCCCGAAAATGAATAAAAACAAAGAGTAAATATGCCTACACTACTATCGAAAAGAGCCACATATACTCCCGAAATTCAAACATCACATAACAAAACACAAGCTTACATAAAATAAAGAAAACCTACAAAAACTAGTTTGAGTCAGTTGGCATGTGCCAATGATATACAAATACCAACTCATGGTTAGCTTGATCAGGGTCACTCTAATCAACACTTTTCAACTCAAAAATAATATTGACAAAACTCTAACAAATGAAGTAGAAAAGCTACTCTACAAACACCACAAAAAGTTAGATTGCTCTGATTTAGGCTACAATGAACATCTGTAAAAGATATGGAACTAGGAGGCGTAAAAAATCCAATCAAACATTTTCGTAGCTTCAGTCAGATAACAAGATAATTTGACGTGAGTAGGTCCAATGAAGGCCATTCTCTCTATTTAAGGAAGTTCACTCGAAACCTATCCAAAGTAATCTGGATGGAAAGGAAAAGGAAACCAATTTGACGTCATAATAAGTCCTTTAGAATGAGAATGATTCACATAACCCACTTTTTTTCGATTCATCAACTTTAGAAGCTTTAGGAATCATATCAACAATTTGAGACTCTATTAAAATAGGAGTTCATTTCTAAGTTGCAACTTTAGCTCATGTAACTAAATAAAAAAAAATTGTAACAAACTTAGGCCACAATTAATTTTATATAAAAATTTCAGCCATAACAATGATCTTGTAATCATGAAACCATCTACCAGCTTCTTCGACAACTCTAGTACTCATTATAACCAAAAACAATGCAATGTTAGTAGTCGGGACATATACGAATTATCTCTTTAATTTCCTATCAAAACTAAGACGTCGTTCAATAATGTTACAGTTGGCTGTTACATTAAATAAAATAATTGGGTATTTTTCTTGATAGAATTTTGTAGATATAGCCGAGAAATTGTGACCTCCAAATTATTTATATACATGCCCATTTGATAATGATATCCATTAACATTCTCCATGCATTGGGCACCAATTAGTTGAGATAAATTTGAGTTTCTTTAAAACAAAATAAGATATTTTATGTTGAGTGGAAGTCGAAGCTCGATATCAAATTTATAAGTAAAAAATACTATATCTCCAAGAGGAGCGTCTAAGGGATTTAAATTGTTAGACACATTAGATATGTGTCAAACAACTTTTAATCCACCTCCAAAACATCCAAATCATTTTATTAACTTCTTCAACACCCTGTCATTTTTAACTAAGTGAAAAAGTTTCTTTGGAGAATAATTTTTAAAGAAAAGAAATAAAAAATAATATTCAAGAATAAAAGAAAGTCTGAGGCAACGTGAAGCATGTAGTTGACAATTACATGCTCAACAACCTGATATCATTACTTAGTTGCATGTGAATGAAGGCACTCACATGCAATCTTGGCTAGGTTTTTCAAACTAGATTTCTCTCGATTTCATACCAATGATAAGCTGAATAAAGTCTTTATTTATTTGATAACCAACTACTAGTGAATCAAAATCAGATAAAATTATATATTATGCTTGTACATTTTCCCTCCGAAAAAATAGAGCGTTTTATCATTAAGGTAGGTTTGGGCCGACATAGCAGTTTTTGTAATGAGGTAAACATAGAGACAACAAACTTCAATACACTGATAAGTTCGGCTATAATTGGCTCAATAGTTTGGTTCAAAAAGACATCAATTACACATGAACATCTAATTTTAAAATCACCAAACAATTAAGCTTCGATATAATTTCAAAAACAAAAGTAATAAACTGCTTCAACCAAATTAAAATACATCAATATTCTGTTTTTTATTAATACTCTCAGAACAACTACAAGGACTACCAATAAGGTTGAAAAGTATTAATTCTTAAATCCCTTGTAAATATGTTACTTGTAATTTATAGTTTTTGGCTTAAACTTAATACACTAATGTTAAAGTCACAAAACCTATATTGTAACACATAGAGACTTAAATAAAAAAAATCAACTAGACTTTTTCAACAAACAATTGTCTATAAACAATATAATGATCAAGCTAAATTCACCCAATCTCATTTAATCCCACTCAAAATTCTCCATTCACTCTCCTTTAAATTTTTCTTTACCATATCTACCTCAAAATTCTATTTATTTGAAAAAAATTAAAGAGAAAAAGAATTAAGTGTATCCTAACCCATCCAATATCAACATAACTTCAATATCTAACCCCACCTAAAATATTTCTACCTGTTATTCTTCTAGAATTTGTTTTGTTCTCGAATTTGTTCTTACAAAAATCACAAAAATAATTATCAAACAATCATTTTCTTAAGATATGCAATACATTTATGTATTTAAGATAATAAAAAACCATTTCCTTAACAATATAAACCTTTCAAACTTTTTCTTGAACCTTTTTCTTGAAGAAATTGTTTTTGTTTTCACAAAACCTTAAATTTCAATACAAACATAACCAAATTGAAGGAGATGTGCATCTACCAGAAGATGTGAAGATAAAAAAAAGAAGACGAAGTGTCTACGGAAGAGCTATATTTTTTGGAAAAGAAGGTAAAGAACCATAATTGTTTATTAATTTATTTTTGAACTTTGTACAACTACACACCAACGGTTTAGGGGAAGTCAAACCGGTACTGGGTAGCCTTGTTGAGGTTGGTTATACTCTCCCACACCATTTTTAACACCACTTGAATCGATGGTTCATTGGGAGGATTAAAACATCATTGTTCTAACCGGTCGAACCAATGATATTAGGATGGTTTTTAAAGTAGAGATGGAAGCTAGAATTTGGATTTGTGTGATACTATCTACACATAGTATCTCATGTTTGCACCACATTCGCAAGTGGCTCTATAATGGCATAGTTTAACTTTTATAATTATTTCAATATCATTGGAAGAACTTAAGTTTAGTGATACAAACAAACGTAACCATGATACACCTCTTAAAAGAAAAAATGGATAAACTTGTAACTGATGTCTTGGAAACCAACGATGAAAGATGCACATAACATATTTATAAGAAATAGTTTGAATTAATCTATCGAGAAGCATCCACCCTTTTTAAACCATTGGAGAAACAGAAATATTGTAGTTATCCACGTATTAAAAAATTGTTGATGAATCATCCATTAAACGAGACAAATCGTATGGGGACATGTGGGTTATGCGAAAAAAACCAGTTAAAATTTGGTGCCAAACTCTTTTAAAAATCATAACTTTATTGTTTCTAAAAGGAAATGAATTACACCCTCAATGAAGCCTATCAGAAAAATTACCAACACAAGGCTAGTGGACATATCGTTGGGTAGAGAAACCTTTGGTAGTTAGAAATCCTTCGACATCATTGCTATTAAGTCACAACGTTCGCGCAGAGAAACCTTTGGCATTCGAAACTTCTTCAATAAAATTAATATGTAGTTATAGCGTACCAAGCTCCAATATTGGTTCTAAACAAATATTTAATGCTCAAAAGTTTTACTTGTAATGGTTTTCACATCACTACAGACCTTTTATAACCGTCATAAATAAAGTTAGACTCGATGGGTATTGTGGGTATCAATCAATATCATATGGGTTTTTCAGCTCAGAAAAAGGGGTGCGGGTTGTTAGGGAAGGCCTTTTTGACGAGCTTATAGACAACTATGATGTTTACAATAAGATATTTAACTTTAAATAAGAGTAGTATACACTACTATAGAGCACATGCTATTGTATTTAAGTAGCTGATAATTTGGCGATAAAGATAGTTATGTATCAAGGTTTCAATATATTTTGCATCTACTATTACAATTAGGTTCGATGAATTTTAGGTACATGTTTCCACCACTATGAGCTGCACCTCCTCTGATGTCTAAGAGGGTGGAAATAGGATTTACTTTTGTTAATAACAAACATTTTATTAATGTAAGTATATCATTTTAATCTAAAGTGTTTCTTTTATAATAATTAGTCATCGAGATCCTTAAAAATATTTTATATACATATTTTCATTGTTGCTAACTTGCCACGTGCACGAATACACCCAACATAGACAATATTACATAGCTATGACGAAGTAGCTATGGGATTACCATTACTAAATTATTGTAAAAGATATGAAGATCTTGAAGGCCGGAAGCCTATCATTTCCAACCCATAAGTAACCAATTTAAAATAACTTATGTAATAATATAATGAAGACTTATTTGTTTAGTGTATTGTATTAACAATGTTATTCCGACTTATTTGTTTATTTTATTCGATTAAGAATGCAATTCAGACTTATTTGTTTAATGTATTCGTTTTATGTTACTGTGTTAACAATTTGCAAACCTCATATTTAACTCTATTAATTTTACATTAGACGCAAAGAAATTTCACATAAAATGATAAACATATGCAAATATATTAAATAGAAGCATAAATAACACAACTAAGAGGTATATCCTTACATATCTAATTCTACGAAGTACACATGTTCCAATCTACTCCAAATGATGTCCAACTTAATATTGTGAAATATATGTTGTTTACTTAAATTATTAATCCCCAAAACAAGCACTTTATGCACCTCTTTACTGACATCAAGCGTTTGGTCATAAACCCAGATATTTGGAATCCAAAAAAGAAGTTGTAATCTGATATATACATAACCGTATAAACATGAACTAAATAATATGTACAAATATTTACGTAATCATAAAACAACATTAGTTCAAAGAACTCGTAGGAACATAAAAAATACAATAAATCAAATTGATCAAAGGATAAAAAATAACATTAAACTTGAACAAAAACACCAAAAATTTATTCCAAGTCATATTCATCGTTAAAAGTGATACTCATGAGTGCTTCTTTTATTACAATGACTTGTACATCAATAAACATAACATATACTTTGTCAAACAATCAAGTACTTTCAAATGGGATGAGTTATACACCTCATTTCTAATATTCTATGTAAGGTTGAACACATGATTTATTAGTTTACTTATAATATAAATGTACCTTGTAGATACTTCGTCACGACTGCGTGGATCTTGTATTGGTTTTCCTCATATACTTTTGTAGGTGTATCCGTACATATAGTATATTATAGATAACACTTCATTGTTAAACTCACCTATAGTCTCATTAGACATCGTTAAATTCACATGTTTGATAGCTTCGAGGAAAGAAGAATCTTCACATACAGTTCGTTCCATATCGAATAAAATTGTCTAAGTAAATGAAGTTGTGTGTTTAAAGTTATGTTAGTCGGGACTATTATATAAATAAGTTAATGACGAAATTAACGGGTAACAATTAGACGGGATCTATCATTGATGGGTAAAAAATAGGCGTGATCTTTTTGTTCGTTGGACTAGTTTTTTGGCGGGTTAAATTTTAATGCCAACCATTAATGAAAAGAACCATGGGTGCAACAATTGTGCACCTATGGTGCACAGTGCGTCACACCAACGATACAATATCTATGCACCAGTTCTGCATTATACGTTGCACCGATGGTGCATGCAAATTGCACTGATGGCCCAAGTAAGCATCATCGGTGCATTGGACCATCAGTGCAACTTGATATGTACCATGGATGCTTTGTCTTGGCACCGATAGTACGCCACACAGATGGTGCATACCGTATTCATTTTTAGTGCAAACTAGTGTGCACCATATGTGCACATACTTGGCATCTAGGGTGCATGTTGGTACTATTTGTGAACTTTTTAAAACAAACAATATGTTGAAAATGTCATTTTTACTAATAATTTATTGGTTTGTTTTGTGTATGAATTCAAAACCTAAGTAATATACTAACAGTTGAATGATTTGTGAGTTGATAAAATAAATTTTATGTTGTTTTCTTTTGTAATAAACTAATATGTTTGAATCAATTTTAATGGTACTTAATTGTTAATCGAGTTAACGTAACCAAGATAAATGATTTATAAAAAAAACCTTTAAATACCATCAAATAATCTACAAATACATAACAAAACCATATGTGGTATAATTCAAAATATTAAGAAACATAACGAGCATAAGTGTTAAAATTAAAAGCGCAGTCTTATAACAAGAACAATGAGCAAATGAGAAATAAGTTGCGACACTTGTTTGTTGAAGAGCCTCAAACCTTCTAAATCATCTCTTGTGCAAATGGTGTTAATCGTACAAACAACCTCAAGGAGTCTATCATCACCGGACTGTACATGCGGGGGGATGAGGTACCATCCAAAGTAAGCAATGCAATCAATATACTTACTCGTCATCGACCACCCATATGTAAAAATACGAACTATCAAGCTATAGTTAGAAAGTAAATAATTAGGGAAATCTTTCCAAAGTGTCCCACAACAAAAATGACGAGAGTGATCTTTCCTCGTATACGCAACATTAAGTAACATGGGAGATGATGATACATCCTGGATCCATCCAAACTGTCGCATGACTATGTCATACATATAACATTCCATAGTGTTTATCATTTGGATAGTCTAGTTAACTAATATCTTGCACAAGAAACTAAGCTCGAATGCTCTCGTACGACTCAAAGATGACCTGTAGAACAAAAAGATACAATATGTTAAACATGTTAAATTTGTTACACATATAATAAGGATAAGATTGTGCACTTTCATCCTTCTCCTTTTGATCTACGAGAAACGAGCAGATGCTGGATTTGGTTCACATCAGAGCCCACAATTCTGCTCAATAACTACCTAGAATTATTTGGGTTCCGCACAACATAAGATGGGTTGTGCGTAGATTTCAAAGCTGGTAAGTGGTCGTATAGCCAACGGTCTAACATGGCTAGAAATTATACAGGTTATGCTTTGAATATTTTGAAGTATCTCTAAGAGCACGATAAAAGAAAGCCAAAGCACTACACCCAAGAAGATATAACCCACAGTCCAGAATTCATGTTCTCTAAACCATAGAGATCGTCACCCTTCACGATTTTGTGATTAGTATCTGTGAATATAGTGCCCCATGATAAAAACATAAGATATACGCATGATATATGGTTGATAGTTTCTTAGTCAGTCAAGTGAATAAACCGTTCCTTAGTAAATATTTCCCGGAACCATTTCAATAAACCCTACTCCTCATATAAACTCCAACTTGAAACAGAACTCATAAACTATGAGTCGTAACAACCGCGCATATTAGGTATACATCTCGTCTCGTGTAGCCTTAACCATCTCTAGTGGTCTACCAACAATCGGGAGGCTTGTAATAACATTGACTTCATCTAGAATGAGTGTAATCTGCCCAAAACTGAACTGCAAAATATTGGTCTCATGGTGTCGACGTTCGATGAATACCTTTTCCAGCACTGGTTAAGTTTAATGCTTTGGCATGTAAGCTATGAGAGGTCTGGATGGAGTACGCGCAATATGACTCGCTACTTCAGGTTGGACATTCAAGCCCCACATGTGCAACATATTTTAATGTGTATAGATTCCTAGAGAGCTACAAGGTTGTACACACAACTATTTAGTAAGAAAACAAAGCAAAATTAATAATATACATATAAGATAAACTTTAAATTTAATAATAATAAACTTACACCTGCGATAAAAGTGATAAATGCCCGTGTTCCTTGTAGTCAGGAAATAGTGGTATTTTGTTAAAGTTAAAGAAAAAATCTCAAATATTATTCTCTCTGACTCACGACGTTCTCCTCTTTATTAAGTAACTCGTGATCTACATCACCAATGTCGGTGCTACCGGTAGCCAATTCTATGTGTGGTGCAAGATGATTTAATAATATGAACGAGGAGGCTATGGTGATGTAATAACAACTGATGGTGGTGAACGATACGATGATGGCAGTAAATGATGACCTGACAGTGATGATGGTGGAGGTGCAACCTGTCTAGCTGATCCACCCCTCATAGGATCAACTTCTTTGTCAACATTTTTAGCACCATACTTCAAACCCATGTGCATACGACACAGGGATCTTACGGTGTGCTCCTCAACTTCTTTAGTTATTAGAGCTCATCCACGTTTCCGCGAACAAGTTTCACATTTCCTGCTACAACGGACTTCACAGGGAAAATGATTTTACCTGGCTGCTCATGTTTAGAGCTACTAGGAGTGCATCGGTCCTTCCTCGTATATGACAACCTGAGCCAACAAATATTAAAATTTAGATTAAAAAACTAAAATAAACACGAAAAAACAAGTAGTAGTAACTAAGTTATACATCAAACAAGTACTAAAAATTAAATAAGCATGTAAAAATTAAGTTTAATAGGTAGGAAAATAAGAGAAATACAAAGGGACCTCCACTCTAAAGATTCATAAAACATTAGGAAAATTTAGAAAATTCGATGCACCCGCTACGAATTGTTATGAACAACATCTACCCATTCTAATCATTTACCTACTTTCAACAACCATAACAACTCTGTGGCTTCTTTTTCACACAATTTCTTATCTTTTGCACCATATTCCAAGCTTCATCCAACTTCATCCAAATCTCGCCAAACATTCACAAAATAAAACGTATTGGTTTTAGCTAAATTTGGTTCCAAAAAATTATAATCAACCCCAAAAATAAAGCATTTTTTATTTTTTACTATTTTGTTCTAGATCTTGTTTGCTCACCCGTTGAGACGGATGTTCACCCGCCGGGAGAGGTCTCCGTCGGGCGGCTTAGATTCATTCGGTATGGACTCCACCAGATGACAAGATCCGTCCCGAAAGGAATAAAAAAACATTTTTTATAAGCTCTTAAATTTGACAATAATTTAGAGCTCATTATATTTTTGGGACAAAATTTAGCCATAACCAAACACATTTTAAAGATTAATTTATAATCATCTCACCAAATAACACCATACCAAAAATAAGCATTACCAATTTTAAAATTTCAAATTCTTGTAAACTATAAAATTTATATTAAAACAAATTAAAATTTTGTTGTTTAAAATATTAAAATTAAAAATATAAGGTTTGGTCTCAAAATATAAAGTCAATATTGTAATTTGCCAAGAATACTGACAGGTACTAATACAGTTTTCATAATTAGTAAGGTAATGGTACACACGAACCAAAAGGTTCCCTTAAAGTGGACTTTTACAAAAAGAATAAATTGCTTAACATCCAAGTTTTCACTCAATTTAACCCCTCTCGCTCTCTTTATAAAAACGAACAAAAGGCTTCTTCAAAATTTGAAAGATCGCCATCAACAAATCATGCAATCTGATCCTAACCGAAAGCTTGGAGAAGGAAGCGGCCTAGCGGCGGCGACGAATTTCAATGACTTATCAGAAGATTGTGTAGCCAAAGTGGTATCCTTCACCACTCCGCGTGACGCTGCTAGAGTTTCATTGGTTTCCAGGCTTTTCAAATTAGCTTCCGATTCCGATCCTGTTTGGGAGACATTTCTGCCGTTCGATTATCGCAGTCTTACTTCCTCTTTGTCTCCTGATTTGTCTAAGAAACAGCTGTATCTGAATCTCTGCGATCACCCGATCCTGGTCGATGATGGCAAGAAAGTAAGTCATGTTTATTTAGAGTAAATTAATTATCATTTCAATCATTATGCTTACTGATTCTATGTGTTTTTATCGTCTGTTTTGTCATGTGAGTAGTGAATCGGGTGTTTAGTGACTGTTTTAGCGTTTAGAAAGTGTTTTGAAATGGAACAAGTTCAATTCAATCTGTAGTGGAGATTTTATGTAGATTCCAATTCATAGTCATAGTAGAAAATTGTTCTTGATTGATAAGATGATAAGATTATTCGTTGATTCGATGGATATCTCTCACTTTATTTGAGAGAATATTTTGATTTGGGGTCGTCTTGACTATGGCTATTTTTTTTATCTCTTTAGAGAGTTTTGATAATGGCTGAATAGAACTAGTAATTAGGATAGTTCTGGAAGAATATAGTGAACATGACAGAAGAATATGCGAGGTAGAAACTCTTACCTTATAAGTTTAGCACTAAACCTGCCGAAAAATTAGTCCCAACACAAGTGTATTTGAATCTAAATGTACTTTTTTTTTTTCCAAAAGTTGCTGTAAATTATCTCTGGTAGCTGTTAATTTGTATATGACTGATTGATTTCTGGGGGAAAGAGTGATCAAGGATAGCCAAGTTTTTGTTTCGATACTATAGCATTGGCCCATTTTCGATACTAGTAATTCAAGCGGTTTCGGAAGGACATATAGAAAAGGACGGGAATTAAATTTTAAAAGGATTACGAACTCAATTTATAGGTGTATCTATTCCATCAATACGGTCACAAGGTTGTTCGATACGATACCACTGAAGAGTTGTATAAATACTATAGTGTCTTTATGTAGCATTTAACATTTTGATTGTTTATCTTTATTTAATATCATTGACTTATATCAAGTTTATCTACTACAGTCCGTAGTTTTTGCTGGGCTAACCTTACTTACTTTGTGGTGTATTGATTTATTGGGTTTGTTCAGCTACTCAATGTCCTAATAAGCGGCTGAGTGGGCTGATAAACTCCACCTAAGGCGTAGACGGATCTCGGCGGGTTCGATATTTTCTAAACCTGATTTATTTATCAAGGACGGGTCTTATATGTTTATGTATACGAATTATTATCAAATCAAGATTGTCCTAATGGTTCAGTTTGGTCCATAGCTAATAATCTTGAATTCTTATAGTTTGGTTTGGATCGATGAACTGTGAATTACTATTTTTTCAATACTTTGTTTGTTTCGAATTCGTTCATCTATAATTCTGATTCTTTTGGACCTGGAACAGAGTTTATCATTAGAGAAAAAGACTGGAAAGAGATGTTACATGCTAGCTCCAAGGGACTTGTATATTATTTGGAGCGGTACTGCTCAGTATTGGAAATGGATTTCTATTCATGAATCGAGGTATGTTTCTTTGACTCTTAAGTCTGGTCTTTAATTATAAATTCATGTATTTGATGTCAATACGTGTACATAAACAGGTTTCCCGAGGTTCCAGAGCTTATCAACGTGTGCTGGCTGGAAATTTCCGGCACCATTAATACCCAAATGTTATCCAAGGAAACCCTTTATATAGCTTACTTTGTGTATAAATTCAAATCAAACGCTCGTGGATTCGTTGACCAACCTGTAGAGATCGCGACTGAAGTAAGTGGAGGGAAAAGCAGTAAGAGAAGGGTCATCTTGGATTATGAAGTTAGGCAAAGGCGGGGACGGGGCATTCGTAATCTAATTAATAACTTTACTTCATCTGTTTCTCTTAGTGAAACCAGTTCAGAAATAAAAGAAAGAGGAGATGGGTGGATGGAGGTAGAGTTGGGAGAATTCTTCAACGATGGAGATATGGAAGAGGAACTTAAAATGAGTGTCTTGGAAATTGAAGGCGGTCAATGGAAGAGTGGCCTTATTGTTCAAGGCTTTGAGGTCAGACCCCAAGCGTACCTATAAGTGAAAGCAATGTTTTAGCATTTGATGAACTCTTTACAACAATCTGATGATTTATGGTTATGTGAAACTACGTTTGGCTTGCGTGTACAAATGATCTGATTTCACTATACGAAACTCGTTTTGGGTTTAGTTATTATGTAAAACTTGGTTTGAATTATCATTGGCTGAAGTATTCAAATTTGTATTTTATTAATTTTTATTGAATGTTATCTATTTTTTTCTTATATTTTAGAAAAACCAAAAAATATTCGTGCTTCAAATAGGATTTCAATAGTCTGGGATTTTGCTCATATCCACCCAAGTATATATATATATATATATATATATATATATATATATATATATATATATATATATATATATATATATATATATTTTAAATTAAGTCAATTTATTTGTAAATTTAAATTGAAGTTAGGGTACATGAGAAATGGCGCTAATTTTTACCGTCAGAACCAAACAAAGCCTAGCTTAATCTAGGGTTTACAAAGAATGGTTTAAATTTCAAAGCAAAATAGCCTAGACAAGTTTAAACCAAAGAAACGCAGCCTTCTTGACAATTGCTTCAAAGCACCGGTAGCACGACCAGAAAGGTTTCGCGAATCATCCGCCAATAAGCCTTTCACGAACAACTCCTTTACGACAAGCACCAGCACTTCATTAGATGTTGAACAACCTTTCGCTTAAAGACTTCAGTAGACTGCTCCATTGCGTCAAAACAACCAAGACAACCAATAAGCCTTTCACGAACAACTCCATTACGACAAGCACCAGTACTTCATTAGATGTTGAACATCCTCTAGCTTAAAGACTTCAGAAGACAGATCCATTGCGTCAAAACAACCAAGAGGGATCTTATGCAACAATCCATGCTAGCTTGGGCAGATTACAGCCGATTCAACTCGAACCTGAAACCCTCACCAAATATCGAACAACCTGAAAACTCAAGGCTTACAACAAACTTGATTAAACAGACAGCCTTAATCAGAGATATTTATATATGGTAAGCCAAGACTTTCTAAAACAATAATAGATTTAAGGTCGATAGGAGCAGACATGTAGTCATAATCTTGTCTCAGCTTACACTTTAAAGCCCAACGAGCCAGCCAGTCCGCTGCTCTATTTTGATTTCTAAAAACATGCTTAAAACACATTAAAGGAGTTAACATCATTCTACAGCAGTTAAGAGTAGGATAAAAAGGCCAGGGAATAGCTCCATAATTTCCATTCTTAACAAAATTCAAAGCAAAGACGAGTCAGACTCAATATCTATATTGAGTAAGCCTTTAGAGCTGCAAATTAACAGCCATTCCATTATAGCACGAGCCTCAGCCATAAGAGGAGAAAGCTTACCGTAATCGTTACCATAGGCATGAATTAAGTTGCCTTCATAGTCTCTAATAATAATGCCAACACTAGCCTCACAATTGTAATGTACAGAAGCGTCCGTGTTAAGCTTATAACGGCCAATGGATGGATGGTTCCATTTAAGAATAGTAGGTCTTTTGTTGGAGTCACAGCTTAAGTTTAAGAAACCAAATTTCTTAGCCACAGTTCTATCATTAGACCAATGAGCAGTTTTAAAAATACCAGCAGCATACATATAGTTAAGAATCCTATCAACTTCATTGATCATGCTAAAGATTAATGAAGGAATAACATTCCTTATATGATTTTTCTTGCTAGTAGACCACGACCAGATCCTAGACATATGAGTAGGAGTCATGTATCTAAAAATCTGAACATTAAAATGACCAGCAAAATGGAGCCAAGTAACCCAAGCTAAATCACAAGCAATAAATATATGGTTAGTGGTTTCACAGTTTTGACAAAATTGACACTTGGATACAAAACCATATGTCTTTTCCTAAGGATAGAATCTTTAGAGATGTAGCTGTTAATCAGTTTCCAATGAATGAAAGCATGTTTTTTAGAAGTTAAGTCATTCCAGATGTTTGAAAACAAATTAGATTCAACATGATGATTACGAAGGTAATCCCAAGTATTTTTTAGACTAAAATTACCCGTAGTGGATAAGCTCCAAATGATCTTGTCTTTGTTGTTGTGGTTGATAGAGCAATTGCTGATACGCTGTAGATCCTTCTGACTAATAAGATTATCAATTCCATTAAGATTCCATTGGAAGTTAGACCAATATTGATTCACCTTTTCATGATGATACCAAATGTTATCCACAGAGTTGTCAAGAGTTGAAAGAGGGTCAGAGTTGGACCATCCATCCAACCAGAAGTCTACACAACCTTCCCCTAACGACCAACATATAAATTTCTCAGCAATAAGCTTAATCTTCATAAGTCTCTTCCACACCATGGAGCCTTTCATACCAGAAGAAAGCTGCAAAGGGTGATTCTTCTTACAGTAGATGTCATTAAAGAGGTTAGCCTAAAACATCTTATTATCCCTAAACTGGAGCCAAAGCTTACAAGAGGTTGCATTTTGAACATCAACCAAGTTTCTGATGTTCAAACCTCCTTCTTTGAACATTTTACAAATGCTTTTCCAGCTACACACCAGTGAATTTTACGGTCAACGTTGGTAGAACCCCAAAGAAAACTGTTGAAAGCCTTTTCGATCTTATTGATAACATTATTGGGGATGACATTACTTTGCATCCAGTAGAGAACAATGTTCATAAGGAGAGAGTTGATTAATGTAATTCTTCCGGCAAAAGATAAGTGCTTAGATTCCCATTCAACAATTCTATTATTGATCATTTTGAGGAGATTTATATAGATAGCAGCCTTGTTGTTAGTACTAATGGCGATGCCAAGGTAGACAGTGGGGAGCATGACATTATTAAAACCAGTGATGTTTGAGATTGAATTGTATCTAAGATCACCAGTACCATTTGCAGTAATAACTTTTGTTTTACTTTTATTAATAACTTGACCAGAAGTTTCTTGATATTCCTGCAAAAAAAGATTAAGTGAAGCTAAAGTAGCTTCCTTACTTTTAGTGAAAAGAAGACTATCATCAGCAAATGCCAGGTTACTAATACATAAGCTATTACTGATGAGTCTGGATTCTGTTACCTCTTCGGACAGGGACAGTTCGGACAAAGACCATCTAACTGGACAGAGCAGTTCGAACACCTTATCCATTGGACTGTTCGAACTAGGACTAAAGTACTTAAAAACCTAATCACTTCTTGACTGAGCTACCTGCTCTCCTACTAAGAACTCATGGGTCCTTAAACTTGACCCGAGTCCATTAAACGTGACCCAAAATCCCATAAGGCCCAAATGTAAAGGTATAAATACCCAACCACCAACATTAAATAAGGGTAATGAAAATTAAATACAACCAGGCTGCTTAATTCTCCCTCTACTCTCTACTAAAAAATTAAATACTTACAAACTTCCACAAAACACCAAATAAAAGTTACGATCTTACCCTCAGACGAAAATAGACCACACCAAATTGGCGACCACAGTGGGAGAGAAAGGTGCCTGAATCGAGCATTTGAAACCAATAAAAACAATCAGTCTGAATGAATCCAGACGCCCCGGAAGTACCACCAGCTTTTCTTAAAGTGGTGGGTGAAAACGATGAATACACTATCGAGGAGCGTGATAGATTAAAGGGCGAGATAGAAGCTCTAAGGGCAGAAAAGGCTAAGATGGGCATGAAAGAAAAGTCAAAAGCATCAGTTTCTCATGATACCGATAACCATAGAGAGCATGAGCCTTCAAAGACTCATATGAGTACCAAAAAGACTCATACCAGCTCCAAAAAGTCTCACCGATCTAAGCCAGTGGAGAGTTTTGACTCAGACTCAGAGTCTTCTGATAGCTCCTCGGATGAGGAAGGAGTTGAAAAGTCCTTGTCCTCCAGCAGTGATGAGGGCCGATCTGCAAAGAAACCGAAGCTAATAAAGAAATATTCAAGAAAACGAGATAGACATGGAAAGTTGAAGACGAATATAGGCAAAGGATCATCTCACAGCTGGAGGCATGTAGACCGGATGCTGATGGATCCCTTTGCCTTCCATGATGAACCAGGTATCTTTGAAACTCCCAATGAGGATACTGTGTTCAGTCGTGGCCGGAATTGGAGACAATCTCCATTGTCTTCCAAGATTCTGTCCGGAAACCTCCCTAAGAGGTTTGATAGCACTAAAATGGAAAAGTATGATGGCAGTACTGATCCGGACAACCACTTGGAACAATTTAAAAACTTCATGATGAATTTTGACGATGACGACAAGCTGCTGTGTAGAGAATTCTCCCAATTCTTTACGGGGAGTGCTTTAAAGTGGTATAACAGCCTTTCTCAAGGCTGCATTAAGAATTTTGATACCTTTTGGGTGGCCTTTCGAAGACAGTTTATTGGAAGTAAAGAATTGAAGGGCAATGGGGACACTATAATCCATTGTGCCCAAGAACCAAACGAATCATTAAAGGAATACATAAGTCGTTTTGTAAACACCAAAAATGGATTGACTGATTACTTCGAGCAAGTAGCAATAGCATCCTTGAGACAGGGCTTAAACCCTGGAAATTTGGCTGATTCGGTGACCAGAAAGAAAGCCATGACTTGGGGAGGTTTGCTAAATCAGGTCGGAAAGCAAATCAATATTGATGAAACAAAGAAAACTAGGGTGCACAGGCAGGTGAGGTCTGCCCGGTTGCACCAAACCCCAACCAAAACAAGTCTGGGAACAAGGCGAGAAAGACCGGACAAGGGCATAACAGGGCCAAAGCTCAATCTCAGCCAGCTGCACCTGCCCAGAGTCAACAATCCAGAAATAAGAGGGGGCCTTGGGTTCAACCGGAGTGGTTTGCAGAATTGAAAGAAAATGTGGCCACCATCTACGATAAAACAAAGGAAGAAGTGCACTATAGAAGACCGGCCGCACTGCAATCTCCTAGGGAACATCATAACAATTCTTTCTGCCAATACCATAATGACACAGGCCATACAACTGACGACTGCATAGCCTTGAAGCAAGAAGTTCAGAACTTGATTGAAAGAGGAAAGCTGGGGGCATATGTCAAAAGAAGAGGAGGTAATAGGCCTGATAATACTCACCGGGCTAGTCCAAGCAATGCTGCTCTGGAGGGGGCTATGGTGATAACCGAAAGATTTCATGTAGAATCCGAATACTTGGATCCCGATCCAACTCGAAATAGAGTAGGTGCCATTGAAGAATGTTGTAGAACGGTCTCCGGGCTGATTAAATTTTTTGAGTCACTTACGATTTTCGGAGGAGATACTATGACAGCTCCTACTACTTCTTCACGAAAGAGGCACGTTCATACTTTAGCCACCCAGCCACAAATTCAATTTCCCTTTATTGTTTTTGATAAAGATGACTTAAGAGATATAGCTGGCCCTCATGAAGATGTTGTCGTCATAAGAGCATCCATTGGGGGCAATGACATAAGACAAATCTTAGTGGATACTGGAAACTCAGCCAATATCCTCTTCTTAACCACTTACAAAAAGATGAAAAATCCAGCCATAATTCAGCGTTCAGACAGATCAATTGTGGGATTTATGGGCAGCTCAGCAGATGTGATCGGGGAGTTCAAAAAGGAAGTTTTGTTGGGCAAGGGCCCTTTCAAGAAGATGATCAGGATACTTTTTATTGTGGTGGATTGTCCCACTTGCTATAATGCTATTCTAGGGAGGTCTTGTCTCTCTAGGATGCATGCAGTGGCCTCGACAGTCCACCAATGTTTGAAATATGCTGTTCAAAGACATGTGGGAGTTGTCCGGAGCAGCCAAAAAATTGCCAGAGAGTGTTATGCTACAGCACTGTCTCCACGGACATTGGGGGCAGTTGGTATAAACGAAGAATAGCAGTTTGAGGGGCTTCCTGGGGGTGAGGGTGAAATTGATGACCCTAGGGAGACCCCTGGAGCATTGATACCAGTTGAAGAAGTAGAAACACATTCTTTGGAAGAGGGAAAAAGTGTTAAGATAGGGTCTAAAATGCCACCAGAATTGAAGAGTAAAATGTTAAAGTTTTTGAAGGACCATCAGCATGTTTTTGCTTGGTGTAATGTTGATGTAACTGGGGTTCCAGCAAATATTATATCACATCACCTATACATCCGGAGAGATATAGCACCAGTGGTACAAAAGAGAAGGGCTTTTTCCAAGGAAAAGGCTGATGTTATTGTTCAAGAAGTTGACAGGCTCACAAAGATGGGGCATATAAAGGAGTCTCAATATCCTTTGTGGACTGCCAATCCGGTCGTGGTGAAAAAGAAAAATGGCAAGTGGCAAATGTGCATTGACTTCACAGATCTCAATAGGGCTTGCCCAAAAGATTTGTATTCAGTTCCCCGGATTGATCAGCTGGTAGACTCCACCTATGGGAACAAGCTACTCTCCTTCATGGATGCTTCTCCGGGTACAATCAGATTCAAGTAGATCCGAAGGATCAGGAGCATACCACATTTTTCATCGACAGGGGTCTTCATTTTTACAAAGTGATGTCGTTCGGGTTGAAAAATGCTGGGGCTACTTATCAAAGATTGGTGAATAAAGCCTTTGCTGATCAAATTGGAAGAAATATGGAAGTATACATTGATGACATGATGGTAAAAAGTATGGATGAGCAACTGCATTTGGCAGACCTCCAAGAAACTTTTGCCAACTTGGTAAAAGTGAATTTGAAGCTAAATCCAGAAAAATGTGTGTTCGGAGTGCAGTTTGGGAAGTTCCTAGGTTATATAATAAGTGAGAAAGGGATACAGCCCGATCCGGACCAGCTTAATGCTCTATTCCAAATGGAGCCTCCTCGGAATGTTAAAGAAGTACAACGATTGACGGGGAGGTTAGCTGCTTTAAACCGATTTATCTCAAGGTCTTCGGACAGGTGTGCTCCATTTTTTCAAACTTTGAAGGGTTCGAAGGGATTTAAATGGACTTCACAGTGTGATGAGGCCTTCAATGAGATTAAGAAACATTTGTCCTCCCACAAAACCTTATTTAAACCAGTTGATGGAGAGACACTCTTCATATATTTGGTAGTTTCAAGTTGTGCCATAAGTGCCGTGTTGGTGAGAGAGGTGGATAACTACCCCCATCCGGCGTACTATATCAGCAAGAGCTTGATAGCTGTAGAGAAACGCTATTTAAAGCTCGAAAGTTAGCATTAGCCTTGGTAATTGCTGCAAGGAAGATGAGGCCCTATTTTCAGGCTCATCCTATTGTAGTCCGGACATCCTTTCCCTTGAAGAATGTCCTTCAAAAGGCAGACATTTCAAGTAGAATGACTAAATGGTCAGTGGAATTGGGTGACTTCGATATTGATTTTGCTCCTCGAACAGCAGTCAAAGCCCAAGTTGTGGCTGATTTTTTAGTCGAATTTCACTCTGATAGGGATTCAGAGCAGACTACTGAGATGAAAGACAAAAATGTTTGGGTCATCCGGACGGATGGTGGATCCAGTACTATGGGATGTGGTGCAGGGGTGTGCTTGACTTCTCCATATGGTGACAAAATGTACCAGGCCATATGTTTTGCTTTCAGGGCTTCCAACAATGAGTCCGAATACGAAGCAGCTATAGCTGGTTTAAAGTTAGCTTATATATGTGGGGCAAAAAGGGTCAAGTTGATGAGTGATTTCCAACTTCTTATCCACCATGCACAAGGTCAATCTGAGGCCAAAAAGGAGCAGCTAGTGAAGTACTTGCTTCTTCTTAAAAATGAGGTTCTTAAGTTCAAAAGCGTTGTTTATGAGCATATACCCCGGGCAGAGAATGAACTAGCAGATTCTTTGGCATCCATGGCCTACACTGAGTCCTATCCTTGGATTCATGTACTGGAGAGCCCTTCTATTCAACTTAATGTGGGTAAAGAGGAAGAAATTTTCGAAGTACAGATAAAACAACCTCAAGATTGGAGATTTCCTCTCCTACAGTACCTCTCCGATGGCATTTTTCCTCCGGATAAATCACTAGCAAGAAAGGTGAAGCACAAGGCTCGTGGATTTATCATACTAAGAGACGTTTTGTATAAAAATTCTTACAGCAAACCCCTTATGCGGTGTTTGGGAGATGATGAGTCTCTAGTAATCCTCTCTGAATTGCATGATGGTGAGGGATCAGCTCACTGTGAATTCAGGGCTCTAACAAGGAGAGTTTTACTGGCCGCCTACTATTGGCCATCTATAATGCAAGATGCTAAAGAACTGGTGAGAAGGTGTGATCCATGTCAGAGATATAGCAATGAGATTCATGTCCCAGCTATCCCTTTAGAGTCAATTTCTCAGCCAATACCTTTTGCTCGATGGGGGTTGGACTTAGTGGGTCCTCTTCCTATGGCGTCCGGAGGGCGCAAAACTATAATTGTTGCTATAGATTACTTTTCAAAGTGGATTGAAGCATCCTCTCTGGCAGGCACAACATCAAAAGCTGTCATAAAATTCATTTTATCCAACATATGTTGCAGATTTGGTGTTCCACAAAAGATAACGACAGAAAATGGGCCACAGTTCGATAATAGAGAAATGGAGAGTTTCTGTGCCTCAAGGGGGATACAACATTGTTTCTCTTCACCTTTCCACCCACAAGAAAATGGTCAGGTTGAAGTGGCCAACAGAACTATATTGTCCGGTTTAAAGAAGAATTTGGAAGGGGCTGCTGGAAAGTGGCCTAGCTATTTACAAGAGGTTCTGTGGGCTTACCGGACTACACCTGGGGCTGCAACACAAGAGTCACCCTTTGCCTTGGTCTATGGGATGGATGCAATAGCTCCCATAGAAGCAACTCTCCCTTCATTTCGAGTTCACAACTTCTCCGAACACGCCAACAAAGTGGCAATCAGAGGTCAGCTTGACCTAATAGATGAATGACGAGTTAAGGCTCACCTTAGAGCTGCACACTATCAGGGTTTGATGAGAAGTAGGTTTTCCTTTAGAATTAAAAGAAGATATTTCCAACCGGGGGACAAGGTTTTGAGAAAAGTCTTCCTACACACTAAAGACGAGTTACTCGGCAAGTTGGCCCCAACTTGGGAAGGACCTTATATGGTCATTGAAAGACTTAAACCTGGAACGTATTGGCTAGAAGACAAGGATGGAAGGGTTTTGAACCACCCTTGGAATATTGAGCATCTCAGGATGTACTTGGAGTAACAGCTATGTAAATATTTACTTGTTTCAAAATCCATGTAAATATTTGGGGGCATACTCTTTCCTACCATGGTGGCGCGGGGAGGTTTTAATGAGGTGTCTGGGCTTTTTTATGAAATTTGATGTCTTCTTAAAAATTCGAAGTGTGCTTACTTTGTTTCTTGTCATACCATCCGGATTGAATTAAGGGAATGATGACTACTTAAACATTTGTCATCGAAGAATTTAAACACTCTCACTTTAAAATGCTTGTAAAATAAATAAGGGCTATTTAAACACTAGCCACCAAAATGGAAACAAACTATGAAAGGATGCAAGAATTGTTCAGAACAAAGATATATATTGAAATAACCAAAGTTCCTTGGCCTTCCTAGGACTTTTAAAAATTGTCAAACAGAACAAACAAAATACCTGTCCGGTCAAATACCGGACACCATTACAAAAATGCCTTGGCCTTCTAAGGACTTTAGTTCAGATAAATAACGTAAAAGATGGAAAGATAATTCATAATTTAAGACTGAGCCTTTGAAGATGGCTCAGCCTCACTTGTCTTCTTCTTCTTGGGATCGTCCTCCTCCTCGTTTGGACTCTCCCATGTATTCTCTTCATCATCAGATGAGGATGCGCTGGAGAAGCCAAGTCTGTCACCTTCGGCCATTGTATGAAAGGGGAGGTCTGGATACTCTACATAAGTCCACAAGTCTCCCAAATTCCTCTTTGGAAACTTCTCATGAAAAAGCAAGACCATGTCCGACTTTACCTTAGCATACATCTCTTCTTGAGTATCTATTACGTTGTTGGCATAGGCATCGATCTTGGCCTGAATCTTGGCCTCTTGCTCCCTTAGCAGAACTGCTTTCTCCTCTGCAGCCTTGGACACTGTGTTCTCGAGCGCGATCTTGTCATTTGTCAAGTTATGGATGACTTGATCTTTGGCCTTCGCCTCCTCTTTCGAAGAGATGAGATCTTTCTCTAATCCGGACAGTTTCTCTCGGAGCTCTTTGATGGTGTCTCCTGAAGTAGCAACCTTGGTGACCCATCCCTCTTGGCTCTTCTTTAGCTCCTCGTTTTCTCCCTTTAGAATGTTAGCATTTTGAGTGGTAGTAAGAAGGTCATCGGACAGTATTTCTTTGTCAGACTTGAGGTCTTTGATAGTATCTGCCTGACTTCGAACTTGCTTCTCCAACACAATCACCGACTGAACACTACTTAATATAAAATGAGCTATAATGTCCCTTTCACTTGAAACAGTAAAATTATTACCATTAAAAGTGACGGTCTTTGAAGTACTCGGAGGGAGGTAAGGCCCAGCAAAATCATCTCTGGGGAGGTTGGCAAAGTAGTCACCAAGTCCATCAAGCCCGGTGATGTCAACCCCATCAATGCTAAGGTCTCCTCCTGCAACCTCGTCGGTTTGAAAATCACCAGGAATCTCTTCTGCTAGTGTTGGGTCAGTAGGATCTACAGAGGGGAGAGGCTCCGGAGGCCGGAGAGAAAACTTATCACCCCTAGAGGTCTTTTTCTTCTTAGCCTCCCTGTCCTTGTCTTCAGCTCCCCGTTTTCGGTCTCTTTTGGGAGCCCTTGGGGGTTTTGGGGATTGAACCTCTTGCCTAACACTCACCTGCTCTACCACTTCTAAGAGAGCAGCATCAATCTGGCTTGGGGCTGGCCCCTCTGGATTTGTTGAAACAGCCACCTCCACTTCAGCAGGGTTAGCTTCACTTACAATCTTCTTGCCTTTCTTATTCTTACCTTTCATTTTGCTTGGGGCCTTGGCCTGGCCTGGTAAGTAAAGTGAGCCGTCCGGCTCGTGTGTTCTCTTGAGGACCACATCCGGGGAGGGTGGAATGATGAGTTCTCCCCAGGTCAGATCCCTCCGGCCAGTAGTGTTCCAGAGGTGAGATCTTGCAAGGTTGCCTCCTGTGAAAGCATCGTGAAACCGGTTTCCCCACTTTTCAGCAGCCCAAGTGTTGATCTTGGTGCAAGTGGTCTGCCCAGACTTTAGGTAGTCGTTGAAGTCCTTGGGCAGTTCTGCTAAGAAAAAAACAAGACCAGTTAGTTTATGTTAATTCAATAAAAGCATAAATAAGGATATAAAGTATGAGCCTTACGATCACTCCTCCATCTGTTGGTGAGGAGACTTGGATTGACTCCGGCCTTGATTTTCTTCCCGTTCTCCTAAGCACCACTTACAAACAGGAATTGAGTCCTCCAATTCCTCTCCGACTCTAGCAGATCATCCACTACTTTATAGTTATCACCCATGTTGAAGTGATAGAAGGGAATGTGGTGGTTCCTGCAGAGAACGGCCACAGCTGCAAACTCCTCCATTGGTAGAGGAATCCCGAAGAGCCTAGAGGCCATAATGTAGGCCATGAGGGTGTACCAAGCATTGGGACTCAGCTGGCTTGGACAGAGCCTTATCAGATGAAAGTAGCTGACAATCTCTGGGTCCAAGGGAAATCTGAGCCCCCAGTTAAACAGCTCCGTGTAGATAAGGATTTCGCTCAGCTTGCAGTCCATTGGGGTTTTGGGGTCTATGGGGATTCTTATCTTCACATTCTCCAGAATTCCCCACTTCGTACGCATCCGGCCCAACTCAGCTGTATGGATGAAAGTGTAATTGATCTTTTGCAAGGAAAGAAGATATTTGACATTGACCTTGTGGAAACAGGGTCCCACTCTTTCTTCAAGACACTCCAGCAGATCCGGATGCCTTAAGCACAGCTTCTCCTTGCCTTTATCCTTTTGGGCAGCAACAGCACCACTGATCTGTCCGGAAGGTTCAGACTCAAAGGGATCCTCTTCGATAGAGTCCTCCATTATTTTCTTTATGACTGAAGAAGGGTTTTCAGTTGCTGTTGTGAGGGGGAGGTTTGGAGTTGGTTCAGCCTGACTTCCGGACTGATGAGCTTCAGAGCTCACCTGGACCCTAGCCTCCGGTTGGGGCTCTGATGTAGTTGTTTCTCTTCGGGGACTTGAGCCAGTGGCCTCCGGACCGGACAGCCTGTCTCTGGGTGCTCTTATGGGTACTTCTGACCCTGTACTACTGTCCTTGGCACCTGATTTCGAAGAGGTGCCCTTAGAAGCCTGCCCTTTGACCAGCCGGCCTTTTCTGCGATCAACCAGCTTGTGAGGAGAAATATCAGCATCTGACCCCATGGCTAAGAACGGGGAAAGTTTTCTAAAACTAGAGACTGTTAAGCCTGGTTCAACTATGGGTTCTGACTCTTGAACCGAAGAACCTGAGATGATAGGGGAAAGACTGGCTTGAAACAACCTCTTCGGTTTGACACCCTTTGTGGAGGAAGAACCCTGGTTAGACTCTGTGGCAGAGAATGCAGGTTTGTCGATGGGTGAAGTGGGTAAGCCTGCTGCTATGCGCCTTTCCCTTTCGACTTTTTGTGCTTTTTCTAATTCAGAAAGATTGAGCCACCCGCCTTTGATCAGAGTGTTCCTAGCCGTGAACATAAACAACCTAAGTAGGAATTTGTGTTTGAGAGAGAAAGCTTTGAAGATTAGCAGAGTGAAAATGAAAGTGATAGCAAAACAGTAGAAAAGTATCTTAATTTATAGTAAACCTCAAAAAAGAAGTCTTGATTCCTAGGAGAATTCGAAAATATTAGCAATGATTAAAGAGACGGCGCTGATGTCACCTTCATTAATGAAGAGGTTACTTTTCAGGAGAGGTGGGTGCGAAATTCAAGGTGAAAAAACGGCTAAAGCAACGAACCAAAGAGCGACACGTGTCCCACGAACTTTAGCAAAAAACCGTTTAGATTCACAGAGCTTTTTCAGTCCGGATAAAACCACAACTCAATTCGAAAGATCTGTCCGGATAAAACTGCCACTAACAACGGACTGTTTTTCAGGTTTTACCAAAGGTATTTTAACAAACACCTAAAAAGGGGCTAGTGATGAGTCCGGATTCTGTTACCTCTTCGGACAGGGACAGTTCGGACAAAGACCATCTAACCGGACAGAGCAGTTCGAACACCTTATCCATTGGACTGTTCGAACTATGACTAAAGTACTTAAAAACCTAATCACTTCTTGACTGAGCTACCTGCTCTCCTGCTAAGAACTCATAAGTCCTTAAACTTGACTCGGGTCCATTAAACGTGACCCAAAAGCCCATAAGGCTCAAATGTAAAGGTATAAATACCCAACCACCAACATTAAATGAGGGTAAATACAACCAGGCTGCTTAATTCTCCCTCTACTCTCTACTCAAATATTAAATACTTACAAACTTCCACAAAACACCAAACAAAAGTTACGATCTTACCCTCAGACGAAAATAAACCACACCAATTACGACTTCTATATCTCATATACTTGTTATCCTTAAAGAGCAATGTAATTCCTCTAAGCAAAACTTCCTCTGCAATAATAAAGAGGCTAGGTGAAAGAGGATCACCTTGCCTCAGACCTTTGGCATTTTTGAAAAAACCAAAAGCAGCACCATTAATTAAGATAGAGACATGAACATTGGATAAATGAGTGATCTATGTATGGATCAGATAAATATAAGACTGATTAAGTGTTTAGTTTCCATAAAGAAAATATTTTTTATTTATTATTTAAATACTCAGATATCAATAGAAGTGTAAAAGAAGATAAGAGAAAAATACTAAGTGAAAGTTGAAGTAGCATGGAATATGATTAGATATATAAAAGAATTTGATCGATGTTATAAAATGCCTTGTAAACCACAAGGACTTGTACAACTAGAGTTTTTAAAAATTTGATATTAAAACTACAAAATGCCTTGCATACTCCACGAAATTCAGTTCAGACTACCATCACAATAAAAATAATTAACCTTAGGGTTCGTTCCTTGCGGTTTTCTTCTCAACATTACCTTCTTTTTTCTCCTCTTTATCATCACTTGAGCACTCCTCGACTTCATCATCAGATTCAGAATCATCCAACGTCATGTTGTATTTGTCACTTTTTGCCAATATATGAAATGGAACTTTTTCATCCTGCAAAAAACTTCACAGTTTCCCAAGAGACCGGTTGGGAAACGTTTCATGGAACAATATGACCATATATTCTTTAACAGATTATTCCATCCATTCTATGGATTTCAGCACCCCCTCAGTATATTTATTCTTTACAGTGCCTATATCTTGGGCCTTTGTGTCTATCAAAGAGGTGATCTCATCATCCCTTTTTTTTGAAGATCTTGTAATTCATTATTATTTTTTAATAGTTGTTCATTGGAAACGTTCTCCTTAGTCAGTGTTTCATTCAAGGATTTAAGCTCATGGGAGGTGGTAGTTTGTAGTTCGGTATAGCTGGTTCGGGTTTTTTCTCGATTGGCCTTATCATGTTCCAAATCAGCACTCAGTTTCTCTTTTTCTTTGACCAAAGTATCAACTTATTTCCGTTTGACCGCTAGGGAATCCTTCAGGCCTGTCGTCAAATTGAAGGTAAGTGATGTAATTTGTCTGAGCTCTAACTTGTCTTAGCCAGTTTAACTATTGGCCTGATGTAGCCTAAGAATGAGTATCCTAAGATATCATGTTCATTAGATATTTCAAAAGATTCATCATTTTGGAACACTACATTGGCTATAATTGTTTATTGGGGGAAGGTTTGGTCAAAATCTTCTTTGTCAAACTCACGGAAGTACAAGTTCCATATATCATCCAGGTTAACTTCACCTTCAGCATGAGATTGGTTGGCAGAAGAAAACACTGGAGAGGAAGGATCTGCATGAAACCCTTCTTGGGGATGAACTTCAGTAAAAAGGATAGGAGGAATGACCTCGGATCGGAGTATGATCTCCGAACTGATGGCCCCTTTCTTCTTCTTTGCAGCCCTGTTATCACTACCCTCTTGGTGTCTATCGTGTCCTTTTTTCTTTTGATTTTTTGAGAATGTTGTGGCCCTTTGGCCTCAACTAATGTTACTATAACAACCTCCAATAATTCAGCATCAATCTCTCCTGGTAATCCCGAACTACCCACATCAGGAAGCCTTGAGAGGAATCTCCACCCTTCTTCTTCTTCTTCTTTTTCTTCTTTTTCTTTTTGATTTTATCAAGATGACTATGAGCCTTATTTCTAGCTGGTAAATAAATTTTGCAATCTTTTTCCTCAGTACATTTGAAAATTTTAGCAACTTCAGGAGGACTGGTCAACTGTTCCCATGAGAGCTCCCTGGTTGAGCTTGCTCTCCATGGATGGGCCCTTACCATGTTAGCTGCAGTAAAACAATTATGGAACCCAGTTTCCTAATTCTCTGTAGCCCACTGATTTACCTTTGAAAAATTAGTTCATGCCTCGTCCAAATGTTTTGAGAACATTCTTGAAAACACTTAAAGACAAAATCGATGTGAAATTATTATGTTATCATCCAATGTAAAATACAATATTAACATCCGATGTGAAATTTAATATTAATTGTTCAAGTGTTTACTTGAACTTTTACAATATCTAGTTAAAGCACTTGGATTGTTTTGAAGTGATTTTCCTTCTATTTTCCAAGAAACCACTGATGAAAAGGAATTGAGTCCTCCAATGCTTATCAGCCTCCAGTAAATCATTAACCACTTTGTTATAATTCCCCATGTTGGAATAATAAAAGGGGATGGTTTCGACACCAGCCGACCAAAGAAGCAAACTGTTATATGGGAATATGGATCTTGGAAAGTTTTGAAGCAATGATGTTGGCTAGTAAGGTATACCAAGAATTGAGACTTAACTGACTTAGACATAGCCTTACTAAGTGAAAGTATGTAACTATCCCTGGGTCCAAAGGGGACCTAAGATCCCAGATGAGTACTTTGGTATATACCACTAGCTCTTTAGCCTTGCTATCCATTGGAGTCTCATCAGATATAGGAATTCTCAGCTTGATGGACTCTGGAAAGCCTCATTGCTTCCTTATTCTATCCACTCAACAGTGTGGGTATACACATAAGAAATTTTTTAAAGTTCTAACAAGTACTTCACACTGACCTTGCAAACGTTAGGTCCCACTCGCCTAACCAGGCACTCTGAAAGCGGTTCAGCATTAGGTTGTGTTACTACCTTTTTCTTTTCTCAAACTGTACTAGTGTCCCAAGTATGTCCGGAGGTCTCTAAAGGGGTATCTTCCCCATTATCTTCCATCGTATCGTCCATTATTTGTGGCGCTTGATCAACAGACTTGAGCCTAATTTGGAAAGTAATTGAGACTCTACCTTTGTAGAACCTTCATTGACTTTCTCTGCTTTTTTTGAAGTTGGAATAATAGCTTTGGTTTTAGACAGCCTAGTATCCATTCGAGGGGGGCTCTCTCCTATATTTGACCTCATAGACATGAAAAGAGATGGATTTTTATGGCTAGTATTGGCTTTAGCTTTGGGAAAAGATGTTTCATTTAGTGGAACTGGTGATTCTGGTTGTTCAAGATTTGTTAAAGATGGAGCAAAGGAATTTTTCTTGGAAACTAATGTTGGTCTGCGAGAAGATGAACTCATGTCCGGTTCTGATACCTCTTCTATAATCAATCCACCAGGAGAGGTAGGTAGTCTGGCAGCGGTTATGGCCTCTCTTTTCTCTCTTTCTAACTCAGACAAGTTGAGCCATCCTCATTTGATTAAGGCAGTTCTTGTTGTGAATATAGAATCTTGGGAAATATTGGAGGAGTTGAATGCTTATGAGTTTTCTACTCTAGAAATAGAAACAGTAAAAAAGCAGACTTATATAACAAAAGAGTCTACTTGAGTGCTTCTCCTAGGGGAAGTGAATCAGATAAATAATAATTAAAGTCTATTACCTATAGCCTTCTTAAATTTAAAAATTTAGCTGCAAGTCCCAAGGAGAAAATGGCTAGTAGGTCTAACTAGAAACTGACACGTGTAACGAAAGACTAATAATAACGTAGCGACCTTTAAACTGATCGGTAGACCCTTCAAATTCACTTCGAAAGCAGGTCAGATTTTATTCGACATGTTTAGCTCTTCCAAAGGTTTTATGAAAAAGCTAAGGGGACTATATGATGAGTTCGGATATTGGTGGAAGCATATCACCAGTAATTCTGATATTATACAAAGGGAATTTCAGAAAGATCGAATAAAAGTTAATGGATGAACAGTAGCTTGAGTGGAACAATAACTCAGTTATGTGCCTAACAGCTTATTTCTTGGGTTTGGGGGCTCATATGAATTACCTGACTATAAGACCTGACCCGCACGATCCATGGGTCAGAGAAAAAATACTATAAAGACCCCAACCAACATCATTAAGAGGGTTGGGCTTTTTCCAAACACATTAAATACATGTGCTTTTTAGCTAACTCTCTTATATTCAAAATTCTTCTCCAAACTTTAGAATTAGTTGATTTGGCTTCGATTTAAAGAGGGTGAGAGTGTTAGCAATAAATTGATCGCATAAGGATGGACCAAAGAGATTTGTGTTATTTAAATTTCATCTAGAGCTTATAAGAAAATGACTTTAAAGCTTATAAGAAAATAGTTTGCAAATTTTAGGCCATTTAGCCCAAATAATAGTTTTGAAGGTTTCCTTAGTGTCCCGAATGAATTTTTAATGAGTTTATTAATTATAGAGATGTCATTTTTTGGTCAAAGTTTGTTTGCATGTGATATATAGGAATAAACATGAGAATAGATTGAGACAATATGAATTTTCGACCAAAGGATAGAGTTTGGCTATCCCAATCAATAGTTTTATTCCTAACTTTAGAAACCAAGTCATCATAATGGCAAGAGTTATTTTTATTGTGTATGGAGATGCCAATATATTTGAATGGAATGTGACCTTACCTAAATCCAGTTAAAGTTTTAATAGATTTAGGTATGGTTCTATCCATTTTGTTTGTGAATGAATGTGGTTTTTTGTTTATTAATCTGTTGACCTAAAATTACTTGATAATGATCAAGAAAGTCAGAGACTTTCCTAACATTTTTATTGACTTCATCCATAAAGATAATGACATCATCTGCAAATGCAAGGCAATGGATATTGATATATGCTCTAGACTTGTATTGTAGATGAACAAGTTTTTAGTACTCTTAAGAGGTATTCTTCAGTAATGATGAATAGTCATAAGATATTCCATTAAAATGATAGAATATTTAATTTTTTATATGCCTCTTTTGATTAACTGGATAAATTTATTATTGAATCCAAAAGATTTAAGAATATAGGATATGGAATTTAATGATAGTTTATCCATAGCCTTGGCCATATAAAGGTGTAATATGATTTTATTTCCTCTCGTTTTTATGTTAAGATCATGAGTTAACTCCTGAGTAATCAGGATGTTGTCATGAATGTTAGATTTTATAAATCCACCTTGAACATCATATATGATCTTGGGAAAACTCCTAGTTATTCTATTGTTAATAAGTTTGGATGGTATCCTGATAAATATTGTACATAGGCTTATGAGTCTGTATTCAAGCCAAGTTAGAGGAGAATCGTTTTTTTATATAAGCCATATTGCAGTAATATACCTTTAGGGGAATTTTTACCATTGAAATATGCCCAAAGATCAGTTTGAATAATAGTCCAACAACTTTGAAAGAATCTGGAGTTTTAAATGTTTAGCTCTGGCCTTATTAACATTTATTTTGTTAGCTGAGTTGTTGTCAGAATTATTCATATATGGCCAAACGATTTAAGTTTTTATCTCTATCAGATTAGAGGGACCACATATTTTAGAATTTGAAAGGGAATTTAGGTTTTTTTGATATGTAAGATAAAGATATGAAAATGGGTGAGAAATCTGAGCCAGTTCATGCTAGATGACTTAGCTTAGTAATGTCAAGAGTGTCTCTCCATGCACCATTGTATAATGCTCTGTCGAGACACTTTCACTTCTACTTATTTGACCAATTTAATGGGGATCTTGTGTAACCAAGATCCTCAAGGTTGCAGTAAATGATCATATTATTGAAATAATTTATTCCTCTTAAGTAAAACATTGAACATAAAAGCTATTCAATGGCATTTGTTATTTAATTGAAATCTCCTACTATCAACCACGGTTGATTAGTAGAACAGATATCTCTTAAATAATCCCAAAGAACAGTTCTTTGGGATCTAATACACTTGGCATAAATCATGGTAACCAGAAGTTCAGAATTTGTTGAAATGTAGTTAACCATCATATGAAAGGACTAGTTATTATCATTAAGAATTTGAATTTGGAGATGATCTTACTAAAACCCAATTTTTATTATTGATGTTTTCATAGGCAGAATTTAAACAAATTTCTTAGAAATTTTGTTAAGATTTGATATTGAAATCAGTGACTCCTAAACAGCAATGAAGTCGATATGATTAGACTTGATAATCTATTTAATTCTTCTAAGGGTTGATTTTTTAACAAACCCCTAGCATTCCAATTGAGGATTTTTAAAGTCATTTTGAAGATTGGTTAGAGGATATTAATGTTCCTTTAATGTTATTGGTTTTGTTATTTATATTTCCTTTAATTGTCTTAGATTTAGGTTTTGAAAGGTTTTAGCTAAGTTCTTGTTAACTTCAATCTTGGTAGTTACCATTTTTCACAGTTGGTGAAGATGGTAAGCTACTAGTTTTAAGATGATCAGGTTGGGTATCCATATTTTCAAATTATTTTAGTGAGTGAAAGAATTACCAAGTTCTATTGTATCAATGACATCGCTTATATCAGTATGTGTTATTTTAATGTTTTTAGTGATCTCGTCTTTTTCAATTTTGGAACTTTCATGAATGTTTTCATATGTTGTTTTGTTTTCAATAGAAATGTTGTTTTTAGTTAACTTTTGTGTGTGTTGTTTAATTTTTTATGGTTGTTATTAGCATCTGATAGAGGTATTTCAAGGACAATAGAGTTAGTATTGATAGTATAAATACTTACTTTGTTATAATTTTGTTCATTTGTTATTAGGGAATCATTTTGTTGAGAAGGGTCCAAAATAACAGATTTAATCTTTTAGATCCATCTTCCTGAGAAGGAAGTAAAGATTTATTTATTGATTGGTTAAAACTTAGGTTAATTTCAGTATTTTATTTTTTAAGATCTTTTTTTTAGCTACTTTCTCGATGACCTAAATGTTTACAGTCGTTGAAGTAAGCATGAATATCATCATATGTGATATCCTCCCAAAATTCATTGTTTTCCCCAAAATATATTCAGATTTTTGGGGGAAGAGAGGCAGAGACATCAAGGACAACAAATGTTTTAACACAGTTAAAGTTTCATTGGTTTTTATAAGGGACCCGGGTTGCTAAATGTAATGAAATTACCTTTGCAAGATGGTAGATTGTGTCAGGATTACACAGGTAACTGAGGGTTATAGACAATATGATCCAAACTAGAGTTAGAGAAGACTTTAGTTTAACGTTAAAATCAGGAGACCATTTTAAGATTCTAAAACTAAATTGTCCTACACTCCAAATGTTCCTCTTCTAGATTTTTTTATGTCATTTATATTTTCAAATTCAATGAATATGTGTCACCTATATATAGATATATTATATATATCATTGAATTTAAAAGATTCTAAGAATGCTTTAAAGTCAATGAGTTTAGGTTTACCAAAACTGAACTTAGCTATTAAGATGATTTTAGAAGAAAATATTAGAAAGTTCTTATATGATTTTTAGAATTTTGTGGCTTTATATGCTCCTTGCTTCTTGTAGGTGATATTTGAATGACCGGAGTTCTTCCTAATGTTTCTGGTGGCTTCTGCGAACGACTTTGTATGGACTCCATTGAGGTGTTTCTCTTTTGCTACAAGACATTCTTCATTTCTTGACCCTTCGTGTTCATAAGTTGGATTGCTCACAAGATATGGGATTTTTTGTTCTCCTTTATTGTTATTGACTCTCTTGGATAGAGGCGGAAAATCATTGTTTGTTGAATTAGGTATCTTGTCTTGAGGAACCAAATTGTTTTTTTTAGGGTTTTGTTTATCTTCAATCAAAATATTTTTGTGTCCAACAAGGAGTTTAAAATCTTTTCTCTGATTAGAATCAATCTCAATGTGAGATTTGAGAATCCACTTTTCCATTACTTTGTTGCGTAATATTACTTTCTTCAGCGAAGATCTTTTTTTCTTTAATTTATTTTGACTGAGTATCTTGTACATATGAGATCTTATGAGTTTCTTTCTTGGGGCTTCAGGTGAAGACAAATTAAGAATTTTATCTTCAAACGAAGAATCATCGAGATGAAAGGCATTGTAGAAGCTCAATTTGGGGGATGCTAGTTTAGGGTTTTTTATATTGGGATTTTAGGTTTCGAGAGAGAGAATGATATTCTTAGAGAGTCATCTCTCATGATCTCCTCTATTTCAATGAGCTTACAAAATATGCAGCTTAAACAATTAGTTATTTTTACTTTTAAAATTTCGTAACTTGTATAATTTAACTCAATTTTTTCAAAAACACATATGTTTCTAGTTTTTAAAGACAAAAAAAAAACAAAATCTATGGATGATATGTTTTAAAAAAAATTGCAACCAATTTAGACATAATAATTGATCTAGTTTTGTTTGTCTAAAAAACAAAAAAAATGGTAATTTTGGAATTTTTAGCTATATTTTGAAATATATTACATTTAAAAAACTAGGAGAGAGAAAATCACACAATTAGATTTATTACACAATAAGATTTATTACACACCCAAATTTCCTATGTTTCGTAAAAAAAAATTCTTATCTACGAAACCCAATTACGCATAATTACGCATTTAGAACACAATTAATTTTTTAGACTTATTACGTAGTCAAATTACACATAATTACGCGATTAAAAAAATTCAAAAAATATATTTCATAGATCTAGTTTTTCTCGTCGTAAAAAAACAAAACCAGTGGTATGTTTAGATTTTTCGAAGCTTTTTATTTCATTTCATGTCTCGCAGATTGTACGATTTAATGCGATGTTGAGTTTTTTAAGGAATTGTTTATTGCCTTGTAATATATCTGTAGGTTGCTCATAAATCATAGATATTGTATTTTACGTATTATATGGAATTTTGGACTTAACTATCATATATTAACCATAAACTAAGATAAAATTAAACATAAGATTAAAATACATAAATTAAAACATAAGATGAGATTAATTTACATAAATAATATTTAACATCAAATACAATAAACATTACAAATTATTAGTCAAAATCATATACGAGGTTAAATCCAAGAGGAGTGGAATTCGATGTCGCATCTTCTTATTGAGAAATGCTCTCATGTAAGCAAGCTATGTAAGGAAGCTACCATATTTTTTGTAATGAAATCTATATTTTTCAACTGCCACACGTTGAAGGCATCTTGCCTTACTTCATACACCAACTTGAACACCAAAATCATTGGTTCGGGTTTCAAATGATTGTACCTACTATAGATTTCTATATGAATGTGTAGAGGCAGAGAATGAGCTCGTAATATGATCGTACATGGTGATCTTATATGGCCTTGTTCTATGAACACACTTGAGAACTTGAAGCAAGTGGTTGTCTTCGTCAATGGTCCATTGTGTACCTAAGATAGTTCATGTTATTCTATGATACGATATGTTAGGAAGAGGAAAATTGTATTTAGTATGAATTCAAACAATAATTGTATCGGTTTCGAGTGAAAATACAAAATGGATTCAAGTAGTCTCAGTGCAATTTCGTCTTTCATTTCTTTAACTTTCTTGATCTGCTATTTGTTCTCCTTCTTGAAAATCTCAATTTTCGTCTTCTTCTCCTCAATTCGGCTTCGACTATCGTATAATTGTATCGGTTTCGAGTGAAAATACGACTTTTTGCGTGAAAGAATTCGATGATTTGTGTTCGAAGGTGGGTAGAGGCGGTGTGAGTGGAAGGAAAATGTAATTGTAAGGTGTAAATGTAAATGAATGAAGGAGAGAGAACACACTTCATTTTAATTTTATTTTCGGTGAGGATTTTGATTGAACACGTGGTAGGCACGTCTATAGAATAGAAAATTTGCAAGAAAAAGACAGTTACATTGTGTAAATGATGAATTTTTGCTTTCTTGTGATGTTTGGTTAGTGAGAAAGTTAGTGAGAAAGCACTGTTGAAGATAGTTTGAGGTTTTTCTTTCCTTGTTGTTTGGTTAGTGAGAAATCAATAGTTACATAACTTCCGTCGATAACAAAAATAAGAATTAAGTTATAATTGGGTCCAGTTATGTTTAATTTTATGTGGATTCGAATTAAATTATAATTGGGTCCAGCTATTTCAATTTTACGAGGATTGACTATTGATTTAAGTTAGATAGACTAATTGGTGAAAAATAAAAATAAAAAAGTAAAAAGTAAAAAAAATAAAAAGTAAAAAGTAAAAAATAAAAAATAAAAAAAATAAAAAAAATAAAAAGTAAAAAGTAAAAAATAAAAAATAAAAGGTAAAATGTAAAAATTTGTAAAGGGGTATTTTGGGCAGGATTTAATAGGTGACGGTAAATGGAACATTGAGTGGTACATTCGGGGGTGACACGTGTCAGCCTCTGGTTAATTTGCACGCGTCAGTGGCAAGAATGCAACGATTTGAACGACAGTGACTTATTTTGGAGACGAAAGAAGCTTACTGGCACGAATGCAACAGAGATCATACACTAGTGACTTGACAGAGTTTTTAGCCTGCACAGTAACATAATATAACATCATATTTAGTCATATCGATAATTTGTTTTCTTGGTTATGCCTAAATACATTAGCCGACATGATTTAGGTAAATCTATTGAATCTATCATATTACAGAATCGACCAAAGATTTGCTTTGTCGCTATGATACTGACTTTGTGCAAAGTATAATTTCGGCAACACTCTATCTGGATGAGTAGTAATATATAAAATTAAATTTAAGAATTAGAGAAAAAATATAAAAAAAATAAAAAATATCGTTGATATAATTACATATAAAAAGTTATCTCTATGTACGAAAGCAATTCGAATATCTATAATAGTTTTTTAAAAAAACATGTGGAATGCAACGTAATGGTAGTTATGTTAAAATAGTTTGTAGATATGTATGGTATAAAAAAGATTGATATGGATGAGGTCAGATATTTTAAACACCGTGACTTCATTTTATCCGGAGGGCAGTTCGGACCAAGCCACTACCATGTGAAACCAAACTAGACTAATATAGTGGAATGTGACTAAGATAGGTGTTGGTCATCTCACATATTGGGCTAATGGGTCTTTAAACTTGACCTGACTCCAAAATTCGACCCGAAAGGCCCATGGGTCATTAATTAAGTATAAATACCCCAACCACTTTCATTAATGAGGGTAATCAGAATTTAATACAAGCACATAGCTTAATTATCTCACTACACTCTACCTTAAACATTAAATTCCCAAAACACTTTACTAAATTACCCTCAAACATAAATAAACCATACCAAATTGGCGTCCACAGTGGGAGCACGACGATGCCTGAATTTCACAATTCAAACCCAGCAAAAAAAGTAGTTCGAATGGATCCGAATGAGCATAATATTTCACCTCCTGAGGTGGAGGTTGTAAAGGAAAACAATGAATATACTATCGAGGACCGCGACCAGTTGAGAGCTGAGATAGATGCGCTGTTAGCAATAAAACAACCAGAGAATGGGGTTAAATAAAAATATGGTGCGTCGGTACTTCACCACACTGACGTTCCTGGAGAGAACGAGCAGTCTCTAAAGATTCATCTCATTTCCAAGAAGACATATCGATCTAAACATGCGAAGAATTCTACATCTGAGTCCTCTAGCAGCTCATCTAATGATGCATAGCTTGAAAGAATCAGTGTCTTCAAGTAGTGATGAAGGGCGATCAAAAAAGAAAATGAGACTGACTAAAAACCATTCAAGAAAAAAGGATATGCATGGCAGGCTTAAAAAACACCATGGTAAGGGTATGGGTTCAGCCAACCAGCATATTGACCAAATGTTGATTGATCCCTTTGCTTTTCAGCCGGAACCATGTATTTTTGCTACTCCAAATAAAGATACTGATTTTAGCCGTAACAAGAATTTGAGGCAATCGCCTTTGTCTGCGAAAATACTCTCGGGCATCTTCCTAAGAGTTTTGACAACTCCAAGATGGACAAATATCATAGGAGCCGAGATCCGGGCAACCATCTGGAGCAGTTTAAGAACTTCATGATGAATTTTAACGATGACGCCAAGCTATTGTGTAGGGCCTTTTCCCAAAATTTCACAGGAAGCGCCCTCAAATCGTACAATAGTCTCCCTAAGGGATACATAAGAAATTTTGATACATTTTAGGTTTCCTTCCGGAGGCAATTCGTTGTAAGCAAGGAGCTTAAGGGTAATGGGGACACCATTATCCATTGTGCTCTAGAGCCAAATAAGTCTGTGAAAGAGTACATTAACCGGTTTATGAATACAAGTAATGGGCTAGCTAATTGCTTTGAAAAAGTTGCAATTGCTTCCCTCACACAAGGTTTGAATCCATGAAATTTAGCCGATTCAGTGACTCGGAAGAAGGCTATGACTTGGGGTGGTTTGTTGAATCAGGTGGGGAAACAAATCAATGTTGAGGAAACTAAGAAAACGAGAGTACACCGCCAGGTTAAGTCCACTACCAAGACAACAACTCCTCTAGCTGCTAATCAGTCTGGTTATAGGTCAAAAGAAACTGGACAATGATCTAACCTATCAAAGCAAAATCAGTCTAACCAGACTCAGAGCCATGACACCCATGATTGTATAGCCTTGAAGCATGAGGTCCATAACCTCATTGAAAGGGGTAAGTTGGGAGTCGATGTCAAAAACCGAAGGGAAAGCAGACCGGATAATGCACAAGCCAATGACAATACTCCCCGAACTGGTCCCTCAAACGATCCTAGAACTTCCACACATGAAGGTGCAATGGTAATTATGGAAGGTTCGATATATACTCTAAGCATCGTGATCCAGATCTGAGTCGAAATTGGGTATAAGTAATAACAGACAAGACCAAAATTGTCTTCAGTTTAATTAATATTTTCTAATCATTAACCATTTTCGGAGGGGATACTGTGACTGCGCCTTCTAGTCCATCAAGGAAGAGGCATGTCCATAGTTTGGCCACCCACTTGGATGGAAGGATGTCCACCCATCTGTATCAAACCCCTTTTCCCTTTATAGTTTTTGATGAGGATGGCCTCAGAGAAATTGTAGGGCTTCATGAAGTTGTTGTGGTAATAGGGGCATCAATATGAGGAAAAAATATACACCGAATTTTGATTGACACAAGCAGTTCGGCAAACATCCTATTTTTAAGCTCCTATAAGCAGATGAGAAACATTTCAGTCATACAATGTTCGAACTGAACCATCGTAGGCTTCATAGAAAGTTCTGCAGATGTGATTGGGGAATTTGAAGAAGAGGTGTTGTTGGGCAAAAGACCCTTTAAGAAAATGGTAAGAGTACTGTTTGTTGTGGTGGATTGCCCAACATCTTACAATGCAATATTTGGGAGGTCTTGGCTCTCCGGAATGCATGTTGTAGCCTTCATGGAAAGGTAGGTGTTGTCAGGAGAAGCCTGAAAGTAGGAAGGGAATGTTATGCAACAACCCTTGTCTCTAAGTCTTTAAAGGCAGTCAAGGTTACCAGAGATTAGCAGCTATTGGAGCCTTCTACTGATGAGAATGAAATTGATGATCCTAGATAGGGTCCTAGTGTCATAATACATATTGAGTAGGTTGAACCCACTCCCTCGCTGAGGGCAAGAATGTTAAAATTGGTACCAAGTTGGCACCATATTGAAACACCGGTTGTTGTCCCTTTTTATGAATAATCAACATGTCTTCGTGTGGTGCAATAGTGATGTTACTGGAGTGCCAATTGATATCATTTATCATAATTTGTCCATACAAACTGTTGTTGCACCGGTTGCACAAAGGAGAAAGTCATTCTTTAAGGAAATAGCATATGTGATTGTTGAGGAAGCTGATCGTTTGACCAAGATGGGTCACATTAAAGAATCTCAGTACCCTTTGTGGACTGCCAACCCTTTTCTAGTCAAGAAAAAGAATGGAAAATGGCGCATGTATATTGACTTCACTGATCTTAATAGGGAATGTCCCAAAGATCTTTACCCTGTTCCTTGGATAGATCAGTTGGCGGACTCCACCTCAGGGAACAAGTTATTGTCATTTAAGGATGTTTTTTCAGGGTACAACCAGATACAAGTAGATCCAAAGGATCAAGACCACATTACTTTCATCACAGACATAGATCTTCATTGTTATAAGGTGATGTCGTTCGGATTAAAAAATGATGGGGTCATTTACCAAAGATTAGTGAATAAAGCCTTTGCTAATTAGATTGGCAGAAACATGGAAGTTATATAGATGATATGATGGTTAAAAGCTTGGAGGAAGATGCACATATATGTGACTTTCAAGAAATATTTTCTAACTTAGAGGTTGTGAACTTGAAACTGAATCCTGAAAAGTGTGTATTTGGGGTTTGATCTGGAAACTTCTTGGGTTACATAATAAGTAAGAAAGAAATTCATCCTGATCCAGATCAACATAATGCCTTACTAGCTATGGACCCTCCTCAGAGCACCAAAGAAGTTCAAAGGCTGACCGGACGATTGGCTGCTTTGAACAGGTTTATTTCAAGATCATCAGACAAATGTAACCTGTTTTTCCAAGTGTTAAGAATGCCAAAAACTTTAATTGGTCTCCACAGTGTGATCAAGCTTTTATTGAAATCAAGAAGCACCTAAAGCTCTCCTCAAACCTGTTCGTGGGGGGGGGGGAACTCTACATATACTTAGCATTGTCAAAATATACAATAGTATTGTGCTGGTAAAAGAGGTGGATAATTACCCTCGTCTGGTGTATTACATTAGCAAAAATATGTTGGATGCTGAAATAAGATATTTAAAGTTAGAGAAACTAACATTGGCCTTGGTAATTGCGGTAAGAAAGATGAGACTATACTTTCAAGCTCATTTTTTTGTCGTTCGAATGTCTTTTCCTAGAAAGGGTGTTCTTCAGAAAGCTGATGTATCAAGCAGAATGACCAAGTGGTCATTTGAGCTGGGTGATTATGTTATTGATTTTTCTCCCTACACAATAATTAAAGCCCAGTTAGTGGTTGATTTCTTAGTAGAATTCCATGTTGATAGATCTTCCGGACAGATACCCGAAAAGCCAATCTAAGAAAGAATGGGTAATCCGAACTGATGGTGGATCTAGTACTATGGGATGTGGGGCTGGAATTTGTTTAATTTCTCCCTATGGTGATATTATGTATCAAGCTATATGCTTTGGTTTCACGGCTTCTAATAATGAGTCTGAATATGAAGCAGTTATAGCTCGTCTTAAGCTGGCTCTCATATGTGGGGCTAAGAGAGTCCGGTTAATGAGTTATTCCCAATTACTGATTCACCATGCTCAAGGGAAGTCAAAAGTAAAGAAGGAACAATTGATTAAATACTTGTTAATGTTAATATAAGTTGTAGCAAACTTCAAGAATATATGCTATGAACACATCCTTAGGTCGGAGAATACTGTGGCAGTCTTTGGAAACCATAGATGATGTCGAATCTTACCTGTGGATTATGATACAAGAATGTTCATCAATACATATGGGCCCAGAAAAAGGTAAAGAGGATGAAGAAAGTACCACGTATTCGGGCTCAGCTGACTCGGACATAACTTAGTCAGGTGGAAGTACCTGACTATCTCTGGATCCAAAGGAAACCAGAGTCCCCAATTCAGCACCTTGGTATATACTACGGGAGTCCATTAGAGTCTTCGGGGTGATCGGGATTCTCACCTTAACAGACTCAGGAATGCCCCATTTTTTTAATACAACCAAATTCAGCAGTATGAGTGTATACGTAGCGATGTTCTGAAGCGATATCGAGTTCTTTAGGCTAACCTTCCTGAAGTTTGCCCTACCTTCCCTTCCAGACACTGTGGAAGTGCGTCCAGATGGGATATACCCACTTTAACCCTTCCCTTCCAAATCTGTTGCGTTGTCTTCCATCTGTTCGGACGCTTTGAAATAGTATCTTCGATACTGTCTTCCATCGTTTCCTCCATGACACTGGATTGATGTTCGGATGGCTTTGCTTCTGGTAGGGATTGTTGTTTGGATGGTTTGGATTTGGCTAGGGGCTGGTGTTCAGATATCTTGGTTTCTGCCCTAGGATTTATTGTCTCCAAACTAGTATGTTTCGAAGAGTTAGGAGTGGATGTAGCCTTAGATTGGCATGTTATTCGGTGAGAGGTGTTTTTCTCATAATACTTTCAGCGTCCGAACCCATGCATGAAGGGTGGAGGTTTCTTAATGTTGGAAACAAATTTTTCTTTTTGAAGATGGTTTTGAGACTCTTGGATATAGGACCCTGATTGAAGAGGAGAAAGGGTTGAAACAAAAGGTAGCTTTCTAATCTTTAGGTGTCTTTGAGGACGATGAACCTTGGTATGTGTTTGCTTGTGATTGATTGATTGCTTCACCATGAGAAATAGGAAGAACAGTTGTGACTCTCTCGTCTCTTGCAATTTTTCTTGCTTTTTCCAATTTAGACAAGTTCAGCCAACCCCTTTTTACCAGTGCGTTTCAAGCTGTGAACATAAATTACTCAGGCGCAATTTGAAAAAAGATCACTAAGCTTTCTCTCTCTAGAAACATATTGTGTTTGTGAAGACAATAAAACAGTAGAATATATTTATATAATTGTGAAGATTGAAAGTTACATAAGAGAAGATAGAACGACCAAAGCAATGATTATGGGCTACAAAGTATGGGGTTTAAAACATAGGTAACTTTCTAGCCTCTTAGGTACATGAATCTAGGAGAAAAACGGTTGGAAGGTCAAACTAGAGCCTGACACATGTCCCATGTTGAAAAAAGAGTCTTGGAATTCTTAACGGTAAAATCATTCATACCAAATTCCGGACAGATTGACTCTTGAAATTCTTGACAGAGAAATATAAACTTTTCAATTCAGACACAGAAACAGATCGGAAAGAATTGACTTCGATTCTTCAAAGTTAGCTCTTAAAAATATTTTTTGCAAGACCTAAAAAGGCTACTGATGAGGTATGATATTGTAAACACTGTAACTTTCTTTTATCCGGAGGGCAGTTCGGACCAAGCCACTACCATGTGAAACCGAACAAGACTAATATAGTGGAATGTGACTAAGTTAGGTGTTGGTTACCTCACATATTGGGCTAATGGGTCCTTAAACTTGACCCGACTCCCCAATTCAACCCGAAAGGCCCATGGGTCATTAATTAAGTATAAATACCCCAACCACTTTCATTAATGAGGGTATCATAATTTAATACAAGCATGCAACTTAATTATCTCACTACACTCTACCTTAAATATTAAATTCCCAAAACACTGTACTAAATTACTCTCAAACATAAATAAACCACACCAGATATCGAGTGATACTAATATGATTTTAGGAAATTTCCTCTAGTAATAGTTTTTTCGGATGATGTTTGAACCAATTTAGGATCCAACCCAAAAACCTATTACGGATAAAGGCCCAATAAAATTAACAAATTATGTACTTAAAATTCCCTTCTCTATGGAATCATCAAACATGTGTACATATTCTCTTTTTTTATTTTTTTTAATTGTTAATTTTAAATGTTCGTATATTTTAAACTATAACTCGGAAAGAAAAATCGAAAATACCATTGGTTTTGTTTTTTGAAGAGCAAAAAATGTAAATCAATTCATGATATGTTTTGAATTTTATTTTAAAAAAATATATCTTAAAATGGTTTCTCGCTATATGGTTTTGCATATATCACAGTTGACCTGGTTTTGTATCTAACGTCTATTATAGTTGGCCTCGTTAAGCATCTATCATAGTTGACATGGTTTCACATCTAGAATCTATTATAGTTGACATTTTTTCACATTTAACATCTAAAATCTATCATAGTTGACCTGGTTTCGCATCTTCTACTTAACAGTCGTCTTCTTCGTATATATTATAAAAATTTATCAGACATATTTTCTAAAAACATAAGAAAAAACACAAAAACGACTTAAATGTAAATCAAGACAATATTTTAAAATACAAAATCAAAGTAAAAATACACGAAATACAAAAAAATCACAAATAACACAAAGATAGAACTCAAGAACAAATCTATAAAAAATCGAGTTGCATATAAACAAAAATAAAAAATCAAACATCAAAATCAAACAAAAACACAATCAAAATCGAAAACTACAAATAAAATCATAAATAAAACAAAGATTCGAAAAAGTTGAATCGTCAGTATACTACTACTAGTCGTAAACAGTAGAAAGAGAAAGAAAACAGAAAAAAGTTAGTGAAAATATAAAAAGGTTTTATATAATTAATTAATGGTTGGTATTATAAAAAATAGGTTGGTCTTAGATGATAAATAAAGGAGTCACATTGATTTTTCTTAGAAATATATGAAAACGTGGATAGTAAGTCGATAATAGTTTGACTTTTGGGTCTTAATCGGTTACACTCTTAACTTTTTTTTATGTTAGTATACAAAATTTAGCCGACCTAATTTTCTTTTGGTGCTGGGAGATTTAGGTACTACAAATGAATGTACTTTTGAGGAAGTCTTGCTATCTAACGTGCTCATGGGTCTAATAGCACTACGTTTTGATTAATGGTATATTCAAGTTGACTGGAATCTAGTTTAGTCGATTTTCCTAGACCAGATTTATTTTTACCTCTAGTAACCACCGGTTCTTTGAGGTTCAACAACGTGTCTGATTTTCATTTTTAGGATCTATGTAACCCTTATATGATCTTAATGTTCAGGCTCGTAACTACGTGTCGAACTATCTATGATGGATAATTGTTTTGCTAGAGCATCATCATGCAAAGTTGCAACTGTTTGAAAGATATCTATTATTTTCAAAACAATATCTAAATCATCATTAAGTGAAGATTTACATTCCCCTTCTATTGATGTTATTTCATATGCGCAAGGTCACCCATATATTTTCTTAAAGACACAATGACATACTAACCGATTTACGTCTATTTATCTAACATGTGTAATGGCGTGGGACATTAGTGTTAGGTCTAGATCGGATACATAAATAATTATTTATAAACTTCAATATATTTTCTTTTACCCGGTAAAGTATGACATTTACTTTGTTTGAAATGTTTGAAAATCATGGAGTGTTGCTTATATAGGAGCTTTTGAACTTTGTCTGAGAAAATTTAAAGTTTCATTTGTTAGTACCGAGGTATTTTCTTTTCATGCCCGCATGCGCACTCTTAACTCTACAAACAAAAAATATGTTTTTATAACATTGATTTTTTGTAATAAAAAATATAACATTAAGAATTAAATTTGGGGTTATCGAATGGTTGTTCTATTGTCATAATATTTGATCTTGTTGGTTCGATGGTTAAGAAATTTGTCATCGTATTTTGTTATTCATGATGACATAACACATTTTATACATTTTGGGTAACCGACGAACGGTTCACACAATTCGATTGTGTTTGCTTTGACAAAAAAGTTATAAAACTCCGTAAAAAAAATTAAAGCACCGTCGGGTATCAACTTTCTAATCGTGCCAACAACGTTTCTGTTTATATGCAAGTTGCATAACATGTTCATTGCGTCCATAAGTATATGGTTAATAGATAGAATTAACGTTAACTCCCGATTCGTCAAAATGACATTAGGCAATGCACACATATTATTCATCATCACACCTCGTAGAACATTTAAACCATAAGTGTAGTTGCTTTCCTCATCTGCACTCATAAATACATAATCAACACTAAATATAAGTGATGTTGAAAATACTCCAACAATCTTGAGCAATGGAGTTTTATACCTCGGCGTCTCGTATGCACAATCCATGAGTACATGTGGGAATGTAACGCAATAAATAAACACTTGTGGGAGGCACAAAAATAAAATCGTTGGTCACGTCTGTTGCATAACTTCTATGATCATACACATACACGTAATATTTATATTCTTTCAATTTCCCGCATTTGAGATTGACCACCATATTCAACATCATAGTATTTTTTACGAGAGTTGTTTGTCGTTGATACTGATGATAAAAATATTTTTCGGGTTATACATCTTCAAGCCAACCTATATTTTCCTAGGACGCAAACAAAAAATGAAAAATTACGGAATAGTTTCTCTTCATCCGTCTTAGTCTCAAAATACTTTTCGCTGTTGCTTTTTCTTTTTTCAACTGTCAGCCGCAATTGTTTACTATCAACTAAATGTCTTTTTAATTTGAATGAGCCATTGCAGTGTTTGGTTCAACTTTATTATCTTGGAAGTTTGAACTTTAGCTTTCCATGTATAAATACCATACATCTCAATTTGTAAATTTTTCGTATGGAAAAGTAATGATAAATCCTTTATCTTTTCTTTTAAAATAAATGCATATATCCAATTTAAATTTAATAAAATATTTATCGGCTGCAGAACGCTTATATAATTATTTATTATAAATAATATTTTCCAAATTTCTACAATATATATAAAAAGTGTATATGATTGTGTTGAGTGTGACCTAACTTCCCATGACATATTGCGATGATGACGTGGTATTAAAATACAAAAAAAAATCACGTGTTGGATGCGGAATTGGAATTTAGACGGTTCATCCAAAATAGGGTGCGAAAAGTTATTTATGTTAGAGTTGCTTCGTTTTCATCAATATCAATATGATAAACGTTTTCCATAATTTTACATATTTTAGACGGAATAATTATTATCCTTAATTAGGATAGTTGAAATATTTTGAGTTGCTTTTTTTAGTTTAAGTTTAAAATATAATAAGGACACACGTCACGATTTCTAAGGAGAGTTCTGCCCGTTTAATATTTAGCACACATCCCTAAAAGGAATCACACTCTCTTGAATTGACACGAATACTCTCACACACTTTCGGATTGAGACGAATACTCTCATCCAGTCATTTCAGTATCTTTTGCTTTTTTATAAATACTAACTTAAAGTACCTTTGTAATGAATAAATTTACATATATTTTATACGTTGTTTTATATTCGATAAAATGTGAAACCTAATAGTAAAAGTATGTTTGATTTTCATTTTATTTACATATATATTATGATATTTTATTTACTGTTTATACCTATTAGACGTAGCAAAACTAATTCTACCGTACTAGATGAAATAATAAAGGTGATTAAAACTTTGTTTCTATTCATAGTTTTATATTTGTTGTTTAATGCCCTTTTATTTTTATCCAAAATTTTATAATATCAAAATAATTAAAGTTTTTACAAAAATAAGAAATAGAAACAAAATATATTTAAAACATGAATTTTTTTCTCCCGATTTCTTTAACCGTTAAATCCGACTTTTATGGTTTATTTTTCATTGGCCAATCTTGTATTTTGAATAAATTTGATCAAATCAATTTTTTTCATTTTAGCATAAATCGTATTCTTTTTAATTTAAAAGTTTTCATTCCTCAACTGGTTGGAGACAATCGTATATTTGTAATATTGAGCTTACCACTTATTCTAATGTCTAATTATAAGAACACAGGATCCTTTCAATTGATTTACTTACAAAGTCGGGTTTAAAAAAAGAATTAGAGATTCCAAAACACTTGCAAATCCAGATGTAATATTTTGTGTTTTTTTAGAATCAAATAAAGCTCAGAATGCTGGTGACATTAGCCAGCGGATTACAAAAGCAAGCTTTTTCATGAGAACAAAGTTCATATCACCAGCATTTCTAAAGTTAGAATCGTATTTATGCCTTCAGTTTACTAGATTTCAGATTTCATTTCAATGTATAGCTGGAACTTAAATTTTATCTCATTTTGATCTCTTTAGATAAAGAATTTATAAAACTATTTAGTTTATCGATAATGCCTTGTATTTTTTTAAACTATACTAGAATATCTTCTAGTCTTCCAATCTTAGGTAGCCACCTCTAAAAGTTTTAGGAATGTATTAACACTAAGAGATACCGAAATAATTTCCTTGCAGTAGTCTAATCTTGTACATTTTTTCAGAGCTTCATTAGTCAATCAGTGAGCTGCTTGATTTTGTTCTTTAAAGATGTGGTTCATTTTCATACCAACTCTATGTAATTTTATGGAGTTATCAATTAGAGATAGCATGAACCAAAAGGATTTTCTTCTAGCAATCATCTCAATAAGTTCCATTGAATATATTTTAATGTAAAGATCAGATATATTTCTTTCATTGCATATAAGCAGACCATCTACCAAAGCTCTTCATTCTTAACAAAAGAGTTTATTTCCATAAATTTCCCAAAAGCCAAAATAATTTCTCTTTTATTATCTCTCAAATACCACGAATGCTTGATTCTCCAGTTGATATACTATACCCATCGATATTGAGTTTTAATATGCTTCCAATAGGAGGACACCATTTTACTAATGAGCAAATGTTTGGCTTATTTGAATACAAATAACAGTATGTTTCTTCAATAGCCGAAAGTTGCAAAGGATGAGCTTGAGCTTTTGATTACTAAATTTTATCTTCTAAATTTTAACTTTCCTTCAAATAATTTTCAAGATACTAAACTTCTTCTTCAGACTTAGCTATATTATCAAATATATTCCCAAATGTGTCCCAATTCCAAGATTTAAGCGACATATTAGTCTCTTTAGTTTATTCCAAAAGTCTAAGATATGAAAACCCAACATACCTTCATTTAAAATGATTATTTTCAACATAGATAATGATACATAAGGTCAAACCGAGTCATAACTATGTGTTTGACTTTGTGGTTTCAAAGTGACTACATGAAGAGTTATACATGACCTTATACAATCTCTTCCAATTTTTATTAATAGACCATGTGAATGTGGAACTAGTAAAGCCCGTATCTTCTAGATACCAGTCTCGAATAACATTGTTGAAGTTAGCCATAGTTCTAAAATACACTATAGTAGAAGCTAGTTGTTCTTGCGAATTTATGATAGCATTGAAGTCTTCCATAACTATCCAAGGCTGGGAATGAACTGAACTGCTAATTCTGTTAAGTTATTTCATAGTTCAAATCTTAGTTTCTTAGTACCTTTAACATACACAAATATCACAAAGAAATCAATTTCTAAATATGAATGACAAACATTTAAATGCAAAAATTATTCATGATTAATAGAAATTTATAATTTGAAATCTTCTTTCCAAAATATACATATCTTGTTGTTTATATTTGATATACCATATTGAAAATCAAGTTTTCTTCTAATCTTCTCTATTTTTTTATTAAATTCATGGGTTATGGATTTACAATGAAATCATCAGTTTTTTGCTATTTCTAATAATTGAAGTCTTCAAATTGTTCCTTTATTCTCGACTCCCCTCATGTTCCAATTAAGGATGGTGAATGCCATTTAATTAAGACCAAAGAAAGACCTGTATGACCCTTTAAAGTTTAATGCTTTGCTCTAGTTTGGTTCTTTTAGGTGGGTATAGTTAGATGTTTTCTTTATTTTACTAAAAATGTTATTAAAAAATTTGCTTTGATCAATGTTCTCTACGATAGGTTAAGTAAGCTTCCAATTTCCTTTTTTTTAGGGGAAGACTGTTCTGAATCTATATTATCAAACCCTATAACATAGTGATTTGAGCCTATGACTTTATTGACTTAAGAGCACCTATAATTTCAGCTCCTGAGGCATCAACACTAAAAAAATTGAACTCTTTGTATAGTTTGAGCCTTTCGATTGTTAAAATTTATATATTTTTTAGTACAATCATTGGATTTCGATTCTTTTATAAATAGATATTTTATTTTGGCAGTCGAAACTTCAGTCTGAATAAGAGGTTTAACAATATTGTTAACCAAATATTGATCCTGCTTTTGATTATTAGTCTTGTTATTTTCATCTTTGATATGTATAAGCTTATTGCAAGCAATAATCTTATGACATGGGTGATGATATTCCTTACAGTAATAGGTCATATTACCATAATTGTTTCATGTCAAAATTTATCTTCCTTTCATTTTCTTCCGGCTCTCCAAATCTAATCCAGACTTTAGAGTTTTGATCTTTAGAAACATCTAACTCTACCAAAGATTTACAAACATTGAATATTGCTCTGTTTTTTATGGAACCCAAACTTTTAAATGATCTATAATAGTTGTAGCTATAAATAAAACGGTTTCTTCATTATACATAAATTCTGGTAGGGTTGGGAAAGAAATCCAAACTAACGTGATAAAGGATTTAATTCTAGGATTGTATTAATGATTTTATTTAAGAACTCTCATATGGAACTGTCTAATCGTCCACATAGTTCTTTTCAAGTAGTTTTGTATAATATTCCAACTTTTTGAATTCAATTAAGACATGTTTAAGATCTCATAATGATAGGTAAAATTTTCTAAAAAACCGAAGTTGTTCAAAAAATGCTGAATCGATTCTACTAGGGGCATGCCCGTTGAAAATTCATCGATAAAAGTATGTTTAGACTTTGATATAAATATTTTTTTTGTCGTTGGTCGAGTACCCAATAGCCAGATAATATTATTCTTTTAGAATCAGAACATTAGGTACAATTTGATCGAGTGAGAAAATATTTCTAACTTCTGCGTATGATCTTGTAAATTGTGAAACTAGATTCTTTTGTTGTAGTTTAGGGTTCATGGTGGATTTAGATGAAGGCTGGGAGTTCGGAAAAGATACATGAGGAACAACACTGAGATAAATTTCCATATGTTGAATGACAGGGTTGATTGGCCGACCAATCTTGGTTCCAAGCAATGGAGTGAAGTTTTAAATATTTTAAGAGTGTAATCATTCTGAGTAAGGCTTACCGACAATTGATATTGGTCAGGAGTTGATAGTAGATAAATGTAGAGATAAGGTTTTAGAGTGGAGGACGAGCCTCCTCCAATAAACTTTTTGACGACACAACGGTAATGTATACTAAATATACTAAAAATATAAATCTATATTTACGGTTTAATACTTATTAAATAATCATTTTTTATAAAATAATAGTTTGTCTTATCTATTTCATGTCATGACAAGACAATCAATTTTTTAAAATTAAAATTTAACATAAAATATAAAATTACAAATCAAAACAAATAAATAATGATACATTCTTTATTATATTTATAAAAATAGTGACGAAAAACATTCTAGATCACAATTTCTTTTTTAAAAGATAATTAGTTTTACCGTGTTGAGCGAAATAAATTGAAGAAATTAAAAATTTGATACTTGATGCTTATCGATTATGAATGTCGGGAGTTTAATTATTCGCCTATAAGAATTAAAGAAATCTTAGAAGTTTGTTTTTTTGAAAGTATGAGATTGCAATAATTGTATTAACTAATCGTACTTATAAAAATATTTCTTATATATCAAACGCTTTTGTTAAGATGGAAATGGTTACAGTGGCGACCAAAGTCCCACATCCCACATCGGTTAAACATGGAAATGATCAGTGGTATATAAATAAGAACATATCTCAACTAGTATGAGACCTTTTGGAAATGGACCAAAGGCCTAGATGGAACGCGATGGTGGTACGATTGTCAGAATTTGAACATGATGAACCATAAGTCAGATGTCGTCCTCAAGGTGATCTGTTCTAGAGATCCTAGTTCGGAGTGCCCGTGACTCATGAAGCGGTGGTACTTTTTTGGAGTGGGGAGTGACGCTAAGGAATAAGACAATGTGGTCTAAGAGGAGGTGAACAGTAACATATGTAGTGCCTCTATGGTCAGGTAGCCCTAACCTGATTAGAGTGGGCGGATGGAAGTCATTTGAGAGGAGGCTGAAGTGGTACTTTGTTCGAGAGAAGGATTTGTTACGGTGGCGACCAAAGTCCCACATCCCACATCGGTTAGCCATGGGAATGATCAATGGTATATAAGTAAGGACATACCTCAACTAGTATAAGATCTTGTGGAAATGGACCAAAAGCATAATTTGAAAATTTATTATTTTAAAAAATATAACAAATTAATTATGGTATCCTAATTAGATCGACAAATTAGTTTATTCGTGATAAATGTAGCTACAAGTTATATGACTAATTTTTGGGAATGGCTAAAAATACAGTTAAAAATTATTTCGTAAAGTAGGATGTTTTAAGTTTAAATATGTATTAAATTATCATTAAAAAAATCTTAAAAATCATTAAAATTATATTTGTTTTTTTTCATACAATTATTTACTCCACCAGATTGTAGCACATAAAATTTAATAAAAGCTAATCTTTCACATGAAGCCTAAAACCTATTAATTACTCTTTTTTCCGACCTTTCAAAGTATAAAAACTACTAGCAAAATATAGGCGTAACCGGTTCTTTTGTAGACCACAATAGACGTTGAAGAGGTATTTAACTTTTTATCTTTTAGTTTTTTCGAAAATGTGCAGTTTTCTAAAAATCAGATTTTCCTCGATTCCGCCATGAATGACGTCGAGTTAGTGATCGTCGTCATTGCAATGTCGGAACCAATGCATCCCACGCCGAAGAGATGGCATACTAGTTCAGCATTACGTCACGTGCATGACGAGTGGGTGAATTATTCCGCCATACCATGGAAAAATGAAGGCGCATTCTATCTTATGCATGTGGGAATGTCCTTAACTAATCCCGAATCCCGGGTTTATTGATATATTTACTTTATAGTATTGTATGAGGTTATCCAATGCGAAATATCACTTGTTATGGACTACGCTCACCATTTTGTGACTTAGGAGGAGTATAACCAATATTCGATGGCTGAGTGGGTCAAAGGTAGGGGCAAGTCGCTAGAATTCTCACTTGATATAGCATATAGGGGGCCGAGGAAAAGAGAACGAACACTAGAGTAGATTATAAATGCGAGAGATCTGGTATATCAAAGTTCACCATTGAAGAGTGCGGTTGTAAGCGTAAGGCTACCAATAACAAAAAAATCAGTTACCCTTTTGATTTGGTAGGTAATCCAGTTAAAGATGATGATAAGTGGGCTTCTAGTGTCCTATCTTGCAAGCCAACCCATCTGATTATGAATATGCAATAAAAATTTGCAATGGTCAAAGTTAAAACCAAAAAAAGAGAGATCTCGTCAATATTTTGACGGTGAACGGAACAACTTCACGTCAAATATTTGATTCCTTAAATAAGGTCGATCTGGATAAAGCATCCCAATATTTGTCACATATACAATCAACGTCAAAGAACAAGATTGGTTGAAAATGGTCTTCGTTTGCAAATGCAATGCTTGTTAGCAAAATTACAAAATTACAAATACATATATTGGGAAGGATGGCGAATGATGGCTCGATTGTGATAACCGATTTTTTTTATCACTGTCTAAGTATCAATTTACAACATACATTTTCTAAGTTTCATGTATAACACATACAAAGTTATTAGATAAACGATGCCTTTGTTCGAAGTAGTCGGGGTAACATCAGCCAATTTGTTTTTGCATTTGCTTTATATTCATTACAAAATAAAAATAAGACAATTACGAATGCTCATTGGGATGTTAGAAAACGGTTATTAAGGAGAATGATTGTGAGTTGCTTTTAGTTATGATTGATAAGGAGAATAAATGTATAAGGGCCAAAATGCATAGAAATAAATGTTAAAGGGCCAAAATGCATAGAAATGAATGTATATGGGCCAAAGTGCGTTAATTGTAAAGATGTAGCCAAAATAGGAAAGAATTTTAGAGTAGGGACCAAAAGATGTAATTAACCCGAATTAAAGCGTGTGGGGTCCACAATTGTACTATAAAAGGACCTCACACGCTTCACGAATTTCGAGATGAATAGTACGACTTTCTCTCTCTACTACTTTAACACTTTCTCTCTCTAAATTTGACTCTAAAGTATTTCTCTATCACAAAATCCCCCTCGGACTATCTTTCAACTCTTCAGTGGCGCCGTCTGTGGGAAACGAGAATCGTTCCGACGATCATCACTCCCTAGAAATAGTTCTTGTTCCGAGGAGAACCATGGAAGGTCGGGGGGACGATCCAGTTGATCCCTGCGAGGAAAACATGGAAGGGGATGACTTTCGAAATGACTTGGAGTCCGAAGGAGAGGGAGGTCGGCGAGTCGAAAATGATTTTGATGACTCCGCTCTTTTGGCTCAGAGGAATGAACTGTTGCTGGAAATCGAAAAGTTGAAGGCGGAGAAAGAAGCCGCCCAAAGAAACATTCGATCTGAGATAAGGAGAGAGCCCGTCGAGCAAAGAGAGGAACGGGACGTTGAAACTCGTCCCAAGAAAAGGGATGATAGGTCTCGGAGGCGTGAGCGACGATCTCCAAGAAGGAAAGACAAGTACCGTTCGGACTCAGCTTCTTCGAGCGGCTATTCGCGGTATAGCACTTCTGAATCTTCTCCTCGAAGATGCCACAGGAAGAAAAAGCGTGGTCGAAGGCAAAATGGAGCTCGGAGGGGAAGGAGTTCGGAGAGGAAATCCTCGCGGGAGAGGAGTCGCCACGACCGAGTAGATGATCGCTCTCATGAACAGGTGAAGTGCCCAGGGAAGGATAATGTAGGCCCTCGGAATTCGGAATGGCAACAACAATACACTTTGCCCTCCGAGGAGGGCTTGTACTTCTCAAACAATGATAATCTGAGGTCCAATGTTTATCGAACAGGGCACAATTGGAGAGCCTCTCCTTTGTCTTCGGAGATCTTAGTAGGGAATCTCCCAAAGCATTTTGACATTTCGAAGCTTGAAAAATTCGACGGAACTCAAGATCCGGACAATCATATCGAGCAATTTAAGAATTTCATGATAAACTTTGACGACGATGATAAACTCCTGTGCAGAGCATTCTCTCAAACTTTTAAGGGAGTGGCGTCCAAATGGTACAACAGGTTACCTCAGGGATCCATTAAGAACTTTGACATGTTCTGGAACATTTTTAGACAGCATTTCGTGGGAAGCAAGAAGTTTCGGGCCAACGGGGACACCATAATATACTGTCGACAAAAAGTGGGGGAGAGCCTCAAAAATTACACCAATCGTTTTGTCAAAACCAAGACGGATATGGAATACTGTAAGGACTCGGTGGCACTTGCAGCGTTCAGAATGGGATTGCTCCCCGGGTTATTGAAAGACACAGTGGCAGAAAGCCAAGCGATGACTTTTGGAGCATTGCTGGATCAAGTTGAGAAGAGAATCTTGGTGGAAGAAACCCAAGCCTCAGAGAAAGGGTCCGGAGAGCAATTGGACCACAATCAGCTTCAACGGGTTGAACCAAGCACTCAGGGCCCTCGATTGACCGTTCAGGCTAAAAGCATGGGTCAGTATCCTCCAAGGCAAAAATCAAATCAGCAGTATTATGGCAATCAATCGAATCACAATCAGGGGGGAAGATACATGTCAAACAAATGGACTCGGCCTGACTACTATGCGGAGCTGACGGAAAATGTCGCTGCAATATTTGACAAAGCCAAAAATTCGGTCACGTTTAGGAAACCCTTTCCTATACAAACACCGAGGGAGAACAGAAGCGTTAACAAATATTGCAAGTATCACGAGGATGTGGGCCACGACACCAAAGATTGTATAGCCCTGAAAAAGGAGGTGCAGGCTCTCATCGAAAATGGAATGCTGTTGGAATATGTCAAAAAGCACTCCCAGAAGAATGCCGTGGTAAAAGCTGTCTCAAAGAATACTGACACAACAATGGTAATTTCCGAAGGGGTTGACGATTTTGACATCGAGCAGGAATATTTGGACCCGAAAGCTGGGAGGAACAGTGTGAACTTGGTCGAAGAAGAAATCCCAAGGGGGAAAGTGGATAGTCTGTGTGCGTTTTTTGAGTCTTTAGCAATCTTTGGTGGAGACACCATCGCAGGGAATTCGAACAGCTCGCGCAAGAGGCACATGGTGAATTTGACCACCCAGATCGAAGCTGGAGTCTCCGCACAAATGCATCGATCGCCTTCCCCTATTATTTGTTTTGATGATGATGATATGCGTAATGTAGCAGGCCCTCATGAGGACGCCGTAGTAATCGCGGCGGGCATCGCCGGGGATCAGGTTCAGAAAATACTTATCGACACAGGAAGCTCTGCGAACATTTTGTTTATGAGTACCTATCGCCGCATTTCTGACCCACCGGTCATCCGAAGATCTGACAGAACGATAGTAGGTTTCACTGGTGCTACGGCGGTTGTCGTGGGAGAATTTCAATGTATGGTGGAGTTGGGTCGTGGACCGTTCAAAAAAGAGGTAGAGGTACTTTTCATTGTGGTCGACGCGCCCACCTCATACAATGCTATCCTAGGTCGCTCTTGGTTGTCACGGATGCACGGCGTCATCTCCACGGTGCATCAATGCCTAAAATATGTAATCGGGAACAACATTGGCACGGTCAGAAGCAGCCAGAAGATGGCACGAGAATGCTACCAAATCGCTTTGTCGTCTAAGGGAGTTCGAGGGGGACCCTCTGACTCAGCATAGCAATTAAAGGGGCCACCCTCCGAGGTCATTCCTTGTGATGATCCGAGGGAGGCCCCCGGATTTCAGGTCCCGGAGGAGGACTCTTCGACACACGAGTTCATGGCTGGGAAAGTTCTAAAAATAGGGGTTCATCTCTCCCCCGAATTTAGAGGAAAGTTAATTAATTTTTTGTCTGACAGGCTCGATATGTTTGCTTGGTGTGCACAAGATGTCACGGGGGTGCCGACGGAGATTATATGTCACAAGCTCGCCTTGCGATCGGATGTCCGACCAATAGTTCAGAAAAGGAGGCCTGTCTCCCCGGAAAAGGCCTCAGCAATCTTGTTGGAGGTCGAACGACTTTTAAGTATTGGTCATATTCGCGAGTCGCATTATCCCCTATGGGCATCGAATCCGGTGCTGGTAAGGAAGAAGAATGGCAAGTGGAGAATGTGTATCGACTTCACGGATTTAAACCGTGCTTGTCCTAAGGATCCTTTTCCTGTCCCGCGCATCGATCAGTTAGTGGACTCGACCTCCGGAAATCGGTTGCTATCTTTCATGGATGCTTACTCAGGATACAATCAAATCCGACTGGCTGCTAACGATGAGGAGAGTACTTCTTTTATTACTGGGCGAGGTCTATACTGCTACAAGGTCATGCCTTTTGGGTTAAAAAACGCGGGGGCAACTTATCAGCGACTGGTTAATAAGACCTTCGAGGAGCAGATTGGGAGGAATATGGAGGCTTATATCGACGACATGTTGGTGAAAAGTGAGAAAGACGACGACCATTTTACCGACCTCACGGAGACGTTCCACAACTTGCGTAGGGTTAACCTAAAACTCAATCCAGAAAAGTGCATTTTTGGGGTACGGTCGGGTAAATTTCTTGGCTACTTGATCAGTGAGAAAGGTATTGAGGCGGACCCGGAGCAATTAAGAGCGTTGATCACTATGATCCCCCCTCGAAACATTAAAGAGGTACAAATCCTGACAGGGCGATTGGCTGCCCTCAATCGATTCATTTCCCGCTCATCGGACAAATGTGCCCCATTCTTTAAAGTTTTACGGAATGCGAAGCACTTCTGTTGGACCGAAGAGTGTTCGACGGCGTTTCGTCAAATTCAGGAGTATCTAACCTCTCCGGAAGTTTTATCTAAACCATTGGCGGGGGAGACGTCGATTGTGTATATAGCGGTATCCGCGTGTGCGGTCAGTTCAGTGCTCCTCCGAGAAGCTGATGCTCTCCTAAGGCCAATTTATTATGTCAGCAAGAGTTTGCTAGATGCCGAAAAGCGGTATCTTACTTTGGAGAAGGTGGCGTTGGCATTGGTGACAGCAGCGCGAAAGATGAGACCTTATTTTCAAGCACATCCGATTGTGGTCCGAACGACGTTTCCCCTGAAAAGTCTATTACAGCGACCAGACGTCTCTGGCAGAATGACTAAATGGTCTGTTGAGTTGGGAGACTTTGACATAACGTTTGAGCCTCGCACAGCAATAAAAGCCCAGGTTTTAGCGGATTTTCTAGTTGAATTTCACTCTGACAGGGACGACCAGGAGGTATCTGATATAGTTGCTGAGGAAGAATGGGTAGTACGAACGGATGGGGGGTCAAACATCTCAGGCTGCGGGGCAGGTGTTCAGTTAATATCCCCGCAAGGAGTCGCCATGTTCCAAGCCATCCGTTTCGGTTTCAAAGCCACCAATAATGAGGCTGAGTACGAGGCAGCTTTAGCCGGCTTGCGGTTAGCTCAGATATGCGGGGCTCGACGGGTAAAGTTGGTCAGCGATTCTCAGTTGGTGATCAATCAGGTTTCAGGGGAGTCCGAGGCAAGGAAGGAAACACTGGTACAATACTTGAAACTAATGAAAGATTTGGCGTCAAAATTCGAAGGCGTCAAGTTCGAGCATGTCCGACGGGAAATGAATGCCGTCCCAGATTCTCTTGCTTCTGCTTCGCGGACCGAAGGTTATCCTTGGGTTTTGACCCAGACATGCCCGTCGATCTCTATCTCTAAGGACCAAGTGATGAATGTCTCAGAGGAAAATCATGCGATTACCCCTGATTGGAGAACAGTCATCATTGATTTTTTGGCTCATGACATCTTGCCCGCCGACAAATATGAAGCCAGAAAAGTAAGATTCAAGTCTCACGGTTACATTTTGTTGGACGGATCATTGTATAAGAAGTCTCTGAGTCGGCCATTGTTGAGGTGCTTGAATGGACCTGACTCGCAAATTATCCTCTCCGAGTTACACGATGGCGAAGGATCCGCTCATTGTGGATATAAAGCTCTGATTCGCCGAGTATTCTTGGCAGGTTATTACTGGCCAACTATTTCAGCCGATGCAAAAGATTTGGTCAAGCGTTGTGACACGTGCCAGCGGTACGCTAATATAATCCACAAGCCAGGAGCACTGATGGAAAGCATCCCAGAGGCGGTTCCTTTTGACAGATGGGGCATTGACTTGGTTGGACCTCTACCTATGGCTTCAGGTGGCAGACAGACGATAGTTGTAGCCGTTGACTACTTTTCTAAGTGGGTAGAGGCTGAGCCACTTGCGGGCACGAAAGCCAAGGATGTGATCAAATTTGTTTTGTCTAATATCTGTTGTCGTTTTGGTATGCCATTGCAGATTACGACGGACAATGGTCCACAGTTTGATAACAAAGAATTTCACAATTTTTGTATGTCAAGGGGAATACGACAATGTTTCTCAGCGCCATTTCATCCTCAGGCAAATGGCCAGGTAGAAGTAACCAATCGCACCATCCTCGACGGGCTGAAGAAGAACTTAGAAGGAAAGGCGGGAAAATGGCCCGACTATTTACAGGAAGTGCTATGGGCATATCGAACGACCCCACGAACAGCCACCGCTGTGTCTCCTTTTGCCTTAGTTTATGGAATGGATGCCGTGGTTCCTTCAGAGATCCTTTTCCCTTCACATCGAATAGCATCTTATGATGCAGACACGAATGACGCGCACAAAACATTGGCTTTGGACTTGGTCGAAGAAAAGAGACAGCGGGCGCAATTGACTTCCCTTCATTATCAAACTCTTATGAGGAGTCGATACGCATCCAAAGTCAACCATAGGGACTTTCAGGTGGGAGACAAGGTCCTACGGAATATTTTCTTACATACTAAGGACAAGAGTCTGGGGAAGCTAGGCCCTAATTGGGAAGGCCCCTATGAGATCATCGACAAAATTAAACCAGGCACATATAGGCTAAAAGATAAAGATGGACGATATCTCCGTTTACCTTGGAATATTGAGCATTTAAAATTGTACCTCGATTAGCAGAGCTCAGATAGAATATTGTATTTCTTTTTATTTTCTTTGTACACCTCAAGAAAACTTTTGGTGAGGACACACTCTTTCCTACCCTGCTAGGCACAGGAAGGTTTTAATGAGGTGTTTCAGTGATCCCATTAAATACAATGTTTCTTTGCCTTTAACTATTTTTTGAGTCACATTAACATGTGCCTCGAAATGTTGTCCCTCACACTATTTTTTGAGTCACATTAACATGTGCCTCGAAATGTTGTCCCTCACACTATTTTTTGAGTCACATTAACATGTGCCTCGAAATGTTGTCCCTCACACTATTTTTTGAGTCACATTAACATGTGCCTCGAAACGTTGTCCCTCACACTATTCTTTTTGGGTCACATTAACATGTGCCTCGAATTGTTGTCCTTCGACCTATTTTCTGAACCACATTCACATTCAGATATGCCACGATGATTGGGGACTTTCAAACTATTCTTCGGGTCACATGACGATGTGCCTCGATGATTTGGGACTGTCAAATTGTTTTTAGGGTTACATTAAGTTGAGCCATGATGATTTGGGGACTTTCGAAAAAAAATTCGATCATTATGAGGTGTGCCTCGAAGCCACCCCCAGTAATATACCCAAGTAATAATTTTTCGAAGCACCAGTGGGTTGAAATTCGAAGGCCCAGTTCGAAGGCCTGATTCATATATTCGAAGGCCACATAAGTTGGAGTTCGAAGGCCTAGTTGCAAATATAAAACTTGGTGAATATACCCAAGTAATAATTTTTCGAAGCCCAAGTGGGTTGAAATTCGAAGGCCCAATTCGAAGGCCTGATTCATATATTCGAAGGCCACATAAGTTGAAATTCGGAGGCCTAGTTGATTCCAATATGCCCAAGTAATAATTTTTTGGAGGAACCAAGTAATAATTCGAAGGCCTAGTTGATTCATATATTTTTCAAATATGTCTGCGTTATAATTGTTCGACGGCCTTAGTGCAAGTATAAAACCTGTTGAATCTTTCTAAGTGTAAATTTGTCGAAGGATAAATATGACACCTACTAAATCTATCTAAGTTAAAATTCTATCAAAGGCCGTATGAATTTGTGAATTTACCCAAGTGTTCATTGTTCGAAGGATTAGTGCAATAATAATTCGAAGAACAGTACATTGATGAATTAAAACTTCAAGTACTTGTTGAAACAGCACAAACAGCTTCCAACCATTACAAAAAAATAGAGGCCTTTTAGGCCATACAAAAAAACTACTTACGACCCTTTCCCTTAGTCGGCGTTTCTCGAGTTATCACTCCCTTCATTTTCTGAGTTGTCGCTCTCACTGAGAACTATTTGGGGTGGACGAAGTTCTGGGGGGACAAGCTTCCAGAAGGGACCCAGTTCGTATTCAGGGTGGTCGGCGTATATTTGAGTCAATAAGCCAGCTCGAGTGGCAGCATCTCGAGCTTGTAAAGTCTTCGAACATTTGGCAGCATAGGCATCTGCACCTTGTTCCTTTGCCTCTTTGATCTCTGCTGGGAAACTTCTGATCTTTCTCTTCAGATCGTCGCGCTCCTCAACCACCTTTTTAAAACCCTCACTGCATTGCTCGAAGGCATCGCATGCCTTGCGATGCCCTGCCTTGTACTCAGAGATCAACAGCTCTTGGGTGTCAGTCTTTTTCTTATATAAGTCTCTCTCTTCCTGGCAGCAATGTTCTATCACTGTTATATAATGCTCAGCAGCAGAAAGACGCTCATACAAGGCATCCGCTTGGCCTTCGACAACTGCATGCTCCTTCTTGGCTTCTTCGAGCTTAGCGGCAGCAACTGATGCTTTAAACTTGTAGTGATTCTTGCGTTTCTCGAGATGGCGCATCTTTTTTCCTCGATTAACTGACGTGTGCAGCAGCCTTCGCAGACTCATTGAAAACTCGTCATCTAAAGGGACCTCGAAGGAGCTCGACGGAGACCCTAGATCCGCAGAATCGAACTCAGAAAAATTGCCACAGGCCACATCAGGGTGAACGAGTAAAAGGGGATTTGTTCGAGGGGCATGGATAGGAGCCAGCCTTGGACTGCCTTCGAAGGAGGCTGGTTGAGACGCTTCAGTTAGAGGAGAGTGCAGAGCTTGGTAGGAGGCTTCCTTGGGTGATAGGCCACCCCTGTTTTCAGTATCAACTGCGCCATCTTGAACTTCTTCGTCGAAGTTAGTACCTTCGTTGTTATCAGGAGTTTCTCCTCCCTCAGATTGCTCTTCGATGGGCTCAAGCAGAATGCCCTTTCCCTTCAAATCCTTTTTCTTGTTGTCTTTCTTGGGTGGAAGGATAGTAGCAGCAGGTGAAGGAGTAGATATTGTTGAAGCATTTGATCGAGGGGTTTCATCTGTTCGACGGGCTTCAGTTGTTCGAAGATTACTGGAGTTCGAGGCCCCTATGTTCTTCGAAGAGCTTGATTTTTGAGTCATTGCGATTGGTTTGGGATTTGTTGGTTGAGGCGGTGTGGCTTCATCTTCTGGAGATTCATCCAGGTGACTTTGCGAGCGGGAGCGTTTGGGTAGATAGATTGTCACATCCTGCTTGCTGCATCGCTCTAGCACTTCTCGTTCAGAAGGTGGAGTCATTAGGCCCCTCATACTTATACGATCCAGAGGATTGAGTCTCCAAAGTCGACTTCTGGCCAAGTTCTCATCGACAAAGCACCGACGAAAACGATTATCCCACTGTTCTTTTGCCCACAGGCGAAGGTTAGTGAAAACAGTGGTAGCTCCTTCGACATAGTCGGTGTAGGGTTTGGATACTCCGGTCATAGCTGAATCAAATAACAAAGGAGAAAAATGGTTATACTAAAAATGCTGTTCGAAGACACATGTGTCTTCAAGGGTGATAATTTTTCGAGGCAACTATGAGATTCGAAGAAGTAATTAACTTAGAGAAATGTACAGAAAAATTAAGCATTCGAGGGCGTATAAAGATTCGAGGAGCACTTACATTTCATGGTCCATTTCAAGGAGAGCTTATGTGGATTCGAAGGGGTGGCTTGGGAGCCGGTCTCCCAACATCCAGAGAAGAAAAGGAACTGTTGCCTCCATTTTTTGTCTGCTTCCAAGAGATCCTTTAATACTTTTTGCCCCCGGTTGAATGTCATTGAGTAGAAGGGGAAGTAAGGGTTTCGAGCAAGACCAGCTAAACCAATTATTTGTTCCAGCAAAAACTCTTGGCCTGAAAGCCTTGAGGCCATTATGCAAGCCATCAATGTGAACCACATGTTGGGCCCAACTTGTGAGGGACAGAGATCTATTTTTGAGAGGTATTCAATAAAGAAGGGGTCTAAGGGATATCTTAGCCCCCAGTTCATGATTTCTGTGTAGACCACCACCTCGTGATCCCTCACAGATAAGGGCGTCTCTCCTTCGGAGGGAAATCTGATATTAATGTAAGAAGGAATGCCCCATCGAGCCCTAAGCATTGTCTCTTCAGCCTCCGAAAAGTACTTATACTTGATATTGGCAAGGGCCATCATATGCTTGTTCTCAATGCCTCTGATATTATTGCCGGCAATGTTGTCTAACTCCAAGGGCAAAGTCACATCTCCCTTCGATTTTGGCGCAATCCGACGAGCTTGTTCCTCGGATATTGCCGAAGAGGAAGTACCACCATTTGCAGGGACTGACAAGGAGGTAATGGGTTTTTTCTGGCCGAGGAACTTGTTGAAAGGTTTCATAACTATGGGGTCTAATGTTTCTTCATGCCTAATCCGCATATCCTCCTCGGTGATAAGTGTTCTTGAAGGTGAGAATTGCGTACCATGGATGGTCATGGATGGTGTGGAGGGCAGACTAGACACTTCCGTTCCCTGTCTTCGAGGAGGGCTTTCAGTACTTTGTTCCAAGTTTTGCCTTCGAGGAGGACTTTCAGTACTTTGTTCCAAGTTTTGCCTTCGAGGAGGACTTCCAGTATTGTGTTCTAGGTTTTGCCTACGAGGGGGACTTTCGACATTGCGCTCCAAGTTTTGCCTTCGAGGAGGACTAACTGAGTTCCGAGGAGGACTCCTCGAAGTCCTTCGTGGGCTTGGAGATCTTTGGGGGCGATCTTCAACATTGGTTGAGACAATGGGTTCTCGAATGGTTAGGGAAGCCCCCCTGGCCCGTTTTCGCTCGTGAGAATTTTTTCTATCCCTATGGGACTTTTTCCTCTTCGAACCTGACGAGTGCTTATGAGACTTTTCTTTCCCCATTTCTTTCGGAGGGTTGTTTTCGCTGAGTAAGCTTTGACGAGCTACCTCACGAGGTATAATGGCGGTCGAATTGTTCGAAGGAGGCCAAGGACCGAAGAATGTTGTAGTCAATGGCGGGGGGTGAGGCCTTACGTCTTCACCAGCGGCAACCCTCTCCTCGAACCGTTTACTAATCAACAGCCAATCAGGAATTCGACGAGCTTTATGCGCCAGCTTTATCTCTCTAGAAATGATTGAACATAAGTTACATTAATGAAAAAAGAGGATGGTATTTATAGAAGATTAGTGGGCCTCTTTGGTGACAGGAGCCTGGGGACATTTTTGTATTGTTTGCCTAGGGGTATGATGGTCCTTATAGGTGAGCAATGTATGACAGCCTAGCTAAAGTATAAGATGAAGAGTCTTGTGTCAGAGGTTGTCATGGGAAGCGGAAGGGTTTTCTGACAAAAGAATACGTACCGTTTCTTCAAACGCATGATGACGTTGGTATCTGTGCAGTGACATCATCAATCCTAGCACCATTTTTCGCCTAAGTATATAATTGTCCGACGAACATTTTGCTTAAAATGTTGCAAGGATTGGGGGGCTACTTGGTACAGCAGAAACTCGAAGGGGTCTTGGTAGATATTCGAGGAGATTTTTGAGTAATTCACTTTTATGCCTGAGGGACTTATGAAGTTCGAAGAGACAATCTTTCGAAGAAGCGACTTTTATGCCTGAGGGACTTATGAAGTTCGAAGAGACAATCTTTCGAAGAAGCGACTTTTATGCCTAAGGGACCTGTGAAGCTCGAAGAGATTTTGGCCGATCAGAAGAATTATTCAGTCTTAGCAAGACAAATTTCTACTAAGACTGGGGGGCTACTGATAAGGAGAATAAATGTATAAGGGCCAAAATGCATAGAAATAAATGTTAAAGGGCCAAAATGCATAGAAATGAATGTATATGGGCCAAAGTGCGTTAATTGTAAAGATGTAGCCAAAATAGGAAAGAATTTTAGAGTAGGGACCAAAAGATGTAATTAACCCGAATTAAAGCGTGTGGGGTCCACAATTGTACTATAAAAGGACCTCACACGCTTCACGAATTTCGAGATGAATAGTACGACTTTCTCTCTCTACTACTTTAACACTTTCTCTCTCTAAATTTGACTCTAAAGTATTTCTCTATCACAAAATCCCCCTCGGACTATCTTTCAACTCTTCAATGATCACGAACTGCGGACTTACGTTGATGAATAACATAGACAAACTATTTCCGAGCGCAAGTCACATGTTATGTGAATGTCATATCAACAAGAATGTAAGTGAGATAACTAAAAAATGTTTAAAGACGACAAAGAGTTTAACATATTCTTGGTAGATTGGAATAACGTCGTTTCATCGACCACCATTGACTGAATGAACGAGAGATTGACTAAAATGTGGATGATGTTCAAAGAACAAGCTAAGGCGGTCAACCATGTCATAAACTCTTAGATTATTCCATATAAAGAGGGATTTGTTCATGTCTACACTAGCAAAATCAAGCATTTTAAAAATTACACGTCTAATAGGGTGGAAAATGCGTACGCTAGTTTGAAAAAATATATCGGGTCAAGCCAATTGAATATTGAAGTCTTTTGGGAGAAAGTTCACGGTTGGTTAGCGATGCAACTTTCGACCATAAAAGAACTGATGGAGCTAAGAAAATATTTCCTTATTCATAAATTCAAGATTTTAAACCTACCAAACTACTACATGTGTACGTATCACCTATTGCTTTAACGATAGTATACGTTTATTATCTTGATAAAATTAAAGGTGACAATTTTCATGCACTTGTATTGATCGTACGACACAACATTTACCATGCACCCATGAGCTAGAGCCAATCCGAAGAGTGGTCAGGTATGTACCAACCCAAATTATAGGCGAGCATTGCAAAAGACTAGATATTGTTCCCTGAGTTACTAAAGAAGAGGTGAAACTTAAATTTATATACTTAAATACAAAACATGGAGAGTTTGACGTTTATGAACAAAGACATTGACTTAAATAATTCATACATATTTTGGATCCTTCAACTTCACTCATTTCGAACCCCTCCAAAAGTTTAAAACACACGGTCGTACTCTCGGATGCATTCGTGGTCGCAGTGTTACTCCTAGAGGCATCCGTGGATGCGGTAACGAAAACAAATCATGTTGATTATTCTACCAAAAGGAACCCTTCAATGAATGAATATGCCAAACAAGAATGGTCAAAATCTCGTGCTGATAGTGCGGAGACTCCAAAGATAGGAACATCGTTCGAAATTTTTGCTAGCACTGCTAGAACGGCCGATGGACAAACCCGTACTAATGCCACAGTAAAGAAACCTTAAAAAAACCATATGTTTCATGTAACATTATAGGAACTCCGATTATGTCGAATAACATTAATGCAAACCTGTCAATTATCGTTAAACAAATTCCGACGAGGTAGCCCAACATGACGGACTCGAGTTATTCCTCACACATAACATAATTTATGTATCATTTTATATACTAAATTATCAAAGTTAAGCCCAAAGAAATTTATGGTTTTAAAGGATCAATCATAGTTAGATGGGCGCTGTAAGTGGATGACAACTTGTTAAACAAACGTTGGTTCATAAAATAGAGAAGCATATAGAGTTATGAGTGTCACATATTTTAGTGAAGATATTTAAGTTGATAAAGAGGTACACCGATTGAGTTATTTTAAAGAGAATGCACCATTCTAAAATTGAATGACGTTATCTAGTTATGGTAAACTAGTCACCATCACATTCAATCGGGGTCTTTTCGTGAACACAAACCATTTTGTTTCATATATTCTTGGGCCTAGGGGCTCATGAAGCACACCGATCACTACAACCTAACCCGGTTGGCCTATGGGTCTAAACCATCCTATAAATTGTTCAGAAAACAACATTTATTGGGTTGAACATTCTCTTTCTACTTATTAAAAGCTAACACCTCAATTATCTCTCTACCCTCTATCCAAAATTTAATATCTCATCCAAAATTTTGCTTTAAATACCTTAGACCATAATTTAGCATTACCAAATTGGTGGCCACATTGGGAGCGAAATGTACGCTCCCAAATAGTGACAATCAAAACCTCACTTGCAAATTTTGTTTTGAATTTCATTGAGGCATGTATCCTTATATACAAATTGATCCCCTCTCATAAATTAAGGGGTTAGAGGCGATGAGGAGCATTTGAACATATCCCATGTAAATCATGATACTAAGGAAAGACTTTTCATCCAAAAAAAGCGCAAATAAGCCGCGAGCAGAGATTGAAGCCTTAAAAGCCCAAAGGTGGGCTGTAAATGATCTTAGTGGAAATAGTCCATGAGGATGTCCCAAGCCTGATGAGCCAGATAATAACCATAAATATGACTGAAATGATCAGTCCTGTAAAGGTCATAAAGGGTGAAACAAGGAAAATCGAGTTAAACATTATTCAAAAAGATCAAATTTAGAATTTTCTTCTTATTCTTCAAGTAGTGATCATGGTCGTAAGAAGAAGAAAGAAAATTTAACTAAAAAGCATCTTAAGAAGATTGAAAGGTCAAGTAAAGAAAATTCACCGGGGAAGAAAATGGACTGAAATGATAAGGGGAAAAAGAAAAAGGACGACAAACCATAACAATGATCATATTCTAGAGTGATTAGTTCACTGTAAAATTCGAATGTGGGATCTTTGTCACTCCTAATGAGAATCATATGTTTAGCCAAGGGAATAATTGGAGAGATTCATACTTGTCTTCAAAAATTCTTTCCGGATACCTACGTAGGTGTTTTGACAGTTCAAAGATGGAAAAATATGATGGAAACCATGATCCTGATAATCATCTCGAACAATTTTAAAACGTTATGATCAGTTTATATGATGATCATAAGCTGTTATGTAATGAGTTTTCTCACACGTTTAAAGGAAGCGTTTTGAAATTGAATAATAGATTGCCATAAGGATGCATCAAAAAATTTGGCACGTCTAGGATGAAATTTCAAAGTAGTTTGTGGGAAGTTACGAACTCAAAGGGAATGGTGACAACATAATTCAATGGGGACAAGAACCGAATGAGTCCTTAAAGGAATACATCAGTCATTTTGTGAACACTAAAAAGGATTGGTAGATTGTTTTGAGCAAGTAGTTATAGTTTCACTAAGACATGATCTATTGTCGTGTGAATTTACTGATTCAGTAACTCGGAAGAAAGAAATAACTTGGGGAGGATTGTTGAACTAGGTCAGAAAACAAATTAATGTGGAGGAAAATAAGAGATCAAGACAATATCATCAGTATAAATTTTATCTCACAACTTCTGTCCTACAAGCTAATACTTAATTACAAGCTACAATCAACAATCGTCGTACGGACTCAGGACAAAGTTCTCATCGACCCAAACAGAACCACTCAAATCAGGGTCAACACTCTAGACCAAAAGGAAATCAATGGGTCAAACCTGATTATTATGCGGAGTAATTCAAAATGTAGCTACCATCTATGAACGGTCAAGAGTTATGTGCAATTCCGAAGGCTAACACCTATCTAAACCATAAGGGAAAATCAAAATACACGGTTCTGCAAATACCACAACGATGTGGGACATGAAACTAAGGATTGTATTGCCCTAAAATAATAAATACAAGCATTGATTGAGAATGATAAATTTACCACTCTCATCAAGTCACAAGTTGGGGGCAATAGGAAAGCAAGCACTAAGGCACAACCTAGTGCAAGTGGAGCTCAAACTATATTGCCCAATGTCCGAAGACAAAATACAGAAGCATCTAAATAAGAAAGTGTGATGGTAATTATTGAACAGTTTGATGTAGATTTTGAGTATTTAGATCTTGATCCGAATTGGAATCGAATTAATGTGGTAATATAAAGTGTTGGGAAAGTCTCCACATTATGTAGTTTCTTTGAATCATTAACTATTTTTGGGGAAGATACAATGAATACACCATCAAGTTGTTCAAGGAAAACACATGTGGATTGTATGACCACATAATTGGAGGGAAAATGTCTACACACATATATTAGAAGCGTGCTCCTTTAACAGTATTTGACTTAGACGACTTAAGGGGGATTTTATGCCCACATGAAGATGCTATGATAATAAGTGCATTTACTGAGGGCACTGAGATCCTAAAAATCTTGACTGACACAGGTAGTTCGGCAAATGTCTTATTTCTATCTACCTACAAAGAGATTAAAAATCCTTCGGTTATTCAACGATCGAATTAGACTACATTGGGGTTTACAGGCAGCTCTGCTAAGGTAATTGTAGAATTTGATGGTGAAGCATTATTAGGAAAATGGTAATTTAAGAAAATGGTGAGGGGTTTCTTTGTGGTAGTATATTGTCAGACCTCTTACAACGTAATATTTGGAAGATCTTGGTTATCAAGGATGCATGCAATAGCATCAATGGTTCAACAGTGTTTGAAATATGCAGTTGGAAGTCAAGTAGGGGTAGTTCGAAGTAGCCAAATGCGGCTAGGGAATGTTATGTCACCTCTCTTGCTTTAAAATTATTGGAAATTATGGTAACTAAAAAGGAATAGAAATTATTGGAGTCTTCTTCGGATCCAAACAAGATAGAAGATCCAAAGGAGACTCCTAGTGTTGTTATCCCGGTAGAGGAGGTCAAAATACATAGTCTGGTAAAAGGGCAAATGTCAAGATTGAAACTAAACTACCATCATAATTGAGGGAAATATTGTTGTATTTCTTATCTAAAAATTTACAAGTATTTTTTTGGTGTAATGAAGATGTAACTGGAGTGGCAACAATTATCATTCGCCATAAACTATTTGTACGATCTTATGCAGGTTCGTTTGTCCAAAGAAAGAGAGCTTTCTCTAAAGAAAAATCTGAATCCATAGTCTAAGAAGTGGATGAATTAACCAAGGTGGGGCACATTTGAGAATCCCAGTATCCACTTTGGACTACGAATCCGTTCTTTGTTAAAAAAGAAGAATGACAAGTGGCGGAGGTGCATTGATTTTTCAAACCTCAACAGAACATGCCGCAAAGATATTTTTTATGTACCTCGAATAGATCATCTAGTAGATTTCACTTTGGGAAATAAATTGTTATCCTTTATGGATGCTTTTGTTGGGTATAATCAAATACAGACCATACCACATTCATCACTGACAAGGGGCTTCATTGTTACAAGGTAATGCCTTTTTGGTTTAAAGAATGTTGGGCCACTTAGAAGCGATTGGTTAATAAAGCATTTTACAGTCAGACCAAAAGAAACGTGAAATTTTATATTGATGACATGATTATAAAAAGCCCCACAACGGAAGATCATATACTTGACCTCTAAGAAATATTTTCTAACTTAGAAGCCATTAACTTAAAATTGAATCGGAAAAAATGTACATTCAGCGTCCGATCTGGTAAATTCTTTGGCTACATCATCAGTAAGAAAGAGATCCAAGCCAACCCAGATCAATTAAATGCTTTGTTGGTCATAGATTCTCCTCGGACCACTAAGAAGTTAAAACATTGACTGGGAGATTGGAAGCATTGAATAGGTTTATTTTAAGATCATCAGATAAGTGTGCATAGTTTTTCGAAGCACTAAGAAATGCCAAAAATTTCAACTGGTCCCCAAGTTCTGACAAGGCATTCCTTGAAATCAAGAGACATTTGTCTTCGTTTAAAACCATTTTCAAACCTATTATTGGAGAAATACTTTATATGTACCTAGTAGTGTCAGATTATGTTATGAGTGCAGTATTAGTTCGAGAAGTTGACAATTGCCCCGCCTTGTAAACTACATTAGTAAGAGTTTATCGGGCACTTAGAAAAGATACATTAAGTTGAAAATCTAGCTCTGGATTTGGTAATAGCAACTACAAAAATGAGGCCATATTTTTAAGAACATTATATCATAGTTGAACATCTTTCCCTCTTAAAAATGCATTACAAAAACCGGATATATCGGGATGGATGACTAAGTGGTCTATTGAAATGGGGATTATGATATTGATTTTTCTCCTTGAACAAAAATAAAAGATCAAGTTGTAGCTGATTTCCTAGTTAAATTCCACTCGGAAAGGACTCACGATGAATCTCAAGTTAACAAGCTTAAAAAAGAATGAACATTTCCGACCATAATTTCTCTACTTGAAAATTTCTCTCTACTTATTAAAAACTAACACCTCAATTATATGTCTATCCTTTACCCAAAATTAATATCTCATCCAAATATTTACTTTCAATACCCTTTCACCAGAATTTAGCGTCACCAAAACCAAACTTCTCAAATTTCCTAAGAAATTTCTCACACCAGGTGGGTCTAATTAAATTCCCACAATAGATGGAGCTAAGAAATTTCTTACAACTTATGAGTTTAAAATATTTCCCATAATATACAGGTATATTTCAAGCTTTGAACTCGAACGGTTTGGGTTAAACCGAACTCCCTACATCTTCTAATTTTTTTTCCAAAACAATTAGGTCTAACATGTTTTCCACAATTGATGGGTCTATTTTGATTTTCAAGCTTGGGGGATTTGGATCAAACCAAACTCCTCATATCTCCTTCTAAGAAGCAAAGAAGGTGTGAGACAATCAAAATATAGTAGGGAAATTGAACTACCTCGTTGTGCAAAGCTAAGTCTGAAGCTATCATGTCAGGAATAGTTCACTAAGTAACCACCAAAGTACGCATCAAAGCATTTTCATATTGGATAGCGAATTCATAAAGGACTCGAAACTCAATCCCGACTTCAGTCACTTTGTCTTTGGAGCTTTAGGAGGGTTCACATGAACCATAGGTCACTTCCATTTTGGGTGAAAAATTTTCCTCGTCCTCCCTTTCTAACTTTACATAATAGAGGCCACCCTAAAAGATTATTTTGGCAAGACAGATGGGCTCATTCGTTTTGACCAATAAAAAGAATATAAAATTTCATCATGCTTCATCTTTATTATCGAACGATCAGATCCTTTTATTTAGAAATATCGACTTCCATCATGCTTCGTCTTCTTTCTTTAAATCCGCTTTGAGTTTTGGAAGCACGACCACTTCGGCACCCTCAATATCTTCAGGTTGGTGCCGGGAATTCAAACCAATCAGCTTGTCAACAATAAAACATTTATGGCATTCTCACGCTTAGGTATTTTTGGCTTAATCACTAAGTTTAAAGAGTTTTTCTTTAACCGGTTTGATATCGGCATGAAACAAATGCATATATTCCATAACAACACCACAAAAACAAAAATAATGATTAATTGGGAAAAAAAAGAAGGAAACACCACAATTTGCTATCGAGATGCTGGTACGGGCTATTTACGTATGTGGTTCAATGAATTTATAGTAAAGCTCGTGTTAGTCAAACTTACTAGAATCCTCGTTTCCTACGTACCTCATGTAAATACAAAATGTTTACTCCATTATTGGTCAGATTATGGTAGATCGGTTACCACCTTAAGTTCTTTTAGAATGGAGATGTAATATTTATGATAGTTTGTATTGTGGTAAATGTTGTAGTTGGAAATTAGTTGCCCCATCATGAATCAAATCTATGACAACTTTGAAGTACTTATAAAGGACATCAAAGTCCTCAAAGCGTCCTCACTACTCTGACCGGACGGAGGTCGAGTGCACTAAAGAAATCCAAAATTTGAGGATGAAAAATGAGCAATAAATCTTAGTAAAAAAATTGTGTGAAGATGACTCGTTTGTTGGACTTTGTGGAATAAAAAAGTATTATTTTTATCGGGAGTTGAAGCTTAAAGTTGTCAGGGATATGCTATCGGTCCCTCATCTTAGGAGTTTTGCTCGGGTCATGGTATTTCATTTTATTCTCTTGACGACGATACAATGAGGATGTCAGATATCAAAAGATAAGATTGAGTGCTCGGCTTGAGGAAGCCTCCTATAAGGTTTGACGCTCGACCATTAGAGTGATCTCCAACTGCATTCGAGGTGGTAGCCTTATGAGGGTAATCCATGCCTTAAAGAGTCTAAAAAGTTGTGGAATAAACTCATTGTCGTTGTAACCTAGGAAAAAATAGATTTAAACGTGTACAAGATCGACCAGAAAAACACGAAGTGGTCGGAACAGGATTGTAGTAGGAGATGACAAAGATTTTCCATTTCTATTTGAGAAAGTTCTCTTGCTAAAAAGGAACACTAATAAGAATGAAAAGTGAAGTACTATGGCATCGTGTGGTAATTTTTATTTATAAGAGGAAGTACCATCATTACGTTGACGTCTGCTCGGTGCCGACCACCACACGAACCTCAAAAAGTCAAAATAAAAAAATTATGTGCACAGTTCCATCTTAAAAACCGAAACCTATAAGGAATCAAAATAAAAAACCGGTTCGGAACCAGACCGATAAAATTGATAAATCGGTAGAACCGATTAGGAACCGAGGTGATAAAATAGGTAAACTGATAGAACAGATAAGGAACCGAACCGATAAAATCGATATGCTGGTAGAACCGATAAAAAACCGAATTAATAACACCGTTAGAACCAATTAATTATTTTTTATTTTTTATTTTTTATATTCCCAAAATTAATAGTTAATTACAATTTTTTAATAAAAATAAAACATTAACTCCTAAATTTTAATTTTTATGTTATTTATTTATTTAAAAAACTTAAAAATTTAATTATAAATTAATTTAATTATAAAGTGAATAATTTTAGACCAAAACCAATCGATAAAGGACTAAAGCGTTATAAGACTGCTTGCAAAGGGTAGCCGAGTTGATTGAGTAAGACATGTGACCAAAACTCATGAGTGCGAATTATTTTGCATACGTTTTCTCGACCGAGCCCGTCACATTGTGTAGTTTACTTTTTGACGTTGATTTGCCGGTTATTATGTTAGACTGCGGATTTATCATGTGCACACTCATTATACTCTGTGCAAATTCCCTTAAAAAAAGCGTTATAAGAAATTCGTTTTATATTAATAACCTGTCAAAATTCGGAATTTCCTATAATTTATAATTTCAAATACAGAAGATAAAAAGAATACTCATCTTTAAGTCGGTCGGCGAGTATAAAGATAATGGAAGAAAAAAGAAGAATATAAATGATACCTTTAAATATTAGGACATGAAACCCGTGAAGGTGGACCTTACAGAAATTACCAAATACCTACTACCAAAGCTTTCAATCAATTCAGTCTCTCTATAAATTCATATAGATCATCATCTCAATAGATAACAACCATTTGCAACAGAGCAAGTCTCTTTAAAATCTGAAACACCCCTATCACACAAACCACAACATCTATGGAATCAGAGCCAGAGGACGGAGGAGGAGGGAGCAGTGTAGCGGCATCGGATTTTGATACCATACCGGAAGATTGCATCGCTAAAGTAATCTCTTTCACCACTCCATGTGACGCGGCCAGACTTTCAGTGGTTTCTAAGTCTTTCAAATCCGCTGCCGATTCCGATGCTGTTTGGGAGAGGTTTCTGCCACCTGATTATCGCACCCTTGCCTCCCCTCCTTCTCTTGATTGGCCGAAGAAGGTGCTTTATCTCCATATATGTGATCAACCCATCCTGATCGAAGAAGGCAAGAAGGTATGCCTTTTGAAAAAAAAATTAAACAACTTTTTGTTCTTAACTTATCCATCCTTTCTTAATTATGTTTGGCCATAAACAGAGCTTTTCAATGGAGAAAAAGACAGGAAAGAACTGCTACATGCTAGCCCCTAGAGATTTGGTTATTGTTTGGGGCGATACTCCTATGTATTGGAAATGGATTTCTGTTCCTGGGTCTAGGTCCGTTTCTTTTTCTTATTGCACTCCTGAATCTTATGTTTTATAATTTATTGACTATGCCACATCAATATGTACATATAACAGATTTGTAGATATTGCGGAGCTGAACAACGTGTGCTGGTTGGAAATTCGTGGCACCATTAGTACCCAAGTGCTATCAGCTGAAACTCTATACGCAGCTTATTTTGTATTTAAATCCGCATCGAATGCTTATGGATTTGAAAACCAAGAGGTAGAGGTTGCAGTTGAACCTATTGGAGGTCAAGGTAATAAGAGAACTGTTTTGTTGGATTATCAAGATAGGAATAGCAGGCCATCCCATCCCCGTATGGGTAGACCATTTAATCATCCTACGGAAAACAACTTGGACGTTAAGCAGAGAGGCGATGGGTGCTTTGAGGTGGAGTTAGGAGAGTTCTACAACGATGGAGATATGGCTGAGGAACTGGATATGAGTTTGCTGGAGACAAAAGGTGGTCGCTGGAAAGGTGGTCTCATCGTTCACGGGATTGAGATCCGACCCAAATAGTGCCTATAAATAAAAACTATGTTGGAGTATTTTATGCTTTGTTTACAATAATCACTTTGCTTTTGTGTTATGAAAGTCAAGTTTTTTGGTTTGGGCAACTACTTTTATGTAAAACTCAAATCTCTTTTGAGTTATCTATGTTTTATAGAAGTACAAGCTTGCTTTTTGTCTATTGAATGTTCTTTTCAATGTTTTTCTAATTCTTCTTAAGGACATTCTCACATTAAATATTGACGAGATATCGATATGTACCTTTAGGATTATGATATGAACAAATATATCAGAATGCTATAGTTTTTTTTTTCCAACAATCAAACTAAATTTCATTTAAATCAAGTAATTGAAGAACATACAAGCCTAACATTATGGATTTTGAAAACACTTAGAAAACTGACCCAAAGAGATCAGATATTGACAGCGGAAATTCTATCCCTGCCATTTTCAACCTTTTTAACTTTTCTTATGTATCCAGCGAAAAATTACATAGACATCTCCATTGACAAATGAAGACTGGACGAGCTTTTGAAATTATCAAGTCCATGATATTGAATTTGTGAGATAGTCCATGATAATTTGTGAGAAACTATGGAAGAGACACGGTCAGCTCGATCAATATGTATTTTTTTCTCTTCTTCCTTGAAATTGAAGTCTTTTACTTTGTATCCATAGAATCAACACAGAGGCAGCTCTATTTGACAACTAATGAACGAACGTGATACCAGAGAATCCTTGATATTGAATTTGTGAGAAGATATCCAAAAAAACCCGAACAAGTAATCCAACATCTTTTCTTTTTTCTTTCTCATATTTGTATGATTTTGCAATTTTAAAATTTGCTTAGCAGGTTGAAGAGAACTTCTTTTCGTGGAATCTTATTGGTCATATTCAGAGACCTACATAAGATATTTGACTTGAATCTAAATTAGTTTTAGGTTCTAAAGTATAAATGAGAGTATTTTCATATTTATCTGTTAGTATCTTTGATCCAGTTAGTTCCTTTCCCCTCTTCTTTTCAAATTAAATTTCCGGAACCTGCAAGTAAAAGCTGTTTATTGATGTTAGTTAAATGCAGCCAATAATATTTGTTGTTTGTAAATGATATGGACTAACAATAAAACTCAAGATATTTACTTATGTATCCTTATATATCATAAACCACTTTCTAGAACGGTTATAGCTCTTAACTAGATTGTAATCTGGTCCTAGTTGAAGATTATTTTTAGATTGCAATTTCTAGTCTATTTGGAAAGCTAGTCAGTTGCCCTGTTTTGATCTATATAAATGTGTATGATAGTCATATTTGAGGTAATTAACTTTATACAATAAGTTAGAGGTTTCACGAACCAAAGAGATCTGCCATTACTTAACATGTCCACCATAGGCTGAGAATCTGTTTCTACTTTTAGGTTGTTAATATTTAGACTATTTCGAATCATCAAACCATCTAAAAGAGACGTTCTTTCACAGAGTCTACCAAATCCAGCTATAGTATGGCCTCCCCATTTAATGCACATAAGCCATCCCTTTTCAGTTTGAATTTTCCTCGTGAATGAGGAATCCGACTAAATATAATGTTTTTCCTCTCCTTTAACAGATGATTATAACTGGTGTGGGTTATTTTTGATTGAAGGTAATATTCTAAATTGTTTTGGACATTTAATGTTTAAGGTAAGATGTAGATAGATAATTAAGGTGTTGGCTAAGAATAAATTCTGATTACCCTCATTAATGAAAGTAGTTTGGGTATTTATACTTAATTAATAACGCATTAGCCCAAGAAATCAAGTGGCCAGCAACTCACTGAGTCACGTTCCACTAACTTATTCTGTTCGGTTGGACATGGTATTGGTATATCCGAACTGCCCTTCAGATATATGTAAGGGGTAGTATCATATAAATCCGATATGAGTAGCTCTTTTATGTCTTACACATAATATTTGGAAGAGCTAACTCGAAAAAATAAAATTTAGTATAAATTCAAGATGGTCCTCCAATCTGTCGTTTGTATCCGAACAGTAGAGATTAACTCTATCGTTAATAATTCCAAGAGTCAAGTTGATCAGATTTTAAAGAGTCAGCCTGATCGGATTTAGAAGAGACTAATGTTACCGTTAAGAATTCCAAAAGCCATTTTTTACGTGGACACGTGTCGAGTTTTTGTTTGACCTCTCAGTTGTTTTTTCTTCTCGATTCATGTACCTACTTGGCTAAAAGGTTACTTAGGGTTTAACCCCATACCTCATAGCCCCTAATCATTCGGTTTGTATTCCCCTAGGTAAACTCCTACATCTTTATCTTTATATAAATTGGCTTCACTGTTCTATTGTCTCTGAAAACACAAAAATTACTAGAGAGAGCAAGCTTGATAATCTTCTTAAATTGTGATTGGGTAAATTTATGTTCACAGCTAGAAACGCATTAGTGAAAGCAGGTTGGCTGAATTTATTTGTTTTGGAGAAAGCAAGAAAAGAAGCAAGAGACGCAAGAGTTGCAGCTGGTCTCCCTACCTCTCCTGGTGGAGAAATCGATCGACCAAAAACCAACACAGACCAAGGCTTATCGTCATCAAAGACATCAAAGGTTATAAAATTACCTTTTATACCAACCCTATCTCCCATTCAGTCAAGGTCTTCAGTCCAAGAGTCCCAAAACCCATACCTAACGAAAAGGAAGTTTCCAGTGTTTGAAAACCTTCACCTTTCCTGGAAATGAGTTCAGATGCTGAGAAATCCATTGAGAAATCCACCCCTCTTCGCAGAATAACTCGCCAGTCTAAAGCTAAAAATACTCCTACTTCTTTGAACCAGTTTGTTCGGAGACAATAAAGCCTCTAGCAAATACTAATTTATCCGAACAGTGATCAAGAATAATGGAAGAGACTATGGAAGAAAATATAGAAGACACTCTCTTTGAGGCCTCCGGACAGAAATAGGACACTACAGCAAATCTGACAACTAAAGTAAAAGTGGGCGTATCCAATCCTGATGCACTTTCGGAGTGTTTGGAAGGGAAAGTTGGGCCAAAATTTCAAAAGGTTATTGTGAAGTATCTGATAGCTCCTCAAAATATTGCTTATGTATACACCTATACTGTTGAGTTGGGTCAAATCCAAACAAAGTGGGGTTTCCCTGAATCGGTTAAAGATAGAATCCCAATCCCTCCAGAGACTACTATGGATTGCAAGGCCAATGAGCTAGTAGTATACACTGAAGTGCTGAATTGGGGACTCCGGTTCCCTTTGGATCCAGATATAGTCACGTACTTTCACCTGATAAAATTATGTCCGAGCCAGCTGAGCCCAATCGCATGGTATAATTTGGTGTCGAAAATCTTACTACCCATGAAACCATTTGCTGATGTGGCGAGTCTGAGCAAGAACCACCACATCCCCTTTGAAAACTATAATATGGGGAACGATTATAAGGTGGTAAATAATTTGTTGGTGTCTGAAAAGCCATGGAGGACCCAAGTTTTGTTTATCAGTGGAGCAAGGGAGAACGTGAAGAAGATAAATATTGTCACTAATCCAAGTCAACTTACCAGTCGCTGGAAGAGTACAAGTAATCTTTATTTATGTTTTTCTTAGTCTTTATATATTGTGTTGTTATTCCAAACTGACGGTTGTGTTTCCTTTTAGTTTTTCGAAGAAGTTTCTAGAGTATTTAGAGGCAGGCCAAGACACATGTGCCAAGCTAAACGAATGGCCATTTGAGAAATGGGGGAAAGGTTTTCCCAATTGCTTTACTTCTGGAAACTTTATAAGGTCTCACCTATGGAACACTACATGGAATAAAGACCTTAGTTGGGAACAACTGACCACTCTTCCCCCTCCTAATTTCATTTTAAAGAGAGCTGAGGCTAAGGATGGAAAACTTTATTTCCCTTCCCGGGTCAAAGCCCCTAGCCACCTGGACAAGATTAAGACCAAGAAGAAGAAAAACAGAGTTGATCCATCTCAAGAAGTCACACAAGAGGTCAGTTCGGAAAACCAAGGAGGGTCATTGCTGCTCCGCTGGAGGCAGTTAAGGTTACAGTCAAAGAGGCTGGTGGATCGGATGATCTGCCTCAGATCATAAGTAAGGATCAAAAGAGACGCAAGGAGAGCAGCGATGAAAAAGCTGCAAAGAAAAATAAAGTTATCTTAGGGGCAGAGATAATTTTGCGTCCTTCTGAACTCCTTCCCTTGCAATACACAATCCCACCTAACAGTGTTGTAAAGCCTTATTCTCATGGTAGTACGTCCAATTTTGTAACCCATAACAGTTACACATATGTGATATTAAGTGAGCAAGACACTCTGAGTCATGCCCTCTTAGGTTATATCCATCCGGTAGTTGACCTGGAAAGGCATGTGAGGGAACAAACAACTACTATAACCTCTCTGACCACATAAAACCAAGGTTTGACGAATAGTCTCTCTACCGCTTAGCAAAGCCTAATCCTTAAAGAAGGAAAAAGCAGAAATTAGTTGCCGAACTGCGCAAGTCACAAGATGCTCAAAAAGATCTCCAGACTAAGTATTCTAGACTAGAAATTTCTTCTTCTACCGAGATTAAAACTAGTACTAGTACTGTCAAAACTTTATCCGAAGACAAAGTCAACTTGGAGAATCTTCTTAAGGAGAAGACAGACGAGAATACCTCTTTCGTAAATAAGCAAGCTCAGGAGATAGCTACTGGAATAGATAAGTATACCAATGAAATAACGGGCTCCTTGGAGAAAAGAGACGATGAGATTAAGTCTGACATGGTTTTTCTATTCCACGAGACGTTCATAAGAGGACCCTTGGTCCTTTGTGGAAATATGTAGAGTACGATGATATCCCTTTCCATACCCGGCCAGATGGTGACAAGCACAAGTACGCGAGCAGAGAAAACTCTGAAGTTAATGAAGGAACTGGTGAGAGTTCGAGCGCTGAACTCAAAATTCCTAAGTAGGATAAAAGCAATGAAGAACCCGAAGGGAAACAAACCTAAGGTCTTGTCGTTATTTTGTGTTTAAAACTAAAGTCCTTGGACGACCAAATAATTTTTTGCATCTTTTGAATATCTGTCTTATGAACCAAAGTACTTGAATGGTCAAGGCAATTTGTGAATTGTGGATCAGGTATTTTCCGATCAAGTTTTAATATCGTATATTTCTTTGTATGAATCTCGTTTATCTCTTCATAGCAAATGTTTAAATAACTTTAAATATTTTTGATTTGTTAAATAAGTGTTTAATAACCATTAAATGATTCCAATAAAAAATATTTAATGAATGTGATCAAGTGTTTAACAAATTCGATCAACTTAAAGATACTTTATTTGAGAGCTGAGGTGTTTAATGAGTATCTAATATCCGATCACCTTATACTATGGTTAAGTCAAGAAGAATTTTGTACTAGAATTTTGAGGAAGGCATAAGATATTATTAAAAAACTCGAACACCTCGTTAAAAACTCCCCGCGTCACCATGAAAGGAAAGAGTATACCCCTTAATATTTATATTGGCGTATAAAAAAGTAAATATTTACAAAAGAGTTTTATTTTAAGTATAACTTGAGATGTTCAATGTTCCATGGGTGTTTTAGCGTTCTATCCTCTTTATCTTGAAGTTTGTATGTCCATGGTTTTAATTTTTCACATACCACATAAGGACCTTCCCAGTTCGGAGCCAGCCTGCCCAACTGTTTCTCTTTAGTGTGCAAAAAGAATTTTATTAAGACTTTGTCTCCTAATTGAAAATCTCTTGTTTTAACTTTGGAGGAAAATATGATCCTCATGAGACCTTGATAATATGCTCTTCTTAAATGCGCTTTACTCTTCTTTTTTCAATCAAGTCCAACTGATTCCTAACTTCCATGCCATTTTCCTGTTTGGAATAGTTTTGAATCCTGTATGATGGTAGAGTAGCTCATATGGGTGTGATCGCATCCATCCCATAAACGAGGGAAAAAGGATTCTTTTGTAGGAATCCGAGGAGTTGTTCGTTAAGCCCACAGTACTTCTTGCAGATAACTTTGCCACTTTCCTGCAGCTTCCTCCAGGTTTTTCTTCAACCTACACAATATTGTTCGATTAGAAACTTCAACTTGCCCATTAGCTTGAGGGTGGAATAGAGAAGAGACACAGTGTTGAATTCTTTTGGAGGTGCAAAATATTTTTATGTCTTTATTATCAAAATGTGGCCCATTATCTGTGGTGATCTTCTGGGGAACCCCAAATCTTCTAATGATGTTTTTTTAGCCTGCCATTCCTATCCCCTTTCCTTTAATGCCTTTTAGTAAGCCTCATCTTCTTTTTTGACCGTTCTTCATCACTGCCGGACTAGACCGACTCTTAAATCTGTGCATCATTAGAGGAGCTACTGGAGGATTCTGAAGTGGAGCTTTCCACATGCTTAGATCGATGCGTTTTCTTGGAGCTAAGATGTGTCTTTAGGGACTGTTCGTTCTCTCCAGGATTTTCAGTATGGTGAAGCACCGACGCACCAGATTTTTCTTTAACTTTTTTTTCTGGTTTCTTTAATGCTGTCAATGCCTCTATTTCAGTCCTCAAATGGTTGCGCTCCTCAACAGTGTACTCATTGTTTTCTTTTACTACTTCCACATCAGGAGGTGGAACATTTTTTGCATTCGGATCCATCCGAACTACTTAGTTTAGTTGTTTTGAATATGAAATGCAGGCACCGTCGTCTCCCACTCTGGTCGCCAATTTTGTGTGGGTTATTTCTGATCGAGGTTAATATTGTAAAGTGTTTTGGGAATTTAATATTTAAGGTAAGATGTAGAGAGATAATCAAGGTGTGTGCTAGCAGTAAATTCTGATTACCCTCATTAATGAAATTAGTTGGGATATATACTTAATTAATGACCCCTAGGCCTTTCGAGTAAAATTATGGGCTCGGGTTAAGTTTAAGATCTTATTAGCCCAAGAAATCAAATGACCAGCAACTAGCTGAGTCACGTTCCACTAACTTATTCTGTTTGGTTGGACATGGTACTGGTTATATCCGAACTGCCCTTCAGATATATGTAAGGGGTAGTATCAAATAAATCTAACCTTATCAATAACAACAAATATCTGATGTTGCATTGAATCCGTTTTGAGTGACTTTTTTTGAAAAGGCTCGTATGGTCTATTATAATTAGAGTATGTTTAAAATGGTTGATAATATAACTTGATGTAGTTATGACATTATCGTGCTTGGCTTTGTTTCTCACCATCCAATAGGTGAAATGATAGATCTTAGGTGTACTTCCTTGTAAGTAGACCAAAACTAGGGTCTTGTGACATGAACTGTAGGCATGTGCCCTTCCAACTTGATCTTGAACAGACCAACATAATAGGCCCAAACTTCCTATGAAAAGTTTAAGAGACGAATAAGTGGTTAATGGATTCAGTGTCTTCAGAGTGGTAACACTTAAAAGCCAAAGTAATTTTTCATTTTTTTAATAATAAAATCTACAGATAACGAATTGGTCAATACCCTCCATAGAAGTATAGAACATTGCAAGGATGTTATGTTATTCCATATTTTCTTATTAAGGTTAGATTTTTACCCTTAATTATAAGCCTATTCCAAGTCTCGTTAGTGTTGAAGCCTCTAGATTTAGATAATGAGCAAATCATCTCATCATCTATATTTTCCTTAATGTGAACTCTTTGAATCTTCAGAATATGAGATTGTAAAATAAATCCTCAAAATCTCCCTAGAATCCAGCATTCTATATTCCAGTATGTATTGACCTTTTCATTTTTATACCATTTATTATCTTCAGTATAGGAGAACCTGATAAAAAGGATACACTGACACCAATTGTCTAGGAAAAATTCCACTTCATCTTTATGTAGTTTTCAAAAGATGATTTCTTCTGTTTTACTTCTTGTATTAATCAATCTATTACATGTTAATGAATGGCAGTTCTCATATTTAACTTGCAAAGGATGAAGATTGTTGCTATACACATTGCTCATATACCTGGACCATACAGATTTTTGTTCCCTTTACGTAGGTATCTTGAATATCTTTGAATTTCTTCAAGTTGAAATCAACCTCTTTATATAGCATATACAAAGTTTTTCGTTGAGTCCAATAAATTATGTTAGCAGTTTCATCATATCCCAAGAGGAACCTATTACACAACCTTTCCATTGTAGTAATTATTGACTTATGAAGAGTGCAACATTGGAACCCGTAAATAAGGATCAACATTACAACAGACTGAATGAGGGAAAGTCTACCCTCAAATGACAGTTTATTTCCTTCCAATTCCATAATTCTACACCTTAACATTTAATTGATCATCGTAGTTAATGGTCTTGTTATTAATATTAATATTGATTTCTAGATATGTTATAGGTTAGTTCCCTGTCTGAAAACAATAATTTATACCCAATACATTTGCTCTTGACTAAGAGAGATAGGAAAAAGTAATAAGTTTTATTATTGTTTATGGTATGCCTTTTGATAATGTTAAATGAATTCTTCCAATCTATCAATATTGTTAGCATAACCATTATTTAATATTAGCAAATCGTCTGCAAAAGCTAGACATGGTATTACTATTGAGCTTCTAGTGTTGTAGGTCATTTCCTTCCTTAAATTAAATGTATTTTTCAAGTCCTTAACAAGTATTCTTCAACAATAATAAATACACTGGGGGGTATGGGATCCCTTTTTCAGATTCCATTAGTGGCGTTTGAATATAATAAAATGAATAATATCAAATGAAATTTATACCTATGTTAGAGATAGTGTGATAAAAAAAATGGCTAAGTAAGGACTCTATCATAATCCATGGTCGTAATATCAACATGGCTAAATAAGGATTCTATCGTAAGTAAGGATTTATAATAATAGCTATTTGGTTTATAATAATTAGAGCTTTCTTATTTAGTCGCTTCAAAGCTAAAGGGGTTATGCATATAATGAAAGGATCGAATGGAATTTATACCTATGTTAGAGATAGTATGATAAAAAAAATGACTAGCTTCTCTAAAAAATAAAGATTGATACAACATGAAATATCATCTAAGTGAGTCAGGACCAAAGCTACGTAAGGATTACAACTTGAGTCTTATATGATTCATTTAATAAAAAATAACCTAAATTTGTGTAATGGCCAAACTTGTCTCACAACATGGCCAAACTTTCCTCAAGACATGACCAAGCTTACCTCAATACATGGTCAACCTGCCTCGAGACCTACCAAGCTTGTTCAAAATATGGTAAAACTTGTCTCGAGACATGACCAAGCTTTCTTCGAGACTTGGCCAATCTTGCATCGAGCTCTCGACAAACCTGTCACACAAATAAATTTGAGGCCAAACCTGATTTCTAGAAGGCCGACCTTGGTCGCCACCATGGTCAAGGCCAAAGTAGCCAGTTCAGCCCGCTTTGCCAAGGCCAAAGTGGCCAGTTCAACTAGCTTGGCCAATGAAATTTTTTTTCTTCAATTCAACCAGTTTTGCCAACTTGGCCAGCTAGTCTTAAGCGACTACTTGGATCGCTTAAGGCCAGCTTGGCTAGACTTTGCCGACCAAACTTAAGCGATCAGTTGGTCGCTTAAAGATAATTTGGCCAAGCTTGCATTAGGACATAGCCAAAATTGTCCTAATGACCAAAGTTTTATAATTGGTCTAATACGACCAGTTGGTCACTTAAGGCCTACATTGCCAAAATTGGCACGATATGGAGCAATCTTCCTCCCGAAGAGTACTTGACTTAGACAAGCCACCTATAGTCCTTCGAGGTAATCCGAAAGGAGAAACTCCCAAACTTGCACAATAAGCTCGAAACAAGCATGTGATTTACGCCTCCATGATTATTAGCAAACAAACACTTAGCTTCCATCATCCCCACTTCTACCAAGTGTCGTCAAACTGTAAGGAAATTTTGCTTGGCAACGTACGAGCCCTGTCTAACATTATATGATAAAACAACCTCCAAAGACGTACTTCCGTATGATAAAATATTTTGAGGGCCACAAAGGTTGCACCAATAAGGATACAACAACGAAAGACCCCTTTAAGTCAAGACTACTATATAAGAAGATAATGTCTTATTTATAATTTTGGGTGTAAGCTAGAGAGAATATTAGTAATAGAAAGAAATTCCATTTTGTAATCCACATCATAAATAAACTATAAGTTTTTTTCACATAATTATTTTGAGTTTTTCCAATTTGTTGATTTTAATGTTTATTTGTAAAAAATTTCCAAGTGTGATAAGTGTAGGTGATTTTTTCTCATCAAAACCATATGGCATAAGAAGTTGGGGTATTTGAGTGAGAAGGGCTTATTGGAGTTGCACAACAAGTATTTTTTGGAAAGAATAAGTTGATTGGTTTGGAAATTTATCAATTATGTATATATGGAAAACGTATTAGGATCAAGTTTGTAAGACATGAGCACACAACAAATGGGCCCTGAATTATATTTATGATGATCTTTGGAGGTATGGAAGGATTTAGTCACTTGAAGGTAATAAATATTTTATTTTATAATAATTGGTGATTACTCAAGAAATATATAGATTTATATGGTTAAGCTAAACATACATGATTTTGATAAATTCAAGAAATTGAGGGTCATGGTGGAGAAACAAATTGTCAAAGAAGTGAAGAAATTCAGCACTAATAATCGTCTTTAATTTTGAGTTATAAGTCATAATAGGGTCCAAAGAGTTAGAACTCATGTAGTACAAAAGGTCCACAGGCTCAGGAAGTAACAACGGGGCTTTGAATATGAGAGGGCGGTAAAAGACAATATACAACAATAAGAAAAAAATAAATTATATAAGTAGTCATCGAATAAGTTTGATAAGTCCAATATAATATGTCACTGCTATAAGAACTTGGGTCACTTGAGAAAGGAATGCGCCGTAAGGCTGAAGAATAATGGTGACAACAGATTAGATCACATGGATTGTTTTTGTGGCTTCCTGACTAAAGATGTTCTTTCTATATGAGTCCATGCAGATATTAGTTACAATCATTTTAATAGAACAATGTGGTACTGTTACTTGGTAAAAATAAAGTTAGCAAGATATTTGAAATGAGATATGTAAAAATCTGAATGCGTGATGATTGTGATCAAATTCTAACAAAGAGGTATGTTCTTGATCTGATAATAGATCTAATATCCATTGGAATGTGAGACAATTTAGGTTGTTTAATCAAAGTTCAAAATGTTTACATCAAAATTGTTCAAGGGGTTATGCATATAATGAATGGAAAAAATATCAGATGGACTTTATTCCCCTATTGGAGAAAATGTGAAGAAAAGTGGCTAGCTTGTCTGAGAAAAATGTAGAAGATACAACCTTATGACAAAAGACGTTGGGCATGGGAGTGAGAATGACTTGTTGGAGTTTCACCGATAAGTACTCTTAGGAAATGATAAGCTGGAGGCCTACTAATTGTCATAGTTGAGAAACAAATTGGCAGAGAAGTGAAAAAATTCAGGTTTGCTAATTACTTAAATTTTACGCAAATGAACTTAGTGTTTACTATAAATCCTAATGGATAGATAAAGATATAAATGTAAAAAATATTTTACAGCAGCATGGAACAGCCGCAAGAATCAATATGACCATCGAGGAGAAGGAGAGGTGCATGTTAGTGACTGCTAAACTCCTAGGCAATTATGGGAAAATTAGTAATGGCTTTTTCATACATCATAAACATGTTACTTTCTATTTTGAATGCTCTGACGACTCCACAATAAATATAGTATGTGGTGTGGTTTATTTCTGGCTGAGGGTAATCTCGTAAAGTGTTTAAAATGTGTTTTGGATATTTTGTGGTGTTTTAAATTTAGAGTGGTGAGTAGAGATATAATTAAGCTGCCTACTAGTAATAAATTCTCACTACCCTCATTAATGAAAGTGCTTGGGTATTTATACTTAATTAATGCCCCATGGACTTATTGGGCCGGGTCGTGACATCGGGTCAAGTTTAAGAATCCGTTACTAATATGGTTTGAAGTGATTAGCAGCTAGCTTAGTCAACACTTAATACATTTTTCCTATTCGGAATTTCATTATATAAATTTGGTCTAAATTGCCCTTTAGATTAAAGTCAAGGTTTAGTAGCTCAAATATCTGAACTCATCAGTAGCCCATTTAGGTCTTGCTAAGGATCTTTGGAAGAGCTAAAAGTCAGAAAACCAATACCAACATTTTCCGATCCGTTTGTGTCGTTTGAACTGCAAAAGTTTTTCTTTAAGAGTGACTCTGTTCGTATTTTGGTGGAAGTGACTTCTCAACTCAGAATTCTAAGAGATTTTCTTGAATCGTGGGACATGTGTTGGTCTTTGGTTCAACCTCTTAGCCGTTTTCTCCTCGAATCTTGTACCCACTAAGCTAGAAAGATACTTAGGGTTTAACTTTCACACATTGCAGTCTTTAATCATTGCTTAAAATCGATTTACCTTCTCTTAGGTAACTGCTTTTTTCACTGTTTTATGTAAACCTTTCTACTGTTTTATTGTCTTCAAAAATCACAAGCGTTCTTAGAGAGAGAAAGCTTAGTTCATCTTCAAATTTGTTCTTGAATCCTATATGTTCACAGCCAGAAACGCCTTAGTAAAAGGAGGTTGGTTGAACTTATCTGAATTGGAGAGAGCACACAAATTAGCGAGAGATAAACACATTGTTGCTGGTCTTCCAGCTTCACCAAGTGAAAGAAGTAATCAGCCATAGTTGAATATAGATTAGCCTTCATTTTCTTCAAAATCCTCTAAGGTTAAGAAATTTCCATTTGTAGCAAAACTTTCATCTCTTCCATCTGGGTTCTCAGTCCAGGAGTCCCAAAATCATTTACTTAAGGAAATCCGTTTCTAGTGTTAGAAATCCCTCACCTTTCATCGCGATGGGATCAGACACAGAAAAGTCTCCAGACAAATCAACTCATCGCCGGGTCACGCATCAGTCTAAATCAAAATCCACTCCCACATCTTTAAAGCCCTCTAGTTCGGAGGTAATAAAATTTTACCACAAGCTAAACCATCTGGGCAACAGCCCTAATAGAAACCAAATTATCCGAATTTTAATGTGCACAACCATCTTCAAAGCCATCCAACCAAGCCATCTTCAAAGCCATCCGAACAACCATCTTCAAAGCCCTCTGAACAGCCTTCCACAATTATGGAAGAAACTATGGAATATAATATAGAAGAAGTCCCTTTTGAGGTGGAGGTGTTCAGTCAAACAGGAGATACAGTTTCAGGCCAGAAATGCAAGACCAAGATGGGTATATCTCATCCGGATGCTCTTCCGGAGATGCCCAACATTCCATGGGTACTTTAGAGCTCTCCCTTATTTATCTTGGAGCCTGTATGTTCCTGGTTTAACCTTTTTACAAACCACATAAGGGTCTTCCCAGTTCGGAGCCAGCTTACCGAACTGCTTCTCCTTGGTGTGTAAAAATATTTTTTTTAAAACTTTGTAGTGTATCGTTCTCAGATGTGCTTTAACCCTTTTTTCTTCTATCAAGTCCAATTGGTTCTTAAATGCTACATCATTAGCCTGTTCGGTATAGTTTTGGACTCTGTGTGATGGTAAATTAGCCTCTATGGGAGTAATTATATCCATCCCATACACCAAAGAAAAAAGAGACTTTTGTGTGGTAGCTTGAGGAGTAGTTCGATAGGCCCACACCACTTCTTGTAAATAACTTGGCCATTTTCCAGCGGCTCCCTCCAAATGTTTCTTTAATTCGGACAAGATAGTCCTATCTTCAGTCTCAACCTGGCCATTTGCTTAAGGGTGGAAAGGAGAAGAAAAACAATGTTGAATTCCTTTAGATGTATAAAAGACTTCCATGTATTTGTTATCAAATTTTGGCCCATTGTTTGTAGTAATCTTTTGGGGAATCCAAAACCTACAACATATATTAGATAAGATAAATTTAATAACTTCCTTCGAAGTGGTTCCAGCCAAATGAGCTACTTATATCCACTTGATAAAATAGCCAATAGTGACTATGATTGTCATACATACGTTGGAGGCCATAGGAAGAGGCCCCACTAGATCCATCCCCCACCTAACAAAGGGTACTTGTTCAGATATGGACTCCATATGTACTCTTGGGGCATGAATTTCATTCCCATATATTTTTACAAGTTGCACATTTTTTCACCATTTCTCTACATCTGCCATTATGGTTGGCCAGTACTATCCTGCTAACAAGACTCTCCGAGTCAAAGTCCTATAGCCACAGTGTGCAGAACCTTTGCCATCATGTAGTTCGGATAATACAACTTGGGATTCTTCAAACCCTAAACAACGTAGGAGAGGCGTACTGAAAGGCGTTTTGTAAAGAACCTCTCTTAATATTAAAAAATCGCGAGCCTTGTACTTGATCTTTTTTGCCACAACTTTATCCGAAGGTAAAACTCCATCGGAGATGTATTGGAGAAGAGCATATCTCTAATATTTAGGTTGAATAACAAGTATGTTCATATTTTCTTCATCCTCTTTCTTCTGATATGTACATATGGACATTCTTCTACACGAATATATGGTTAGGATTGAGACTAGGTTATAGTTTCCAAGGAATTTGTCGAAGTTTTTTCCGATCTAGGAATGTGCTCATAGCAAATATTTTTAAACTTTGCTGCCACTTCTTTCAATATAAGAAAATATTTAATCAGTTGTTCCTTATTTTCTTCATACTGTCCTTAAGCATGGTATATGAGTAATGGAGAATCACTCATTAATTGGACTCTCTTAGCCCCATATAGGAGAGCTAGCTTAAGACCAACTATGGTTGCTTCATATTCAGACTCATTGCTAGAAGCTCTAAACTCAAAGAATATAGCTTGGTACATTCTATCACCATATGGGGAGGTTAGGAAAATTTCAGCTCCACAGCCCATAGTATTTGATCCACCATCAGTTCGAACTACCCATTCATTTTTAGAACAGTTTCCTGATTCATATCCGGAGGATCTATCAGCATGAAACTCCACCAAGAAGTCAGCCATTGATTGGGCTTTAATTTCTGTTTGAGGGGAAAATTCAATATCGTAATCACCCAATTCCACTAACCACTTGGTCATTCTGCTTGATACATCAGCTTTTTGAAGGACATTTTTCAAAGGGAAAGACGTTCAGACAACAATGAAATGAGCTTGGAAGTAGGGTCTCATTTTTCTTGGTGCAATTATTAAGGCCAACGCCAATTTTTCCAATCTTAAGTATATTTTTTAGCATCCAATAGACTCTTATTGATGTAATACACCGCACGAGGGTAATTTTTCACCTCCCTTACTAGCACAACACTTATTGCATATTCTGACACAGCTAGATACACGTAAATTTTTTCTCCTTGAACAAGTTTGAAAAGAGTTTTGGGTACAGACAAATGTTTCTTTATTTAAATAAAATCCTAGTCACATTGTGGGGACCAATTGAAGTCTTTAGCATTTCTCAACACTTAGAAGAATGGAGCGTACTTGTGTGATGAACTTGAGAATTCAATTCATCCAACTTTCCCGTGAGCCTTTGAACTTCTTTAACATTCCAAAGAGGGTCCACTGCTAGCAAGGCATTAAGCTATCCGGATCAGGATGGATTCCTTTTTCACTCATTATGTAGTCCAAGAATTTTCAGGTCGGACCCCGAATACACACTTCTCAGGGTTCAACTTTAAATTCACAACTACTAAATTGGAAAATGTCTCTTGAAGGTCAGATATATGTGTATCTTCCTCCAAGATTTTAACCATCAAAGCATCCATGTAGACCTCCATGTTTCTGCCATTCTGATTAGTAAAAGATTTGTTCACCAGCCTCTTGTAAGTGGTCCCAGCATTTTTCAACCTGAAGGACATCACCTTATAACAATGAAGACCTCTTTCTGTAATGAAAGTAATGTGATCTTGATCATTCTGATCTACTTGTATCTGGCTGTACCCTGAGAAAGCATCCATAAAGGACAGTAGTTTATTTACAGATGCAGAATCCACTAACTGATCTATCTGAGGAACAGGATAAAAACCCTTAGGGCATGCCTTATTGAGGTCAGTGATATCAATGCACATACACCACTTGCCATTCTTTTTCTTGGCTAACACACGGTTGGCAGTCTACAAAGACTACTGCGATTATTTAATGTACTCATCTTGGTTAACCGGTCAACTTCTTAGACAATCACATCTATTTTTTCTTGGAGAAAAACATTCTCTTTTGTACAATTAATGCAATATCACTTCGGATTCACAACTTGTGTGAAATAATATCTAATGTTAGTCCAGTAACATCACCGTTGCAACATACAAATACATGTTCATTATTCATTAGAAAAGATAACAACTGGTGCTTCAACTCTGGTGCTAGCTTAGAACCAATCTTAACATTTTTTCCCTCTACGAGGGAGTGAGTTTCAACCTCTTCCATAGTTATTATAACACTGAGAGCCTCTATGGGATCATCAATCTCATTCTCCTCAGTAGAAGGCTCCAGTAGCTGCTAATTCTTATCAATTATGACTGCCCCAGAGTTTTAGGGACAAATACTGTTGCATAACATTCCCTGGCTATCTTTTGAATGCTCCGGACAACACCTACTTGTCCCTGGACAACATATTTCAAGCATTGGTGGACCGTAGAGGCCACCACATGCATTCTCGAGAGCGACGACCTCCCAAAAATTGCATTGTATGATGTTGGGTGATCCACCACAACAAACATCACTCTTACCATCTTATTAAAGGGCCCCTTACCCAACAATACTTCCTCTTCGAATTCCCCGATCGCATCTGCATAACATCCTATGAAGCCTAAAATGGTTCTGTTCAAATGTTGAGATTTAGACCCTCGTCATAATAGTTCCAAAAGTCAACCTGATTAACACACTTAAACCCATAATGTCTTTCCACTAAATTGTCCAATTTAGTTAATTAACTCGATTACTTTTAATTTGGAATTCCTTATAAAAATGACCGAATATGTTTATTTAGCATGCCGGTCTCAATTATTGTTGGGTAATTAAATATTAGATAAATATATTTCAACGTATACCGCTTCTTATCCTCCATATGTTTGATTATAATGGGCAACAACGGTTTGAAATTTGGCATCACACTACCACATAATCTACTATGCCTCGACCCCGACCCCGACCACGAGGTTGAATATGTCAAAACTACTCTGCATATTATAAGGATAGATATAATCAGTTTAAAAGACGACAACCATGACCACTATAAGATTCTAAGAAAGTACTTATCTCGACGCCTAACTCCACATTGTGAGCCATTAACTTCATCACATGGAAAACTACCATTATAGTTCTGCCCAATATAATGCGATCATGCGAGCTACTATTTCTCTAGTCACTGTGACCCTCGAGCCATATGAAGTACATTGCCAAGGTCAAAAGAGCAGTTAAACTAAGAAGACAATCAATTGTACAAACAAGGCAATAACCCACAGGTAAATATATAAAAGCAACGCTTACAACACAAAAGAAGAAACATTGACCGTACTGTAAAACATATATAATTTTTTGGTCAAAATGGCAAGGAAACAAAAAACAATTAGTAATCCTACTACGCAACATATGTAGACAATATCGTTCAAAATTCCAAGTACACACAAACAGTTAGTAATCCTATTAGGCAACATATATAGACAATGTCTTTTGGAACCCACAAGAAAACCCAAACAATTACTAATCCTACTATGCAACATGTATACATAATGATCAAATAAACTAAATATACAAGATACTACGGACATATACAATGATCAAACCCATGACATTTGCTATGCTTCATCGCTCCCTCTTGATCAACGCAAACGTACTGCCTGCTAGCTTCCTTTTGAACGTCACCAACCTCCTCTTTGTTCATTTCCTCTTGATCAGCACCGCCCTCCTCTTGCTCCACTTCTATTTGCTTATTGGCCTCCTCATTAGCATCGTCCCCCTCATCAACATCTTCATGCTCCTCTTTGGAATTTTGTTGAGATTCGTAGTCTTCAACTATACTTTGAGAATGAGGCTCCTCTATCTCCGATGAAGTGCTAAGACAGGTTTCAGATGCAGAAACATCTCAGTGAGACTAGAATTTGGAGTGAGAGTTGAAGTGGAAGTGGGAGTTGCAGTGGGAGTTGAAGTTGGAGTTGCAGTGAAAGTGGGAGTTGGAGTTGCAATGGAAGTGGGGTTGAAGTGGGAGTAGGAATACAAATTTGTTTGATTTAGGTATTCTGTTTTGTTTGGAGATGAACAGTAGCTACCCTCCCTGTTAGAGGCTTCCTATCTGGGGGCTGAGAGGATTTTTCATCATAGAGTTTGAGGTAACGATTGCGAATTTGAGGCACGAGAACGAATGGTAACTTCTTTGTCTTATCTAACATGGTTTATTTTCCTTTGAGGTTTTATTCTACTAGTCATACCTTTTGAAAACACTTGAAAGCATTAAAGAGACAAATTTGAAACATTAAACACAATAACATCAACAAGTATAAAGGATTACCCACCATATGAACTCATTCTCATAAAAATAGTATTATTTATACTTAAATTGTTATAGTTAAATTTCAGCAAGTAATCAGACATTTAAACCCAAGTAGATCCACAAACCGTAATAAAACAGATATTGAAAATACCACACCTACGTCAGCCCAAACACAACTAAAAATGGAACACCGACCCATATATATGATAGAGAACATGATGTTCATACTCACAACATCAACACAATACATGAGTGTTAGCACAACTTACTCAATCACAAACACAGTATGAACACATACTCACAAAATCACAAACACAATACATACTCACTAAATAACTGACTCACAACATCAACACAATAAATGAGTGCTAACACAAACTTACTGAATCACAAAAACAATATTAACAAATAATTTTTAAATCACAAACACAGTACATACTCACCAAATCAATGAATCACAACATACAATAGAATATCCATGTCAGATTTATAACTATAAATCTGGATTCAAATAGAGTATAAACACAATAGATTTACATTTAGAACATAAATCAAATAAATACCTAAACTAACAGGTTAACATAGTCAATACATGTTGATGATAGATCGTCCGCTTCCTTACCACCTTGCTACAACCCACGTTCCTAAAACAGACAAGTATAATGTTAACAGAAAACAACACCAATATATTAACAATAAATAAATAAGTGTAAACTGAAAGAAAACGTAATACACTCATCATTATCGCATATATGAAGCTTAATACTAAAACTCATCGGAATTATCGCAAATAAATAAGTGTAAACTGAAAGAAAACGTAATACACTCATCATTATCGCATATACTAAAACTTATGAAACATCTTAAGTCGGGTTTTTTTACCTTATAATTATGCGAGAGTTATGTAAAAGAAATTACAAAACTTAAAGAAGGTATCTAGGTCCATTGATGAGTATGCTAATGAGTTTTTTAAGCTAAAATGCCGTGTCGATGTTTTTGATTCAGAAGACCTGTTGGTATCTCGCTACATAAGGGAATTAAACAACAATTTCAGGATACTTTAAACTGGTTTGATCATGTTAATATATATGAAGCATATCAGTGTGCCTTGCACCTGGAAAAAGGCCTATTGAGAAGACTACATGGTGAAGATACCTTGAGACCATCACCTAAGTTTTTCCCAAAAAGACAAATCTCAGGTTGAGTCCAATAGTACAAACGATAACGCCTAGTCGTGCTGGTACTTCTTTACAACAAAAGTATTTTCGATGTCATAAGATATGATACATTGTAACGTATTTCGCTAAACCGCAATATTAGTTAAGGGGTTTGTTCCCAGAAGTTATTGATTTTTAGTTTCAGAGCAAGCCAAGGTATGATGAAGAAGTGGAAAACGTTGTTGATGAGCTTACCACGGAAATCATATATGCAAGTTATGTTTGGAAACTGTTGTTCCTAAGGCGTGTTTGTCTTGCAACTAGAGTGACAGTAATTGATAAGGAGACGTGCTTTCTCTGTAGAAAAATCTTGAGTCTATCATGGTAGAAGTGGCTCATTTGTCCACGGTCAAACATATTCAGGATGCGCAATATCTTTCATTGAATGCAAACCTAGTATTAGTTAAAAATAAGAATGGGAAGTGGCAAATGTGTGTTACTTTCAATAATTTGAATCAAACATGCTCTAAACATCCGTTTTTATGCGTCGAATATATCAGCTAGTTTATTCTACTTCAGGGGATAAACTTCTCTCTTTTATGGAAGCTTTTACTGGTTATAACCAGATTCAAATGAATCCAAAATATCAGGAAAGTACTATATTTATCATTGATCGAGGACTACATTGGCATAGAGTCATGCCATTTGGACTGTCAAATGATGGAGCAACATATCCAAGGTTTCTAAATAAGGCCTTTTCTTCTCAGATTGGGAATATGGAAGTATACATAGACGATATATTGGTTAAAAGCCTAATAGATGGTGAACACTTAAAAGATTTAGAGGAAAGTTTTCTAAATTTAAGGCTTATTCCACTAAAGCTAAATCTGAAAAATATACCTTTGGCGTACGATCATGAAAATTTCTAGGGTATATCATTAGTAAATAAGGGATATACGCTGATCCTCAAAAGTTAAAGGCTCTGGTATCGATGACGTCGCCTCAAACTATAAAAGAGGTGCAATTTTTGACAAGAAGGTTAGTTGTTCTTAATTAATGTATTTCAAGATTTTCTGACAAATATTTCCCTTTTTCCAACTTTTACGAAGACCTATAGAGTTTATGTGGGGACACCAGATTGTGAAACAGCTTTTTCAAAGATTAAAGAACTGTTTTCACCTGAAATCTTATCTAAGCCTCGAATTGGAGAAAAACTGTTTTTATATATAGAAGTGTCTTGTTTTGCTATGAACGTTGTTTTGATATGTGAAGACAAGAGAGTTTCAAATCCAGTCTATTTTGTTAGCAAAATTTTGTTAGCATTAGAGAAATGGTATTTAAATCTTGAAAAATGAGTTTTGGCTTTAGTGGTGGCTGCTAAGAAGATGCGTCCTTATTTTTCAAGATAACATCATTGTGGTCTGAACTTCTTTTCCACTAAAAATATGTTACAACGTCGTGATATTTATGGTAGAATACCAAATGGTCAATAAAATTTGGAGATTTTGATATCACTTTTGCTCTTCGAACAACAATTGAAGCTCAAGCTTTAGCCGATTTTTCGGTCGAAATTCATTCAAGCCGATTAGATGAAGGGATAGATAAAGAATTAATTCCAGAAGTTTGAACATGGGTGCTTCGAATTGATGGTGGTTCTAGAATATTGGGATCTAGTGCAAGGGTTCAGTTAGTTGCTCATTTGGCTAGAAATGTACCATGCTATTTGATTTGACTTTCATACGCCGAATAATGAGGCTAAATATGAGGTTTCGTTAGTTGGTTTAAGGATTTCAAATATTTGTGGAGCGACAACAGTTTGTAAAAACTATTGGCAAATCATATGGCAGACGTATACGATGCTAAGAAAGAACATTTAATCTCGTATCTACGAGAGCTTTAAAATTTTGACTATTTTGTTTCACAAAATGATTATCAAGCATATTTACTAGTGAGATAATACATTGGTTGATTCTTTGGCAATAATTGGTTATATAGAGGAATATCCCTTGATATTTATGCTCGAAAGTCCTTCGATTTTAACAAAATCAGAGCAATGTATATATGTTAAGGAAGTATTTATTACCCCAAACATAATTCGAAATGATTGGAGGTCTGATATCCTCATTTTTTACTAAAAGGTACGTAACCTGAAGATACACCATTGGCTAAAAGGTTACGGTATAAGGCCATGGTTATGTTGTATTAGGTGGAGTCTTATACAAAAAATCTTTAAGTAGACCGTTATTGTGTTGTTTGGGTAAACAAGAATCTCATGAGATTTCATCCGAGTTGCATGATTGTGAGGATTCAACTCACCATGGATTTAAGTATTTGACGTGCAGGGATTTGTTGGCAGGTTATTATTGGCCTTCTATTAAGAATGTTGCTAAAGTTTTAGTTAGAGGTTTTGATACTTGTCATCTCTTTTCCAATTCTATTTACAAACCAGTAGTAGTGCTTACTTCCATTTATGAAGCCATTCCTTTTGATAGATTGGGAATAGACTTACTAGAGGGTGTCAAATGATTATTGTGGTAGTTGATTATTTTACAAAGTGGGCTGAAGCTGAACTATTATCTGGTACGAAAGCCAAGGATGTAATCAAATTCATTATGCATAATATTTGTTTCCGTTTTGAAGTTCCTCAACAAATTACCACAGATAATGGTCCTCAATTTAACAACAGAGAAATGACTTCTTTTTGCAATTTGAAGGGTACTACACAATGTTTTTCTATACCTTTTCATCCCCTGGAAAACGGTCAACTCGCGGTAACTAATAGGTCTATTCTGGAGGGTTTGAAGAAATATTTAACTGGTGGTTCAGGGAAATGGCTTAATTATTTGCAAGACTTGTCGTTCGCTTATCGTATAACTCCTAGATAGGCTACTCAAGAAACTGATTTTGTCATGGTATATAGTATGGATGTTGTTAGCCCTCCATAATCCACATTATGTTATTATAGAGTACTTCATTATTCCGAAGAGCTAAATGAAGAGGCAAAAAGAACACATCTAGAAATAATCAAAGAGAAAAGATTTAAAGCATATATAAATATGACTCATTATCAAACTTGGTTGAAGAGTCGCTATAATTCGAAGGTGAGAATGAGAGATTTTAAAGTACGTGACAAGGTTTTCAGGAAAGTAATTCCCTTATATAATGGACAAGCGGCTTCGAAATATGGCCCCGAATCGGGAGGGTCCTTATGTGGTAGTGGAGGAAATAAAGTCGGGTACATATCGCATCTGTCAATGTAACTTCTGATCAGAAAAACATTAGTAAAGTTCCTAATTCTCCTACTCTTAAAGCCAAAGATACCACTACTGGATTTCATAAAGTTTTTAATTAGAAACTTAAGGATGCTAGAAGAAGGAATATTTCTAAAAGTTTAATAATTAAATCTCTGAAATACTCGGGGACAAACAAGCATCATTTACCCCTTACTGATGAGGATAAAGATAATTAGTTTGAACATTTGTGACATCAACAACAATTACCATTAGAATACTTAAATCTATTATATTCGAAGAAAAGATCAAACTTCTTGCTTTTCAAGAGCCTTTAGTCAATGTTGAGAAGCTGGACATAATTGATACAAAGTTAGGTTTCAATAACTATACTGCAAACACTTCGAATTAAATTTTGTTTCTTCGGATGACCTCACTATTAATATTCATACTAACCATAAGAAATGTTTACATTTGAAAATCTCTTATAATGGTTTAGATAAAGGTTTTTTTACTGAGTATCGTATATGCGAAATGTTAGAGACATAGTAGGAGAGAAATATGGAATCAACTCAGAACCATAGCTCATACTTCTAAAGAATGGCTGATTATTGGTGATTTCAATATCATCACTACTTCTATTGAGAAATTAGAATGTACTACTTACTGTCACTATAGAATTGAGGACTTTAATGAGGTTATTAGGGACTGTTATTTAGAAGATGCAACTTTTGCAAGTTCTAAGTTTACTTGGACTAGAAATTCCAAGTGAAAGAGGTTAGACAGATCCCTCTATAATTCTATATAGTCCAGTTTCTTCAATGAGACAGGTTGTTTAGATGGTCAGAAAATATTTTAGACCATTCCCTCTATGTGTTACTATCTGCCGATAACGCAACTAACAAAAAAAACTTTTAAGTTTTTAAACATGTGGAATCTTGATGAAAATTTTCTTACTTTTGTTGATCAAAATTGGAATCAAATGATGGATGGTTTTCCTCTTTACATATTCTGGCACAAGCTAAGAAGATTTAAATATGGTCTATATGATTGGAATAAAAATTACTTTATAAATGCTTTTGATTAGGTTCAGGTAACTGAGGAAGAATTCATAAAGTAATTTAACTAACAGTTCTAATACTAAGGTTGAACTAGCTAAAGCTAATGGTCTGTTTCTACAAGCTTTGAGAATGGAGGTAAATTATTAGTATCACCAATGCTACTGTAACTGATACGCGTACTAACCTTGAAAATTATCTTAACCACTTGTTAACGCTTCGAATATTCATATGTAAAAACATGAGATGGACTTCTCTTATTGGTCAGAAACATTTGGAATGGTATGGAACGCGTGTGATGATAACTAGGCACTCGGCCTGCCACTCGGTCTGACAGTTAATAAGTGTCACGTTATCTCTTTTACAAGCAACCGCTTCTAATTCTACCCAATCATCCTTACCACCTCTTTTATTTCTCTGGCCCTTCTCTATCTTTCTTTTCTTCTATAAATACTTCGCTTTCTTATTGTTTGTGTTTTAAAAGCACATTCTAGTCATAGAAAGCTTATCCAACCTAGTGAATCCTTAGTTTCCTTCATCTGAAAACCCAATCTCTTGGCTACTTTCACCAGAAAATCATATGGTCCAATCAATCTTGAACCTTTATGAACTAATTTGAAGATTCTTCTTCAACTTAGTTTATGAAAAACTCCCAAACAACCAAAAAACCGATTTTCGGTGCTTAAGATTATTTTTGTATCAGCGAAAGGGTTGCTGAATATAGAGTTGCAGGATTGATAAAAAAATATCCTCGATTTTCTACTCAAACCATATTTTACGGTAATTTCAACCTAAATCAAACCTTTCATGTGTTTCCAAGTTCATCCATCCTAGAATCTCAAGAACGTTTATCATCAAATTCTTCATAATCAACGGTTTAAAACTCCTCTACAATGTCTTTGTTTGTTCATCCTCAAAAGAATCATAAAACAACACCAAGCTCATCTACTCAAAGAAGTGCTGAATAAGTTACATCACTTACCAATTCTAGTAATCCTTGAATATCACGCAAGGTAACGCTCTAGTTTACGCCACAAGCTCATATTTCTTGTAGTTTTTATTTAAAAAAAAAACATTCATCGCTATGGGAGACTTCGAGGTTGACACTTCTTAACAAAACATCACCAACAACCCTACCATCATCATCTCCTCCTCTAAGGAATATTATGAGACCATAACAGAGTTTAACAAACTCCCTCGAATACCCAAGAGGAAAACCCTAACTCAAGGTCAAATCCTCCTCAATTAATAGACGAGAGGCGTCTGAGAACGAAGCCGATTCAGAAGAACCTTAATCAAATTTTGAGGGCAGGAGAAGTAATGCTGCATCTGAGACAAAATATGATGCCCCAAAACAAGGAGCACGAGAGCGAATAAGAAAGAAAAATAAACCTCCAATTCAGATTCCCGATGATGGTGTTGCCTCAATCAATGTAAACTTGAAATCCCTCATCCTCGAATATATTATAGCGCTAAAAATATGCCATACATTTGTTATAACGAATCTCAAGTTGATCATTTGAAGAAGCAATGGGAAATGAGAGATAACATTACACTTTGACTTCTAAAAGAGGGGGAGACTCCACTAGATTTTGGAGCATATGAGTTGGTGGTCTATCATGAGACCATCAACTAGGATATTTTTGTTCAACTGGCCACCTGGTTCGAGAATGAATGGAGAAATGGGGTTCACTCAGCTTTTCAACCCATAAATTTTATAATTAGTCATCTGTGAACGATCTCCTTGGGTGCGGACCTCCCCGAGAATTTAATGAGCAACCGAACCCAAACTTTGTTGTGAAGAGATTGTTAGCGCGTGACAGTAAGGTGTGTTTTCCTGTGCGAAATAGATATGACAATTATCCACCCTCAAAAAAGAAAGAGAAAAATAAAAAAACCAGCTAGTAAATCTGGTGCTAGCCATTCAACTAAACTGAAGCCACAAAAGATGAAATGAACTAAAACAAAAACGAAAGCAACTGAAGGTAGCCTTCCAACAATCAAAGAAGGAGTAGAGGTGGAAACTTCTTTGAAAAAGAAGAAGACTTCTACCCAAACAAAAAAACTTAAAAAACTTCACCAGCTAAAGGAGTAGCAAAGAACTCTGAAGAAAATATCTTAGAAATTCCTCATACTAAAGATGAAGAAACTACTCCTCTTTTGCAAATTAGCCATTAGGTTACTGCTCATCTTTTGCATGAACTCCTGGATTCAAATACTTCCTTGCCTTCTTCAGATGCTCTCTGAGCTTCCTCGTCTACTCTTATATCTTATAATAATCAAAGATTTATCCATGTTCAAGAGTTATCTGAAGAGGTATTTCTTATAATGCAACCTTTTTTCTAACCTTGAAGCAGCAGCCAAAGCACTATGCACAATAGTGAATTATTCTCGAAGCCTTTTCGAAAAATGGCTAAAGAGATGATTTACTTTGGAAACGATGTTGCTGCAGAGAAACGTATGATAGATATATTCGTCAATTAATTTGAGGATCAATTTTATGCAAGTTGACAGGTAGCAATATATTCATGGAGTCATCCAACTCAAACGTCATCTTCGCTCCATGCAAGATCAACAAATGGAAGAACTAAAGACTTCTCATCAAGCTAAGATGGATGACCTTAAGACCAATCATGCCAAGGAATTATTCGAAGAGTAGTAAAAATAATCTACTCTTCAAGCATCTTTAAATAAGAGTGAGGAAGAAAAGAAGATGGTGACAAATGATATAGCTGCTCTCAAGACGCCACTTGAGAAAGAAAAGAAGTTGATGTGGAAGTTGTCAAGACTGAGTGCAGAAAAGACACACTAGCTACAATAAAGAATGCTGATGAGCGACCATCAATTAATTTTCATCGTGAAATCCATGCAACGTTCCTAAATATAAACTTGTCAAGATTCTGGGAATTAACCCCATAGGCGACCGACACAACGAGGCCTTTGATCCTGTCCCCACTGATTCTTGCGAAGGGATGAAGTAAGAAGAAAATGATACTGAGCAAGGAGATTCTTCCGAAGAGAACTTGGAAAGAAAAAGAAATGTTATTTTCCTTTTTTTTGTCTCAGTCATCTAATGTTGTGATGACTTATTTTCGTGAATGTTTAGTTGTTTCGCATTCAAAATATCATTTTTTAACATTAGACTAATTTTAATGAATTAGTATTTTTCATTTCGCTACATTCATTTGCCTTAGCATAAAAACTTATAATTTTATGAGCAAATTATTATCAATTTGAATATCAACATATGTCACAAATAAATCTAAAATTTATCAAATAGAAATAGTGATCTTAGAAAATGTTAGTATCTCAAGTACAACTAGTGTGTTTAAATAATTTTAACACCTCCAATAAAATTAGTGCATTTAAAGAACGTTGCACCTAGAATATAAGTAGTGCGTTTAGAGAATGTAGCACCTCGAATATAAGTAGTGCGTTTAGAGAACATAACAACTCGAATATGGTTGTTATCTCGATTTTTTTATAATAGACGTATAACACTTCATATTAATTAGTCTTGATCAACAACTTCAAAAATTATCAATCTTTGACTAGCTACCAAGATTATTTAAATATTTATGTTTAAAATAATCATTGGCCAAAAAAAACTTCTATTAATATCTTTGAATATTTACATGACACCTCATTAAAAATTTCATCGGTTAACAGGGTAGGAAAGAGTTTCCCAATTATTTAAACAAGATTAAAAACCAAACATCATGCCCAATATAGCTTCAGGTGTTCTATATTCCAAATGTTGAAGCATCATCCCCTGTTCCACACAAGGGCGATATGTATCTAAATTTATTCTCTTTATAACCATATAAGGACCCTCCCAATTTAGTGTCATATTTCCGAGGTGTTTGGCCTTTATATGATGGAACAATTTGCTCAAGACTTTATCACCTACTATGAAATCCCTCCTTCTCACCTTCAAAATATATCAACTCATCATCAAAGTTTGATAATGAGTTAACTCTAACTCTTTTTGCTTCGATCAAGTCTCGGTTTGTTACTTTTGCCTCTTCATTCACCTCTTCAGAATATTGAAGTACTCTATAAGAAGTTAAGTTAGATTCTGTAGGAGTAACAGCATCCATACCACAAACAAAAGCAAAATGTGTTTCTTGAGTAGCCTTTGTATGAGTTGTATGATAAGCCCACAACACTTCTTGCAAATAGTTAGGCCATTTCCCTACAACACTAGTTAAATTCTTCTTCAAATCCTCCAAAATAGAACTATTGGTCACTTCTACTTGACCATTTTCTTTGGCTAAAATGGTGTAGAAAACACTTTGTTATTCCTCCCGAAGCGCAAAAAGAAGTCATTTTTCTGTTGTTAAATTTAGGACCATTATCTATGGTGATTTTTTGAGAAACCCCAAAGCGACAACAAATATTATTCACGATGAACTTAATAACATCATTGGATTCAATTAGAAACCCCAAAGCGACAACTAATAAGATATTAGTATATGATCTTAATAGGAACCCTAAGTCTGGAAATATTATGATTCAATTAGATATTTCCAAGGCTTTTGACAAAATGTCTCATTCTTTTATAGTTAAAGTCATGTTAACCTTGGTTTTTCTCAAGAATTTGTTAACTTCAATGATAAGCTAATTATATCTTTAAATATGTCTATGTTAATTAATGGGAATGAAATATTAGCTACTTCAATACGAAGAGAGTCCTGAGACAGGGAGATCCCATGTCTCTAGCGTTTTCATCATTGGAGAAGAAGTGTAAATCAAAGGATTATATTGTTTATTTTGCTGTAGGACTAACTTTCTAATCCTTTGTTTAGCATTTGCTGATGATATTATCATCTTTACTAATAGTTTACAATAAATTCTTGATAGTTTAAACAGGTTTTTGAAAAGACATAAAGATGTTTAAGGGCAATCCATTAACAAAGAAAAGACCAAAATCATTTTGTTAAACAGATTTTATCAAAGCAGACTATCCAGTCTTGTTGGACAAACTACTTTCACCGTTGATCACTATCCAACTGACTATACAGGTCAATCCTTGACAAAATCACCACCAAGGTTCAGGATTGGAAAAACAAACATCTTGCATTCGGGGTAGGCTAACTCTCATTACTTTTGTTCTCATGTCTATACCTAATTTACCGGATGCAAAGTTCTTGTATTCCTAACAACATTATTAATAGACTTGAAAAGAACTTTAAAAAATTTCTTTGGGGGTCCACTACCATAGATCATAAAATTCACTGGTCTAAGTGGTCTTTCTTGTGCAGACCTTTTGCTGAGGGTGGTCTGAAATGATCTAAATCCTTCAAATCTGGCTCGTCTCATGCGTAACAAACTGGCGTTTGAAGAGTTAAACAACACTCCAATGGCTCCTTCCACTTGCGCAGACATCTTGAAACTAAAATCAATATCCTTCAAACATAAAAATGTTATTGTTAATCATAAAAAGAGTATTCAGTTATTCAATTTGAGGCAGAAGACAAAGATTACCTCCTTAAACTATCAAAACATACCTGTATAGGGAAGTTCTCCACTAGGAAACGGTCTTTTGAATCTATGTGAAACTTTCTTGGGAAATTCAAGTTCAAAGGGAAATTCAATCTTTCGGTTTGGGATTATAGGCATATGTTTATCGAATTCGATAATCAAGAAGACTTCAAGAGGCTATGGCATAGAAACGTATGGATAATATGAAACAAAACTATGAGATTATTGAGGTGGACTCCTCAATTTAATCCCAATCAAGAGTGCCCCTTCACTCCAGTCTGGGTTACTATACCTAATTTGCTTGAATTTATATTCAATGAGGCTATTATTGATTTTATTGCAAACACAATCGGATCTCCTCATAAAGTCTGGGTTCTATCATCAAACAGAGCTAAGTTAAACGGTTACAGAATCTGGGTTGAAGTTGATATTTCAAATCCCCTAATACAAAAATTTCTAATAAGATTTCGTCAAGAAGATGGTCTCTCGGTAAATTTGGTTTACGAAGATCTCCCTAAATACTGCACAACTGCTCTCACATTGTACATTTAAGATCTGAGTGCAAGAAAGAATTTCCTCCTCAAAACAATGATATGACAACTCCTACTCATACTACAGTTCTGGATTGAACACCAAAACTCAAATCTATCATAATAACCAATGATGACTCAATGAGTGATAAAAATTCATTTGCTGTGGAAAATGTGTTGGACATAGATGAACCTTCTGCCAGGAAAGAATCTCCTTCTAAGCTGAATACCTCTTGCGCAAATTCCTCACTGAAAGATTCTAGGTCATTGAAGCTCTTCAATCCATTGACAGAAAATCCTTCTGTGATACCCAAATCCCCTTTGAAGACTCAACTTCCCCTTGTAAAGATAATGTTGGTAGTCTCCCTGGCTCTCCTCCTCCTACAACCAAATAAAAAGACAAAGACCAAGATCCAGAGTTAAGAAAGGATAAAACAAAGAAAAGCAAGAAAATGAAGAGTTGGAATTCCATAGGACTAACCTCATCTAAACTGTTAAAGCTCGAGAGAGCCTAAAAAACTTTTCTTCTATTAAATGACCATTGTTATCCTCAACTGGAATGCAAGAGGGATCAGAGACAAAAATACATTAAAAAAATTGAAATCCTTAATTAAATTAATAAAGCCTAGCTTTGTTGTCATCCATGAACCAATGATACCTTCTTCAAATCTATAAAAGCTTGCTCAGAAGCTTAATAGGGGTTTTGCTAGCAACATCAATGATAAAATTTGGGTTTTCAGGCATTCTGATTTCAAGGTGGATGTACCTAAATGTTCATCATACAACCTTTGATAAAATGTTCAGAGTATCTGTAATTTATACAAAATATAGAAGATATCACATGAAAGCTCTTTGGGATACTCTTAGAGCTATTGATGAACCTCTAATTGAATGAATAGTTTTTGGGGATTTTAACACTACTGCAAACATCAATGAACATGTATTTTGCAACACTATCAATCTCAATAATATTAAAGACTTTAATAATACAATCATTGATTGTAATCTTCAAGATGCTGGGTTCAATGACTCCAGATTTACATGGTCTAATGGCTCTAAATGGAAGAAGTTAGACATGGTACTCTTTAACTCCTCTTGGATGAACTTCTTTGATATTACTTTTGTGAATCATCTAATGAGAAATTGCTCTGACCATTCACCAATATCTATTACAATTACTTCTAATATTGAAAAAAAAATCATCTTTTAAATTCTTTAATATGTGGGTCTTCAATACCTCATTCATGGACCTTATTAAAGAAAGTTGGGTAAAAAACATAAATGAGAACTCTATTCAAGCATACTGGTTTAAGCAAAAGAGGCTGAAAGATGACTTAAGAGAATGGAACAATAAGGTGTTTTGTAATGTTTTTGATGCTCTACAGAGTGTTGAGGAGGAGATAAACTTCAGGGAAAAAATTATCAACACACTAATTCAAATACTGATAAAATGCTGCTAGAAGAGGCCAGGAAATCTCATCTTTCCTTCCTTGATAAAGAGGAATCCTATTAGAGACAGAAATCCCATTCTCTCTGGTTAAAAGATAGCGACAGAAGCACTACAGTTTTTTTAAAGTTTTGTCAAGAAAAGGAACAAGAAAAACAGGATAAATTGAATAAAAGACGGGGATAGTTGGCTTGAAAACCAGGAGGATATTAGTTCTTCTGCTGTGAACTTTTTTAAAGATCTCATAGCTGATAGCAGAACTGAAAATGATCAAATCACTCTTAAGGGTATTATTCCTAAACTTATTTCTGATTCAGACAATGCTAACCTTCTTGCTATTCCTGATCTAAATAAAATACAGGGCATCATCAAGTCTCTAAGCTCTGTTACTACTGCTGGTCCATATGGTTTTAATGGGGAATTCTTCAAATTCTATTGGCCAATCATCAATCAAGACCTATATGATGTCATTCATGGATTTTTCAAAGGTTTATCTCTGCCTACGGGTGTTCGTGCTACTGTTATATGTCTAATACCTAAGATTGGGCATCCTAATACTTGGCAAGAATATCGTCCTATCAGTGTTACTACAATGTTAAGTAGAATTATTGCAAAAGTCATCAACAACAGACTTTCATGTCTACTACCTAAGCTGATATCTGAAGAACATGGTGCTTTTGTGAAAGGGAGAAGTATCCATGAGACTATTCTAATTTTCTAAGAGCTCAGCCATGATCTAAACTCTAAAGTGAAAGGGAACAATATAATTCTCAAGACTAACATTGCAAAAGCTTTTGACAGACTCAATACCAGGTTCCTCTATCAAATTCTATCTTCATTTGGTTTTAATTCTAATGTTCTGTCTCTCCTGAACAAGTGCATATCAAATGTTCACTCATCAATCTCCATCGATGAGGAATTGAAAATTTACTTCAGTAATACTCAGGGCTTGAGACAACGGGACCCTCTGTCCCCGAGTCTTTTTTATTTTGGTAGATGAGTACTTAATTAGATCGATTAAGTATTGTCTAAAACAATTCTACTTCTTGATACAAGTCAAGAGGGAAGTTAAGGGTGGATTGTCTAGCTTTTACTGATGATTTCATGGTGTTCACCAATGGATCGCCAAACTCCGTCAATCTAAAAAAGGAATTTCTCAACCACTACCAAAGAGTTTATGGTCAGTTTATCAACAACAAAAAATCCAAAATCATTATTTCTAATTATATGCCTATTCAGAGAACCAACATAATTGAAAAGATTATTGGGTTCAACCACATAAAACTACTTTTCAGTTATCTGGGATCATCCATCACCTCTGCAACTAGAATCAGGGACTTTGAAGGCGTGATTTCCAAGATCAGAAATAAAGTATCAGATTGGGATAAAGCTACTCTCTCTTTTGCTGGTAGATTGACCTTGATTCAATCCATTTTGTCAGCCTTTCCCGTCTATGTTATTCAATACAAGGTCATCCCTACCCCTTTCTACAACAAGTTTGGATTGAAAGAATTTACAACACGTTTCTATGGGGAATAAAGAAAATAAAAACACAATTACCTGCTCTAAATAGGATAGACTTTGCAAGACTCATGTTGAAGGGGGTCTGAATCTTAGAAAGATAGAAGAAATGCATCGTGTCTTCTCTTTGAAGCTTTGGTTTGCCTTCAGAGCTCAAAATTCTTTATGGGCAAAGTTGACTTCATCCATATATTGCAACAAATATCGCCCTATTATTTCCCTAATCCCTTCCAAATTTTCAAAAGTTTGGATTAGAATCTTAAAAACTAGAGACATTGCTGAGTCATTTATCTACTAGAATCCTGGAGTTGGGAATATTAATTTCTGGCTTGATCGGTGGTCCTCCATAAATCTCTTCATTCTACTAAACGAGACTGATGACATATCTTGGCTATGAGATTCTTATACAGAAAAGGTAAATTGCTTCTCGTTTTCGGGTAATTGGAACATGGAAAATCTTTGGTGCAGTGTTACGTCAACTGAAATTGAGCTGATTAAGAAAATCATGCTCTATGAAAAAAAGACATAATTAAATAGACCCTCTCTGATGATGGTTCCTTTAACACCAAAGAAACCTTGAAAGCCATAAAAAAGGCTGGAAATATCTCAAAATATTTTCAAAAAACTTGGAACAATGTTACTCTCAGGAAATGCTCCTTCTTCCTCTAGAGATTGATTTTCAACTAGATCCCCACTGATTCGGTCCTTAAAAGGAAGCACATTCAACTGGCATCAAAATGTCAGTTCTCCAACAACGAAGAAACCACTCAACACATCCTCATCAAATGCACTCTGGCTTGGGCTGTCTAAATCCATTTCAGTTATTTTTTTCAAATCTGCATCTTCCCAAATATGACTCTGACTCACCTCATCCGAGCTCGGTACTGGTCTTCTTCAAATAACTGTGATATTTGATCGATTCTTCCCTCAATCATCTTATGGGTGATCTGGTTTGCTCTCAACCAAAAGAAACACAAAAACCAGAATGCTACTTCAACCTCAATGATTAATCATGCTCTTTATATACTCTGAGGGCTTATAATGCAAAGATCGTTCAAAATCGGCACTATGGAAAGACTATAAGTTCTTTATCAGTATTGGATGTGTAAATCATCTCAAAACCAGCAGTCTTCCCTTGTCTCTTAAGTGGAAAAATCCAAAATCCAACAAATCCAAATTGAATACTCATAGAGCTTGCCTGAATTATGGTGAAAGCAGCGGGGGTGGCCTTGTAAAAAACCATGAAGGTAACATCATTCTGGGTTTTGGGAGAACCTATGGCAAGAACTCTCCTCTAGTTGCAGAGTTTCGTGCTCTTCTCGATGGTCTTCTTATATGTAGAACAATGAACATCACTAATATGAGAATTGATTCTAACTCCCAAATCCTTGTGGACCTTCTCTCTTATGGAAAACCTCATGGTATATCGATCAACTAATCTCTTGTTGCAGAAAACTCACCACTTCGAAAACGATTATCAACCACATTTACAGAGAATAAAACTTCACTACGGGTAAGCCGTTAAATATCAACCATGATCATGCCCCAATTCCTTTGAAGGCCATTACCCTTCTCGAGAGCTTGAGTATTGGGTACCTGACATCCTAGTAGTCAATCCCTCTTTTTACCTAATTCGAGATGCCCTTTCTTCATCAAAATTGTGAATTATCTTCACAATTTTTTGAAGTAATTCTTTCAATTCAAATCAAGCTTCTGAAAGCCTTGGAAATTGTGTCTCTTCGTCTTCCCAAATTTTGGTTCGAATCAAGCCTATGTGAAAGCCTGGAGTTCAGTATTCATCCCGAGTTCATACCGTTGCATTAAAGATTTAAATTTTGGTAAAATTATTCTATAGCCTTCAATTATTAAATCCTTGTAATTAGGTCATTGTACTTCCAATTTTCATAAGAAAAAAAATATATATTTAGATTATATATTTGTATTCAAATTTGTGTATTCAACAAAAGAATATAAACAAACATAACAAAAATATATTTTCGTTTTCTTTTTATTTTACATACATTTTATTCTATCTTTTTTTATTGTTTTTATCTTTGAAAATAAAAGTAGCCAAACTATTAGATATTAGAAAATAAATTTAGAATTTACAACAAAAAGTAAACTCCAAAAAATTAGTCAGAAATTTTGTAGAACTTGTTTTATGAATTATTAGGTTTTTCAAAAAAAAATTATTTCGATCACATAATAATTTGATCTAACGAACTTTATAAATCCAAATACAACTAACGAAAAATTAAGATTCAAAATTGAAAAGGCTTGAGTAAAATGAGAAAGATACAAGTTATTGAGTTTTCTTTATTATGTTTTAGGGGATGCTTCCAAATTTTCAAAGTACAACATGTATGCTTTTGTGTCTATGCTAAAATGTTGGACATACGACCAATTTCCAACTTTAAATGCTCTTTCCAACCTATGTTACAACATAACGAGACTGAATATTGTTAGTTGGTTGTCAAAGAGGTTGATATGTCCGATTGTTTGAACCAAAACCAGCGTCTACGTCATTTTTAGTGATCTGAATGAGAATTATGTAAGTAAAAAAATTTATACTTATTATATTTTTAAAAATATTTAAAATAGTTTATCATTTTTTATAACATATTAGTGTTGTTTTTGTTTTAAAAATCATTTTTGAGCCATATGATAACATAAGAGCTCATTTCTCTGTACAATGGATCTATCTAATTAACTATCCAATTAAAATGATAAAAGTGGTCAAAGTTTATATGCCTGATAGAGTGATGCGCCAATGCTAAATGATCAAGGATGAAATTTTTCCTCGTATAATACATAGATCTATCTATAAGAAGGGATATCAAAATTTTTACTTTTGGCGTAATTCGGTTTTGGAAGATTGGCATAATTATTTACATCTCGATGATCATATGACAGTTTATTTTGCTTTGTGTCATAGCTCGATGAAGAACACGTAAATTAACTAAATATGGATGATACTTCATCACACGACCAATAACAATCACACGAAATATGATTTGGAATGGTTGAGGATCTTTAAGAAACGATTGTTACATATTGCTTCTCACTGACTTATTGTTCTTATTTTAAGACTAATATTGGGGTTATATTTACTTGATGTCTTTTTTTCTATTTCAGATTATGTTTTTCATTATAAGACAAGGTTGTTTTGTATTTACCATGAACGCTTTTATTTTAGTCACTTGTCTATGATGTTTAGTAGTAGATGATATTTGAATGTTTTTCTATCAACTTACAAATTATTCTCTAACATTTAAAATTACTAAAATTACTAAATTACTAAAACTATTTAATTTTTTTTATAAACTCACGAATTATTTTTTAAAATATAACATACTAGTAAAAAACATCTGTTGTAAACTCACACCATCAATGTTAAGTACCATTGGTGCATATGTATTGCACCAATGATGCATATTATGTTGCACCGATGGTCCAATTAACATCATCGACGCACCTGGTACCGATAATGTGTATATTACATAATTTGTTCCTCGTACCATTACCAATGGTTCTAAGTAGCACCATCGATACCAAGGAACCATTGGTGGATGGAAACTGTACTGATGCTGCATTTTCATAATATTTGAGACTAATACGATTTCCCTTAATTTTATCCCCCTATTTTATTTTCTAGTCTAAACTTTTACATGCCAACTTTATCATTCACCAATATATATATATATATATATATATCTTGAATAAAATAAGTATGCATACACAAGTTCGTCTTGCAAGATATATCATTTAATAAAACTCATAATTGTCTTTGATATAGAATGAACTCTAAAGGAAGATAACCAACTATCACAAACCATCAATTATGTAAAGAGAACAAGGTAGGATGAGACTACCGATAAATTCTTAATGAACTTTTATGTACAATGTATAACTTTTACATTTACATATACGGGCGTAAATGAGAAAATCCTTGTGCATCTTGACAAAGTTGTGAATAAGTCTAAAAAATGTACAATTATTTGAAATTAGAACCAATATTTCAGTTGTTTGACCACTCAAAGTTAGAAATGAGGTGTCATACTCGTTCAATTTGAAAGTAATCAATTTTATGGAAAACATATGATATGTTATGTTGAGCAACAAATATTTACATGTTTTATGTTCTTTTGATGTTTGTTTGATGTACTTTAGTTCATGTTTAAATTGTGTTTCATTTTATGTATAATGTATCTATCAGGTCAAAATATTTTGAATCCCTATTAAATATACGGTCTGTGACCTCTTACACGATACCATGCAAGAGGTGTATAAGGTGTTTGGTTTGGGGATTAATGCTCATATAAAACAATATATAGTTCACGAGCTTGTATTGGTCATTATTGACATTAGGCCGTAACACGCGCAAGAGGATTGATATAACTCTTCTTAAAAGTGTTTTAGTATGTACTGACGTGTGATATCTTTTCATTTTATGTGAAAATTTCTAATGTATTTTAATTTTATGTTAAATTTTACGAGTTAAATTTGATATTTTTCAATTTTAAAGACAAAAGGAATGTTATTAAATTGATAAGTCTTTATATAATCATATATGAATTCATCTAAATTGATCACTTCAGAGTTTATGATGGTATGGTTTGTAATTTAAACATATTGATATAATTCTTATCGAGATATAAATGATAACTTCCAAGGTTAGTATATTTTTACTATGCAATACAATACATGAAGGATGTACCCATACGCATGGTGAGCAATTCGTAATGAAACGTTATATAACCAAATAAAAACATATAAGGATGATGGCAACACAATATTATTAAAATAACTTAAGATATACAATTGAATACTTATGTGGATAACCAAACCAAACCCAATATTATCCTTTTGAAACATCGGTCAGGGTACACCTCGTAATGGTATACAAGTGAAACTATAATTTATCGATCCTAAATGTGCTACAAAATAGACTATGTGGTTAAACTTTGATAAGATCGTTATCCCCAACTCTAAAATTTTCATCCACTTTGCTACCATTACATAGCTTTACCATTAAATTACATATCTTTATCATTAAATACTCATTTTCACTATTACAAATTTGTATATAAACTTTATGGTTATTCATAAACTCATCATAAAGTTCCTTCCAGAAAACCTAATAACCATCTTGTTGGCCATTCAAGCCATATGAAATTGCTCGATACGTGCAATGACAACCAGATCTAACGTCGCTAATCACAATATTAAAATGTTTGTAGTGAATTGGAAACTATACTAACTATGAATTTGGATCATGAAACAATGGTTTACAACTAGTGTTGAAGCTCAGTTTGTTATGGATATATAACAAAGCAATCAAATGAGTTCCAACGAACAAAAGTTTCTCTCAAGAATATGTATGACCACTAGCTTTGGTTGGTATTTCCTAATTAACAAGTTTACAACTTGGTGTAATTCTTTTTCTTTTACGTGCATTGATCGACTAAAAGGTTATGCATCTAAGGTTGAATTTATTTTTTGAATTTATCACATGTTTATAATGAGATTTATCTCATTTAGTGGACGATGCATCAATAGAAAATTTACCTTTTGTATGTGGACGACCACGACCTTTTCTCTAGAGGCTCTAAAATGCTAGATTTTTTTTTATAAAATAATTTGACCATTTTTTGTAAATATTTACATGCAAATTTATTTCGTCATTGGTTTACATGACATCAATTACAAGTTTATCCATTTTTTTTCTTTCAAGAGATCTATCGTGGTTAGGTTTGTTTGTATCATTATGTGTAATCTCTTTTAATGATCATCCAAATATTATAAAGATGCATCTATGCATTTAAGGAGCCACTCGTGAATCTGGTGCCAACGTGGTATACCATGTGTAAATCTTATCACACAATTAAAAATTTCATTCGTCATCTAAATATCTTTAACGTCTTCTTATTCAATAAAAAATAGTTCAAAAGTAGTGTCCGAGAAGTTTCCTCTGATTTTGGCGAACACGTTGTCTCCAAATTATGTTCTCCTATGAATTGATTTTTTTGAAATGAAACTCTAATTGTTTCATATTGAATTTCGACTGAATAACACATTGTACCCACCTTATGGTTGCTCCTAACTATATAAAGCATTGGTTAGAATAAGTGTTCTTCACCTGGTTAGTAGTTGTGTGTCCGAAATGCATGAACTTATTAGTTTTCCAAACCACAACTTATCAATGTAAATAAATAACCACGATTTTTTGGTATATTTGATTGCTTGAGGAACATATTTAAAGTCACATTGCATGTTAATCTGATTGTTCTCAAATTCACGTTATGCCTGTAAGTATGTTATCTTTCTCCAAAAAGACATAAAATCTTCATGATCTTTTTTCTCATTCATGTACTTATTTATATTCTGAACAAAGTTCATGCCAACATACCATCGACAAAACTTGTAAGTAGTTTATGAGAACAATTGTTCTAACTCCTTCATCAATTCTAAATTTATATTCATCAAAAGTACTAATGATTCTTCAATATCGTTAGATACAATATGTGTCTTAAAACAATCTAATACCCTCTCACAATTATTTATATTATCCTCAAACATAAATGCAAGTGCGACGTGAGATGTTAAACCAGTTATGGTTACTCCAACGATCTCAACGAATGACATCGTGTACGTGTATACATTATAAGCACATTTGGTAATATCCGTAATATATATGTACTAACCAGATGTGCAAAGAAATATTGATAATAATATCACTTCCATATTTTCTAGATCTATCTCATTCAAACTAAGGATATATTTTAAGTTCACTTAACACGTATTGCAAGTGTGACCGACCGATGTTCTCAAATATTTGGCTTTTTTGTCAAGCTTTGTATACAATACGTGATAAGGCTATATTATGTATATCATATCATTGTAATAGTAAAGTGTATTTTGTAATTTAATTATACGTAATATCATTGAGCATTTGTATTTAAATTATGTAACAGACAGAGATAAATAGGAGAGAGCAGAAAGTATTAGATAATTTGTATAAATATGAGTAAAAGCTCTGATTGAAGACGAACCGTTTTTTATATAGATATACCTATCATAACATTTTATTCTTAAAATTCTCTTTATTATAGTTTTTAGATAATTTTGGTGTTTGATTATGGTTTTACCTTATCAACGTGCAAAGATGAAACATTTGGATGGTTATAAAGGTAGAAAATTCTACAAATACTAACTTTTTTTCGTCAAACGTCCCGCGTACGAATGACTATCTAAGTGTTTAATATTTGGATGGTTATAAATCCCGGTCTAGAGTTACCACACTTTTTTTATTCGGTCGATATTCTCTTAAAAAAATTTACGTGTATCGTCCTATTATACCATCTTGATTTTTTTGCATTGGAAGCATATCTAATAATTTGTTTCTACTATTCAGATCATCACAACGTTTTATCTTAATAACCGATCTGTTTGGTCTCGCATTTTCTTAACCTAATGAACCAATAATATCGCTTTTAATATTCTGTTGTAAAAAAAAATTGTAGTGAAATCCTCTACAGATTATTTTATATCATTCTCATCCGGCAATTCCAAAATACATAAAATTGAAAATAAGTAAACAAAAGATAAACTCAAAACAAAAACCAACAAAGTAAAAAAATGTATTATTTATGAACCGATGGTACGAAATGCTCTAACCGGTGATAAAAAAGCGTGAATGAGTGAGTGGTACAAAAAATGCGAACTAGCTATACAAAAGGTTTAAACGGACGATATTATAAACCGAAAACAAAGACTAACCACTTAAGAAAATATATTATTTGTGAACCAGTAGTACGAAATGTTCAAACAGGTGATAAAAAAACGTGAATGAGTGGTAAAAAAGTGCGAACCAGCTATAAAAAAATTTGAATGGACAATATTCACCGCATGTATCACTGTTTAACGGTACACTATTGATTCATCCCAATTTGTAGTGCGTAAGTGTTTCAAAAGTTGAAAAAAATAAAATAATTTAAAATAATGTTTTGTTTTATTTTATGACGACTTTTAACTTTTTTAAAAATATTTGTCCGCATTTTCAATTTTTATATCTTTGGATAAATTGTTTTTTTTGCTAATGTGGTTGAATAATTTTTATTTGGGAAAACCTATATTTTCTAAAATATAATTATGGTTTTTCAAAAAATGTATATTTATCTTTTAATATTATTTTATTTGAATTTTAAATTGGATATCGTTAATAATTATTTACGTTAAACCTTATAATTTGATTAGCGAGTAAAGATACTTTAAATAAAAACAAAATAATTTTTTTATCAAATTTTTTTAAATGAGAATATAATAGAGTTGGAAGAAAAACTCATCTATTTTAAACGTGGCAATGATTCCATATGAAACTCAGTGCGAAGTTGCCAACTGACTATTGTTTCGGATAGACATTTGTGTTGTACTCTGATAACTTTTGCAGGCATGTAACACGTAACTCTTCCAAACTCAACCGATCCATTTATAATAATTAAAAGACAGAAAAGCAAAATTCAATTACTCAACCTTTGGTTCAGCCTACACAACTCAATATTCCCCTTCCTATATAAATATGCTCTTACCCTTTTTGCTCTAGACCTCACAGCAAATATGACCGCTCTAATGGAATTTGGGACTTTGCCTCGGGACTGTCTCACCAAGATTATCGCTTCTACCACTCCCGCCGATGCATGCATATTATCCTTGGTCTCAAAACCTATCAAACTGATCGCAGATTCTGATGATGTTTGGCAGAGTTTTTTGCCACCCATTTTGTCGAATACCGCAGAGTCAAGTTCTAATGGCAACCCATCGAAAAAACAACTTTATCTCACTTTGTCTGAGCATCCCATCTTAATCGAAGATGGGAAAAAGGTAATGATAATTTCTATTACCGTCCTTACCGATATATTTTGGTAGTTTGGTTTAGATAATCATGAAGTATAGTTTTTTCTTTGGTTGGTTTTTTCTATGAACTTTTTAAAGCTAATTTCTTTTTTTATTGTTTGTTTGAATAGAGTTTTTCACTTGAAAAAAAGAGTGGGAAGAAGTGTTACATGTTAGCTCCTAATGACTTGTTTATCATATGGGTCAACTCTCGCTCATATTTGCGATGGATTTCTATTTTCAACTCTAGGTATGTTTCTTTCATTTTTTCTACTCATAAATCTCGATTCTTAATGATCTCTTCAAGTATTTGATATGAGTTAAAGTATTTTGTGTGTATATATATAAAAGGTTTCCAAGAGCTACTGAACTTTTGGAAGTGTGTTGGCTGGAAATTCGCGGCGCCATTAATACTCGAATGTTGTCAGGAAAAACTCTTTATGCAGCTTACCTAGTGTTCCAAACAACTGTGTACACTTTTGGTTTTGAAAACCAAGCTGTAGAGGTCGCTTTTGGACCTGAAGGAGGTAAAAACAATAAGAGAGCAGTTTTTCTTGATCGCTACTACGATAAGAATAGACGACGATCTAGTATTCCAAGGCGTGGAATATTTCATCGGCCTACTTTTTCTTATCCTCGTAGAGAAACGAATCCGGATATAAAAGAAAGAGGAGATGGGTGGCTCGAGGTAGAGCTGGGAGACTTTTACAATGAAGGAGACATAGAGGAGAAACTTGAAATGAGTGTGACCGAGACCAAAAACCTTAATGGAAAAGGTGGCATAATCATTCAAGGCATCGAGATCAGGCCTAAAGTCGTTAGTAACTAAATAAGGCAATGCCACAGTTTTTTATGTACGCCAATCTCATTTCGTTCGGTTTAGTATGTTATGTATGCCGAACTCATTTCAATAATCTTTATTATATGAAACTCTTATGCTTATTTTGACTTAAAACTTTTTTGTTTAATAATAACCATGTGTGATAATGTTAACAAGAATTTAGGGATAGTCAAATCTTTTTGTTTGAAACTTAAGTCTAGAATATATACTCTATACAAACTTATGGTACTGCGTTCCTTTTTTATATCGTAGGTTGTACTTTTTTCTAATTTTTCTTCTAACGTATATTACGAGTGCCATAAATTGATGACTAACATGAAATTCCAGCTCTACATATTTTATTTTGGCCTAAACTGATGGTTAACTATCAAATTTTCCTTCTTCCACATATTTTATTAAATTAGCTGCTTATACATTAGTTAATAAGTTAATAAGGCTTTAAAGAAAGTTTAAAACAAATTATGAACATTCCTTTAGAGAAAGATTAAAATAAAGAATGGACATCCTCCGCCAATAAATAAACGATAAACATTTTTTTAAAGAAAGATTAAAATAAAGTATGGACTAAAATAAATTATGGACATCCGCACAATTCAAGATGGATTTCAAAGTATATAATATTAAGGTAATTGATACGTGGAACATTTTTAAGTTTTGTAAAAGGTTCAACATCAATTTAAGGATTTCAAAGTATATAATATTAAGGTAATTGATACGTGGAACATTTTTAAGTTTTGTAAAAGGTTCAACAGGCTTTAAGTCTTTCGATATTCTCATATATTCGAGAAAAAAAATTCGCACTTTTCCCACAAACATTTTTTACAATTTTGACGATATGAATGATCAGTTTACATACTTAGTCTAGTAAATGATTATTTTTGTCTTGGTTAGAATTTGTCTTGTGTTTCGTATATATATTTGTATTTAAGTTTTAGAATTTGTCTTGTGTTTCCGTATATGTATTTGTATTTAAGTTTTAGTTGATGTTATGTATTTGTATTTAAGTTTTAGTTGATATTATGGCGAGATTCCAAAAGTTTATGATCCACATGTTTTCAGTTATTCATTTCTGGTCACATTTAGTCTTCGGCAGTAGTGTTCTAATAATAATTTTGGCTTACACGTAACACTTGTCCATCTAAGTTTATGTTAACTCCAGCATCCGTTGGATCACATGTTCTACTCTTTAGAGACTAGCTCAATTATATTCTAGACTTTCACAAGTCACATGCATTTAATGAACCTTGATACATACATTTGATGAACTTTGAAACCAATATATTTGTAAGAGCATCCGAATGATTTTTCTCGCTAGCAATCTTAGCTACTTTAATTTGCTCTCTCTCAACTACGTCTTAGATAAAGTTAAACTTGACGTACAAGTTCGCTCATGAAACTTCATATTCTTGATTAAATGAAGAAGACTAGTATTATCATAAAACATAATCATATGTTGCTCTAAACCAGTGTTTTTCATTCAATAATATCTTCAACCAAATAATTTTCTTCACGACTTTCGTGGTAGTCGTTTATCCAGCTTTGGTAGTTAAAAATGACGAGCTTTTGTAGGTAAGACTTCAAGCTAACCAGCCCTCCAAACACAATTAACAGATCACCCAAAGTAGAATTCATTATGTTAAGGTAGTTCGCATAATCATATATCGCATACCCTCTCAATACTACATCAACCATATCACAGCCCAACTTCAGCGGAAACCTTCAAATATTTTATGAGCCACTTGAGTGCAAGCCAATGCGGCTTTCACAATTTCACATGAATATTCTCAAAACAGTATTAGAGTAAGCAATATTAAATCTTGTGCAAACTATAGCATATATAATGCTACCAGTACCATTGGTATAATGTATCTCTTACATATATTTATTATAAGTTGATTCGGTTGGTGCTTGAGTGACACTAAATTTGAACTAGGTTTCAATGGAATTTCCTACCTTTTTGGCTCCGGAAATTGCTGAACTTTTGAAGGACATTTTGTATGTATTCTTGTTGAGATAAAAAATATATACCACTTTACTATGTTCCTCTTGATATTAATACCAAGTATTCTCTTAGCCTACCATATCATTTTTTTCAAACTCTTCTTGTAACTGAGTCTTTACATGTCAATCATTTTCATGTCTCTTCCAACTATAAAGATAACATTCACATACAATAGCGACAAGATTTGTCTCTCCATGATTGTTTCCCATTATAATAGAAATATTTTTCATATAACTTTAGACATACTTGATTGATCACCTAAAAAAATTAAGAAATTTATTTTACCGTCTCAACAACTGTTTCCTCAACAAACACACATATTATTCATTCCCTTCTTCAACCTTTTTAGCTGATACATGTAAATTATCTCTTCTAACTCTTCATATAAAGGTCGTAGTAAACTCCATTTGATCTAACAATAAATCATATATAGTAATAATTGATAATAAAACTCTTATCGAGGTTTTTTTCACAAAAGGTGTAAGTTTTTTATTGATATTAACACCATTCTTTTGCCTAACCCCTTTAGCCACCAGACTATAATGCATATGGATAACTCAAACTCTAGTAATGCATTTCTTCCTTTTGAATATCCATTTACTCCCACTAAGCTTCTGACCATTCGACTGCGTCGCAAGAATTCATGTGTTCATCTTCTTAAGAAATTTGAGTACTTATCTTATAGACGTACGCTAGTTCTGTTTATCATTTGTTTTCATAGCATCATGAAAGCCTTTAGGTTTTAGAACTTATTATTAAAATTTAAATAGACAAATTATAACCAATAACATCAACATAATCATACATATGTAAGGGTTTGTTTCGTCTTTGTGCTTTAGTTCTCAATTTATAAATATCAAACTCATGTTGTTATCGAGTCTGATGTCAAACATGAGACCCTCTATAATTTTTGAAAACATGTATTAGCTGAACGTCCTCAACATAAGCTGAAGATGGACCACGTCCTAAATCATATTTGGCAGAAGCATACCCAATTTCAATCTCTTGATCAGACTCATCATCAACTTCATATCTCTTTTTGGAAGTACTAGGTTGGGATTTTACCGTCTTCTTCAATGGTATATCATCATCATTCAAAACCACACATTTTTTTATTAAAAACTTCTGACATCCATGTTCAAGGCACCATAACATGTATTGTTTTAATCCTTCCGGATAACCATGGATTAAACATTTTAGTTATCTTCAACGAAGCTTATCTTGCTTCATATGTGTGTATGTAACACACATGAACTCTCTGAAATATTCTAGCTTCAGGTTTCTTTAATCAAGGTCTCTCGACGACAATTTTTTTTAGCATTATAGATGGACACTTGTTAATGATATAAGAAATATTATCCACAACTTATCCCTAGAACCTTTAGCAAATTCGAGTTGTTTGAAGGATACACCTAACATTTTCCAACAAAGTTCGGTTCAAAATTTCAATAATCTTAGTCAGTTGGGGAGTTCACTCATGATTCACTTTTAGGAATGCCAAACCTTGAGCAAAAACTAGTGAACTCCTTATTCACATACTTCAAGCTATTTTCAATTCAAAGCTTCTTCATCATCTTCCCGATCTAATTTTCTACCAAATCTTCCAGTAGCTAAAGCCTCAAATAGTTTATCCTTAGTTTTGAAAACTGTAACCTGTAATTTTATGGAGTAGTCAATATGCAGTATATTTTACCACCTATAATAATTTCCCTTGGCGGATCACACAGATATTAGTTAACATACTGGAGAATATCAGTGGTTTTTTGGCTATTGGGCGTAAACTTTACCTTCTTACTCTTACCCAACACATAACTTTCATAAATATTTTATATTCAAAACTTCACTATGATCCAAATAACCTTGATTAATCTTCTTAATAAGGCTATTCTCACTCATATGTCCAAGATTCAGATGTCAAAACTTGGTTGAATATTTTTCCACACTAGATAAACTCACTACTAGTACATAGCCCTCAAGAACTAACATATCATTAGTACTATAGGCTTTTATAGCAACAAGTGAACCTTGCAAACCCTTCTTCATCTAACATTCCAATAGAAAGAAAGTAATGTTTAACTTCACAAATGTACCTTGCATTGTTAATCACTCTCTCACGTCCTTTAGACAACTTGAACCGAACAATTATCATTCCTTTTACAATTCATGATTCATCGTTCCCGAGGATGGTATTCTCGCCTAAAGTAATCTTAGGTTTCCAAACCAATATTTGTTAGAATTCATATGAAATGATGTGCCCAAACAAACACCCACTTGTCACTTTAGGTGCATTAATAAAAATTCATTAAAATATCAGTGTATTCATAGTCATTCAATATTATTACACCGTCTCTGGTTTTGGCCTATAAATAACTATTTCCCTTTATTCTCTATGGGTAGCTCCTACTCATATGGCATTTCTATTTACAAATCTAATATCCCAATTTAGAAACCTTTGCAAGTCTTATAGACTTTGATTGAGGGTTTCCTCCCCTTTTGGTGGAATCTCTCATTCTTGGCCAAACTCTCAAACTTAATTTGAGACTTTTGCTATCACTTTTTACAACCTACTTTCTTTGAAGATATTTCTATTTCTAAGCACTCTTCACGTCACTCATCATAAGATAATCCTCTCTGTAAATCAAGGTGTTCACAAAGTTCTCATACGTTTTCGTTATAGAACTTAAGAGGATTATGTCTTGTCTTTGTCATACACCTTAACAACAACTACATATAAGTAAATAATGATTATATTAAAATCATCTAAGTGTCTTCGGATCTTCTTATTACCATCCATTCATAACAAGTTAAGTTGTTTCTTGAGATAAAATCTATTGGCCACGAACTTCTTCATGTAAATGGAATTCAGCCCATTCCATATCTCTAACGTCAAAGATTCTTCAAATACCTCACAAAGCATTTCATCTTCCAAGTTCAATATGAGGTTTGTAAAAAAGTTCGGCATCAACCTTTTCCATAGATGGTTTATCAATTACATCAACCAATCTCTTATGTACTAGGGAAATCTAGAATCTTAATTATCTAGAAACTGGAATTATTATCTCTGTTTATTTTTTCTAGGTTTCACTTCATGGAACTCATCTTTGTGACTTTTTGTTAGTATCTCGGTAAAATTATTCTCTCTAATCTGAAAATTTGAAATATTCTTCGTCCTTTATTCTTTGTATTAACACTAGACACGTTGCTGATCTTTATTATCTACGTTCACCCCATCACTTGTTGTGGGACTTTGTTTTACATGAGCACCGCTGATTTACATGAGCACCGCTGATTTTAACAAAAATCAAACCCACATAAAATTTTATTCGGGGATCAACTACTCTACTTGAAACCAGTTTGTCTTGTAAGAAACGTGAGAGCTATACATATTTGGCTCGTAACTAAATCTTAGCTATGAACCCCTAAACAAATAAGAAAGAGAGAACTAGAATGTAAATATAAGCACATACACAAGACATATTTGACATGGTTTGGATTGTAAACAAGTGTTAAATATACGGGCAACAAACACAAATTTTATATAGACGAGGTTACAAAAAGACCCTTTAACCACTAATATTTGTTACAAATCACTCTAAGGTTACTGAAGAACTATAAATCTCATAATATCTTTAAGTATTTATCTTATACTTCAATATTGTGAAAGCTTCTAGCTCTATCTCTTAAGTTTTACAAGTGTTTCTCTGATACAAATGATCGAAAATGAATTCATACATAGTTCTCACTATTTAAGGAGGGTCAATGACGTGCACAGTAGTCTCAAGCTCATAATTATGTTTGACAACCAATTTTCCTATTTGCTCGTGTAAAACAACACAAAAGGACAAGGTTGGCACTGTCATTATTTTTAAAAATGTGTCAAACATATTCAAATTTGATACAACATATTTTTCGAAGTATAGGAAAAAGTAGTGATAACATAACTTGCATGTGTTCCAAATCACGTAGACAAAAGTATAGATATATCTAACTAAAATTAGATTTTTGGGAGTGTACATAAACAAAACTTGCTTGATTTTGAACGAAAAATGGATAATATCATACTACTAAATGAGATTGGATTTAGTCTAGTCCATATTTATATATTTGTATCTCTATCCTACTACATCAAATTTTATAGCTCACAAATATAGTCCATCGGCTTTTATTTTTGTCTCTCTGGTTATATCTAACTTTTAAATTGAACATAATATAAAATATATTCTATAAACATATATTCTTCCTGTAGGCTGATTTGAACATGTAAAAAAACTCTTATAAAACAATAAAAAATATGATTTATTTTTAATTAGGTTTTCCTTTACCCACTTTAGAAGTTATTATTTCCCGGGTAGATCAAGACATGTATCATTTGCGTATATTTATGTTTATAAGATAAATTGTTACTACCCAAAATGCATTATATGACTTTAAAAATCTATATTACTTATTTGATTTGATGTTTTTAGGAAATTATATTCTACCCTTTTAATTTTGGTATGAAATGTTTTTATATGTTTACTATGTATCTTTTAGAAATGATTATAAACTATATTTAAAGTATCTTACAAGTTTGAAAAAAGTTGATATGTAAGAGTATATTATCAGAAGTGCATCCTCGTATGGCTATTTATTGTATCTTAACTATTGTGGAGAGTTATGTATGACATGTTATACAGTATAGATGTTAGAGTTTTTTTTAATCTTATTTTTTTAATTTCATAAGTAATGATAATTTTTATTTTACAGTTTCAAAACTAGTATAACACATTTATAAAAACATTTTTAAAATAGTCATAAAGATGTGGTGCCATAATCTGATAAGAGCACATCATCATCTTGAACATCGGTAACGCGAAAACCCTCTTCCATATCCTACATTATCTACTCTAGAATCTGAACATTCAGTTCAAGCATCTTTAGATTATTCTCTAAGATAAAAACTGTTTCTCGTGTTAGGAAACCCTCACTTTTTATAGCCATGTGATCAAATACAGAAGAGGCCACTACTCGGCGAGTTACTTGACTCTCCAAATCTAAAGGCACCCTTTCGTCGTCCAAAAATATTAGTTCGGATGCATTAAACCCTACTGCCATTCCCCAGTAGATCCAACTAACATGTCCCTTCTTGATAAGGCCACCTAAGTTGAAAAAGAAGTCACTAGTGCTAATTTGACAGAAAAATGCTTAACTATAATGGAAGAAGTTATGGAGGACAGTGGGGAAGACACCCCACTAGAGACATCCAGACAGACTTAGAATACTATACCAAATTGGTCCAACAAAAAAAACACGAATGTGTAACATCGAATCATTTAGAAGGGAAAGTTGGGCCACATCATCGCAAAGTCAATGTGAAATATTTGTTGGCTTTTCAAAAAATTAACTACGTGTATACACACACCGCTGAACTAGATCGGATACGAATAAAGTGGGGCTTTCCATAATCTATTAAAGTTAGGATCCCAGTTACACCGGAGACTCATTTAGATTGCAAGATAAATGAATTGGTGGTGTATACGAAAGTGCTAAAGTGGGGACTTCGCTTTCCCTTGGACCCGAAAGTAGTTCGGTAGTTCCATTTGATTAAGCTTTTCCCCAGCCAACAGAGTCTGAATGCCTGGTATACCTTTCTAGCCAACATCATTGCTTCCAGGCTCTCAAAGATTCCCTTTCCAATGGGAAATTCGCCGTCGTTGTTGGTTTATGTAGGAACCACCAAATTCCCTTCTATCACTACAACATGGGGAATGACTACAAGCTAGTGAATGACCTGCTAGAGGCTGAGAAACCATGGAGGACCCAGTTTTTCTTCATTAGCGGAGCCAGGGAGAATGACAAAAAGAGCAACTACCAAACAAATCTGAGTCAAATGACTAGGTACTCGAGGAGCTCATGTAACACTTCTTTTGATATTTTAGTTATATTCAAACTCTCTATTGTGTAGACCAACCTGATTGTTGTTCATATTTTGAAGTGCTTTCAAAGATGTTTCCTGAGTATTTTGATGCTGGAAAAGCTACCTTTGCCAAACTGAACCAATGGGTATCAGAATCATGGGGCCTTGGCTTCCATAACTGTCTCACCTCGGGAAACATGTTGATAGCTCAACTATGGAACACTGGTGTAAGTAGAGACCTCACCTCAGAACAGCTGACCCCCTCTCCAGCAGGTGTTATATTGAAAAGGACAAAGGCAAAGGATGACAAGTTGTACTTACCAGCCCAGAGTAAAGCTCATAGTCATCTAGACAAGATGAAGAAGAAGAAGAAGACTGGAACATATCTATCTCTCAAGAATCCTGAACCAGCTAGTTGGAAGCTATGGCTGCAATGGTTGGGGAAATTGAAGAATCAGATCATTCCCCTCATGCTCAGAAGAGAGTTCATAAGAGGCCCAAGGAAGATGATGACCGAAGAACCAGGAAGAAGAACTAGATTAACCTATGGTTATAAGTAACTCTCAGGCCTCCAGTTGACAGTCCTACACTCCCACTCGATGTTCCTCCATAGGGAGAGGCGTCGGCTGACCCTATTCTTTCAATGTTTCATACGGCTAACCAGCCATCTATTGAAGTAGAGGTCAACCTTAATGAGTTTCGCAACATGTACTTCAGCGACTTGGACAATGATGATTTTGGATCTTTCCCTCAACCCATTATTCCTAATGTCTTCACTTATAATGGCGAACCTTTCGAGATGTCAAGCGAACAGGACACCTTAGGCCATGTAGTTTTGGGTTTTATTAGAACAATAGTGGATTTGGAGAGGCAGGTCAGGGAGCAAGAGGAGAACATCGGTACTCTTACCACAACAAACTAGAGTTTAAAAACCGATCTATTCACTGCTCGACAAAGAATAGAGTCTTTAAACAAAGAGAATGAGGACTTGGCTACCCAACTGCTCCAAGAGTGCTCAATAGGAGATCCAGACCTAATATTCCATCTTAGAAACTAATTCCTTTAGTGAGATAAAAACCTTGAAGCAACAAAAAACCACCAGCGCAAACACGATTGTTGTTTTAACCGAAGAGAAAATGAAACTAGAAGAAGCTCTTTCAGAGAAAGAAAAAGAGAACAAAGCTCTGAAGGACAATAAGACTCAAGAGATAGCTGCAACCATAAAGAGGTATGCTTCTGGGGTAGTGGATTCTTTGGAAAAAGAGAGACAAAGGGGTCAAGTCGGACATGAATCCGCTATTCCATGAGACTTTTCCAAAGAGGACCCTTGGACCTTTGTGGAAATGTGTACCATACGAAGAGATACCTTTTCACACCATGGTGGATGGTGATAAGCATGGTTATTTAAGTGAAGATGATTCTGACAAAAGAACTGGTGAAAACTCAAGCTTTGATACTAAGAGTCCCAAGAAAGATGATGATAAGGAAAAAACCGAAGGGGACAAGCCCTAAGGTTATAATGCTTGTTTTTATGTTCAAAACTAAATTCCTTGGGCTTGTCTTTTAAACCAAAGTCCTTGGATGGCCAATGCATTTTTGTGATCGTGGATCCGACTTGTTCCGATCAAGATATAATGTTAAGTCTTTCCTTTGTACAAACTCATTTTTCTTCCTATGGTTAATTTTTAACTAGTAATAAATTTCTTTGACTTGTCTCCCAAGTAGAAATCTCTTCTTTTAACCTTGGATGCAAATATACTTCTCATTAAACCCTCATAGTGTGTTGTTCTTAAATATGCCTTGACCCTTTTTTCTTCAATCAAGTCCAACTGATTCCTAAATGCTATATCATTTTCTTGTTCTGAATAGTTTTGGATCATGAAGGATGGTAAAATAGCTTCTATGGGTGTGATTGCATCCATCCTATAAACGAGGGAAAAAATGATTCTTGTGTAGCAGTCTGGAGAGTAGTTTGGTAAGCCGACAATACTTCTTACAAAGAACTTGGCCACTTTCCTACAACTCCTTCCATATTGTTTTTTAACCCTGATAAGATTGTTCGATTAGAAACTTCACCTTGCCCATTAGCCTGAGGGTGGAAAGGAGAAGAAAATCAGTGTTGAATTCCTCTGGAAGTGAAAAATATCTCCATGTCTTTATTATCAAATTTTGGCCCATTGTTTCTAGTGATTCTCCGGGGAACTCCAAATCACCAACATATGTTGGATAAAATGAATTTTACGATCGCCTTAAAAGTAGTTCCAGCTAAGAGTATTGCTCCTATCCGTTTAGAGAAATGGTTAATTGCCACTATTATTGTTTAATACCCTCCGGACGCCATGAGAAGAGACCCAGCCAAATCCAAACTCTATAGGAACAGTTGACGTATGGATCTCATTCCCATATCTTTGGAATGGATCACACTTCTTGACCATATCTTTGGCATCTGCCATTATTGTTGGCCAGTAGTACCCTGCTAATAGAACTCTTCTGGTTAGAGCCTTATGGCCACAATGTGTTGATCCTTCTCCATCATGTAACTCAGATAAGATACTTTGGGATTCCTCAAAGCCTAAACAGAGTAGGAGAGGCCTACTGAAAGTTTTATTTGTATAGAATTTCCCTTAAAACCAGGAAACCACGAGCCTTGTACTTGGATATTTAGCTTAGATCTTGTAAAGAGGTAAAATGTCATCGGAAATGAACCGATATATATCAAATCTCCAATATTTTGATGATAGGCCAGATACACTCAAACTTTCTTCATATTCACCCTCTTTGTTTTTGGATTGAAACTATGGAGGGGCATTCTTGCATAAGAATCTAAAGGTAAGATTTAGAATAAGCAATGGAGGCTAAAGAATCTGCCATAATATTCTCTTATCTAGGGGCGTGCTCATACTGGATACTTTTAAAACTCATGGCAACTTCCCTCAGCACCTAAAGATACTTTATTAACTGATCATTTTTAGTTTTAAATTTCATTTGAGCTTGATTAATAAGTAATTGGGAGTCACTAACTAAAAGAACCCTTTTAGGACACCTATTATTTTTTATGGATGCATGTACTTTTGGATTTCTAGATTATCCAAGCTCTATCTTCATTTATCATTTTTTGTCAAGGCTCTGTTGTTCATGCCAAAGTAAATAATGCCAGCCATGTTGGCTAGAATACTGAAAATATTAAGGCTTGATTAGTTTAATTTTCCTAGTTGAACTGTTATAAGACACATCTTCCAACTTGGTTCGTACTTATATGTTGCTGCCTCTTTAAAACTCACTACAGTCGAACACCTTAACTGAGGATAAAAAATATCTATTTTGCCAAATGGAAATAGTACAACTAGTAATTAGTATGCGACTAAGGTGTTGCATGTTTCTTCTGCATGATGTTCGATTCTTTGTTGGATACGGATGATTAGCCACCCTTATTTTTTCTCAAGATTGAAGTAAAGGCTATTTGTAGCTTTATCATCGAGTAGTGAGATAAGGGAGTGTATGCTTGTATTTAATGTTTTTGGAAAAATTCCAACCTCTTAAATGAATTTGGTTGGGGTATTTATATTAATTATGTGACCCATGGGCCTTACGGGCTAATTCTTGGAATAATCTTATTACTTGTGACTTAAGGCACCTTCCATTTTCCTTGAAAGAATTTAGGCCCAGAATCGTAAACCCGCTTTCATATTACAACTCCATCTTCTTCCTAAAGTAATATCTTTTTCTAGGAAGATAACATAGCTAGGTATCGAATATAAGCTCAAACAATTTAAGGGCTGATATTTATCTTCATCATGCCTATAGGTTTGAGATATTAAAATGTCTCATTTCTCTCCTAATTTTTCTCATAGACTCGCGCACATGCATGATCTATCTTTCATTCCTAACATATTGGTATTTATTGTTTTTGTAATTTTCCAATTTTTTTGTTCGCTAACAATACCCTTATTTTATGTACCTTCAAGAACTATAAGGGTTAATAACCTAGGAAAAAGTGACAATCAAGTGTTGTTATTCAGAAAAGCGTACCATAGATTTTACCAACATGCTATTTGTTTATATACTATTTTTCCTTTAAAAAAATAATTTTTTTTCTTAAAACATGTTTTGACCGGTGAAGGGTTTTAACAAAGAAAAAACATGACCAACACAAATTAAGCTCTCTAGAGTCATGCCAGTATGGATAGAGAAAAGTGGACATGTTGGAGGGCGAGAGCAGCACAACGCCTAACAACCGTTTAATTCAAAGGTTCTCTACACTAAATATTAGCTAATAAAAATTCAAAGTGAGAAAATAATATCTCAGCTGAAGCATGATCATAGAGTAACTGAATATTATAAAGCCTACTTGTTCAGTCAAACTAAAATCCCACGTACTCATGATCGACAAATTCAATCATATAAGACGAGACTAGGGTCGTACTTGTTTTATTTATATTCCTTTCATTTTATTTTTCAAGACATAGAGAGGATTGTGATGCATGATATACCTTTATCATGCCCAAAGGTGAGCTATTACTGAGCTCAACTTGTAATCTGCACTAGAAATTTATAAAGGGTTCAAAAAAGTGTTTGAGTAACAAGAAATTTATTAAGCTATTAATATTAGTCAACATAGAACATACTGACGATTAAACAGGCAATTTGTGCAATCAGTGTTGCTAATTACATAGATAACCAAACTATAAATGAGAAAATCAAAGTATAAACTCAAAATGTTCACCTATTTACGTAGCTGACAATACGATTCTTAAACTCTAATTAACTATATTTTTATTCCATTACGTATATCTCAATCTCCATACATATCCATTTCAACTTTACAAACTAGCGTAAAATTCTGATGATATTTGTTCATATCTTAATATATTATCCAAATATATTAATATGTGATTGATTGCTCACATATTTCTTCTAGTTTTACATATTGCTCCACATTTTATGATATTTTTGTCAGACAATTCGGGGGATACATTTTTCAGTACATGCCACATGGCACACATCATGACAGTACTCTATTATGTTGATTATTTTAATAAACATCTTGGTATAGTCACACAAGCTCTCATTTAATCTTTTTCTTAATGTGAATGATGTCTTACCCGTCTCTTTGGATTATCTTGCTCATATTAACTAGTCTTTAAACGCGAACCAAATAATGATGAAATTATGTATTAAGCACAAAGGTAATTGGTTGAAACATGTTGAGACACTATCTCATAAGGTTTGAGAAAGATCAGCAGATGAGAATATCAATGCTACCAAATCCTAACATCTCGTTTCAAAATTACTCCATGTGATCTTTGGGGTTACTTGTTCTATCGTATTTTGTTCTATTTTGTACAACCAGATAACCTGATTTGCTCTTCTCCTCTCTTGTACTTGGCTCGATAAAGGAAAAAATATTATAATTTCCAATGAAAAATAGGAGGTTCGCTTCTTGAAAGAGATCGGTAGTGAAAACGATGACGAAATTATTTTTTCATATCAATCCATTATCAAATATCCCCTATAGTGTATATCTTGAAGAACCTCCTCCCTATGGCGATCTTCTCTTTGTTCTTGTTGTGGTAATTGATCGGTTGGTCGACAATATTACCAATTGAGATAGTAGAAGTGTCAATAATGCATATTTTTTCAAGGCTTATACCATATGTTTCATAGCCGTGATATATTATGCGTGCATTTATTGTAGGTTATCCAGATGTTGCCTCATTTTAGCGACTGGATGACTTTTATCATCGGTGACTCGATCATATGAATCTAAAGTTGAATGGTTTGGCATGGTCCTCTGGCGTTTGATTGTGGTTGGAAATTAGTTTTGTAATTTTTTTAAAGAGACCTTTTTCGACACCTTACACGCTTTTTTTTCATAAGCCAACTACATGTAATTATGCAACTAAAATAGTAAAAAAATCAAAACATATCAACTAAAAAACTTGAATAAATTTGTTTTTCCAAACTTATTTTGCAACCCAAATACACATAGTTATCAACTAAAAAAATATATCTTTCATAAATCTTTCCTTTTCATATGTTTTGAAAAATATCATTTAAAAAAAATTAAAAAGAGAAAAGTACCACAAAATATATTTTCAAGTATGATATCCCAAATCAGTACTCAAATATTATCCCCTCTCCACTAGTACTTAGAAGCCAAATTTTTACCAAAATAACCCTAATACAAGAAGAAAGAGAAAACAGGTTAATAGTTACATTTTATTATTTTTATTTTTATTTTCCCCACAAATCCCAATAACCTTTAGAAACCCAAAAGACTAAAGAAGAAAGTGACAGTCAGAAATCGACAAACCCTAAAAAAAGTCTGGCAAAGGTCTGGTTCTTTCTGAACAAACTCCGACCACTATAGAAGTCATGTGGTTCGAATCCATCGGTGAACTCCATCTTCATCTTCTCTTTTGAACCCAGAACCACTATTGTCGGCGAACTTCGTCAGTTGAAACTGCCATTAAGGTACGTCGACAGTTTTTACTTATTATGTTAATGAAAATTTATCGACTGGTTGTTCGATAACTTCGTCAGTAACCTGTTTTTACCCGTCTGTCTTTAACGGGAAATTATTGGCTATACATTTATCGGCCGGTTAATGCAGAAGTGTTCCTAAGAAGTTACATAGTTGTGTGTGGTTGATTGTATCTTTTTTGCAAGGGAGAATAAATTTCGAATTAGTTGTTGGTTTGTTTAAGATAGGCGTAACATGTAGTTTCAGGCGTGGTCTCAGACGTGGTTTGGTTTTGTGTTTTCCTTTACGTGCATGCCTGTTTGGAATCGAAACATGGGTAGTGCATCATGTTTATAGATTATATCGCGTCTTCTTCAGTGTTTTAATAGGTTTTGTAGTGTTATGGTGTATAGTAGTTTTAGTATGTGTCGCGCGTGTCATGGGGTCTGTAATGGAATGTGTATTGGGGTTTGTATATCGCGTGCGTTGGGGTCTGTATGCAATGTGTTTTTTTCTCTGTATCTCGCTTGTCCTTGTGTGCACATGTCGCGTGTCGTTGTTTCGATATGTCGCGTGTATATGTGTTGTTAGAGTGTATCTCGTGTTTCATGTTTTCTTTATCGCGCTTTGTATCTGTTTAATGATTTATGGTGTGTAGGAGGGTGTGTATTTCGTGCAGGGACTCGCTATATCTCGCGTTGTGTGGTAAAGTGAAGGGATTGTGGCAGTGTATCTCGCCTATATCGCGTAAGGTTGTGAATGTATATCGCAGCTTTGGCGAGGTGCCAAATATATACTAATATCTGAAATTTATGATGTAACTTGTGTAAGGTTAAGCCGTACATAGCGTATAGGGTTTATAATAAGTTCTACAACGCGATATGTATTACGAAAATCTAACATGAGTTTTCTTTTGTGCATATAGGTTCTGCTATGGGCAAAGGTACTTTTTACAAGTCTGGTTTGGCCAGCATATTAAATTTGCTGTAGAAAAACATAGTGGCTAAGGAGCATATCGAGGCTACGAAGAACACACCATTCTGTACGTTGTTGAAAACTTCCTTCATGCTACAGAACGAAGATCTACCAAAGAAGAAGTTTAACAAAGTTATAGATGAGATTATAAAGAGATATTATGTAAAGAAATGATGTTTTAGAATAAGTTTGAAGAGGGTTAAACTGACCACCAACTATGTTAAAGTCATCTTTGGCCTTAAACACGGAACGGAGGAAATGCCGATGAACAAAACAGGGGCATTCACTGGAAGATTTACCGATGGTGCGGAGAACCAGTCTCCACTGATGCAGAAATATTTCTTGCGGTCGAGGGCGAGGAAAAGTGGACCGTCAATAAAAAAGGTTGTTTCAAATGCGATGATCAAGGTAGAAATAATAGATTAGGAAATATAGGATGTTTGAGAATATCCAGTCAACTAACGACTATCTGTTTTGCTACAGGAAGAAATAGAAATAGCAGTAAATGATGGGGGGAGGAATCAGTAACCAACGTTGCCAAGATTTTGATACTCTTTATTTTCTCTACCTTGTTCTACTCTGTATCTGGAGATATCATGGGCAGGACAATGGTCTTCAACATAGAAGACATGCTCAAAATTAATGACTATGATTGGTCGGGCGCAATTGTTGAGAAGCTGACGAAGTCTATGGTTAACTGTTTGGAGAAAAGGACACCATATCACGTTATCGGCTGCGTAGCAGTTTTATTGGTGAGTATGGTGGTGGTGGTTTGTATTATTTTGCTTTGTTATAAAAGTGATATGACTGTATCCTGTTTTTTCCAGCTTTTCATAATGGAGCACACCACTTTAGGGGAAGATTTGGCAAGGCCAAACATGATTCCTAGGTGCTACAAATGGTGGGGGCTGGAGTGCAAGGAGTCAACTATGACCCTTGTTAAAAGGTTGCGGAAGCTCCTGGATGATGAGGTAAACCATGGCGTTATATAAAACCTACCACGTTATCTCGCATGATACATATCTTAGGAATCGCGTAATATATTGTAAAGCAATCGCGAGGCATATTAGTTATTAATAAATGAATCGCATCATGCGTATCTATGTTGTTATGAATCGCGTCGTAAGCTTGAGACTTCAATCGCATCTGTGATATATGTTTGGCCTTAGAGAATCGCAGCGTACATTGCACAGCAATCGCGTGCAATGAATGAATCTCATCTTGATTCATTTATCTGTGAATGAATCGTGTTTTAGGCTTTAGACTTCTCTCGCGTCTATGGTATATATTTTTCTTTCGAGAATCGCAGCGTATATTGCAAAACAATCGCGCAACATATACTTTATTAATAAATTACTCATAACTTGGTTCAATTATCTGCGATTGAGTCGCGTTTTAGGTGTGAATGAATCGCGTAAAATGTTTAACTGACTAGTTGTTCACTGTTTGTTTCAAAATACTATTGTGTGTTGCAGATTTTGGATGAACAGATAAAACTAAATGGGGCTGAAGAAATGGCCTTCAGGTCGGGGGAGACCAATGGAGGCTCTTGTAGAAAGTTGACGAACAAAATGAAAAATATGATGAGCAAGAGAAGTGGGAAGTGGTCGAAGTATTGTACAGGGGGAAAACAAATGAGATGAAAATTGAGCAGACATCTGAAACAGTGGATTACGGGGGCGTGGATGAGGATTACGGTCAACCACTCCGGGGGTGGTTGGCTCAGCATAAACATACGCCCGATAAAGAAGGCAGCTCAAGTACTCGGATGAAGAGGATGAAAGTTTACAAGCCAAGCGCTTGTAGTATTTTATTCAAGAGGATGGAAGATATTAAGAAAAGAATCAGTGGAAAATACCGATACTCGGTAGAAAATAAACGACTTAAGATTTCTCTGGCACGAAAGAATACACAAGTAAGTTGTTTAAGAATTTGTCATTTTAATGATGCATTTTCATTAGTTTGACTAATACTGTATTTGTTTAATTTCCCCACAGATTGAAGAACTCCAAAGGGAGGTTGCTTGTTTGACTTTGAAACTTCAAGAACAAGCTGATCGAGCTGATGAAGATGCTGAGGTTAATGAAGCACTAGAGAAGGTTTGTGGAATGACTTTTTGTTCGATAGAAGAGGAGTCACCAGAGAAAAGAGTGGAGGTATCAGTAACAGTGGATAAGGTTCCTAAAACCATAGTTTATGTCTCAAGGAAACATAGTTTCAAAAAGTTAGAGGCAAGAGAGAAAAAAGATAAGAAAGAAGAAGAAGTTGTAAAGGGTTCTACACCTGACGACCATGAAGAAAACACAGCCGAGAGGGCAGAAGATGAAGGTAAAACGGATGATGAGAAGAATGAATTTGGAGCTGTTGATGGACCGAACGATGTTATTGAGACATCTGGTGAGGGGAAGACAACATGAAAAACTTTGTATATTTTTTGTGTTGACAACTGTATGCTTGTGGCTGCCAATTCTAGTAGTGGTGTACCAGGTTTGTCAGGATGTGAAAATGTAGAAAAAGATGAGGAAGTAACCACGCATGGGGCAAATGGTGGTGTGGGTGCAGTAGCAACGGATGCTGAGGTGAAAATTCCTATTATACTCTCAGTTGGGGGGGGAACATGAAATTATAGGAGCAGTAGTTGAACCAACACCCATAGAACTAGTACAAGATGTTGTTATAGCTGAAACAGAAGGAGAGTTAGAGCCACATGTTGTTGTAGAAAAAGAGGTTGTGGAAGAAGAAAATCACGCAAAGGCTGCATATGATGTACATTGTGGTCAGGGTGCTTCCAAAAATACGGAAGCTGATTTGGCAATTGGAAATGTTGGTGAGGTAACGAGTGGGATGGAACTGAATACAGTTGGGCCACATGAAAGTGGCAGCAGCGTAGCCAAGCCCGTGGAGCAAGGACATGAAGATGTAAGTGGATCTTAAAATATTAAGATTCAACTTCTTATAGCTATCTTATAGTTACTTTGTCTTTATTTGGCCGAGGTGTTGTTTTTGAAATTTCGGATTTTTAATAGGGGGTTTCAATGGTTGGTTTATTACATCAGGGGATGATTTTAAACTTATAACTATTGCAAATTTTATGTTATAACTATGTCGTTATGGTTTTTGAAGTTTAAGACTTGATATTCTTCTTACCTCGCGTTAAGCATGTTAAAGTTTTTTTCGTCTCTCAGTCTTATTACGCGTTATGTTAAATCCACAAAACCCCTAACCAAAATAAAGGTTATTGTTTTATCCCAATGGGAGAATCGCATGTTTTTTGTATATGAATCGCGACACCTAATACCATACTATGTCTCGGTTTAAGTGACAAACACAACTCGCGTGTTGTTAATAAAGTAACCTAAGTCGTGTCTGTATAGTCTTTATTAAATAAATCGCGTAGTGTGTTGGAGTGGCCAAGTCACGCATCATTGGTTAACAAAACACGCATCATTAGTTAATTTTTGACAAGTATGTAATTTCAAAAAAACAAGATTATACAAAGGACTACATCAATGCACACAAGGAACTAATAAGCAACAACCAAAAACTGAAAGTATAATGGAATTCTAAGCTGCTCTAAAATCAACAAAAGAGTTACAACCGAAGTTGGAAGTGCAACACAAAACAAAGGTTGAAGTACTAACACAGTACTAACCATCGGACGTTGTTGGTAATAGACATGGAGAATGGTTTGGCAAAAAACTACAATCCCCTGTTCCCTCTTAGAAAATTGACTCCAGATCACACTAGAAAAATAGGCGATGCATTGGTAAGTAGTATGAAACCGTATTGGATGATGTTGTATGTTCATTGTTTGTAAGTGAATGAAAAAATCACGTGTTCATATCGTGAGATTCTTAATGGTCATTGCCCGCGAATTGCATTAGTGTATATGCGTATCGCGTGTTATGCATGGAACTCGCGTCCTAATGTAAATTGATTCGCAACATTACAGATTTACATTTTATTTAAAAAACAAATAAGCTAACCTTTTTCTTATCTGAGAAGCTGAACTATTGTATGAAGAAGAGATACATACCACGTGTGAAGTATGGATACAAATTTAGAGCTGTTAGAGAGATTCCCCAGCAAGAAAGAGATTCGCTTGACTTTGGAGTGTTCGTTTGTGAGTATGTCAAAGTCATTATCCAGCACGGGTTTGTACCCAAGGAATATAGCAAACAAATTCTAGCTGAAGCACGCGCAAAAATGTTTCACCACTTCCTAAATGAAAAGAATATTAATTTATGGATGTTGGATGCCTCATTGTTAATTTCAATTCACTAGAAGGACTTCTTCTTATGTAATTTCATTCGAATTGGTTATTGGGTAACATCTAAACAAGTTTATGGATATTTGTAAGTTAAATCGCACGGTATGTAGTAGATGTCTCACATCGCGAGTTCAATTTATATCACCTATCACGCGTGATAGGTATCTAGTAAATCGCATGTGTACCTTATGGGTCTATCACGCGTGGTAAGTATGTACCGAAACGCGCGTTTAAAGTATTTAGCTATCACGCGTGATAAGTACTAGGCATATCGCGTATTGCAGTTATTTTTCTATCACGCGTGGTGGTTATCCAGCAAATTGCATGAAATCCGATATATATTTCTCTGCATTTGTTTCTGTAAAATCCCGCCAATTATTAAAGAGTGATTGATATTGTCCCGCCAAAACGTACACCTACTCATTATTACCCGCCACATTAGCCACCTACTTTTCCCCCTTATATAAACCTCCAGAATACAACTTATACTATAAACTAAAACAATTTACACACTCCCAATAGGAAAATAGTATGAGTTGGTGCGTCGATGAAGACAAAATTTTCTTCAAGCGGTGAAGTACATTAAGACAACAATTTCCGATGAAACCACTGATGTTTTTTTATCAACTGTTATACAGGATGTACTTTGACTATGCGGGGCTTGGATTTGTTGCACCCCATGTTCGCAACCGAGAAGAAGTCCTTCGAGGTACAACGAACTAAAATCCGAACCTTTGCTACGTGTGTCTGATCTTTGTCTAGCTTTGTGTGAAAATGCATCACACTTATGGAAGTGGGAACTTAATGATTGGATATCAAGAGATACGATTGTGTACCTAAAGGAAGAGATTGCTGAGAGAGAAGATGCGATTGCCAATTGTTCACCGGTTGATGAGAACCGTGGTTGTTGAATTAAGGCTTGAATATTTTTTAAATTAAAAATATAACTTCATTAAAAAAATAGTCTTTAAATTGGATGTAATGGAAGTGATTTAGTTTATGGTTTAATTGTATTTTACTAATGATGAGCGTATGACTTGAAATGGTTTACCTAATGATTACATTTCCCAATCTCGCGTGGTCAATGAAGGGAGTTACTTATGTCCTGACTCGCGGATTATATGATACCTAACTAGCATTGACAATGGATAAGTGACCCCTAACTCGCATGAGCATCCACTACCAAAGCTATATCGCGCGATCAACAAGGCAATTATTTAATGAGCTATAATTGTGTGACCCAGACATCGCGTAAAAGTGTGGAAATAATTTTCAAATCAATTGTTTTATTGTTTAAGGGAGTTATTAAGTAAATTTAATACTTCTAACGCATAAGTTGACGTACGCATGACACGTGGTTTCTCATATGAATCGCGTTGATAGGTATGACCGCATGATTTGAATTGAAAATGGAAGTGTGATCCTAACTCGCTTATCCATTGACTACCAACGCTATATCGCGCGAACAACAAGGGATTTAATTATTGGGTTATAACTGTGGGACCTATAACTCGCGTAGAAGCATGGAAATTATTTTCATATCAATCGCGTGAATGCGTAAAGGAGTTATTTGGTGAGTTTACAACTTCTAAAGCGTAACTCGCGGCGTCCAAGACACATGTATCTTAACGTGATATACCTAAATGGTTTATTACAGATAATTCAAAAAACAGAGGACTCAATTACAACTTATGTACATAAGTTTAGACATATCCAAGTTAAAGATGTTATAACAACTGTTAACCAAGGTCAATTATTGAGTGATGTGTCGAGTACTTATTTAAATATAATTTAATTACAAAACCACTTCCTACGAATAAACTGTACCAAAAAAATAATTATAATTAATGAATCGCACGGACATACCACTAAATAGTTACGTGACTATTAAAGGTCGTTGATTAAATCATTAACGATATCAAATAAGATGGGAGAGTAAAACAATCGCGAGAGTAAAACAATCGCGTCAAAAGGTACTAGTACGCGTTGGTTATTGTGATAAGCATTTAACTCGCGTCATAAAAACTGGCTAATGAAAGGACAATAGGTTGTCTTTTCACTAATTGGCATTGGGTTTATTAATGCATGATTTGACATGGGTAGCTAAAGTACTCATTACATGTGCATTAATTGAAAACTAGGGTTGTGCTAGGTTAGCAAATAATATATATAAGTGTATCGCATGCATGATTATCAACTAAACTATTCTAATTCAAAAGGCTTTTGGTATTCTCGAAAAAACTCTTGGAGACAGAATGAGCGGTTCATCAGTCGACTCCTACGGCTATCCATCTTCTGACGATGGGTATTCCGACAACAGTGATAGGTACTTCGACTACAAGAACTCCACTATGACGGTGTAATCTTCCGACGAATCGAAAGATGCCTTCTCTCCCTAGCTTTCACCGGAGCATGAGTATGACTCAGAATACTCTTTGTCGTGGTCAAACGAGGTTCTGACTACGACTGGAATCCAAAACGACGAAGGACCATGAAGAACAAGAAGAAGACGATAAGGAGGAAGATAACTCCTAGGAAGTCTTCCAAGGATTCATCAGACGATGAAGACAAGGATGAGGAAGAGTCTGAGAAGGAGTGGAAAACAGATTCTGAGGATGAAGAGCACACTGAATAGGAGGATAACTCTTCTGATGGTTAAGAAGTGTATGTAGTTGTTTGAACGTGTTGTAGTTTTTTGGCATTAGAATTGGTAAACCCTATAAGATGTTGTGGTTTTTTGTTACGATTTACTATTTGGGCATGCGTAGGCCCATTGTGTTTTCGGGTCTCTTGTTAGTTAATTATGTTTGTTATGCGTATGTACATAGTTCGATTTGCAGTCCTTTGCAATGTCAAATTTGAAATCGATTTAAGATGCAACCTCACCTTAGTTCGATTTGTAGTGCTTTCACCTAAGAATGAACTATTATTTATTATAGATTAGATCCGTTTAGGATTAATAATTAGTATTCAACTTGAGAATTTAAGCAAGTTTAATGGTCTGGTAATACTAATTTGATAAAAAGTGAAAAACTAGTTAATGGAAAGATACACTACGGTAGAAATCTATATTAAAACCACATGTCACGCGTTATAGGCTATGAGTGACTCGTGATACTACATCACACATAAGTTTAGTCTGATATATTTATTCAATTCATCTCGCGTTATATACCTGAACATCACGTGTTAGCAGCAAGTTCCTGAATCGCGTAAGAACACCATAATAGACGACTCACGTTGGAACACTATAATACAACTCGCGATATATAACCTGGACATGTCATAGTTATTTGTCTTGCAATCGCGCAAATAATACGTGAGTTTGTACTGACATAAATTGTGTTATAGGTAAGGGAGTTGTTACTAACTAGTGTTTTGAATGTAAATGAATAGTGTGTAATAAAACAACTCAATATAACTCGCGTGTGAGACAATTAAAGCATATCAACCCAAAAAGTTGGGACAATGAGTAAGAAAGATACTATACAAGTGGAATCACGTTAATACATACTGAATAAAAACAATGAAACCAAAAAATATTATGACGGCAAGCTCATAGTGTGATATCACATATCCTTCGGTTGTGTCCAAATTTCAAGCAACGGCCACAGCGCAAGTGGCTAGATGATACTTCTCATTGGCCTTCTAGCTCAACTTTTAACGTTAAGAGGTAGAACAACAAGTCCTTCATATTCGTTAGAGGATAAACTTTCACCAAAGTCGGTTATTGCAGGTATGATAAACGAATAGGTGAATCTATAATTACTTACACTGTAGAATGGTTCTATCAACGTCATATGATCTTCGTTAACAGATGTTATTGTAGCCAATGAGTGAGGACATGGAAAACACTCTTGCTGCCATGAACCACATGAACACTTAAAATCAAGGATGTTGACAACCAAAACTAGTTCAGAATAAACTTCGAATGAACCTACATAAGTCTTAGATACCACCCAGGTTCGACCGATTAGAACATTCTCCTTAAACTGTTTCTCATATTCGGGGCATAAATAACTGTTCCAGCTTAGCCCTTTTGAATAACGTCTAGAAATCTGAGTCATTAGCATCACTCTAATCTTGTCTATCATTTCAATAATTGGTAAATTGCAAAACTTTTTAATCTGATTGTTAAAGGATTTGACGGCAGATGATGCCATTGCCCCGTAACGTTTACCAACGACGAATGGCTGGGCATACTTTTCGAGAGGTAAATTCTGGACGAAAGCTTTAATCTTTTTACCATCTCGACTTAAAAAAATTGAAAGTCTCTAACTAAAAAGTTCAATTGTGGGAGCATAAGCACAACTTTTGAATAACTTCAACATCTTCTTCTTAAACTCTCGGTTAGTGCAATCAAGAGATGTCATCAAATTATTAAGAAAATGACATATACAGTAAGAATGAAAGCAGTTTGGATAAACAACGGAAACAAGATTAATAATACCAAAGTGTTTGTCGGAAATAAAAGTGATTTGACGGTTTAAAAAATAAGGTTTAAGACCAAAAGCAACTTAGGAAAATACCTTTAACTGGGAATTACGGTTGAAACGACATCCACTTATCGGAATCTTCACCACCGAAAATACCAAAAGCAATTGGGAAAATACTTGCAATATGCAAATATGTTAAGGGAGTACAAAATATAAGGTTATATGAATCCATTAAGGCGCGATTGCTTTTGATGTCATGACATATCTCGCGATGTGGTACTTATAGCATAAGAAATATCGCGCGATTGACGGCTGTGAACAAAGCAACATCGCGCGATTGCTAGGGACGGCCTAGGAACCACCGTGCAATTCATATCAATTTGGTATACAACAACTCGCATACGAGATTGGTTAAGAATCACGTTGGTACGAATCTCATGCGTTTCTCATATTAACTCGTATCTTGAGTAACATTTACCTAAAAGCTAAAATGAAAGGAGGGTTTAAAACTCCCCGTTATTGCCATCCTTCGCCACTGCAGACAACAATACACCACCATGATTTCTGTTTAAATGGGTACCGTCCACATACAAAAATGGTCAACATGAGTGAAAGCCTTGAATGCATGATCCAAAGGCCATAAAGCACCTCCTGAAGACATTCTCAAAACCAACCTCCAAATGACAATCAGTAGTAATATCTCGACCTTTTAATCTTCTAAAGTAAGCATCGAGGAAGCCAAACAAAGTATTATTATCTCCAAAAAATTCCCTCCTCGCCTTTTCTAAAGCATTCCAGGATAGACGGTAGGAAATATCTAAACCATAGTCTTGTTTAATAGAAGACTGGATAGTTTTTGTTGTTAAAGAATGACTTGTCCTAATTGATTCACGAATTTCATCCGCGATTAAATCAGACATCAAATGCCTACTTTTTTCTTGGAAAATATCGGGCTACATGTATAGGTGTTGACAAACCGCTTGATCTTCATTAAACCAGTGCTAGAATCTATTGATGCATATAGTCGCCATTTACAACCTGATTCTTTGTTGACACAGTAAGTAGTGATCTTAGTACATGTATTATGCATATACTTGAAAGCAAAACCAAGCTCTAAAGCATATCGACATAACGATAACCTTACACCTGAGGCACCATCAGCAAATGTCTGACCAACTCCTGTGATAGCATCAACCCGACCCCTAGTAGCAAGATGTCTTTTTTTTATGTTGCGAACATATTAAAACATTACTACTCTCCCTAGTTAATTAATGATCATCACAGGGTTCTACAAAGGTTACGGTAGGCTGTTTACGAATGTCATCCACATCTTTTTCAACTACTCGTTGTTCTATAAAGAAGTTAACGCTTTTCAGACGCTCCACATCGAGATAAACAACTAAACCCATGAAATGAGTCTTGTTATTTTACAAACAGTACTTTTGATCGCCACACGAGTAGGTAATAGTGTAGCAACCCCTAACCAGATCATCCCATCTACCTTCATTATATTGTTGAAGAGTTTCAAAGTTGTCAAACTCGCTCCAAGGAACGATTGAGGTCTGCTTCGAATATTTAACAATACAAACTTTTAACTTAGACATCTAGGTGAGAGAGATGCCTAAAATCGCATCACACGTAGCGCGAGATTTGAATTAGCTGTTGCCGCGACTCGTGTTAGTAAAAAACTCTAGTAAATCACGTTTATTTTACATGAGTTGGGTCCAAACGTAAATCGCTTCATATAAAATAGAAAAAGAAAAAACACTCACACGTCGCGCGAGATGAGGAAACCTATGAAACGACGACTCGAGTAAGACAAAATAAAGAGTACATCGCGTTAATTATATAAGCGTAACCTACAAACGTGGATTACTGCGATCGTCTTCAACTCAACGACAAGTAAGAACAAAACGCCATTATAGTACAAACGAACCTGGTTTCAGCTATACTATGACAAAACTTAAAAAAAACCTGTTTTAATACAGATAAAAACTTAGAGAAACTTTAATATAAACAGAATAAAGTTGGAAACTTTAAAAAAACTAACAAAACCCAGCTTAAGCAGACCTAGGTATGATAAAAACTTCCACTCGTCGAATTGTTTTTTACAAAACCCAGCTGCCAAGAACAAAATCAGATAAAAGCTTTGAATCGTGTTGAAGGAAAGCAAAACTCAGCAATAAAAACTGGTTAAACAGGTCTATAAACAAGCTTTAAAAATATCTCCAACAATCAAAACAACAATATATATACTATTACCTGTAAATGGTTTCGGGAAGAACCAGTTTCAACAAGAAGAAGGTAATCTAAATGGTTTTTTCAGAAAGTATACGTTCATGACAACTTTTAAAAATAGCATGATAGGTTGTACTATTAAGAATTCAAAATTTGAATTTTGGTTGGAAAATAGACTCAGCCAAATATTGAGGATACTTTAGGAATGAAAATGTAAGCTAGGTATTAAAAAGGAATTAGTTTGGTAAGATAGGTGTTTAGTAGGCATAAAAAATAATCGGAGTACTAGATGATAATAAGTTTGGTGAGAAAGTATTTAGTGTGACATTTCTCTAAAACTATTAAATGATAATTTCTATTTAAAAAAATAAAAATAAAAAATAAAAAATATTTTAAACTATTAAATAATTATTTATATTTTTAATTGAAAATCAATACTTCATCCATTTTGATAACATTATCCATAGATATATTGGATACTTATGTTACAAGTAGATTACCTATTTGCATATGTATAAACAATTGATTATAAAATTATTAGAAGATTGATGCCACGTTTCATATAAAAAGGCACATGTACGTTTTATACCTAAAGTGACGCCACGTTTCATAATTAGTATATCTAACCATATGGAGGGACACATCGGTAAAATGAAATATTGAAATAACAGAATACTCCAACCGTCTCTCTATGGGGTGTACTTATCTTTTGGATCTTCTTTTGAAAAATGTATATGTACTCGTATTGCAAAAATTTTGTTTTAAGATTATGCATGAATATTAAAATATATTGATCTATTTTTGTGTTTTTAAAACTAAAAAAAATCTAAAATTAATTGATAAAAATTAATAAATATATTTTATTTTACACCGATATTGTAAAACGATCATTAAAATTAACAAAAATCATTTTTAAAAAAATATGTATTTTAGAACGGAGCGTATAATAAATAAATCTATATCTTTTATTGCGGGACTTACTATTTAAAATCTATCCAATAAATTTATTACGGATAAAGGTCCAAAAAATTTAAGAAATTTTATACCTAAAATACCTTTCAATATAAAATCTAACCAACCATTTGATCTATTTTTTTAGTTTTTTTAATTTAAAATTTTGAAGGTTTATATCTTTTAAACCGTAACTTGAAAAAAAAATACCGTTTGTTCTGTTTCTCTAAGACGAACAAAAGCAATACCACTCATGATATGTTTTCAAATATTTTTAGAAATATATATTCTCATTATATGGTTCCGTATCTATCATAGTGGGCTTGTTTTGCATCTAGCATCTATCATAATGGGCTTTCGCATCTATCATAATGGTCTGAATTCGTATATAGCAATACAAAATTTAAACAAGTTACCCATCTAGCAAAACAAAGAAGGTTTCGCATATTCTTTGTTTACACTATAAATTTAAAATTTTAAAAGTCCGCATCTTTTACACCGTAAAAGTCCACTACAAAACTAGTACCACTACTTATAAAGTTGTATTTTACACTACTTTCTCATTATATGGTTTCACATCTATCATATGCATGGTTTTCCATCTATCATAGTTGGTCTAGTATAACATATATCATAGTTGGTATGGTTTCGCATCTGTCATAATTTCCTACTTTCGCATCTACCAGTACAAACTTTGAAAGGTTTCGCATCTAGCAAAAAGAAGGTTTCGCATCTTCTTTAGTCGTCTTTTTCGTTAAACTCTAAAACTAAAAATTTAAAATTCCGTATATTTAAACCGTAAATCTTAAAAAATTCAAAAAATAACATTTTCTTTTTCTTTTTTAAGACGAACAAACTAGTATCATTCATGATATGTTTTGAAATTTTTTACAAAAAAATTATATTTTACAACAACACTTCGCACCTATTAAAAAACAGGTTTTGCATCCAAGTAGTCCAAAAGAATAAACACGTTTCGCAACTATCATTACGTAAAGTAAAACAGGTTTCACATCTTCTTACTACATCTTCTTCGTTTTAAACCTTAAACCCTAACTCGAACATAAATTTCCAGAAACACACAAATACACTAAAATCGATGAAAACCTTACTGAAATACAACAATTACACTACATTAGCAACGTAATACAAGAACAATACCAAAAATCACAAAGAAAACAAATCTCAAGTTACCTATTTTCAAATCAAAAAGCGAGTTACCTAAATACACAAATTGAATTATCTAAACGGATATCCAAAATAAAACTTCAAAATCAAGTAAAAACACAATCAAAATCATACGGAAACAAAAGAAAAACAAGAAATCGAATACAAAATTGAATTTTTACTTATAATATTAGGGTATTTTTATATTCATGTAATAGAAAAGAGAGAAAAAAAATTAGGGAAAAAAGTGAATTAAAAACATAAAAGCTTTTATGTAATTAAATAGAGATATTTAGGGTATTATTGGGTCTCAGATGGTAAATATTTGAGTGAAATGAGTCTTTCTTAGAAATACATGAAAATATGGGTCTTAAGTGGATAATAATATTTCTTTTGGATCTTAAATGATACTTAAACCATTTTTATATATCGTTGTCTATTCGATGAAAATATAAAGAACATAATTAAAATACGTTTTCAGTTTTTCTTTACATACATTTTATTGTAGTTTTTCTTAATCATATTAAATGATCTAAATAAAAAAAACCAAATAATCAAATGTTAGAAAATAGAATTAGAAAATGACAATTTACATCTATAAATTAAGTTTGAAAATTCTTCGGAAACTATGATATAAAAATGATATACATATCATTACGACTTGAAAAACAAGTTTGATCATTATATTGTTTGACATTTTAATGAAGTTGTTTCACGATATAACAAATTTTCTAAATCAAAACACAAACACAAAAAAAATCATATCATATTTGACAAAGTTTGAGTAAAATTGAAAATATATATATGTAAGAGAAAGTTTTGATAATTCAAGTGTTTACCTATTTGTAGAATTTATTAATTATTTTCATAAACTCAAATATTCAAAAGAACACAGCCTATTATACTTTGCCGAGATCGGCACTGTTTTGGTCGTGACAAAGTGCCTTTTGGAATAGTTATCTAACTTTAGTAACCAAAAATTTGAATTTGATCGCGATAATTGAATATTTTTTCCATGATAATCACTTCATTGATCGCGATGAAGTCATGATGCACAGTTCTAATAGTTCACGTTTCTTAATTTGTTGTAACCAATCTTTGGGCTCGCTACGATGAAGTCTACTACGCCCGGATCAACATCAGCTTGATCATGGTGAATTTTGCGCCATACTTATAGCTAGTTAAGTTTATAATTATTAAATTAAATGATTTCCTTATCTCTATGTTTCTAAATTAATAAAGTTGTTCGTATTAAATGTTTTCTTCAACAACCTCATAGTTCTCTCGGCATCAAGGCTCGTTAACTGGTATTACACATGTGAGACCTAAAAAACTAGCTTATAATAGATAGGTTTATGGTCGGTACTTCACTTCGACCTCTGATTGGTCATCTGGATATATATTAAACTAGTCATGTGGCGAACAAGGTCTTCATTGAACGATGGCACCAAGAACCAATGCATTTCAGTTCGAATTTAGGGAGATGAATCTCACGCCAAATGACGTATTTGTAATGAAAGGCCTCATAGTTGTTGGTAGAAAGTTGGAAGTGCGCAGGCACGCTACGAGAGAAAATATGTATGCCGAATATGCCCGCTTGTTAGGACTCATATTTCATGATATCCATGCGTAGTTTGAAATGGCTGAAGGATACATCTACGTGGGATTGGTATCTTTAGTTAATCGATATAGATATTGTCACCATGTATCACGTGCCATTCTTATGTATTTTTTTAATACACATTATTTATTCATATAATTCAAAAAAATGCGAAGACTGACTTTTTTTACGGTTTCGAGGACATGGAGAGTGGACTGAGGGATATAGCTTACAGGGAGAGTGCATTTATTTCATTTATAGTGCTTTGGGGGATGCTTCCAAATCTGCACACAATAACTTGTACGGGTTCGTGGCTATAGTAAACTATTGGATATACGTCCAATTTCTATATTTAAAATCTATACTAAACCCATCGTTCAACATTACGAGGCTTCGTATTATTAGTTATTTGTCAAAGAGGTTGGTGGACCTTAGTGTGTAACCAAAAAAAACGCCCCACTATTATTAGAAATTTGAAAGAGAAAGATGTAAGTAAACAAACTTATACTTATTATATGTTAAACAATATTTATAATATTTTACTTATCATGTTTTATAATATATTGTGTTGTTTTCTGTTTTGCATATCAGTTTTAGCCACATAAACACATTAGACCTCATTTTCATGTACAAGAGATTCGTCTAATCATTATCTAATTAAAAAAACACAATCAAAGGTTATATGCATGCTAAAGTGACGTGTTAGTGTAGATGGGATATAATCATTTACTTCGTGATGATCGTACGATGGTCCCTATTGCTTCATGTCACAGGTCAACGACGAAGATTGATGACGAAAAAGTTAAAGTTCTTGGTAAGATCAATACCATTCGAACGAAATATGATTAATAATGTTTGAGGCTCAACAAACGATTGCTGCAGATTAATTGTCCTTCGCTCATTGTTCTTATATGAGGACTTATGTTGGTTATGTTTAATTGACGTCTTTGTTTATATTTCAGACAGTAATTTCTTTTTCAAATAGTTTTGTTTTGTATTATACCATGAATGATTTTATTTTAGTCAATCTTCTATGATGTGTTATATTTGACGATATTTGAATAGTTTTATCAACTCGTCAATTATTATATATAATTTAAAAATTACTAAAACACTTAAGTTGTGAATTTATTCAAAAAACTATTTAAGATTTTTTTATCAACTCACATAAAAAATTTGGTTGTAAATTCACACGATAAAAAAATAGTTTTATTTTTTTTTCAAAAATGGTATGTGGTTTCAATATCTAAAGTATGCACCATTGGTGCATAAGTACCAATGATGTATAGTATGTTGCACCGATGATGGATAATACTACGCACCGATGGTGCAATTAACATCTTCGGTGCACTTGGTATCCATGGTGTTAATTACATAATTAGTGGCTAGTATTTTTACTGATGGTGTGAATTAGCACCATCGGTACGAGCTGTACCGATGGTTAAAGTAGCACCATATCATGGGACCATCGGTGCAAAAAACTATGCATCATCAGTGCATAGGTATTGTGTAGATTGTGTATTTGCATAATATTAGGCACCAACCACATAGGATTTTCCCCTTATTTTAATTTCCTATCTAAATTGTTACCGGCTACCTTCATCATCCATTTCTTTATATATGGGCCATGAATAACATAACTATGTAAAGACAACTTTATCTACAAAAATATATCATTTAATCAAACTCATAATTTTGTTCGATATGGAATAAACTTTCAATGAAGATAACTATCTACTACAATTTACTAAGTGTGCAGACGTAAAGGATAAAATCCATGTCTGTCTTGACAGATTCGTGAAGAATTCACTACCATGTAAAGTTATCCAAAATAAGAACTTATGTTTTAGGTGTTTGACCTCTCATATAATGTTATAAATGATACATTAAACTCATTCAATTTGAAAGTAACTGATTTTTAGACAAACGATATACTATGTTACTGAGAGGAACGAATCTTTCAAAAAACAGTTGTAGAGAAGAGTTATGCATTTAAAGAAGGATATAGATTTAACTAAAATTATGTGTTGTAGTAGTTCGTGTTTAATGTTGTTTTATGTTATATTTATGTTCATTTGAGTATTTTTAGGTTTTCTTTATGTTCATTACATGTTCTTTAGTTCATCTTCAAATATGCGTCGCATAATATGTAAATTGGTTTACAATATTTAGAATAAGTTCCAACTATATTCGAGTCTATGACGTCCTGCACGATGTCCGACAATAGGTGTGTAACGTGTTTGGTTGAAAAATTAATGATTCCGTCAAACATCATATACTTCACAAGGCTTAAATCAGCAAAATAGTTCCTCGAATATCTCGTTTCTTTTATTAAGTCCATCGACTTCAAAATCACCGGTGAGGGTCTCTAGACTTGAAAAAATCTATAAATTTAGTCAATGACTTACACAATTTATAATTTAGTCTCTCGATTTGGTAAAATCTATAAATTTAGTCCATGACGAGGGTCTTTTTTCTTGGTGCAGGGACTCCATTTAAAGATTTTGCAAAGTCGAAGGACTAAATTTATATGTTTTACAAGTCAATGACTAAAATTATAGACTTTCTATGTCCAAGGACTATATTAGAACAAGTGCAAGAGAATTCTTACCTCGTAAAAATAGATATGTAATGATATATATCTTCCTAAAGTCTTGTGTTATCCGCATCGCGTATTTCTTCTTAATATATTTACTTGTGCTATCTTTTTATTTTATGTGTAATGTATTTGCTTCTGATGTATTTTAATTTTATGTTAAACTTAATCTAGTGAAGTTATATGTTTTCAAATTGTTAATATAATTACCTAAAACAAATGCATTAAAAAGATAATGTTTCATTACAATATTACACAAATTGATCTAAATTGGTCACTTCAGGGTTGATAGCGCTAGGCTTTCGAATCTCGTGATATCATATGTATCGAGTTATAAATGGTTATTCCAATGATACTTCTTTTGTGCTATACAATACGATACATGAAGGATGTACTCATGTGCGTGGTGAGTCACTCGCAATGGAAAGTTATATAAACAAATAAAACTATATGAGGACGATAAACCCCATATTATTATAAAACAAAAACATAATATGTACAATTGAATACTTACATTGATAATAAAACCAAATCTAATTTTCACATTTTGAGACATAGGACGGGTGCATATCATAATGGTAAAAAAGTAAAACTATAATTTATCGATTTTGACTATGCTATAAAATGGACTATGCGGTTAAACTTTGATGTCATCATTATTCTCGACTCTAATATTATCAATTAGTTCGCTATAGTTTCAATATTTTTATTGTAGTGTATACTTTGATTGATCTTTATATACTGATCTTTACCATTAAATATATGCATATAAACTTCAGGGTTATCCATAAACGTATCGAAAAGTGATTTCTGAACAAGCTGGCATGCACCTTGTTGGTCGTACAAACCATACACAAAACCGATCGATACTCGCAGTGCACATCGGGTCTACCTTCGTTAGTTATAGTTATAAAAGGTCAACAATGAAAGGGAAATTTTCCTAAGTAAATGTTTAGATCATGAAAAAATGGTTTAGATCCAATATTGGAGCTCGATTTTCTGTTACCCGATTGCAACACCATCAAATGAGTTCCAACTACCGTAGATTTCTCTAACGGGTAGGTATGGGCATTAACATGTGTTGGTATTTCCAAATTAACATATTTATTTTTGGTGTAATTCTTTTCACTTTTTGTACATTTATAAGAAGATTTATATAAAGGTTATGTAATAAAGGTTCACTTACTTTTTCTGAATCTATCACATATTTCTTATGCTCTTTATCTCGTCTAATGGATGATACATCAATATATAATTTAAGTTTGGCATGTGAACGACCTTGGTGTTTATGTTTATCAAAACTCTATCGTGGTTAGGTTTGTTTGTACCATTATATCTAAACTCTTCCAATGATCAACCAAATATTCTAAATGTGAAAATATATTTTTAGAGCGGCACTCGCGAATCAGGTTCCAATATAGGATACAATATGTAGATCATATCGTACAAGTAATAATTTCATCAATATCTTTACCACTGTATAATTTAATAAAAACAAGTTTTTCAAGAAGTGTTCGAAGTGTTACCTTTGAGTTTTTCGAACATATTATCTTCAAATTTATATTATACTACAAATCAAATTATTTAAATGATGTTCTAATTACTTCATGTTTCATTTCGACTAAACAACACATCCATCACAAAATAACTCACCGTTAAGTTTTCTCATAAGTATAAAAGCGTTGGATTAGAATAAGCACTCTCCAGCCGGCTAATAGTCATGAGTCCCAAATGCATGATCTTGCTATATTTTCAAACCACAAACTTATCAGTCAAAGGAAATAACAAATAATTTTTGGTGTATTCGATTGCTTTAGGAAAATGTTTGAAGTCATGTTACATCTTAATATGACTGTCTAAAATTCACGGTCTGTGTATGAGTATGTTCTCTTTTTCCACGAAGATATAAACTCTTCATGATCTCTTGATAATTCATGTATTTCTTTATATCCAAAAGAACGTTCATGTGAGTGTGCCATAGACAAAACTTGTGCGTAGTATTTTGAAAGACTTGTTCAAGAGATTTTGCAAACACTTAATTTGTATCCATAAAAACAACTGACGATTCTTCAATGCCGTTAGATGAAATCTATGGTTTCAAGCAGTCTAATACCCATTTCAAATTTTCTACTTTCTCCCATACATACACGCAAGTGTGACGTAATTAGTCCAACTAGTAAAGGTTACTATGACGATCTCAAACAACAATATGTTATCATATTGTTTTGTAAGTGTCATTCATTATCAGTACTTCTGAAAATGTCTTTAAAAAATCCACAGTCACTGGATGTGCAAAGAAAATATCAGTAGTAATCTCATTTTTATCTATCCTACGTCTATGTTATTAAAAATAATTATACATTTAGAGTTTGTCTAACAAGTATTACGACTATGACCGACCGACTTTCTCCAACATCCGGGTTTTTTTCGAGCGTTGTATACATTGCGCATGAATGATAAATTTTCTTCTTTCAAATTTGTTACTCTGTTCAGAATTTCTGTGATGTAAGTTCCCAGTGAAAGTATAAAATTCTACAAATTCCAACTCTTTTATAGTCAAACGTTATAGGTTTGCAAGACCGTCTAAGTGTTCAACATTTTAATGGTTGTAAATCTCACATATAACCTTTAATGAGCATTGATCTGAAGTTACCAGAGTACCATGTAGCTCGGAAAAATAGCCATATTTTTTTTATTCGGTTGACATTCTCTTAAAATTCTTTACGGGGACCACCCGATTATGATAGTGATAAATTTGGTTCAAATGGTATTTTAAAAATATAGTGAAAGTGTAATAAATGCAAGATCAAATTAAAAAAGATGATTGAGCTTTTATATCTTATATTCATATAGAGAACGTTTGATGCTCAGTATACACAATCAGAATGGATATTTATAGTTTACTCTAGCTTGCTTATTGGGTCTAGAAGGTTTTTATATCGTTGGACTTGGCCCAAGATCATGATTAGGCCCATTTGACCCATTAGGCTAAAGTCAGCCTATAAAGATCATTTAAGATTTCATTTAATGAGCATAAAACTCTCTCTCTAAATATTAAATATAACAGCTCAATCATCTCTCTACTCTTGATCTTATATTTATTGCACTTTCACTAGATTTCCAAAATATCCTTTAAATCAAATTTATCACTATTAAATTGATAACCACAATAGGAGTTTAAATGCCCGGATAGCTGATATGGGAGTCTAACAAGGATTTCATAAGAGGTAAGGTAGGCTTTCAAAGCGGTGAAGGCGGTATCACATTCACTAGTCCAGGAGAATTTATTGGTGCCTCGTAGTACTCCAAATAACGGGTGACTTTTGTCTGAGGCTTTGGATATAAACTTGGACAAGGCTGTCAGGCGGCCGGTAAGGCATTGGACTTCTTTGATGTTGGAAGGCGGCGCCATATGCAATAATGTATGTAATTGTGCGGGGTAGGCCTCAATGCCTTTCTTGCTGATCACATAACCCAAAATTTTGCTTGTTCGGACCCCGAAAGAGAATTTGAGTGATTTAACTTGAGATTATACTTACACATAATGGTGAAAACATCTTGTAATGCTCGTAGGTATCGATCGATGTCGTTGGTTTTGACTATCATATCTTCGATATAGGATTCTAGGTCACGCCCTAACTGTGCTCTTCATCATGCGGGAGCATCCGAATTTGGTTAATCCTGAATATGCGTCCATGAATGACATGTACTCACAACCGGACGCAGAGTCCACCAGCTGGTCGATCCGTGGGAGTGGGTATGCGTCCTTGGGGCATGCTTTGTTTAAGTCGGTGAAATCAACACACATGCGCCAATCGCCGCTCTTATTTTTTACTAGCATTGGATTTTCGATCCATCTAGGATATAGAACTCTGCGGATCTGGCCGAGCCCAAGGAGTTTGGTGACTTCAGAGGTGATGACAGCGTACTTATCATTTGAGAGAGACTAGCGCTTCTGGCTCATTGGTTTCACTTGTCTGTCGAGGTTTAGCTCACGGCATATGATAGCTGGGTCTATGTTTGTAACATCCTGCGTGGTCCATGCGAAAATATCTAGATTGTTACATAATAAAGCTACTGATAAACTTTTGAAACCTGTTTCCAAATTTGCGCAAAGGCGTAGGGCGCGACCCGTGGCAAGTGCTTCGCTAATGACGTCTGCAGGCTCGACGTCCTGTTCTTCACTATCGCGGGGGTCGTCCATAAGGTCGGGTGAGGGGGTGTTGGTGGTTTGAGAGGCACCGCCCTCACTAGATAATTGCTATCTGATAGGTCTGTTGGGATCCACAATCACTGAGTAGCATGTCCGTGCTGCTCGTTCGCTTCCGCGGATGATACCTATTGAATTGCCCACCGGGTATTTGATACATTGACGAAATGTGAATGTTGTAACTTCCATTCTGTGTAACCATGGACGACCTATGACTGCGTGGTATGGGCTAGGGTTTTCTGAAATGAGGAAGGTGGTGTTGGGCTCTTTCTTTGTCGCCCTATAGCCTGTCTTCACTTGTAGCTCGAATTCCCTTATACACAGAGAGGTTTTGCCATCATACCCGTCAAAGTGCGCTGAGTGGGTTTGTATGCAGGGACCCCAACATTTGGTCATAGCTGGCTTTGTAGATGATGTTGGCGTAACTACCGCCGTCGACCAATATTTTGGTTACCATAACTTCATTGATATCCAGGGTTATTGTCAGGGCGTCCTCATGGGGCGTGGTGATACCTCTCATATCGTCGTCGTTAAAGACGAGGTCAGCCACCAGATCGCGATAGTGACTATAAGTCTGCCCTCCTACAGACAGCACCTGCTCATCCTCTCTGGACCACTTTCGTCTCTGATGGTCCGCCTCGTCTAAATAGCCGCCTCCGGCGATAGTGAGCATCCACTGTTGCTTTCCTGATCCCGTGGGCCAGTCCGCCTAGCGTTCATGCGGCTCGCTGTGGTGGAGCTCACGTTGTTTGGTTTGAGTACTTTTTGCGTTGCCGCTCTGATATGCTGCAGTTTGCTGCCGTACAAATTAGATTAGTAGGCCGTTGTCGACCAACCGTTGGATTTCTTACTGTAGTTACCAACAGTCGTTGATTGCGTGACCGTGATCATTATGGTATGCACAAAAGTGCCGAGTTGAACGCTTGTATTCTAGGGTAGACATCGATCATTGAGCCTGGTATCGAATCCTATCCCTATTGCAGTCGTAAATGGTTGAGATGGATTCTCTGAGCTGCGTAAACTGTCGCGTCGAATTTTTGTAAACTCTCGCATTGAATTTTTGTAAACAACCGGATGTGGGGTAGTCTCTGGTCTTGTAGATTCCCTTTTGGGTCGTTCGCTTCCCCTATAGTTGTCTGTTCATCTCGGAGATTCCCGACGACGCTCGTCATGGGTTCTGCTCATCCCCTCATCGCCGTTAATGGTTGTGGGGGTAGCCTCTCCTAAGGGCGTTGGGGGTTTGGTGGCGTCTTCTACCTTAATGAATTGATCCGCCCGGGCTAGGAGGTCACCTATTTTATCACAAGGAAAGCGAATTAAGTCAGCGTAGAGCTTACATTGTCTGTCCAAACCTCGCTTGAGGGAAGCGACCACCATATTTTTGGGAAGATCGGGGAGCTTATTCATGGCGTGCACGAAACGTCGGATGTAGCCCTTGAGAGATTCCCCCTCTTTTGGTAGAGGTCCATGATGGAATCAGGATCTTGACGTAATTCCTTGTTACCCACAAAATGGTTTATGAATACGCTCCAGAGGCCTGCGAAGTCGCTTGTGGAACTCTTGGGGAGACTATTGAACCAGTCTATTGCATTACCCTTAAGGGTCATGGAAAGAGCCCTACATAACATAGCATCGTCTGGATTGAAGGCGAGCATCATATTCCTGAACTATTTCAAGTGCCGTTCCGGGTCCCTGGATCCATCATAAGCCTCCAATCGAAATGGGTCGAATTTCCGGGGGAGCTGGGCGGCCAGTATTTTTTCGGTAAAAGGCGATTCCTTGAGGACGTAAGCGGCCACGGCAGAGCGTACATGGTCGTACGGTCACTCTCACCTTCTTTTTCGTCATTTTGCACGGGCTGCTTTTGTCGTTTTTGCTCGCCGCTGTCTCCCACGCCTTCACCGAGTTGAGCCCGTTTGGACGATCCTTCCTGCACTGCTGCTCGACTTATCTCGATGACCAACTTGGCTGGGCGATGGTGGTAATTTGAGCGTAGTTTTGATGTTAGCGCGTTGACAGCTTCCTGGTCGCGATCTGCTTTACCATAGGCTTCTTGCATCATCAAAATGTGGTGCGCCAATCGCTGAACTTCCGTTGTGTCGTGTGGCAAGCTAGGTGGTATGTTCTGATCAGTCAGGTTAGCGACCAGGGCAGCGATGGCTAGTGTCACAGGTGGGTCGACCAGGGTCGGAGCGCCTCTACGCAGGATCTTTTCTGGTGGGTCTTGGTTAGGTGGAGGAGGTAGCATTGGCCCTACAATAGGATTTATGACATGGTTGGGGCTGCTCATGGTGATACGTCTCTCGTTTGGTTCAATATTAATCCTGGATCGAGTTACTACTATTGGAAAAAAAATTGCTTTTGACGTTCCCACAGACAGCGCCAAAAATGATAAGGGAAAAGTCGAAAACAATGAATCTGCCAAAGTAGTAAGTTTTGTGATTCGAGAATATCGAAATTCGTCCATTTACAAAATCGTTTCCTTCCTATTTATAATATTCTAAACCGTAGCCCCCTTTACTAAATATAAACATTCAATGGGCTGCGACTGCCGTCACATTAATTAACAACAATCCCTTTAATTATGGTCCTTGGATTGCCAGTCTTTAATATAGTCTATAATACTTACTTTTCTCGCTGTTTTTCGTCGTAACGGTTAATTTCGCGAGTCGCCACGCGGGGCGTCATGTCCGCTCAGATCAGGTCTGATGTTAGTTTGCTTTCGATCGAGCGGCATTGCACATCGCATCCCTCGAGCCTGCTTTCCCTTGATCGTGCTTCACTTGATTGTGGCTAGGCGCGGATAAGTCTTCAACTGGCTTTGGCCGAGCGCGCATGCTTTTAGTTGAGATCTGCTCGACGTGAGTTCGAGCGGCTGGACGCGGATAAGCCTTCAACTGACTTTGGCCGAGCGAGCGTGCTTTTGATCGAGGTCTGCTCGACATGAGTTCGAGCGCGCTCTGCATCGTATCTCTTCTGCCCGGATTGGGTGACTCTTCTGCTCCGATTGATTGTGTCGTCCTCTTTTTAAGTTTTTCTGCTCTTCTTTCTTTATGTGGCCCTGCTCAGATTCAAATTGTCCTGCTTTACCGATCTGAGTCTTGCTCTGCTCTTCTTTTCGTCCACTTTGTTTGATGGGTATTCTTTATATTGGTTGCGGGTGCCTACTCCCTTATCAATAGCCAAATCCAAAACCTAGCATAACAAAATATTCCTTTAGAACCCTTCAAAGCATCAAAATTTCTCTCTCTGAATATTAAACATAGTAGCTCAATCATCTCTCTACTTTTGATCTTACATTTATTACACTTTCACTATATTTCCAAAATACCGTGAGAGCCAAATTTATCACTATTAGATTATAGCATCCAGAAGTCTCGTAGTCGAAGTAATTCAAGTATTTTTTTTTCTACTCTTTAGAGTATCACGACATTTTATATTGATAACTAACCCGTTTGTTTCCTTGTCTTCTTAACACACTCAACCAATAAGTATCGAATATAATATTATGTTGTGAAAAAAATCTGACTACAATCCATTGTTAAATTCTCCGCATATCCATATATACAATATATGGTACAAATGATACATTAGTAGTACAAGACATTCAAAAAAATTGTATTCACCATATTTATCACCATTTAAATGGCAAGTAGCGGTGGTTTATCCCGACCGAACTTATCGTACGTAATTATCTCAAAAATTAAAAAGTTTTAGAAAACAAAACTCCGAAATAGTATTTAATCTTATTTTTCCGTCATTTTAGCTTCTCTAATATATCCGGCTTGGCTTATATTTCTAATTTTCTAATAGATGCATATCATATAACTATTATTTATGTTGGCTGATTATTACTTTTTTGTAAAAACTATTTTTTAAAATACAATTTGTGATATTGAAGAAAAATATGTTCTAATTTTTTAGTGGTTTTTAAAATGTATGTGGGAGATATTAGAAGATATTTTAGTATTTTTATATAATATATGGATTAGTAAATGGAAATATTTCAGTTAAATGTAACAAAAGAATCCGAAATGAAAAAACATTTTAGATGAACATATTTTAAATGGTAGTAGTGATTTCATATAAAATTCCGAATTTCATACAAAATAGTTTCTCGCTCTTATACCAATTTGTTGTTCTTAAAATCACTAAGATATATAGCTAAATAAGAGCAAGAGAAAAGAACACTTACGTGGAAAACCATTCAATGTGAAGGAAAAAATCACAAGCGGTTTCGAGCAAAACTTCCACTATATGAATAATGGGATTACAAAATTAAAACTTTTTACACTCACAAATTCTTGTTTTTGAAAATTTTGAAAGAGGGAAAAGAGTCAAACAAAAGGCTCTAACGAAAGGAGGAATGACAGATCGAGAGGGAGATCACAATCATGGCCAACATGTATTGTGTGCTTCTATTATCAAAAGGCTATTCATCAAAGGAACATGCGTAGATTTCTTAAGAGGGATCAAGCTAAAGAGTCCAAAGAGAGAAAATGTAGAAATAACAAAAAAACATTAGCTGTTGTATCATACTGTGACAACGAGGTAAGTCTTGTTTATGATAATATTTATATTAATTTAGTAAGTGATGATAGTGATTATGTAATTGATTCGAGATCATTCTATTGTGTTATCTCTCATGGTGAATTCATCACTACCTACTCAACTGGTAATTTTGGTAATGTTCGAATCTGAGACCAAGGTATTGCAAAACCTATTAAGAAGGGTGACATTTTCTTAAGAACAAAGGAAGGGAAAAAATTATTTATAAAAAATGTGACATATATTCATAGTATTCGACTCAATTTGACATCCACTAGAAAGCTTGATGATGAAGGGTATTCAAATTATTTCGGTGATGAAAAATGAAAGCTTAGTAATAGTTCTCTTGTGGTGGCTAGAGTAATGAAGAATAATTCCCTCTACTTAATGCAAGCAACGTTCAAAAAAAGTGAGATTAACTATATATCTAAAGAGGATGTTACTGCAGTTTGGCACAAAAGACTTAGGCACATGGGATAGAAAGAGATGCAAACGCTGGAGAAGAAAAAACTCCTGCCAAAAGTAAAAGGTATATCCTTTAAAACATATTATCATTGTTTAGTTGGTAAACAACACAAAATTTCTTTCCAAAGAAGTTTTACACATAAGAGGTTACATGTTTTGGATTTAGTACATATGGATGTTTGTTATATGGATAAAAATCACTTGGGGCAGGGGGCACAATATATTGTAACCTTCATCGATAATCGTTCTATAAAAATAGTTTCATATACTTTAATGAATAAAGATCAGGTCTTGGAATTTTTTAAAAACTTTCATAAGAAGGTGGAATGAGAGACCGATAGAATGCTGAAATTCTCTTGGTTAGATAATGGAGGAGAGTACCGAGGTCCTTTTGAGCACTACTGCAGGTCCTATTGGATTCAATTGGAGAAGGAAATTTCCAAATATCCCCAAAAAAATAATGTGACTAAAATAATGAAGAGGAAAATTTGAGAACATATTTGGAGCATGCTCTCTAATAAGAAGTTACCAAAATCTTTATTTAGTGAAGCTATGCGGATTGTAATCGATATTATCAACCTCTTTCCATCGATTCCTTTAGGTTATGATATTCTCCAAAGAGTACGGAGTTGTAAAGAACTCTTTTATGGGCACTTGAGAGTTTCCGGATGCAAGGAATTTTTTGACATTCCCAAAGATTAAAGAAAAAAACTAGATGCTAGGATGAATGAAGGCATTTTAATAGGATACTCACATGGCGAATTCGGTTACATATTCTGGGATCCAATTTCAAGAAGGATAGTAAGAAGCAATTATTTTATTTTCTCTAAAGATAAAACTCTCAGTGACATGGAGAAAGAAGAACCTCCACCAAGATTAAATGATGAAATTCTAGTCAATTTGGAATTTTTTCCTCCTCTATGACACAAAACAATAAAAGGAATGAATATGAAGCTGAAGGCCAGAAGTAACTATAAAAACATGAAAATCAGTAAGGTGAGGAGCAACAACAAAATCAAGAGGAACCTTGTGAAAAACCAGTTGTCCTAAGAAGATCTGATAGAGGCCACCAACAGGATACAATCCAAATGAGTATATTATGCTTACAGACAGCGGGGAACCTGAAAGGTATGCAGAAGATATGTCTCTTAATAAAAAATAAGAATGGGTAACGGCTATGGATGAAAAAATAGTTACCTTGTAGTATATTTTCACCTATAACTTGGTGAAACTTCCCACAGGAAAGAAGACACTCAAGAATAAATGGGTGTACAAGATTAAAGTTCACGATTTCAGCTCACAACCAAGGTCAAAATCTCGTTTGTTTGTGAAAGGATTTTACCAAAAGAAAGGAATTGAGTTTGATGAGATATATTAGAACCATACTTCGTCTGGTGGAAAGCTTGAATCTTGAAATCAAACAACTAGATATATAGAAAACCTTCATACACAGAGACTAACAAAAATAAATATATATGGAACAACGTGTAGGCTTCAAAATCAAAAGAGAATAAACTCTTGTGTGCAAGCTAAAAAGAAGTCTTTATGGGCTGAAGCAAGCTCCACAACAATGATATAAAAAGTTTGAATTTTTATGCTAGAAAACAACTTTAAAATGACTATAGCTGATCAATTCGTGTTTATTAAAAGATATTATAATGGAGACTTCATCATCCTTTTGCTTTATATGGATGATATGTTGATTGTTAGGCGTGACCTTGAGAATATTGATAAGCTAAAGGGAGAACTAAATAAATCTCTTTCCATGTAAGATTTAGGAGAGGCTAAGCATATTCTTGAAATGATGATCATTAGAGATAGAAATAGTAGGAAGTTATGGTTGTCTCAAAAAGAATATGCTGAGAAAGTTCTTGAGAAATTTATCATGAGCAAAGATCAACTGTATATTCTCCCTTTAAAAGTAACTTTAAGTTAATCACTACTTAATTTCAAAGAGTGAGAAGGAGAAAAATAAAATGAATGAAGTTCCAAATGCATTTGTGGTCGGAAGCTTGATTTACTCCATTGTTTGTACGAGAGTAAACATTGCCCATATAGTTAGTGTCGTTACCCGATTTCTTTTGAATCCTGGAAAAGAGCATTGTGATAATATTGTGAAGTGTCTTCTATGATATTTAAGGGGTACTTCAAAGATGTGCTTGTGTTTTGGAGGAAATCAGAATTAAATGCTTATACAAACGCTGATATGGCTAGAGATGTTGATTCCAGAAATTCTACTTCGAGTTATATGATAACATTTGGTGGTGGAGCAATATTTTGGCAATCCAAGTTACAAAAATGTGTCACATTATCAACTACCGAGTCAGAGTTTATCGCAACAACGGAAGCTTGCAAGGAAAAATTATGGTTTAGGAGGTTATTGCGAGAACTTTACGTAAATAATAAAAACTATGTGGTGTATTAAGATAGCGAGAGGGCTATCCACCAAAGCAAGAACTCAATATTTCATTTTGAAGTCTAAGCATATCGATGTTCGATATCATTGGATCAGGGATATACTTGATCTTAAGATACCACACTAGGATGAAAATGGTTCAGATATGATGAAAAAAAATATTGTCTCTCAACACACTTGAAGTCTGCAGATCAAAAGCAAGATAAATATTGCCTTCTATATAGGTGAGAGGGGAAATTTATTGGTATATGGGCCTTTCTATGTAGGATATATAAGATAAAATTAATGGGTAGCCCAATTATAATTGGATGGTGCAATGAATAAAAATATTATTCGAAATGATTCATTGGAATTCCAAGAAGAACTCGAAGAGCCCCCAACTATAATAAAGAAAAAAAAATGGAGCACCTAAAAATTACACTATGGGGACAAACATAGTAGTGAGAAGAAGATGATGCAAACTAGCTCGAAAATTGTCCATATCACGACTCAAGCATGACATCCTTTAGTAATTGAACTGCCTATCTCTCTTGTTCCGGGGACATAAGAACAAGCTCATTCAAAATATTGATACGGTTTGAGTTCGCCTAACAAGTATTGCAACTGTGACCGACCGACTTTCTCAAACATCCGACATTTTTGTCAACTATTGTAAACAATCCACGTGGATGAAACTTTTTGTTTGTTCAACTTCATTACTTTCTTAAAAAAAAATTGAACTGTATGATCACATGAAGGTAGAACGTTCTACAATTCTAACTCTTCTTTAGTAAAATATCCCACAAATGATTGTTTAAGTGTTTAACATTTGAATGATTATGAATCATATAGGAAACCTTTAACAATCATTGGTCTGGAGTTAGTATGGTCCCTTTAAGCTCGAAAAAGCAACCACACCTTTTTTATTCAATCGACATTTTCTTAAATTTTCGAATTCAAAGCTGTTTCAATGATTTTTTATACTATACAGAGCATCACGACATTTTATGTTGATTACCAACCTGTTTGGTCCGCGATCTTCTTAACCACTCAACCAATAAGTTTCATGTATAATATTCTGTTTTGAAAAAGACATTACTATAATCTGTAATGCACTCCCCTTGCATATTCATTTGTATCATTCTCTTGCATATTCATTTGTATCATTCTCATCATGCGATTCGAAAGTACATAAAAAAAATTAAGTAAACAAAACATAAAGTGACAACTACGAAAATGCATTACTTATGAATCGGTGGTTCAAAATATTATGATCTTTTAGTACAAAATATTTGAACTAATGATTCAAAAAACGCGAACCTTATAAAAACTATAAACTAACAATAAAAAAAAGTTCAAACATACTACATTCACGTATGTACCACCGACTAAACAGTACACGTTCTGTTTCGTCCTAATCGAGCCGGCCTATACTTCTGTTAAAAACATTTAAAGTTTTAAAATTCAAAAAACAAAACAAATTGTTATTTATATCTCATTTTGAGACATATTCTAGTTTCTTTAACCACGGTTTCCACTTCTGTCTGTCTTTTTCGATATTCTGTAAATGCATTTTTATTTTTTTATTTTGTTAATATGGATTGAATAAATTTTCATTCGTATAAAACAACATTCTTTTAAAGTAAAATTATGCTTTTAAGATAGAGTGTTTTTGTATTTTATTGTCATTAAGATGTATAAAATGTATGTGAGATATTTTAAAAAAAAATAGGTTATTAATATTATATCGATAACCTTATAGAGTAAGAGGATATATTTTAAATAGAACAATATAAATCTTTTATCCTATTTTTCTTAATTATGAATATATAAAAGTGGATGAGAAAAAATTCATTCTATTTTAAACAGTTGATTTAATGTGAAACCGGATGTCGAATCACAATTCTTTAGGATTGAAATAAAAAATCACGTGTTGCACTTTGATAACAACACGTAATACTCAGAAAGTTCAACCGACTGGCTTTTAATAATTATAAAAATTGAAATTAAAATGTAGCAAAATTCAATTACCCAACCTTTGGTATCGCCCACAACTAAATATGCACCATGTTCTATAAATATCCTCTCACTCCTTTGGTATCCCCACAACAAATATGACTGCTCATGGATTTTGAGACCTTACCTCGAGACTGTCTCATCAAGATTATCTCCTCTACCACTTCCGTCGAGACATGTACAATGGCCTCAGTCTCAAAACATATCAAATTGATCCCTGATTCCGATGAAGTTTGGCAGAGTTTTCTACCACTCATTTTGCCGAGTACCGTTGAATCAAGTTCTAATGTCAACACATCGGTGAAAGAAATTTATCTCACTTTGTCTGACCATCCCATCTTAATCGAAGATGGAAAAAAGGTAATGATAATTTCTATGACCGTCTTTGCGGACATATTTTGGTCGTTTGCTTCTGTTAATCTTGATGTAATGTTTCTTATAGTTGGTTTCTTTATCAACTATTTATAATTTAATTTTTTTTTTATATATTTTTTTTGGATGAGTAGAGTTTTTCACTTGAGAAAAAGAGTGGGAAGAAGTGTTACATGATGATAGCTCCCAATGACTTGACAATCGTATGGATCGACTCTTGTTTATACTGGCGATGGATCTCTGTTCCGGACTCTAGGTATATGTTTTTTTTCTTTCAGTCATAAATCTTGTTTTTTAATGATCTATTCAATTAATGGATATATGTATATATGAATAGGTTTACAAGAGTTGTTGAACTTTTTGATGTGTTTTGGCTCGAAATTCACGGCACCATTAATACTGGAATGCTATCAGAAAACACTCTTTATGAAGCTTACTTTGTATACAAAACAACTTTGCACACTTATGGTTTTGAAAATCAAGCGGTAGAGGTTGCTTTTGGACCTGTGGGAGGTAAAAACAATAAGAAAATGGTTTTTCTAGATCGCTACGCATAAGAATAGACATCAGCCTATGGTGTCTTATCCTCGTAGAGAAAAGAATATGTACTTTAAAGAAAGAGGTAGAGCTTGGAGAGTTCTACAATAAGGGAGACATGGAGCAGGAGCTAGAAATGAGTGTGACTGATAGCAAAAAGTATAATGCAAAGGGTGGCCTCATCATTCAAGGTATCGAAATCAGGCCTTATAACTAAATAAGGCGAAGCCATAGCTCTCATTTCAGTAATATTTACTACAAGAAACTCGTACCGATTATTTTGTCTATCTTTATTACAAGAAACTCGTATGCTTATTTCGTCTTGAAAATTTTGTTTGATAATATTTACAAATGAATCCTCGAATGCTCAATTCTTTTTATCTAAAAATCAGGTCTAAAATATATATAATTTAGACCACTTATGATACTAGTTTCCTTTTTCATATGGTTATGTTGCACTTTGGTAATATAATTTTAATTTTTCTCCCATCTTTTAGATGCACACCAAAACAGAGGAATTTGGACTATAATAGCCTATATTTCTCTTGCTAGTGCCGTAAACTTACGATTAACATTGAAATTTCTCTACATGTTCTATTTTGGTGTTGTAAACTAATTGTTAACTATCAAATTTCACTTCCACATATTTTATTATAATGGCAATATGATACGTATTTGTAAAAATGTCCATCATGTTTAGTATTCTTTCTCTAAATCCGTTTTGAATTTAGAAGATCTACCACTTCAGCACTTTGGTGGCAGGAATTCGAACCAATCAGTTTGTCAATAATAAAATATTTATGAAATTTCCACGCTTTGGTATTTTTGGATTAATCACTAAGTTTTGAGAGTTTTTCTTTACCCGATTTGATATCGGCATGAAACAAATTCATATATTCCATAACAACCCCAAAAAAATAAAAATAACGATTAGTTGAGAAAAAAAGAAAGAAACGCCACAAGTTGCTATCCAAATGCTGGTACGGGCTATTTACGCTTGTTGTTCAAAGAATTTATAGTAAAACCCGTGTTAGTCAAACTTACTAGAATCCTCATTTCCTATATACCTCATAGAAATGCAAAATGTTAACTCCATTCTTGGTCAGATTATGGTAGATCGGTTACCACCTTAAGTTCTTTTAGAATGGAGATGTAATATTTAGGATAGTTTGTATTGTGGTAAATGATGTAGTTGGAAATTAGTTGCCCCATTATGAATAAAATCTCTGACAGCTTTGAAGCATTTATGAAGGACATCAAAGTCCTCAAAGCATCCTCACTAATCTGACTAGGACCGAGGTCGAGTGCACTAAAGTAAATCTCAAATCCGGGGGATGAAAAATGAGCAATAAACCCTTGTAAAAAATTGTGTGAAGATGATCAGTTTGTTGGACTTTGTGGAATAAAATAGTCTCTTTTTTTATCGGCAGTTGAAGCTTAACGTTTCCAGGGATATGCCATTGGTCCCTCATCTTAGGATTTTTGCTAGAGTCGAGGTATTTGAATTTTATTCTCTCAAAGACGATACGATGAGGAGGTTAGATATTGTTAACATGCACATGTTCTACGTAGCATCTCAGTTGTTTTCTTTGTTAAAAAACAAAGAGAGAAGTAGCCGCAGGAAGCGGCTAGGGTTTTGTGTTAATTAGAAAATGTTCCCTTTTGTTTTATTGATACATTAGAGATGTAATTCAAGAACTGACCAATAGTAAGGATCTCAATATATATAGAACTTAGAGGCCTATACAAGGAAACTTAATACACTGAATATTCTAACACTCCCCCTCAAGTTGTGTAGTGGGATCACCAATACCCAACTTGGATAAAACTGATTTGAATGTTCTTGCAGCAACCGCTTTTGTCAGGATGTCTGCCAGTTAGTCTTCGGATCTAACAAACGGAAGTTCGACTGTATCGTGTTGTACCGGGTTCTCTGAAATCTTAATCGCAGCTTTATTATTGCACATTAACTGAGTTGGACACTTCAGAGGGGGTCCGATTTCTTTCATTATCTTCTTTAACCAAATATCTCGGTAATCCCCTTAACGATTCCTCTAAATTCTGATTCAGCACTTGACAGTGATACTACTTTCTATTTCTTACTCCTCCAAGTCACCAAGTTACCTCCAAAAAGAGTAAAGTAGCCAGCAGTTGATCGCTTGTCGTTAGGATTCCCTCCCCAATCAGCATCTATGAATACTTCAACATCAAGATGTCCATTTTTCTTAAAAAATTATGCCTCTTCCTGGTGTGCCTTTGAGATATCGAATAATCCATATTACTGCCTCCACATGGTGTTCCTGAGGATGATGCATGAACTGGCTAACTACTCTCACCGCGTATGCAATGTCGGGTCGAGTGTGAGCCAGGTAAATCAATTTTCCCACCAACCTTTGGTACCTTTCTTTATTCGATGGTCTGGCCCCTTCAATTATCTTTAGTTTGTGATTCACAACCATAGGAGTGTCATTTGGTTTGTAATCCACCATGCCAACTTCAGCTAATAAATCCAATATATATTTCCGTTGGGAGATATAAATCCCTCCTCTTGACCTCAGAACCTCGATTCCTAGGAAATATTTCAATCCCCCAAGGTCTTTCATTTCGAACTCCTTGAAGAGGTTTTTCCTAAGAGAGCTAATTTCTTCTTCGTCATTCCCCGTTATAATCATATCGTCGACATATACTATAAGACAAGTGACTAATTCTCCTCTCTTTTTGTAAAACAAGGTATGATCCCCATTACTTTGTTTGTAGTTATACTGCTTTATTGCCATTGTAAATCTCCCGAACCAAGCATGAGGAGGCTGTTGAGCCCATATAATGCCTTTTTCAGTTTGCATACCTCATTTTCTTGAAAACCATCAGAGAACACTGGTGGGGGTTCCATATATACCTCTTCTTCCAAGTCTCCATGTAAGAAAGCATTCTTTACATCAAATTGATGAATAGGCCAATCTTTATTCGCGGCTATTGAAAGTAAAACTCTGATAGTGTCAATCTTTGCAACCGGAGAGAACGTTTTAGAGTAGTCTATACCATATGTTTGTGTATATCCTTTGGCAACCAATCTTGCCTTGTGTCGCTCAATGGTGCCATCGGATTTATATTTTATATTAAACACACATCTACACCCGACTGCTTTCTTCCCTTGTGCTAACATTAATTCTAGTTGATTTACTAGCTAATTGTAGTTTTCCTTGGCACCTTATTCCTCTGCTTACACGTTGCAAAAATTTAATCTCTTCATCCACGATTATCAAACACATTATGAGGCTAAGTTATATCAACATAAAATTAGATTTTACCCATCCCCAAGCTCCTAATCACCTGATAGTCATTGATTTATTAGAAAGTATGAGGCTAAGCTATATTAGTAACAATATTGATATAGTTATGATCCTTTATCTATAACTAACAAACATTTGAAAAAAAATTTAATTAGCAGGAGTTTATCCATACTAACAATCTTAATTAGTAGGTATTATTTGAAAAGTTGCACGCTTTAAATATTTCGGCTGTTACTTGTTTCAATATAAGATTTCATCATTCATCTAATGTGTTTGTTAGGTTTTTTGATTTTTTTCTATCAAATTTTTGAAAATAAAACTGGATAGGAATAAATAGCTTCAGAAATTCAATTTAATTCTCTCTTTTTATCCTTTAATACAAGCTTAATGTGGAAAGTAAAAGATGGAATTCTAAAATTTCTTTTTTCAATTTTGCTACAGCGTATAAGATTGGCATCCTCTCTTCATAACAAAATTGTACTTGCTTAAATCAATCATTAATAAAATATTATTTTGGATTAAAAATATCTACATGCAAACTCTTTCTATATATAAGGAGATTCTATTATTCTCTCATATGTTATTTTAAATACAAATTAGTAAAAAAAATTAAATCAGTGAAAATTTAATGCCACGTTTCATGTGAAAAGACAGGCCACTACCTTTTCTAAGGTAACATAGGACGCGTTTCATATTTGGTATGTTTAGCTTATGAAAGGACACATCACTAAAATGAAGCACTCTCCCACACAGTCTCACTAGCTTCGACCGTACTCTTAATTATAACCTTTTTTTAAAAAAAAATTATATTTAAAATAAATAAATTTGTATGTATTTTAAAACAAACATTAAATAAATCAAAAATAATATCAAAGCATTTGATTTTTTTTTTTTTAAATTTAAAACAAATTACCATAACCAATTTGGATCTATTAATACAATAAAAATGGAATACATCCAACATACAAATCTAAATTAAAAGCAACCACCATATAATGAAATATAAATTATAAAAAAAAAATTAGTTTTAAATGGTACATTTATAATTTAAACATGAAAAATTTCAAAATCTAAAAATTTAAAAATAAAACACTTAGTTATAACATAAAAAATAAAAAATAAGACTTTGGCTACCACAAGGTTACCAAACTTACAAAACCAACTCATATTTAACATTAAGAATGTAGAAACCAAACCAATGAAACCACGAACAATAATGAGACAAAACTTCGATCCAAATGCATTAAAAAGCGAAAAACAAACACCATCATAACATTAAAGGATATTGAATATTGAGAAAAAAAAATGAAAATCCGCTTCCTTTGAAGTTAAAGAAAGAAAAAATAAACTTTTAATATTTAGATATTCCTCTCACATTGAGGGATAGACTTGTTGTCAATAAACAAAACTTTAGAAAAAAAAGGAAATGAAGCATTTATAATAAATTTATATTTGTTTTTGTTCATGCTCTTTTCTTGAGCTCCAAGAACAAAGTCTTTTTTCTTGAATTTTATCCATGAAAGGCTGATCCTAGTTTTCATCTGCATCATGGAGGAAGGAGAAATTTCCTCCACGCTGAAATCAACAAGGTTAATTCATGGTAATACTTCTTTGTATAAAATGGAATTTCCCCTGCTTAAAAACCCAAATAAAAAACTGTCTCTTTAGTTTCTCCTCAAAACGATATAAATCCTTCAAATCTGGCTCACCTCATGCGTAACAACCCGGAATTTGAAGAGTTAAACAACGCTCCAATGGCTTCTTCAACTTACGCAGACATCTTGAAACTAAAATCAGTATCCTTCAAACATAAAAATGTTATTGTTAATCATAAAAAGAGTATTCGGTTATTTAATTTGAGGCAGAAGACAAAGATTACCTCCTTAAACTATCAAAACATACCCTTATAGGGAAGTTCTCCACTAGGAAACCGTCTTTTGAATCTATCAGACGCTTTCTTGGAAAATTCAAGTTCAAAAGGCAATTCAATCTTTCGGTTTGGGATTATAGGCATATTTTTATCGAATTTGATAATCAAGAAGACTTCAAGAGGCTATGGCATAGAAACGTGTGGGTAATAGGAACAAAAATATGAGATTATTGAGGTGGACTCCTCAATTTAATCCCAATCAAGAGTGCCCCTTCACTCCAGTCTGGGTTACTATACCTGATTTGCCTGAATTTATATTCAATGAGGCTACTATTGATTTTATTACAAACACAATCAGACCTCCTCATAAAGTCTGGGTTCTGTCATCAAACAGAGCTAAGTTAAACGGTTGCAGAATCTGGGTTGAAGTTGGTATTTCAAATCCCCTAATACAAAAATTTCTAATAAGATTTGGTCAAGAAGATGGTCTCTCGGTAAATTTGGTTTACGAAGATCTTCCTAAATACCGCACTTACTGACCTCACAATGGACATTCAAGATCTGAGTGAAAGAAAGAATTTCCTCATCAAAACAATAATATGACAACTCCTACTCATAATGCATTTCTGGATTCAACACTAAAACTCAAATCTATTATAATAACCAATGCTGACGCTTCTGATAATAGAGTTGTCTCAATGAGTGATAAAAATACCTCTGCTGTGGAAAATATGTTGAACATAGATGAACCTTCTGCCAGGCAAGAATCTCCTTCTAAGCTCAATACCTCTTGTGCAAATTCCCCACTGAAAGATTCTAGGTTATTGAAGATCTTCAATCCATTGATAGAAAATCCTTATGTGATACCAAAATCTACTTTGAAGACTCAACTTCCTATTATAAAGACAATGTTGGTAGTGTCCCTGGCTCTCCTCCTCCTGCAACCAAATAAAAAGACAAAGACCAAGATCCAAAGTTAAGAAAGAATGAAACAAAGAAAAACAAGAAAATGAAGAGTTGGAATTCCACAGGACCAACCTCATCTAAACTGTTAAAGCTAGAAAGAGCCTAAAAATTCTTCTTCCATTAAATGACCATTGGTATCCTCAACTGGACTGTAAGAGGGATCAGAGATAAAAATAATTTTAAAAGACTGAAATCTTTAATTAAATCAATAAGGCCTAGCTTTGTTGTCATCCAGGAACCAATGATACCTTCTTCAAATCTATAAATGCTTGCTCAGAAGCTTAATTACATGGGTTTTGCTAGCAACATCAGTGATAAATTTTGGGTTTTCAGGAATTTTAAATTCAAAGTGGATGTACTTCTCAATGATGAACATATTCCATACCTAAATGTTCATCATACAACCTTTGATAAAAAATTCAGAGTATCTGTAATTTATACAAAATGTAGAAGAGATCACATGAAAGCTCTTTAGGATACTCTGAGAGCTATTGATGGACCTCTAATTGAATGGATAGTTTTTGGGGATTTTAACACTACTGCAAACATCAATGAACAAGTGTTTTATAACACTATCAATCTCAACAATATTGAAGGCTTTAATAATACAATCATTGATTGTAATCTTCAAGATGCTGGGTTCAATGACTCCAGATTTACATGGTCTAATGGCTCTAAATTGAAGAAGTTAGACATGGTAATCTTTAACTCCTCTTGGATGAACTTCTTTGATATTAATTTTTTGAATCATCTAATGAGAAATTTCTCTGACCATTCACCAATATCCATTACAATTACTTCTAATCTTGAGAAAAAAATTATCTTTTAAATTCTTTAATATGTGGGTCTTGCATACCTCATTCATGGACCTTATCAAAGAAAGTTGGGCAAAAGACATGAATGAGAACCATATTCAAAGATACAGGTTTAAGAAAAAGAGGCTGAAAGATGACTTAAGGGAATGAAATAATAAGGCTGAAATCTCATCTTTCCTCCTTTGATAGAGAGGAATCATATTAGAGACATAAATCCCATTCTCTCTGGTTAAAAGATAGTGATAGAAACACTACTGTTTTTAAAGTTTTGTCAAGAAAAGGAATAAGAAACACAGGATAAATAGAATAAAAGACGGGGATAGTTGGCTTGAAAACCAGGAGGATATTAGTTCTTCTGCTGTCAACTTTTTTAAAGATCTCCTAGCTGATAGCAGAACTGACAATGATCAAATCACTATTAAGGGTATTATTCCTAAACTTATTTCTGATTCAGACAATGTTAACCTTCTTGCTATTCCTGATCGAAATAAAATACAGGCCATCATCAAGTCTCTAAGCTCTGTTTCTACTGCTGGTCCATATGGTTTTAATGGGGAATTCTTCAAAGTCTATTGGCCAATCATCAATCAAGACCTATGTGATGTTATTCAGGGATTTTTCAAAGTTATATCTCTGCCTACGGGTGTTCATGCCACTGTTATATGTCTAATCCCTAAGACTGAGCATCCTAATACTTGGCAAGAATATCGCCATATCAGTCTTACTACAATGTTAAGTAGAATTATTGCAAAAGTCATCAACAACAGACTTTCATGTCTATTACCTAAGCTGATATCTGAAGAACATGGTGCTTTTGTGAAAATGATAAGTATCCACGAGACTATTCTAATTTCCTAAGAGCTCAATCTTGATCTAAACTCTCAAGTTAAAGGGAACAATATAATTCTCAAGACTAACATTGCAAAAGCTTTTAACAAACTCAATACCAGGTTCCTCTTTCAAATCCTATCGTCCTTTGGTTTTAATTCTAATGTTCTGTCTCTCCTGAACAAGTGTGTATCAAATGTTCACTCATCAATCTTCATCAATGAGGAATTGAAAGGTTACTTCAGTAATAATCAGGGCTTGAGACAAGGGGACCCTCTGTCCCCGAGTCTTTTTATTTTGACACAGGAGTACTTAATTAGATGGATTAAGTATCTCTCTGAAAACAATCGTACTTCTAGATACAAGTCAAGAGGGAATCTAAGGGTGGACTGTCTAGCTTTTGCTGATGATTTCTTGGTGTTCACCAATGGATCGCCAAACTCCATCAATCTAAAGAAGGAATTTCTCAACCACTACCAAAGAGTTTATGGTCAGTTTATCAACAACAGCAAATCTAAGATCATTGCTTCTAATTATATGCCTATTCAGAGAATCAACATAATTGAAAAGATTATTGGGTTCAACCACACAAAATTACATTTCAGTTATCTGGGATCATCTATCACCTCTGCAACTAGAATCATGGATTTTGAAGGCATGATTTCCAAGATCAGAAACAAAGTATCAGATTGGGATAAAGCTACTCTCCATTTTGCTGGTAGATTGACCTTGATTCAATCCATTTTGTCAGCCTTTCCCATCTATGTTATTCAATACAAGGTCATCCCTACCTCTATCATAGGAAAACTTGAAATAATTGACAACAAGTTTCTATGGGGAATAAAGAAAATAAAAACACAATTACCTGGTCTAAATGGGATAGACTTTGCAAGCCTCATGCTGAAGGGGGTCAGAATCTCAAAAAGATAGAAAAAATGCAGCGTGTCTTCTCTTTAAAGCTCTCGTTTGCATTCAGAGCTCAGAATTCTTTATGGGCCAAGTTTACTTCATCCATATATTGCAACAAATATCACCCTATTATTTACCCAATCCCTTCCAAATCTTCAAAAGTTTGGATTAGAATCTTAAAAACTAGAGACATTGCTGAGTCATTTATCTACTAGAATCCTGGAGTTGGAAATATTGATTTCTGGCTTGATCGGTGGTCCTCCAGAAATCCATTCATTCTACTAAACGAGACTGATGACATATCATGGCTATGAAATTCTAATACAGAAAAGGTGAACTGCTTCTGGTTTTTGAGTAATTGGAACATATAAAACCTTTGGTGTAGTGTTACGTCAACTTAAATTGAGCTGATTAAGGAAATCAAGCTCTCTGGAAAAAAAAGACATAATTAAATGGACCCTCTCTGATGATGGTTCCTTTAACACCAAAGAAACCTTGAAAGCCATAAAGAAGCTTGGAAATATCTCGAAAGGTTTTCAAAAAACTTGGAACAATATCACTCCCATGAAATTCTCCTTCTTCCTCTAGAGATCGATTTTCAACTGGATCCCCACTGATTCGGTCCTTAAAAGGAAGCACATTCAACTGGCATCAAAATTCCAGTTCTGCAACAACGAAGAAACCACTCAACACATCCTGATCCAATGCACTATGGCTTCGGCTGTCTGAATCCATTTCAGTTATCTTTTTCAAAATTTGCATCTTCGCAAATATGACTCTGACTCACCTCATTCGAGCTCGGTACTAGTCTTCTTCAAATAACTATGATATTCGATCGATTCTTCCTCAATCATCTTATGGGTGATCTGGCTTGCCCACAACTAAAAGAAACAAAAAAACCATAATACCACTTCAACCTCAATGATTAATCATGCCCTCTATATACTCTCAGGGCTTATAATGCAAAGATCTTTAAAAATAAGCAATGGGGAAAGATTATAAGTTCTCTATCAGTCTTGGCTGTATAAATCATCTCAAAACCGGTAGTCTTCCCTTGTCTCTTAACTTGAAAAATCCAAAATCGAACAAATTCAAGTTGAATACTGATGGAGCTTGCCTGCATTATAGTGAAAGTAGCAGAGGCGGCCTTGTAAAAAACAATGAAGGTAACATCATTCTGGGTTTTGGGAGAACCTATGGCAAGAACTCTCCTCTAGTTGCAGAGTGTCGTGCTCTTCTCGATGGTTTTCTTATATGTAGAAAAATGAACATCATTAATCTGGAGATTGATTTTAATTCCAAAATCCTCGTGGACCTTCTCTCTTATGGAATTTCCCCATGGTATATCGATCAACTAATCTCTTGTTGCAGAAAACTCATCACTTCGCAAACGATTATCAACCACATTTACAGAGAATAAAACTTCGCTGCGGATTGGATCACGAAAAAAACTCTCCTTGTTGGTATACCGTTAAATTTCAACCATGATATGCCCCAACTCCTTTGAAGGCCATTACCCTTATCTAGAGCTTGGTTATTGGGTATCTGACATCCCAATAGTTGATCCCTCTTTTTTACCTAATTCGAGCTCCTCTTTCTTCATCAAAATTGTGAATTATCTTCCCAATTTTTCGAAAAAAATCTTTCGATTCAAATAAAGCTTTTGAAACCTTGGAAATTGTATCTCTTCGTCTTTCCAATTTTTGGTTCGAATCAAGCCTATGTGAAAGCATGGAGTTCAGTATTCATCCCAAGTTCATATCGTTGCATTAAAGATTTAAATTTTGGCAAAATTATTCTATAGCCTTCAATTGTTAAATCCTTGTAATTAGGTCCTTGTACTTCCAATTTTTTATATATGCAATAAAGCATAAGAAAAAATATATATAATAAATTTATATTTTAGATTATATATTTGTATTCATATTTGTGTATTCAATAAAGAATATAACAAACATAACAAAAATATGTTTTGGTTTTCTTTTTATTTTACATACATTTTATTCTATCTTTTTTTTATTGTTTTTATCTTTGAAAATAAAAGTAGCCAAACTATTAGATATTTGAAAATAAATTTAGAATTTACAACAAAAAGTAAACTCCAAAAATTAGTCAGAAATTATGTAGAACTTGTTTTATGAATAATTAGGTTCTAAAAAAAACATTATTCCGATCACATAATAATTTGATCTAACAAACTTTATAAATCCAAATACAACTAACGAAATATTAAAATTCAAAATTGAAAAGGCTTGAGTAAAATGAGAAAGATACATATATGTGAGATATTTTTGAAACTTTATAAAAGATTTGATTTATTCTTCAAGTGTTTACTTATTTAGAAAAATTATTAAGTCCTTCCAAATGGTTGTAATCGTTCATAAATTTGTAGGCAAAAGTATACCCTTTTAAGAGATATTTTTTCATAAACTCAAATATTCAACGAAACATAACTTGTGAAACTATGTCTCAAAATGTTATAATTATTAAATTAAATTGAACACAAATTGAAAATATTATTTTTATTAAAAAAATTCATGTACAACCTTATAGTTCTCTCGGCATCCAGACTCATTATTCGATATTGCGTATCTGAGACCTGGAATTTTTTTTCTATAGTAGAGAGGTTTATGGTTAGTAATCCATTCGGTCCTCTGATTGGTCATCTGGCTAAGTATTAAACTAGTCCAATGTTGAACGAGATATTCGTTGGACGTTGGTACCAAGAGGCTAATACATTTCAATTCATCTTTAGGGAGATTACTCTCATATTAGATGACGTTTTTGTCATGACACACCTCCTGATGGTATGTAGAAAATTACAAGTGGACATGCACAATACGAGAGAAGAGATGCATGCCGAGAATGCCAGGGTTCTCAGTTCATGATATTCATGCGCAATTGGAGTATACACGAGAAGTGAGTTTTAGTTTGAAATGGTTAGGGATACATTTACACAGGATCGCTCTATTCACGTAATCAATATAGAGATTTTCTACCAAGTATAACGTGCATACCTTATGCAATACATGGAAAGTGGACTAGTGGATATAAGTTGAGGTACAACTTATTGAGTTTTCTTTATTATGTTTTAGGGGATGCTTCCAAATTTTCAAAGTAGAACCTGTATGGTTTTGTGTCCATGCTAAAATGTTGGACATACGACCAATTTCCACCTTTAAATGCTCTTCCCAAGCTATCCTAGAACATAACAAGACTGAATATTTTTAGTTGGTTATCAAAGAGGTTGATATGTCCTATTTTTTGAACCAAAACCAGCGTCTACGCCATTTTTAGTGATTTGAATGAGAATTATGTAAGTAAAAAAATTATACTTATTATATTTTTAATAATAATTAAAATATTTTACGTATCATTTTTTATAACATATTAGTGTTGTTTTTGTTTTAAAAATCATTTTTGAGCCATATGATAACATATGAGCTCATTTCTCTGTACAAGAGATCTATCTAATTAACTATCTAATTAACTATCCAATTAAAATGATAAAAGTGGTCAAAGTTTATATGCCTGATAGAGTGATGCGCCAATGCTAAATGATCAAGGATGAACTTTTTCCTCGTATAATACTTAGATCTATCTATAAGAAGGGATATCAAAATTGTTACCTTTGGCGTAATTCGGTTTTGGAAGATTGGCATAATTATTTACATCTCGATGATCGTATGACAGTTTATTTTGCTTTGTGTCATAGCTCGATGACGAACACGTACATTAACTAAATATGGATGATACGTCATCACACGACCAATAAAAATCACATGAAATATGATTTAGAATGCTTGAGGATCTTTAAGAAATGATTGTTGCATATTTCTTCTCACTAGCTTATTGTTATTATTTTAAGACTAATATTGGGGTTATATTTACTTGATGTCTTTGTTTCTCTTTCAGATTTTGTTTTTCATTGTAAGACAAGGTTGTTTTGTATTTACCATGAACGCTTTTATTTTAGTCACTTGTCTATGATGTTTAGCATTAGATTATATTTGAATGTTTTTCTATCAAATTATAAATTATTTTCTAACATTTAAAATTACTAAAATACTTAAAAAACTATTGATATGTACAATGTATAACGTTTACATTTATATATACGGGCGTAAATGAGAAAATCCTTGTGCATCTTCACAAAGCTATGAATAAGTATCAAACATGTACAATTATTTGAAATTAGAACGATTGTTTGAGTTGTTCGACCACTCAAACAAAGTTAGAAATGAGGTGTCATACTCGTTCAATTTGAAAATAATCAATTTTATGGAAAAAATATGATATGTTATGTAGAGCAATAAATATTTGAAAATGGGATGTAGACATGATTCACACGTTTATATTACTTTTAGTATTTTAACTTATTGTAAAAAAAATATTTGTTACATGTTTTATGTTCTTTTGATGTTTGTTTGATGTACTTTAGTTTATGCTTAAATTGTGTTTCATTTTATGTATAATATATCTATCAGGTCAAAATATTTTGAATCAGTATTAAATATACGGTATGTGAACTCTTACACGATACCATGCAAGAGGTGTATAAGGTGTTTGGTTTAGGGATTAATGCTAATATAAAACAATATATAGTTCACGAGCTTGTGTTGGTCATTGTTGACATTAGGCTGTAACAAGTGCAAAAGGATTGATATAACTCTTCTTAAAAGTGTTTTAGTATGTACTGACGTGTGATATCTTTTCATTCCATGTGAAATTTTCTAATGTATTTTAATTTTATGTTAAATTTTACGAATTAAATTTGATATTTTTCAATTTTTAAGATAAGATGAATGTTATTAAATTCTTAAGTCTTTATATAATATTATACGAATTCATCTTCGGAGTTCATGATGGTATGGTTTGTAATTTAAATATATTGATATCATTCGTATCGAGATATAAATGGTAATTTCCAAGGTTAGTATTTTTATACTATGTAATACAATACATGAAGGATGTACCCGTATGCATGGTGAGCAATTTGTAACGAAACGTCATATAACCAAATAAAAACATATAAGGATGATGACAACACAATATTATTAAAAAACTTAAAATATACAATTGAATACTTACATGGATAACAAAACCAAACCCAATATTATCCTTTTGAAACATGGGACAAGGTACACCTCGTAATGGTATAAAAGTGAAACTATAATTTATCGATCCTAAATGTGCTACAAAATAGACTATGTGGTTAAACTTTGATAAGATCGTTATCCCCAACTCTCAAATTCTCATCCAGTTTGCTACCATTACATAACTTTACCATTAAATTACATATTCTTATAATTAAATAATCATTTTCACTATTACAAATTTGTATATAAACTTCAAGGTTATTCATAAACTCATTGTAAAGTGCCTTCCATAAAACATAATAACCATATTGTTGGCCATTCAAGCCATACGAAATTTCTCGATACGTGCAATGGCCATCAGATCTAACGTCGTTAATCATAGTATTAAAACGTTTGTAGTGAATTGGAAATTATACTAACTATGAATTTGGATCATGAAACAATGGTTTACAGCTAGTGTTGAAGCTCATTTTGTTATGGATATATAGCAAAGCAATCAAATGAGTTCCAACGAACAAACGTTTCTCTCGAGAATAGGTATGACCACTAGCTTTGGTTGGTATTTCCTAATTAACAAGTTTGCATCTTGGTGTAATTCTTTTTCTTTTACGCGCATTGATCCACTAAAAGGTTATGCATCTAAGGTTGAATTTATTTTTAGAATTTATCACATGTTTCTAACGAGATTTATCTCATTTAGTGGATGACACATCGATAAAAACTTTACCTTTTGCATGTGGACGACCACGACCTTTTCTCTAAAGGCTCTAAAATGCTAGATTTTTTTTGATAAAATAATTTAACCATTTTTTGTAAATATTTACATGCTTATTTATTTCGTCATTGGTTTACATGACATCAATTACAAGTTTATCCTTTTTTTTCTTTCAAAGATCTATCGTGGTTAGGTTTCCTTGTATCATTATGTGTAATCTCTTTCAATGATCATCCAAAGATTCTAAAGATGCATCTATGCATTTAAAGAGCAAGTGAAAATTTAACGCCTTCTTATTCAATAAAAAAGAGTTCAAAAGTAGTGTCCGAGAAGTTTCCTCTGATTTTGGCAAACACGTTGTCTCCAAATTATGTTCTGCTATAAATTGACTTTTTTCAAATGAAACTCTAATTGCTTCATATTGCATTTCGACTGAACAACACATTATACCCCACCTTATAGTTGCTCCTAACTATATAAAGCATTTGGTTAGAATAAGTGTTCTTCACCGTGTTAGTAGTTGTGTTTCCGAAATGTATGAAATTATTAGTTTTCCAAACCACAACTTATCAATGTAAGGAAATAACCATGATTTTTTGGTATATTTGATTTCTTGAGGAACATATTTAAAGTCACATTGCATGTTAATCTGATTGTTCTCAAATTCACGTTATGCCTGTAAGTATGTTATCTTTCTCCACAAAGACATAAAATCTTCATGATCTTTTTTTCATTCATGTACTTATTTATATTACGAACAAAGTTCATGCCAATGTACCATCGACAAAACTTGTAAGTAGTTTATGGGAACACTTGTTCTAAATCATCCATCAATTCTAAATTTATATTCATCAAAAGTACTAATGATTCTTCAATATCGTTAGATACAATCTATGACTTAAAACAATCTAACACCCTCTCAAAATTATTTATATTATCCTCAAACAATAATGAACGTGCGACGTGAGAAGTTAAATTAGTTAAGGTTACTCCAACGATCTCAACGAACGACATTGTGTACGTGTTATGCATTATAAGCACATTTGGTAATATCTGTAATATATATGTACTAACCATATGTGCAAAGAAATATTAATAATAATATCACTTCCATATTTTCTAGATCTATCCCATTCAAACTAAGGATATATTTTAAGTTCGCTTAACACATATTGCAACTGTGACCGACCGATGTTCTCAAACATTTGGCTTTTTGTCAAGGTTTGTATACAATACGTGATAAGGATATATTATGTATATCATATCATGGTAATAGTAAAGTGTATTTATAATTTAATTATACATAATATCATTGAACATTTGTATTTAAATTATGTAACGGACAAAGATAAATAGGAGAGAGCAAAAAGTATTAGATAATTTGTATAAATATGAGTAAAAGCTGTGATTGAAGACGAACCATTTTTGATATAGATATACCTATCATAATATTTTATTCTTTATGATATTATGATTCTCTTTAATATCTCTTTATTATAGTTTTTAGATATTTTTGGTGTTTGATTATGGTTTTACCTTACCAAATACTAAAGGTAGGACATTTTACAAATACTAACTTTTTTTTCGTCAAACGTCCCGCGTACGAATGACTGTCTAAGTGTTTAACATGTGGATGATTATAAATCCCAGTCTAGAGTTACCACACTTTTTTTATTCGGTCCATATTCTCTTAAAATATTTTACGTGTATCGTCCTATTATACCATCTTGAATTTTTTGCATTGGAAGCATATCTAATAATTTGTTTCTACTATTCATATCACCACAACGTTTTATCTTAATAACCGATCTGTTTCGTCTCGCGTTTTCTTAACCTAATAAACCAATAATATCGCTTTTAATATTCAGTTGTGAAAAAAAAAATCGTAGTGAAATCCTCTACACATTATTTTATATCATTCTCATCCGGCAATTCCAAAATACATAAAAATGAAAATAAGTGAACAAAAGATAAACTCAAAACAAAGACCAACAAATTAAAAAAAAATGTATTATTTATGGACCGATGGTACGAAATGCTCTAACCGATGATAAAAAAAAGTACGAACTAGCTATACAAAAGGTCTGAACGGATGATATTATAAACCGAAAACAAAGACTAACAAATTAAAAAATATATATTATTTGTGAACCGGCGGTACGAAATGTTCTAACATGTGATAAAAAGCGTGTATGAATGGGGTACAAAAAGTGCGACCCAGCTATACAAAAATTTTGAACCGACGATATTCACCACATGTACCATCGGTTAACGGTACACACTATTGATTCATCCCAATTTTTGGTGCCTACTGTTTCAAAAGTTGAAAAAAATAATTTTTTTAAAATAATGTTTTATTTTATTTTATGACGAACTTTTTTAAAAACACTTGTCCGCATTTTCAATTTTTATTGTTTTTTTGTTAATGTGGTTGAATTTTTTTTCTTCTGAAAACCTATTTTTTTCTAAAATATAATTATTGTTTTTCAAAAAATGTATTTTTATCTTTTAATATTATTTTATTTGAATTTTAAATAAGATATGGTTAATAATAATTTACGTTAAACCTTATAATTAGATTAGCAAGTATAGATACTTTAAATAAAAACAAAATAAATTTTTTATCAAATTTTTTTTAAAGGAGAATATATTAGAGTTGGATGAAAAACTTATCTATTTTAAACGTGGCAATGATTCCATATGAAACTCTGTGCCACGTTGCCAACTGACTATCGTTTCGGATAGACATTTGTGTTGTACTCTAATAACTTTTGCAGGCATATAACACGTAACTCTTCCAAACTCAACCGATCCATTTATAATAATTAAAAAACCGAAAAGCAAACTTCAATCACTCAACCTTTGGCTCAGTCTACACACCTCAGTATTCCCCTTCCTATATAAATATGCTCTTACCCTTTTGCTCTAGACCTCAAAGCAAATATGACCGCTCTAATGGATTTTGAGATTTTGCCTCGGGACTGTCTCACCAAGATTATCTCTTCTACCACTCCCGCCGAAGCATGCATATTATCTTCGGTTTCCAAACCTATCAAACTAATCGCCGATTCTGATGAAGTTTGGGAGAGTTTTTTGCGACCCATTTTGTCGAATACCGCTGAGTCAAGTTCTAATGGCAACACATCGAAAAAACAACTTTATCTCACTTTGACTGAGCATCCCATCTTAATCGAAGATGGGAAAAAGGTAATGATAATTTCTATTACCGTCGATACCGATATATCTTGGTAGTTTGGTTTAGATAATCATGAAGTAAAGCTTTTTCTTTGGTTGGTTTTTTATATGAACTTTTTAAAACTAATTTCTTTTTCTATTGTTTGTTTGAATAGAGTTTTTCACTTGAAAAAAAGAGTGGGAAGAAGTGTTACATGTTAGCTCCTAATGACTTGGTTATCATAGGGGTCAACTCTCGCTCATATTGGCGATGGCTTTCTATTCTCAACTCCACGTATGTTTCTTTCATTTCTTCTACTCATACATCTTGATTCTTAATGATCTCTTCAAATATTTGATATCAATTAAAGTATTTTGTGTGTATATATAAAAGGTTTCCAATAGTTGTTGAACTTTTGGAAGTTCGTTGGCTGGAAATTCGCGGCGCCATTAATACTCGAATGCTGTCAGGAAAAACTCTTTATGCAGCTTACCTAGTGTTTAAAACAACTGCGTACACTTTTGGTTTTGAAAACCAAGTTGTAGAGGTCGCTTTTGGACCTGAAGGAGGTAAAAGCAATAAGCGAGCAGTTTTTCTTGATTGTTACGATAAGAATAGACTGCCACCTAGTATTCTAAGGCGTGGAATATTTCATCGGCCTACTTTTTCTTATCCTCCTAGAGAAACGAGTCCGGACTTGAAAGAAAGAGAAGATGGGTGGCTCGAGGTAGAGCTGGGAGACTTCTACCATGAAGGAAACATAGAAGAGGAACTTGAAATGAGTGTGACCGAGACCAAAAACCTTAATGGAAAGGGTGGCATAATCATTCAAGGTATCGAGATCAGGCCTAAAGTGGTTAGTAACTAAATAAGGCAAGGCCACAGTTTTTTATGTACGCCAATCTCATTTCAGTTGTTTTAGTATGTTATGTATGCCGAACTCATTTCAATAATCTATCTTTATGATATGAAACTCTTATGCTTATTTTGACTTAATTTTTTTGTTTAATAATAACAATGTTTGATAATGTTAACAAAAGAATTTAGGGATGGTCAATTCTATTTATTTGAAACTTGGGATGGTCCATTCTTTTTATTGTGTACAAAGTTATGGTAATGCTTTCCTTTTTTATATCTTAGCTTACTCGACGGTCTTTAATTTCTAATTTTTCTCCTAACTTTTATATGCACGAAAAAATAGGACTTTTGGATTCTGGTAGCATATATTACTAGTGCCATAAATAGATGGTTAACTATCAAATTTTCCTTCTTCCACATATTTTATTAAAGTAGCAGCTTATAAATTAGTTAATAAGGGTTTAAAGACAGATTAAATAAATTATGAACATTTCTTTAAATAAAGATTAAAATAAATTATGGACATCCTCCGCAATGAAATAAATTATGAACATTTTTTAAAAATCGATTAAAATAAATTATGGACTAAAATAAATTATGGACATCCAATTCAGGATGGATTTGAAAGTATATAATATATGGTAATTGATATGTGGAACATTTTTAAGTTTTCTAAAAGGTTGTTTAAGTTTTGTGAAAGGTTTATCTGCGAATGTTTGTATGATTGTATATTGAGGTTCGATGTCAATTTAGACTTTTAGTCTTTAAAAATTCTCATATATTTAAAGAAAAATTGTGAATTTGTTCGACAACCATTTTTTACAATTTTGATATTATGAATGATCGGTGTGCATATTTAGCTTAATAAAGGATTATTTTTGTCTTCGGTAGAATTTGTCTTGTGTTTTCGTATCCGTATTTGTATTTAAGTTTTAGTTGATGTTACAACGAGATTCCAATAATTTATGATGTACATGTTTTCAATTGTCCATCTTTGGTCACATTTAATCTTTGGTAGTAGTGTTCTTCTAATAATGATTCCGGCTTACATGTAACACTTGTTCATTTAAATTTATGTTAGCTCCAGCATCTCCGTTGGTTTAGAGATCAGCTTAATTATATTCCAGCTTATAAATTAGTTAATAAGTTAATAAGGGTTTAAAGACAGATTAAATAAATTATGAGCATTTCTTTAAATAAAGATTAAAATAAATTATGGACATCCTCCGCAATGAAATAAATTATGAACATTTTTTAAAGATCGATTAAAATAAATTATGGACTAAAATAAATTATGGACATCCAATTCAGGATGGATTTGAAAGTATATAATATATGGTAATTGATATGTGGAACATTTTTAAGTTTTCTAAAAGGTTGTTTAAGTTTTGTGAAAGGTTTATCTGCGAATGTTTGTATGATTGTATATTGAGGTTCGATGTCAATTTAGACTTTTAGTCTTTAAAAATTCTCATATATTTAAAGAAAAATTGTGAATTTGTTCGACAACCATTTTTTACAATTTTGATATTATGAATGATCGGTGTGCATATTTAGCTTAATAAAGGATTATTTTTGTCTTCAGTAGAATTTGTCTTGTGTTTTCGTATCCGTATTTGTATTTAAGTTTTAGTTGATGTTACAACGAGATTCCAATAATTTATGATGTACATGTTTTCAATTGTCCATCTTTGGTCACATTTAATCTTTGGTAGTAGTGTTCTTCTAATAATAATTCCGGCTTACATGTAACACTTGTCCATTTAAATTTATGTTAGCTCCAGCATCTCCGTTGGTTTAGAGATCAGCTTAATTATATTCCAGATTTTCACAAGTCGCATGCATTTAATGAACTTTGATACATGTATTTAATGAACTTCGAAACCAGTATATTGGTAAAAGCATTTGAATGATTGTTTTCTCTAGCAATCTTAGCTACTTTAACTTGCTCTCTCTCAACTACGTCTTAGATAAAGTGAAACTTGATTCTTGATTAAATGAAGAACATTAGTTTTATCACATGTTGCTCTAAACCAGTGTTTTCATTCAATAATCTCTTCAACTAACTAATTTTCTTCACGACTTCTATAGTAGCCGTTTATCCACCTTTGGTAGTTGAAAAGGCGACGACCTTTTGTATGTAAGACTTTAAGCTAACCACCCCTCCAAACACAATTAACCGATAGCACAAAGTAAACTTCATTATGTTAAGGTAGTTCGCATAATCAGATATCGCATACCCTCTTAATACTACATCAACCATATCATCCTGATTATAACACAACCCAGCTACAGCCGAGACCTTACGACTTTCACAATTTCACATGAATATTCTCAAAACAGTATTAGAGTACGCAATATTAAATCTTGTGCAAGCATACACAGTGCTACCATTAACATTGGCATAAGATATCTCTTACATATATTTATTATATGTTGATTCGGTTGGTTCTTGAGTGACACTAAATTTGAACTAGGTTTCAATGGAATTTCCAACCTTTTTGGCTCCGGACATTGCTGAACTTTTGAACGACATTTTGTATGTATTCTTGTTGAGATAAATATAAATACCACTTTACTATGTTCTTCTTGATATCAATACAAGTATTCTCTTAGCCTCTACCATATCATTTATTGCAAACTCTTCTTGTAACCGATTCTTTACATGTCAATCATTTTCATGTCTCTTCCAACTATAAGGATAACATCCACATACAATAACGACAAGATTTTTATCTTCATGTTTGTTTCCCATTACACTAGAAATATTTGTCATATAACTTGAGACATACTTGATAGATGGCCTAAAAGAATCAAAAAAAATATTCTATTGCATCAACAACTGTTTCAGCCCATATGGAGGTCTCATTAACAAACACGCATATTTTTCATTCTCTTCTTCAACCTTTTTGGCTGACACATGTAAATTATCTATTATAATTCTTCATATAAAGGTGGTAGTAAACTCCATTTGATCAAAAAATAAATCACATATAGTAATAATCGATAATAAAACTCTCGTCGAGGTTTGTTTCACAAAAGAAGTAAGTTTTTTATTGCGATTAACCATTATTGTGCGTGACCCCCTTAGCCACCAACCTATAATGTATATGGATAACTTAAGTCTAGTAATCCATTTCTTCCTTTTGAATATCCATTTACTCCCACTAGGCCTCTGACCCTTCGACTGTATCACAAGAATTCATGTGTTAATTTCTTTAAGAAATATGAGTACTTATCTTATAGACGTAAGCCAGTTCTCTTTATCATTGATTTTCATACCATCATGAAAGCTTTCAGGTTTTAGAACTTCTTCTTGAATTTAAATAGACAAAGTATAACCAATAACATCAACATAATCATACATATGTAAGGGTTTGTTTGGTCTTTGTGCTTTATATCTCAATTTATAAATATCAAACTCATGTTCTTATCTAGTCTGATGTCAAACACGAGACCCTCGATTATCTTTAAGACGTGTATTGGTTGAACTTCGTCTACATAAGCTAAAGTTGGACCACGTCCTAAATCATATTTGGCAGAAACTTACCCGATTTCAATCTCTAAATCAGACTCATCATCAACTTCACATCTCTTTTTGGAAGTACTAGGTTGGGTTTTTACTGTCTTCTTCAATGGTATATCATCATCATTCAAAACCACACATTTGTTTATTAAAAACTTCTGACATCCATGTTCAAGGCACCGCAACCTATACTGTTTTAATCCTTCCGGATAGACATGGAGTAAACATTTTAGTTCTCTTCAACAAAGCTTATCTTGCTTCATATGTGTGTATGTAAGACATATGAACATTTTGAAATATTCAAGCTTCATGTTTCTTTGGTCAAGGCCTCTTGAGGACAAAACAACTTTAGTGTTATAGATGGACTCTTGTTAATGATATAAGAAATATTATCCACAACGTATCCCTTGAACCTTTAGCACATTCGAGTTGTTTAAAGGATACACCTAACATTTTCCAACAAAGTTCGATTCAAAATTTCAATAATCTTAGTCAGTTGGGGAGTTCACTCATGATTCACTTTCTAGGAATGCCAAACCTTGAGCAACAACTAGTGAACTTCTTATTCACATACTTCAAGCTATTTTCAATCCAAAGCTTCTTCATCATCTTCCCGATTTAATATTCAACCAAATCTTTCAATAGTTAAAGCCTCAAATACTTTATCTTTAGTTTTGAAACTGTAACCTATAACTTTATGGAATAGTCATCAATAAAGGATATGCAGTACATTTCACCACTTATAGTAATTCCCATTGGCGGATCGCAAAGATATTAATTAACATACTCGAGCATATCAGTGGTTTTTTGGCTATTGGGCGTAAACTTTACCTTCTTACTGTTACCCAACAAACAACTTTCAAAAAAATTTATATTCTAAACTTCACTACGATCCAAATACCTTTGATTAATCTGTTTAATAAGGCTCTTCTCACTCATATGTCCAAGATTCAGATGTCAAAACTTGGTTGAATTTATTTCCACACTAGATAGATCCACTACTACTACAGAGCCCTCAAGAACAAACATATCATTAGTACTACAGGCTTTCATAACAACAAGTGAACCTTGCAAACCCTTCCTCATCTAACATTCCAATATAAAACTTGAACCGAACAATTCTCATTCCTTTTACAATACATGATTCATCATTCCCGATGATGGTATTTTCGCCTAAAATAATCTTAGGTTTCCAAACCAATATTTGTTGGAAGTCATATGAAATGATGCTCTCGAAACAAACACCCGCTTGTCACAATAGGTGCATTAATAAAAATCCATTAAAGCATTAGTGTACTCACAGTCATTCAATATTATTGCACCGTCTCTGGTTTTGGCCTCTAGATGACTATTTCCCTTTATTCTCTATGAGTAGATCCTACTCATATGGCATTTCTATTTACAAATCTAATATCCTAGTTTGGAAACCTTTGCAAATCGTTTAGACTTTGAGTGAGAGTTTCCTCCCCTTTTGGTGGAATCTCTCTTCTTGGCTGAACCCTCAAACTCAATTTGAGACTTTTGCTATCACTTTTTAGAACCTACTTTCTTTGAAGCTATTTAAATTTCAAGGCAATCTTCACGTCAGTCATCATAAGATAATTCTTTCACTACATCATGGTGTTCACAAAGTTCTCATACACTTTCGTTATAGAACTTAAGAGGATTATGTCTTGTCTTTGTAGACAAAAGTAACTTTCACGTGTTCCAAATCACGTAGACAAAAGTAACTTTCACGTGTTCCAAATGACGTAGACAAAAGTATAGATATATTTAACTAAAATTAGATTTTTGGGAGTGTAAAAAAACAAAACTTGCTCGATTTTGAACAAAAAAACGGATAATATCATACTACTAAATGAGATTGGATTTAGTCTAGTCCACATTTATATATTTGTATCTCTATCGTAGTACATCAAATTTTATAACTCACAGATATAGTCCATCATCATTCACAAATGGATTTTATTTTTGTCTCTGTGGTTATAACTAACTTTTAAATTGAACAGGAACATGTAAAAAAACTCTTATAAAATAATAAAAAATATGATTTATTTTTAATTATGTTTTTCTTTACCCTCTTTAGAAGTTATTACTTCCTGGGTAGATCAAGACATGTATCATTTGCGTATATATATCTTTATAAGATAAATTGTTACTACAAAAAATGCATTATATGAAATGTTATATCCTACTAAAAATCTATATTACTTGTTTGATTTGATGTTTTTAGGAAATTATATCCTACCCTTTTAATTTTGATATGAAATGTTTTTATATGTTTACTATGTAACTTTTAAAAATGATTATAAACTATTTTTCAAGTATATTACAAGTTTGAAAAAAGTTGATATGTAAGAGTATATTATATGAACTGGATCCTCGTATGGTTATTTGTTGTACTTAACTATTGAGGAGAGTTATGTATCATACGTTATACAATACAGATGTTAGAGTTTTTTTTAATCTTATTTTTTTAATTTCATAAGTAATGAGAATTTTTATTTTACAGTTTCAAAACTAGTATAACATATTTGTAAAAACATTTGTAAAATAGTCATAAAGATATGGTGCCAGAATCTGATAAGAGCACATCATCATCCCGGAAATCGGTAACGCGAAAACCCTCTTCCATTCCTCCATTATCTACTCTAGAATCTGAACCTTCAGTTGAAGCATGTGTAGATTATTTTCTAAGATAAAAACTGTTTCTAGTGTTAGGAAACCCTCACTTTTCATAACCATGGGATCAGATATAAAAGAGGCCACTACTGGGAGAGTTACTCGACTCTCCAAATCTAATGGCACCCCTTCGTCGTCCATAAATATTAGTTTGGATGTATTAAACCCTACTGCCCATTCCCCAGTAGATCCGGACAACATGTCCCTTCATGATAAGGCCCCCCAAGTTGAAAAAGAGGCCACTAGTGCTAATTTGACCGAAAAAATGGTTAACTATAATGGAGGAAGTTATGGTGGACAGTCGGGAAGACACCCCAGTAGAGACATCCGGACAGACTAAGAATACTATACCAAAACGGTCCAAATAGGCAAAAAGTACGAATGTCTAGCATCAAATCATTCCTAAAGTGTTTAGACGGGAAAGTTGGGCCACATCTTTGCAAAGTCAATGTGAAAATTTTTTTGGCCCTTAAAAATTTAACTACGTGTATACACACACTGCTGGACTAGATCGAATACATATAAATTGGGGCTTCTCAGAATCTATTAAAGTTAGAATGTCAGTTACATCGGAGACTCCTTTAGATTGCAAGATAAATGAATTGGTGGTGTACACCAAAGTGCAAAAGTAAGGACTTTGCTTTCCCATGGACCCGGAAGTAGTTCGGTACTTCCATTTGATTAAGCTTTGCTGATGACACGACGAAAATAAAACAAGAAGCAATGATAGATGAAACCCTAATTCAAAGGTAACATGATGAAACCCTAATCTAAAGGTAACAAAAAAAGTGAAATTTTCAGAGATAAAAAATATATTATTCCAAAAACTTAAAATAACTTTAGGCATATGAGACTTTATATAATAGCTTCTCAAAACCCTAAATTTATATACAAGGAAATAAATTAAATAAATTAAATTAAAATCAAATCAAATCTTAATATAATTAGATTTGATTTAAACAACATAAGATATTTGAATAAAATAAAATAAAATAAAATAAAATAAATTTGTGTTTGGACTTTCTGGGCTACATCATCCTTCCCTGGTTGACAAGAATTCGTCCTCGAATTCACAGCACCATCACCATTAACAACTAATTTTTTTTTTCAATTGTTATCGTGAGAATTATAAGTGTTGACCTTATCGGAATAAGATAAATTCTTCTCGAGTGTTCCTTATTCGAGGTCACATTGATGTCATCGAGTTGATGAAAAACATTGGTTTCGAAAACCTTTTCATAGCCTCAAGAAAACATCCCCATGTCCAGTTGATAATAAAAATGGTTTTGAAAACCTCTTTCATAGCCTGAGACAACATCTCGATAAGCAATTTTTACCTTGATTCGACGATTGCTAGTCTATTTAAATTCCTTCAGTAACCGGTCAATACGATCATTAATGAAACATCTGGTATGTCCCTTCATACTCAAACGATATTCCCGATCTTCATGACCACGTGTGTTGTTATCTTCTTTAAACCTTGAATTAGAATAGTCAGGCTTTAGAAACATGCTTCCCCGTAGCAGGAACTGAGGCTCTGATATCAAACTGAAGGCGTAACGAAAAAAAAAAAACAACGATAGATGAAACCCTAATTCAAGGGTAACATGATGAAACCCTAATCTAAGGGTAACAAAGAGTGAAATTTTCAGAGATAAAAAATATATTATTCAAAAAACTTAAAATAACTTAAGGTATATGAGGCTATATATAATAGCTTCTCAAAACCTTAAATTAGAGGCAGCGAGTGACCCTATTCCTTCAATGTTTCCCATGGTTAACCAGCCATCTATTGAAGAATAGGCCAACCTTGATGAGTTTCCCAACATGTACTTCAGCGACCTGGACAGTGATGATTTTGGATCTTTCTCTCAACCCACTATTCCCAATGTCTTCACTTATAATGGCGAATCTTTCCAGATATCAAGCGAACAGAACACCTTAGGCCATGCATTTTTAGGCTTTATTAGGCCAATACTGGATTTGGAGAGGCATGTCAGGGAGCAAGATGAGAACATCGGTACTTTTACCACATGAAACCAGAGTTTAAAGACCGATATATCCACTGCTCAACAAAGAATATAAGCTTTAGAAATAGAGAAGGAGGACTTAGCTACCCAAGTGCTCTAAGAGTTCTCCAAGAGATCCAGACACAATTCCTCTAGTGAGATCAAAACCTTGAAGCAACAACAAACCACCAGCGCAAACACGATTTCTGCTTTAACCGAGGACAAAATGAAACTAAAAGAAGCTCTTTCAGAGAAAGAAAAAGAGAACAAAGCTCTGAATGAAAATAAGACTCAAGAGATAGCTATATAAATAGAGAGGTATGATGCTGGGGTAGTGGATTATTTGGAAAAAGAGAGACGAGGAGGTCAAGTCCGACACGGTTCTACTATTCCATGAGACCTTTCCAAAGAGGAACCTTGGACCTTTATGGAAATGTGTACCATATAAAGAGATACCTTTTCACACCATGGTGGATGGTGATAAGCATGGCTATTTAAGTGAAGATGACTCTGACGAAGCAACTGGTGAATGATCAAGCTCTGATACTAAGAATCCCAAGAAAGATGATGGTAATTAAAAAACTTAAGGGGACAGGCCATAAGGTTATAATGTTTGTTTTTATGTTTAAAACTAAATTCCTTGGATGACCAAGGCATTTTGTTATCTCTTTCAACCCTTATCTTGTAAACCAAAGTCCATGGATGGCCAAGGCATTTTTGTGATTGTAGATGAGACTTGTTCTAATCAAGATATAATGTTAAGTCGTTCCTTCGTACAAACTCATTTTTATTCGTATGGGTATTTTTAACTGGTATTTAATTTCTCCGACTTGTCTCCCAACTGGAAATGTCTTATTTTAACATTTGGTGCAAATATGCTTCTCATTAAACCCTCATAGTGTGTTGTTCTTAAATATGGCTTGACCTTTTTTTTATTCAATGAAGTCTAACTGATTCCTAAATGCTATATCATTTGCCTGTTCGGAATAGTTTTGGATCCTAAAGGATGGTAAACTAGCTTCTATGGGTGTGATTTCATCCATCCCATAAACGAGGGAAAAAGGATTCTTGTGTAGCAGTTCGGGGAGTAGTTCGGTAAGCCCACAATACTTCTTGCAAATAACTTGGCCTTTTTCCTGCAACTTCTTCCAGATTCTTTTTTAGCCATGACAAGATCTTTCGATTAGAAACTTCAACTTGCCCATTATCCTGAGGGTGGAAAGAAGAAGAAAAATAGTGTTGAATTCCTCTGGAAGTGAAAAATATCTCCATGTCTTTATAATCAAATATATTTATTGTTTGTAGTGATTCTCCGGGGAACTCCAAATCGCCAACATATGTTGGATAAAATGAATTTTATGATCGTCTTAGAAGTGGTTCCAGCTAAGAGTACTACTTCTATCCATTTATAGAAATAGTCAATTCCCACTATTATTGTTTGATACCATCCGGATGGCATGAGAAGAGACCCAACCAAATCCAAACCGCATCCATCAAAAGGAATGGGTTCGGACCATATCTCTGGCAAGGATTACACTTCTTGACCATATCTTTGGCATCTGCTATTATTGTTGGCCTGTAGTACCCTTCTAATAAAACTCTTATGGTTAAAACCTTATGGCCCAATTCAGGTAAGACAGTTTTGGATTCCTTAAAGCCTAAACAGAGTAGGAGAGGCCTACTGAAACATGTTTTGTAAAGAATTTCCCTTAAAACCAGGAAACCACAAGCCTTGTACTTGGATTTTTTAGCTAAGATCTTATACATAGGTAAAACGTCATCGGAAATGAATCGATGTATATCAAATCTCAAATTTGTTCGTACTTAAATGTTACTGCCTCGTTAAAACCCTCTATAGTCCAAAACCTCAACTGAGGATAAAAAATCTTTATTTTGCCAAAGGGAAATAGTACAACTAGTAATTAGTAGGCTACTGAGGTGTTGCATGTTTCCTCTGCACGATGTTAAATTCTTTGTTGGATACAGATGATTATCCACCCCTATTTTTTCTCAAGATTGAAGTAAAGGCTATTTGTAGCTTTATCACTGAGTTACCTTCCTTTTTGTATATTCGTACTTGAAGTCTTCATGTTCCAAGTCATCATATTATGGGTTGTCATGTTTCAGGTACGCGTGTTTCGTCTAATATCGCTTAAGTTGCTTATTATTAGTGTGGATAATTTGTGGATTGGGGGTATTTTAGAGAGTTTGTAGGTTGAATATTATTTTCTGAGTAGTTAGTAGTGAGATAAGGGAGGTGTATGCTTGTATTTAATGTTTTTGGAAAAAATCAAACCTCTTAAATGAATTTGGTTGGGGTATTTATATTAATTTTGTGACCCATGGGCCTTAGGGGTCGGACCTTGGATCCAGTTCAATCTTTAAAGCCCATACCTTAAATAAAGTTAGCACACAGCTGAATCATGCATTGAATGGTCAGACTGTTCTTGATTTTTGTGGTCTAAGACATACCCGAGCTGCCCCTCCGGTTTACACAACAATGTTCTTCCAAAAATATCTGACCCAATTAATTATCACTTTTGATACTTAAGAAGATTATCCATTTGAACAAATTATTTCTCCATAAATGTTTTTTATATGTAGGCCATAACACAATATGGCTACTCGCATATCCTAATTGTGTTTTCACCTCAAGATTAGTTTGGATTCCTAAAATTGTGATTGGACTCATAAGCCATGATCCAACAAGGCTACTTGCATATCTTATTGGTTCGTAAACTGCAAGAAATTTTTTCTAACCATGATTTTTATATTATGAATGTACATGACCCCCGTTGTTATTTACATAAGGATCGTGTGGCGTACAAACTTTGTATCATGGAGATCACTTGGCGTATATCATGGAGATCAGTTGACCTAAAGCCTTCCTATCATGGAGATGACTTTGCTTAAAGCCTTTCTATCATTGAGATCGTTTGATGTATGTCATGAAGATAAGTTGGCTTAAAGAATTTATATCGTTGAAAGGAATATTATTTGGCTTATAGAATTTTTTATCATGGAGATGAGGATCACTTTTTTATACCATTATCTAAAATGAAGATGGGTCGATAATTGTCATTTTTAGGGTTTTTGTCGCGACCTATTTTTTGTTGATGACGAACCTTGTCGTATAGCCTCATATAAAATTATGCAAAATCTATGTTTATATTAATGTCAAACGAGATTAAATCTCTAAAACGATGAACATTTCTTAAATGTATGCAAGTTCCCAATTATTCTTATGACGTCTTATATGATGATTAAGGTGAGTTATAAGGAATAACTCCTTTTTGTAGGTTGACTTTGTGAAGTTTAAGTTGTAAAGTGAAATCATTGATGATAACTAAAAATTATTTTGGAATATCTGTTGACGAAGTCATATTAAATATTCACTTTGATGGTGAAGAGTTGCTATGTTTTTCTTATTAAGGTCTCTCATTTGAAGTCATTGCTTGTTAGAGGACTTGATTTTGTATTTTCCTATTGAAATAGTCGAAATTTGTTTAAATCTATATATGTTGTCCTGAAGTGCTTCCCATTTAATATCTGCCTATGCTATGTTTATCACAGTTAGCAATGTATCATATTGCACAATGTCTATTACAAATTATCACTCTATCAACAATATTATGTACAATCATTTATTAGTAATCCAATTTCTCATCGTAGCAACCTCAATCATGATATTGCACGAACTTATATTTCCAACATCCTATTGTGTATAAAAATATCGATAATGACCTAACAATGTAATGGAAATAATATCATGTATAAATTAGATATTCTCGAGCAGTCTTATTCAGGCCACCTGTCCATTACTGGATTCTCTGCATTTCTGTTTAATAATAACAAGCGCTACTCAGTGGACAAGTCTTACATAAAGCTCAGCATCAACGATATACATATAACCCTCAAATTCTTGGAATAATCTTATTACTTGTGATTTAAGGCGCCTTCCATTTTCCTTCAAAGGCTTTAGGCCCAGAATCGTAAACCCTCTTTCATATTACAACTCCATCGTCTTCCTAAAGTAATATATCATTTTTTAGGAATATAACATAGCTAGGTCTCGAATATAAGCTCAAACAATTTAAGGGGTGATATTTATCTTGATCATGCCTATAGATTTGGGAAATTAAAATGTCTTATTTCTCTCCTAATTTTTCACATAGGCTCGGGCACATACATGATCTATTTTTCATTGTCAACATATTGGTATTTTTTTTTTCTTATTTTCCAACTTTGTTGTTCGCTAACAATACCCTTATTTTATGTACCTTGAAGAACTAGAAGGGTTAAGAATGTAGGAAAATGTGGCAATCAAGTGTTGTTATTCAGAAAAGCGTACCATAAATTTTACCAACATGTTATTTGTTTTTATACTTTTTTTCCTTTAATTTTTTTTTCTCAAAACAGGTTTTGACCGGTGAATGTTTTTTACAAAGAAAAAACATGACTAACACAAATCGAGCTATCTAGAGTCATGCTAGTATGGATAAAGAAAACTGGACATGTTGGAGGACGAGAGCAGTACAACGCCTAACAACCGTTTAATTCAAAGGCTCTCCATACTAAATATTAACTAATAAAAAAATCGAAGTGAGAAAATAAAATCTCAGCTGATGCATGATGATAGAGTAACTTAATATTATAAAACCTACTCGTTCAGTCAAACTAAAATCCCACGTACTCATGATCGACAAATTTAATCATATAAGACGACAGTAGGGTCGTACTAGTTTTATTTATATTCTGCTCATTTTATTTTTCAAGACATAGATTTCCTAGTGATGCATGATATATCTTTATCATGCCCAAAGGTGAGCTATTGCTGAGCTCAATAATTTACACTAGCCATTGTACTATAAACAATTTCGGAAAAGTGTGATTGTATGTACTATGACCGAACCTTACTTTATAAAGGGTTCAAGAAAGTGTTTGAGTAGCAAGAAATTTATTAAGCTATTAATATTAGTCAACATAGAACATATTGACCATTAAGTAAGTAATTTATGTAATCAGTGTTGCTAATTACTTCTTCTGTCCCAATATGTTTGACGTTTAAGGTTTTGGTACGTTAATTAATAAATGTAATTATTAATTTTGAAAATATAAAATGTTTTTTCTATTTTCATAAATAACCTTCATCTTTAATAGGTATTATGAAAAAACTTAAATAAATAATTAAATACTAAAGGAGTATATGGTAAATTAGCAATTAATGCAATCTCGATATACGAAAACGACAATTAAATTGGGACAACTCACTTTTCCAAAAACGAAAATTAAATTGGGATGGAGGGAGTACATAGATAACCAGACTATAAATGAGAACTTCAAACTATGAGCTCAGGATGTTCGCCTATTTACGTAGCTGACAATGCGATTCTTAAACTTTAATTAACTATCATTCTTCCATTATATATATCTCAATCTCCATACATATCCATTTTAGCTTTAGAAACTAGTGTAAAACCCTACTAATATTTGTTCAGATGTCAATCTATTATCCAAATATATTAATAGGTGATCGATCTTATTGATATCCTTGCCCACCTGGTTTCTTCCAGTTTTACATGTTGCTCCACCTTGAATACAAAAATTCAAAATGAAAAAACATCACATTTCATGATATTTTTGGCCGACAATTGAGGGGATACATTTTTCAGTACATGCCACATGGCACACATCGTGGCAGATTTCTATTATATTGATTATTTTAATAAACATTTTGGTATCGTCACACAAGCTCTCATTTAATCTTTTTCTTAATGTGAATGATATCTTACCCGTCTCTTTATATTATCTTGCTCATATTAACTAGTCTTTAAACACGAACCAAATAATGATGAAAGCATGTATTAAGCACAAAGGCAATTGGTTGAATCATGTTGAGACACTTTCTCAGAAGGTTTGAGAAAGATCAGTAGATGAGAATATCAATGCCGCCAAATCCTAACATCTCGTGTCAAAATTACTCCATATGATCTTTGGGGTTACTTGTTCTATTGTATTTTGTGCTATTTTGTACGATAGGATAACCTGATTGGCTCTTCTCCTCTCTTTTACTTGGCTCGACAAAGGCAAAAATATTATAATTTCCAATGAAATATAGGAGGTTTGCATCTTGAAAGAGATACGTAGTTAAAACGATGATGATATTATTTTTTCATATCAACCCATTATCAAATTATCCCATATAGTTTATGTCTTGAAGAACCTCCTCCATAGGGCGATCTTCTCTTTGTTCTTGTTGTGGTAATAGATCGGTTGGTCAACAATATTACCAATTGGGACAGTGGAAGTGTCAATAGTGCATATTCTTTCAAGGCGTATACCATATGTTTCATAGCCACGATATATTATGCGTGCATTTGTTGTAGGTTATCCAGATATTGCCTCATTGTAGCAACTGGATGGCTTTTCTCGTCGGTGACTTGATCATATGAATCTGAAGTTGAATGGTTTGACACGGTCCTCTGGCATTTTATTATGGCTGGAAATGAGTTTTGTGATTTTTTTTAAAGAGACCTTTTTCGACACCTTACACGCTTATTTTTTCATAATACAATTACATGTAATTATGCAACTAAAAGAGTAAAAAAATAAATTCCAAAAATATCAACTAAAAATGTTGATTTTTTTGTTTTTCCAAACTTGTTTTGCAACCCAATTACACATAATTATGCGACTAAAAAAATAAAAATAAAAATTCAAAAAATATCTTTCATGGATCTTGTTTTTTCATATGGTTTGAAAAATATTATTTAAAAAAAAAATTAGAAAATAGTTTAAACTATTAAATGATAATTTCTATTTAAAAAATAAAAATAAAAGATATTTTAAACTATTAAATAATTAATTATATTTATTATTCCAAACAAGTATTTTATCCAATTTGATAACATTATCGATAAATATATTAGACAGTTATAAATATAAGTAGATTATTCATTTGAAGATGTATAAACAATCGATTATTGATGCCACGTTTCATATGAAAATGCACACCTACTTTTTATACCTAACTGAGGTCAGGTTTCATAATTAAGATATCTAAGACAACTAAGGTCACGTTTCATAATTAAGATATCTAAGACCATACAAAGTAGTGGAGATATTTCATCTCCTAAAAGCTCGCCACATCAAAATAATTCTCAAATAATTCTGCAAAAATTTTCAGTCCACGCAGCAGTGCATATTTCATGTTTCAGCATATCCCCACTATATTTCTTTCTCTTCCGCATCGTTCTACCATATAATATCCTACCTTATATTTTTATTTATCTTTCTTATTGTTTAATATATATTTACATTAAAGTTATATATATTAAAATAAATAATTTTCATAAATTAACAGAATATATTTTCTTTACAAATATAAACTATAAAATTAAAATAATTAAAAATATAATACATAATATATACTATACAGAGCATCACGACGTTTTATAAACTATAAATACATAATATAAACTATAAATTAACTATAATACACAATATAAACTATAAATTAACATACTATATTTTTCGAATTCAAAGCATATTTAACGATTTTTTATACCATACAGAACATCACGACATTTTATGTTGATAACGAACCTGATTGGTCCCGCGATTTGCTTACCACTCAACCAATAACTTTCGCATACGATATTCTATTTTGAAAAAAACATTAGTATAATCCGTAGTGAAATCTCCTACATATTCATCTGTATCATTCTTATCATGCCATTCGAAAATAAATAAAATAAAGAAAATAAATAAACAAAAATAGACCTAGAACATAGACTCACAATCACAAAAATACATTACTTGCGAAGCGATGGTACAAAAACTATGATCCCTTGATACAAGGTATTTGAACAAGTGATTCAAAAAACGCGAACCGACCTAAAAAAAATATAAACGGACAATAAAAAAGATTCAAACATACGATATTCACTGTATGTACCACCGATTAAACGATACACATATCGTTTCATCCTAATCAAGCCGGTGGTTGTTTTGTTTCGAAAATTTGAAGTTTTAAAATTTTATAAAAACAAAACAAAGCATTGAAATAATGTTATATCTGATTTTGAGATAGATTTTAGTTTCTTTAACAACGATTACGACCTCAGTCTGTTTTTTTAGATATTTTGTAAATGTGTATTTATTTTTTTATTTTGTTAATATGGGTCGAATAAATTTTTATCGGTATAAAACAACATTTCTTTTTAAGTATAATCGTGATTTTAAGATAGAATTATGTTTTTATATTTTATTGTCATCAAGATGTATAAGATGTAGGTGAGAAGTTTTTTAAAAAATAGGGTCAATATTATATTGATAACCTTATACTCTCTAAATAGAACAATATAAATCTAAAATAAGAATATATTAGAGCGGATGAAAAAAAATTCATTCTATTTTACTGTCTTAGTGATTTAACATGAAACTGTGTGTCGAATCACTATTCTTTAATATGGGAGATCGATTATTTTAGAATACAATAGTTATTTAATCTTCTGCCCCCAAGGAGGTAGCCGAGTGGATTGAGTATGACATTTTTATAACCAAAAGGTCATGAGTTCGAGTCCCTCTACATACGCTTTATCGGCTGAACCTGTCACCTTGTGTGGTTTACCTTCTGACGTTGGTTTGCAGGCTATGGCGTCAGACTGAGGGTTTACCCTGTACGCACTCATTGCACTCTGAGTAGCGGCTGCGGGTTCCTTAAAAAAACAAAAAATTGTTTCACCGTGTTGACATTAGAACTTGATTCAATGGTACTCAGCAAAATGAGTGGTAGAAAACTCTGTCAAACTTCATAGGAATCGGCAATCAGTTTGATATGTTTTGAGACTGAGCCACTGTACATGCCTCGGCGGAAGTGGTAGAAGATATAATCTTGATGATGATGTCTCTCGAGGTAAAGTCTGAAAATCCATCAGAGCGGTCATATTTGTTCTGGCGATACAAAAGGAGTGAGAGGGTATTTATAGAGCATGGTGCATATTTAGCTGTAGCGATACCAAAGGATGGGTAATTGAATTTTGCTATCAGAGTCGTTTGAACGTTTGAAGTATTACACGTGTTGTTATCAGAGTGCAACACGTCTTTTATATCCATACTCGAATCCATTAAGCTTAATAAGTTCTATGTTAAACAGCTAAATTAAAACTCTAACCGTGTTTAAAAATTGTATTCTAAAATAATCGATTTCCCAACCATTTAAAATTACATAAAAATAACAACAGTTAATGCGGTAGAAGATTTTATAACCTTTAGATGATTCTATATCATTTCAGACTTTTTACATAAAAATAACAACAGCTAATGCGGTAGAAGATTTTATAGCCTTTAGATGATTCTATATGAGTTCAGACTTTTTAGCCTTTAGAAGTTTTCACATAATTTTTTTGTTTACACAAATCAATTTAGGTAATTTATCGTCGCATAATTCGATAAATTTTCATAATCGGATTAAATATAACTATACAACTAAAAAAAATTAAAAAAAATAGTTTTTATAGATCTAATTTTATCACCTAGAAAAAAAAAACAAATGATTAACATAATTTTTTAAAATTATGATATAAAAAAATATAATATTAATAAATAAAAACTAAAAACTAAAAAATATGTCAAATTAGTTATATCATTATTAAGTGGAATATTAATAGATTATAATAGCTTTTTTGGCTAATGGATTTTATTAAAATAAGAGCCAGCGTCAAATTTTAATTCTCAATTTATTCTCCCTCCAAAATTTAGAACTAAGAACATGGAGGATGGAGAGATAAAAAACAAAGAAGGATTAACAACGTAATATTCAGAGACTACTTTCAAAGAATAGATGGAAGGATTCATTCTCATTCCACCAATAATTTACCGCAATCCTAAATTTAGTAACAATTCATCGTAGGGGAATAATATTTAATTCAAATCTTTACTGGAATTTGAGAAGCACAACGAAAGGGCTAGAAACTTCATCTACTCGCGGGAAAGATTAAATTCAAAAGATTATGATTCTTCAACACGTGAAGAATAGTTGCGAATAATACCAATTGAGAATGTGACAGAAATTAGAGGAATGGAAAAGTTTTGACAAGAATCAATAGGAATTCTTTTGACAAGCTGAGTTGGCTAGGAAAAGAAAAAAACTGCATAACTATCAACTCGAGAAACTCATCAGGTGAGACTAAATACTAGGAGATCCTCAGCAAATATCCGATTATTGATGAATTTGAGTAGCCGAGAACCTTTAGATGATCTATTGGGTAGCTTGATAAACTGTGAAATAATCATAAAAAAACAATATGCATTTGCTTGTCAGAAGAACTGCAACATTTAAGAGAGACGAAAGGAAAGATTAGATATTAATAATCAGTAGCTAAGTCTAGTAGTATAAAACAACTATTTGATTCTTATATATCCCACACCTAAAATTTCTAGGAAGAAAATAACTTCAAGCTGATTAGAGACCTATAAATTGAGATGATCAATCTTCATTTTACATTTCGCAGTCCACCTTGCGAGCCAATATGCCGCTTTATTTTGCTCTCTGAAAATGTGATGAAGATTCATTGATGAGGATGTTGAAGATCTGATGCTGTTAAAAAATCGAAATCCAAAGAAGATGAATATTGGCCTGAAGAGAGGAGAGATACTAAGATTGCAAAGTTAGTTTCAATATATATCTTACTTAAGCGATTTATTTTGCAGGTGTGGAGACCATCATTAAGAGCCCTAGATTCAGATTTAATGGGGAGAGCTTGCCATAAAGATCATCATATCCATCGATAATATTGCCATTTTTATCTTGAATAATAATGCCTCCACTCGAATCTCCTAAAGCAAGGCAGTAAGTGTTTGTGTTTAGCTTGCAACTTCCTGAATGAGGCGGATTCCAAGTTAGGTGAGTTTATTTCTTGTTCTTGTTGAAGTGATTAATACAACCCATTATAATAGTTGTATTATGTGAATATTTCCAATGTTTAAGTTTAAGAAGGTTAGCGTAATGTAGGCTGTAAACAATATGCTTTATGTAGTTATAGATAATGTAGGAGAAAAAGAACTCCATTTGATCTTAATTTTGTTTCTTGATTTCCATATAACCCAGTTAATGATAAGTGGGAGAATTGATTTGGTGTGAACGTTTTTTGGGGATGACTTAAACCAACACTTAATCATGTGAGATGTTGACATGAACTTTCTTATTTTGATCTTAAATAATAAAAATAAACATTTTCTATAAGTTATTTCATTCCATATCTTAGCATAATGAGTTGAGTTGTTATAGGTTAATCTAATGCTGTGCAGAGTTTCTTTAGTGTTAAAAGTTCCTTCTTTAGAGAGTTTCCAATGAATTAAATTATTAACCTGATCATCAATAGACAACTTAGATATTAAACTAATATTAGTTGAAGAATATAAATGACTAATCATATTCATATTCCGCTCATCATTTTCCAAAAAATAGTTAATTGCGGCTCCAATAAACCATTTGTTATCAGTGTTAGCATCTAATTGGATTAGAGGAGGCTTGCAGAAGCAGTTGTCTTGGTAAAAATCCATATTGTCCTTCCCATGTTCCAATTATATGGTGGACAATTGATGATTAATTTGAAAGTAAATAAAATTCATTTAAACGCTTTTACCAAACTTAGGTTCTTGTTTCAAACAATTGAACTTAAATAAGTTTTCTCTTAAACAACTAAATTAAAACTCTAATCACGTTTAAAATTTTATTATAAGATACTCGATCTCCCACACATTTAAAATTACATAAAAATGGCGACAAGTAATGTTGTAGAAAATTCTATAACCTTTAGATGATTCTACATCAGTTCGGACTTTTTAGCTTTTAGAAGTTTTCACATATCTATTTTTTACACAAATCAATTTAGGTAATATATCGTCGCATAATTCGATAAATTTTCACAACCGATTAAATATAATTATACAACTTAAAAAAATTAAATTTTATTTATACATCTAATTTTGTCATCTAGAAAAAAAAATCAATGATTAACATACCTTTTTAAAATTATCATATAAAAAATATATAATAAAAATTAAAAATTAAAAATTTAAAAATATTTCATATTAATTTTCAAATACAGATGATTATTTTATCAAATCTTAAAAATTATTGGTATATAATTATTAAGTTGAATATTAATAGATTGTAGTAGTTTTTTTTAGCTAATAGACTTCATTAAAAATAAGAGTTTAGCCCAATATTGATTAGGCCTATAAGACCAGCTAAATATAGAGTATAAGTCACGTCAAATTTTAATTCTCAATTCATCCTCCCTCCAAAATATAGAACTAAGAACATGGAGGATGGAGGGATGAAAAACAACGAAAGATTGACAACGTAATATTCAGAGACTACTTTAAAGAATAGATGGAGGGATTGATTCTCATTCCACCAATAATTTACTGCAATCCTAAATTCAGCAACAATTCAGCTAAGTCTAAAACCATCATGTCATGAATAGTTCACTAAGTAACCACCAAAGTACGCATCAAACCGTTTGCATATCGGGTAGAGTATCCATAAAGAACTCGAAACTTAATCTCGATTTTAGGCCCTTTGTCTTTGGAGCTTTAGGAGGGTTTACATGAGCCATAGGTCACTTCCATTATGGATGTACAACTTTCCTCGTCCTCGCTTTCTAACTTTACACAATAGAGGTCACCTCTAAAAGATTCTTTTGGAAAAACAATTGGGCTCATTCATTTTGACGAATCAAATGAATCTAAACTTTCATCATGCTTCATCCTCTTTCTCGAACAATCAGATCCTTTAATTTGGTAATATGACATCCATCATGCTTCGTCTTCTTTCTCTAAATCTGCTTTGAGTTTTCGAAAAACGACCACTTTGGCACCCTCAACGTCTTCAGGTTGGTGGCAGGAATTCAAACCAATCAGCTTGTCAACAATAAAATATTTATGGAATTCCTACGCTTAGGTATTTTTGGATTAATCACTAAGTTTCAAAAGTTTTTCTTTACCCGATTTGATGTCGACATGAAACAAGTACATATATTCTATAACAACACCACAAAAACAAAAATAATGATTAGTTGAGAAAAAAAGAAGGAAACACCACGAGTTGCTATCGAGATGCTCGTACGGGCTATTTATGTTTGTTGTTCAATAAATTTATAGTAAAGTTCGTGTTAGTCAAACTTACTAGAATCCTCGTTTCCTACATACCTCATAGAAATACAAAATGTTTACTCCATTCTTGGTCAGATTATGGTAGACTGGTTACCACCTTAAGTTCTTTTAGAATGGAGATGTAATATTTAGGATAGTTTGTTTTATAGTAAATGATATAGTTAGAAATTAGTTGCCCCATCATGAATAAAATCTCTGACACCTTTGAATAATTTATGAAGGACATCAAAGTCCTCAAAGCGTCCTCACTAATCTGACTGGGACTGAGGTAGAGTGCACTAAAGAAATCTCAAATCTGTGGATGTAAAATGAGCAATAAACCCTTGTAAAAAAATTGTGTGAAGATGATTAATTTGTTGAACTTTGTGGAAAAAAACAGTCTCTCTTTTTATCGGCAGTTGAAGCTTAACGTTTCCAGGGATATGCCATTGGTCCCTCATCCTAGGAGTTTTGCTAGGTTGGAGGTATTTGAATTTTATTCTCGAGGACGAAACGATGAGGAGGTTAGATATCAAAAGATAAGATGCAGTGCTCGGGTTGAGGAGGCCTCCTATGAGGTTTGGCGATCGACCGCTAGAGTGATTTCCAACCGCGTTCGAGGTGATAGCCTTATAAGGTTTATCCATGTCTTCAAGATTCTATAGACTTGTAGACTAACCTCGTTTTTATTGTGACCTAGAAAAAAATAGATTTAAATGTATACAAGATCGACTAGAAAAAACACGTAGTGGTCGGAAAGGGATTGAGGTAGAACGTAACAAGGACTTTTCATTTCTATTTGAGAAACTTCTCTTTTTAAAAAGACACACGGATAAGAATGAAAAATGAAGTACTATGACATCGTGTGGTACTTTTTTTTATAATAGGGAGTACCATCTTTAAGTACAAAGATAGTCCATTGACAAATGAAGACGGGACGAGCTTTCGAAATTATCAAGTCCATGATATTGAATTTGTGAGATAGTCCATGATAATTTGTGAGAAACTATCGAAGAGACACGGTCAACTCGATCACTATGTATTTTTTGTCTCTCCTCCCTTGAAATTGAAGTCTTTTACTTTGTATCCATAGAATCAACACAGAGGCAGCTCTATTTGACAACTAATAAACGAACGTGATACCAGAGAATCCTTGATATTGAATTTGCGAGAAGATATAAAAAAAAAATACGAACAAGTAATCCAACATCTTTTCTCTTTTCTTTCTCATATTTGTATGATTTTGCAATTTTAAAATTTTGCTTAGCAGGTTGAAGAGAACTTCTTTTCGTGGAATCTTTTTGGTCATATTCAGAGACATACATAAGATATTTGACCTGAATCTAAATTATTTTTAAAGTATAAACTGAGAGTATTTTCATATTTATATGTTAGTGTCTTTGATCCAGTTAGTTCCTTTCCCCTCTTCTTTTCAAATTCAATTTCCGGAACCTGCAAGTAAAAGCTGTTTATTGATGTTAGTTACATGCAGCCAATAATATTTGTTGTTTGTAAATGATGAGGACTAACAATAAAAATCAAGATATTTAGTTCTCTATCCTTATATATCATAAACCACTTTCGAGAACGGTTATAGATCTTAACTATATTGTAATCTGGTCGTAGTTGAAGATTATTCTTAGATTGCAATTTTTAGTCTATTTGGAAAGCTAGTCAGTTGTCCTGTTTTGATCTATATAAATGTGTATAATAATCATATTTGAGGTAATTAACTTTAACCAATAAGCTAGTATAGGTTCCAAAAACCAAAGGGATCAGCCACTAATTAACTTAGACTTTTTCAAATCATCAAACCATCTAGAAGAGACGTTCTTTCAGCTAGGATAGGTATTAATTTTCCACAGAGTCTACCAAATCCATCCACAGTATTTCCGTTATTATTTCTCATAATACCACCACGGTTGGCCTCTCCATTTAATCCACATCAGCCATCCCTTTTCCGTTCGAATTTGCCTCGTGAAGGAGGAACCCGACTAAACATAATATTTTTCCTCTCCCTTAGCAGATGATTATAACTGATGTGGGTTATTTCTGATTGAGAGTAATATTCTAAATTATTTTGGACATTTAATGTTTAAAGTAAGATGTAGATAGATAATTAAGGTGTGTGCTAGGAGTAAATTCTGATTACCTTTATTAATGAAAGTAGTTGGGTTATTTATACTTAATTAATGACTCATGGGCCTTTCGAGTCAAATTATGGGCCTAGGTTAAGTTTAAGAACGCGTTAGCCCAAGAAATCAAGTGACCAGCAACTCGCTGAGTCACGTTCCACTAACTTATTCTGTTCGGCTAGACATGTTATTGGTTATATCCGCACTGCCCTTCGGATATATGTAAGGGGTAGTATCAAATAAATCCGACCTTATGAGTAGCTCTTTTAGGTCATACAAATAATATTTGGAAGAGCTAACTCGAAAAAATAAAATTTAGTATAAATTCAAGGTGATCCTCCAATCTGTCGTTTGTATCCGAACAGTAGAGATTAACTCTATCGTTAATAATTCCAAGAGTCAAGTTGATTGGATTTTCAAGAGTCAGCCTGATCGGATTTAGAAGAGACTAATGTTATCGTTAAGAATTCTAAAAGCCATTTTTTACATGCACACGTGTTGAGTTTTGGTTTGACCTCTCAGTTGTTTTTTCTTCTCGATTCGTGTACCTACTTGGCTAAAACGTTACTTAGGGTTTAACCCCCATACCTCATAGCCCCTAATCATTAATTTGATCGGTTTGTATTCCCCTAGGTAAACTCCTACATCTTTATCTTTATATAAATTGGTTTCACTGTTCTATTATCTCTGAAAACACAAAAATTACTAGAGAGAGCAAGCTTGATAATCTTCTTAAATTGTGTCTCGGTAAATTTATGTTCAAAGCCAGAAACGCATTGGTGAAAGCAGGTTGGCTGAATATATCTGTTTTGGAGAAAGCAAGAAAAGAAGCAAGAGATGCAAGAGTTGCAACTGGTCTCCCTGCCTCTCCTGGTGGAGAAATCGATCGACTAAAAACCAACACAAACTAAGGCTTATCGTCATCAAAGACATCAAAGGTATTAAAATTACCTTTTACACCAACACTATCCGCCTTTCAGTCAAGGTCTTCAGTCCAAGAGTCCCAAAACCCCCTACCTAAAGAAAAGGAAGTTTCTAGTGTTTGGAAACCTTTACCTTTCCTGGAAATGAGTTCAGATGCTGAGAAATCCATTGAGAAATCCATCCCTCTTCGCAAAATAACTCGCCAGTCTAAAGCTAAAAATACTCATACTTCTTCGAAACCTGCTTGTTTGGAGACAATAAAGCCTTCAGCATATACTAAACCATCCGAACAGTGGTCAAGCGTAATGGTGGAGACTATGGAAGAAAATATAGAAGACACTCTCTTTGAGGCCTCCTGACAGACATAGGACACTGCAGCAAATCAGACAACTAGAGTAAAAGTGGTCTTATCCAATCCTGATGCACTTACGGAGTGTCTACAAGGGAAAATTGGGCCAAAATATTTACAGGTTAGTGTGAAGTATATGATAGCTCTTCAAAATATTGCTTATGTATACACCCATAATGCTGAGTTGGGTCAAATCCGAACAAAGTGGGGATTCCCTGAATAAGTTAAAGATAGAATCTTAGTCCTTCCAGAGACTCATATGGACTGCAAGGCCAATAAGCTAGTAGTATACACTGAAGTGTTGAATTGGGTACTCAGTTCCCTTTGGATCCAGATATAGTCACGTACTTTCACCTGATAAAATTATGTCTAAGCCAGCTGAGCCCAAACGCATAGTATAATTTGGTGTCGAAAATCTCACTACCCATGAATCCATTTGCTGATGTGGCTAGTCTGAGCAAGAAATACCACATCCCCTTTTACCACTATAATATGGGGAACGATTATAAGGTGGTAAATAATTTGTTGGTGTCTGAAAAATCCATGGAGGACCCAAGTTCTGTATATCAGTGGAGCATGGGAGAACGGGAAGAATATAAGAATTGTCACTAATCTAAGTCAACTAACCAGTCGCTGGAAGAGTACAAGTAATCTTTATTTATGTTTTTCTTAGTATTTATATATAGTGTTGTTATTCCGAACCGACGGTTGTGTTTCCTTGTAGTTTTTTTGAAGAATTTTCCAGAACATTTAGAGGTAGGCCAAGATACATGTGCCAAGCTAAACGAATGGCCATCTGAGAAATGGGGGAACGGTTTCCCCAATTTCTTTACTTCTGGAAACTTCATAAGGTCTCACCTATGGAACACTGCAGGGAATAGAGACCTTACTTGGGAACAGCTGACCACTCTTCCCCCTGCTAATTTCATTTTAAAGAGAGCTGAGGCTAAGGATGGCAAACTTTATTTCCCTTTCCGGGTCAAAGCCCCTAGCCACCTGGACAAGAATAAGAACAAGAAGAAGAAAAACAGAGTTGATCCATCTCAAGAAGTCACAGAAAGGGTCAATTCAGAAAACCAAGGAGGGATCAATGCTGTTCCGCTGGAGGCAGTTGAGAGTACACTCAAAGAGGCCGGTGGATCGGATGATCTGCCTTAGATCGTGAGTAAGGATCACAAGAGACGCAAGGAGAGAAGCGATGAAAAAACTGAAAAGAAAAAGAAAGTTATCTTAGGGGCAGAGATAATTTTGTGTCCTTCTGAACTTCTTCCCTTGCAAGACACAATCCCACCTAACCTTCCTTCTCAGCCTCTCCTTTATGCCGAACATGCAACAGCTGAAGGTGATGTCAATCTAGATGTGTTGCAGAACATGTATTTTAATAATCTGGATAAGGATGACTTCGTGGAGCCTTATTCTCATGGTAGTACGTCCAATGCTGTAACCCATAACAGTGACACATATGTGATAGCAAGTGAGCAAGGCACTCTGAGTCATGCCCTCTTAGGTTATATTCGTACGGTAGTTGACCTGGAAAGGCATGTGAGGGAACAAACAAATACTATAACCTCTATGACCACAGAAAACCAAGGCTTGAAGAATAGTCTCTCTACCGCTCAGCAAAGCCTAATCCTTTAAAAAAGAAAAAGAGAAATTAGCTGCCAAACTGCGCGAGTCACAAGATGCTCAAAAAGATCTCCAGACTAAGTATTCTAGACTAGAATCTTCTACCGAGATCAAAACTTTAAAAGAGCAACCAGATGCTTGCACTAGTACTGTCAAAACTTTATCTGAAGACAAAGTCAACTTAAAGAATCTTCTTAAGGAGAATGCAGAGGAGAATACATATTTCGTAAATAAGCAAGCTCAGGAGATAGTTACTGGAATAGATAAGTATGCCAGTGAAATAGCGGGCTCCTCGGAGAAAATAGACGATGGGATTAAGTTTGACATGGGTTTTCTATTCCACGAGACGTTTCTGAAGAGGACCCTTGGTCCTTTGTGAAATATGTAGAGTACGATGACATCCCTTTCCATACTCGGCCAGATGGTGACAAGTATAACTACCCAAGCAGAGAAGACTCTGAAGATAATGAAGGAACTGGTGAGAGTTTGAGCGCTGAACTCAAAAGTCATAAGGATAAAAACGATGAAGAACCCAAAGGGAAAAAAACCTAAGGTATTGTCGTTATTTTGTGTTTAAAACTAAATTCCTTGGACGACCAAGGAATTTGTTGCATCTTTTGAATTTATGTCTTATAATCAAAAGTCCTTGAATGGTCAAGGCAATTTGTGAACTGTGGATCAGGTCTATTCCGATCAAGTTTTAATATCGTATATTTCTTTGTATGAATCTCGTTTATCTCTTCATAGCTAATGTTTAAATAACTTTAAATATTTCTGATTTGTTAAATAAGTGTTTAATAACCATTAAATGATTCCAATAAAAAATATTTAATGTGTGATCAAGTGTTTAACAAATTTGATCAACTCAAAGATACTTTATTTGAGAGCCGGGGTGTTTAATTAGTATTTAATATCCGATCACCTCATACTGTGGTCAAGTCAAGAAGAATTTTGTACCAGAATTTTAAGGAAGGCATAAGATATTATTGAAAAACTCGGAGACCTCGTTAAAAACTGCCCGCGTCACCACGGAAGAAAAGAGTATGCCCTTTAATATTTACATTGACGTATAAAAAAAGTAAATATTTACATGAGATTTTTATTTTAAGTATAACCTGAGATATTCAACGTTCCATGGGTGTTTTAGTGTTCTATCATCTTTATCTTGAAGTTTGTATGTCCCTGGTTTTAATTTTTCACATACCACATAAGGACCTTCCCATATCGGAGCCAGCTTGCCAAACTGTTTCTCTTTAGTGTGCAAAAAGACTTTTATGAAGACTTTGTCTCCTAATTGAAAATCTCTTGTTTTAACTTAGGAGGAAAATCTGATCCTCATCAGACCTTGATAATGTGTTCTTTTTAAATGCGTTTTACTCTTCTTTCTTCAATCAAGTCCAACTGATTCCTAACTGCCATGCCATTTTCCTGTTCTAAATAGTTTTGAATCATGTAAGATGGTAAAGTAGCTCATATTGGTGTGATCACATCCATCCCATAAACGATGGAAAAAAGGATTCTTTTGTAGGAATCCGAGGAGTTGTTGGGTAAGCCCACAGTACTTCTTGCCTATAACTTTGCCACTTTCCTGCAGCTCCCTCTAGATTTTTCTTCAACCCAGACAATATTGTTCGATTATAAAATTCAACTTGCCCATTAGCTTGAGGGTGGAATGGAGAAGAGAAACAATGTTGAATTCTTTTGGAGGTGCAAAATATTTTTATGTCTTTATTATCAAAATTGGGCCCATTATCTGTGGTGATCTTCCGGGGAACCCCAAATCTTCTCATGATGTTTTTTTAGCGTGCCATGCATATCCCTTTTCCTTTAATGCTTTTTAGTAAGCCTCATCTTCTTTTTTGACTGTCCTTCATCACTACCGGACGAGACCGACTCTTGAAGCTGTGCATCATTAGAGGAGCTACTTGAGGATTCTGAAGTGGAGCTTTCCACATGTTTAGATCGATGCGTTTTATTTGAGGTAAGATGAGTCTTTAGGGACTGTTCATTCTCTCCAGGATTGTCAGTATAGTGAAGCACCGACGCACCATATTTTTCTTTAACTTCTTTCTCTTCTTGATTTAGTGCTTTCAATGTCTCTATTTCAGTCCTCAACTGATTGCGCTCCTCAACATTGTACTCATTGTTTTCTTTTACTACTTCCATATCAGGAGGTGGAACATTTTTTGCATTAGGATCCATCCGAACTACTTTGTTTAGTGATTTTCAGTATGAAATGCAGGCACCATCGTCTCCCACTGTGGTCGCCAATTTAGTATGGGTTATTTCTGATTTAGGGTAATATTGTAGAGTGTTTTGGGAATTTAATATTTATGGTAAGATGTAGAGAGATAATCAAGGTGTGTGCTAGCAGTAAATTCTGATTTCCCTCATTAATGAAAGTAGTTGGGGTATATATTTAATTAATGACCTATGGGCCTTTCGGGTCAAATTAGGGGCTCGGGTTAAGTTTAAGAACCCATTAGCACAAGAAATCAAATAACCAGCAACTAGTTGAGTTACGTTCTACTAATTTATTCTGTTTGGTTGGACATGGTACTGGTTATATCCGAACTGCCCTTCGGATATATGTAAGGGGTAGTATTAAATAAATCTAACCTTATCAATAACAACAAATATATGATGTTGCATTGAATCCGTTTTGAGTAACTTTTTTTGAAAAGGCTCGTATGGTCTATTCTAATTATAGTATGTTTAAAATGTTTGATAATATGGCCTGATGTAGCTATGACATTATCGTGCTTGGCTTTGTTTCTCACCCTCCAATAGGTGAAATGATAGATCTTAGGTATACTTCCTTGTAAGTAGACCAAAACTAGGGTCCTGTGACATGAGCTGTAGGCATGTGCCCATCCAGCTTGATCTTGAACAGACCAACATAATAGGCCCACACTTCCTATGAAAATTTTAAGAGACGAATAAGTGGTTAATGGATTCAGTATCTTCACAGTGTTAACACTTAAAACCCAAAGTAATTTTTATTTTTTTAATAATAAAATCTACGGATAACCAATTGGTCAATACCCTCCATAGAAGTATAGAACATTGCAAGGATGTTATGTTATTCCATATTTTCTTATTAAGGTTAGATTTTTACCCTTAACTATAAGCCTATTCCAAGTCTCGTTAGTGTTGAAGCCTCTGGATTTAGCTAATTAGAAAATCATCTCATCATATATATTTTCCTTAATGTGAACTCTTTGAATCTTGAGGATATCAGATTGTAAAATAAATCGCCAAAATCTCCCTAGAATCCAGCCTTATATATTCCAGTATGTATTGACCTTTTCATTTTTATACCATTTATTATCTTCAGTATAGGAGAACCTGATAAAAAGGATATACTGACACCAACTGTCTAGCAAAAAATCCATTTCAGCTTTATGTAGTTTTCAATAGATGATTTCTTCTGTTTTACTTCTTGTATTAATCGTTCTATTCCAGGTTAATGAATGGCAGTTCTCATATTTAACTTGAAAAGGGTGAAGGTTTTTGCAATACATATTGCTTATATACCTGGACCATACAATTTTTGTTCTCTTTACGTAGGTATCTTGAATATCTTCGAATTTCTTCAAGTTGAGATCAACCTCTTTATATGGCATATACAAAGTTTTTCATTGATTCGAATGAATTGTGTTAGCAGTTTCATCATATCCCAAGAAGTACCTATTACACAACCTTTCCATTGTAGTAATTATGGACTTATGAAGAGTGCAACATTGGAATTCGTAAATAAGGATCAACATTAGAAAAGACTGAATGAGGGAAAGTCTACCCTCAAATGACAGTTTATTTCCTTCCAATTCCATAATTCTACACCTCAATATTTAACTGATCATCGTAGTTAATGGTCTTGTTATTAATATTAATATTGATTCCTAGATATGTTATAGGTTAGTGCCCTGTCTGAAAACCATAATTTATACCTAATACATTTGCTCTTGATTGAGAGAGATAGGAAAAAGTAATATGCTTAGTTTTATTATTGTTTATGGTATGCCTTTTGATAATGTTGAAGGAAATCTTCCAATCTATCAACATTTTTAGCATAACCATAATTTAATATTAGCAAATCGTCTGCAAAAGCTAGACATGGTATTACTAGTGAGCTTCTAGTCTTGTAGGTCATTTCCTTCCTTAAATTGAATACATTTTTCAAGTCCTTAACAAGTATTCTTCAACAATAATAATTACACTAGGGGATATAGGATCCCTTTGTTAGATTCCATTAGTGGCGTTTGAATATAATAAAATGATTAATATCAAATGAAATTTATACCTATGTTAGAGATAGTGTGATAAAAATGGCTAAGTAAGGACTCTATCATAATCCATGGCCGTAATTTCAACATGGCTAAGTAAGGATTCTATCGTAAGTAAGGATTTATAATAATAGCTATTGGTTTATAATAATTAGAGCTTTCTTATTTAGTCGCTTCAAAGTTATAGGGGTTATGCATATAATGAAAGGATCAAATGGAATTTATACATATGTTAGAGATAGTGTGATAAGAAAAATGATTAGCTTCTCTAAGAAAAATAAAGATTGATACAACATGAAATATCATCTAAGTGAGTCAGGACCAAAGCTAAGTAAGGATTACAACTTGAGTATTATATGATTCATTTAATCAATAATAACCTAAATCAGTGTAATGGCCAAACTTGTCTCACAACATGGCCAAACTTGCCTCAAGACATGACCAAGCTTGCCTCAATACATGGTAAACCTTGCCTCGAGACCTACCAAGCTTGCCCCAAGATATGGTAAAACTTGTCTCGAGACATGGCCAAGCTTTGTTCGAGAATTGGCCAATCTTGTATCGAGCTCTCGACAAACCTGCCACACAAATAAATTTGAGGCCAAACCTGATTTCTAGAAGGTCGGCCTTGGTCGCCACCATGGCCAAGGCCAAAGTAGCCAGTTCAGTCCGCTTTGCCAAGGCCAAAGTGGCCAGTTCAACTAGCTTGGCCAATGAAAACGTTTTTCAATTCAACCAGTTTGGCCAACTTGGCCAGCTAGTCTTAAGCGACTACCTGGATCACTTAAGGCCAGCTTGGCCAGACTTCGCCGACCAGACTTAAGCGATCAGTTGGTCGCTTAAAGATAATTTGGCCAAGCTTGCATTAGGACATAGCCAAAATTGTCCTAATGGCCAAATATTTATAATTGGTCTAATACAACCAGTTGGTCACTTAAGGCCTACATTGCCAAAATTGGCACGATGTGGTGGAATCTTCCTCCCGAAGAGTACCCGACTTAGACAAGCCACATATAGTCCTTCGAGCTAATCTGAAAGGAGAAACTCCCAAACTTTCACAATAAGCTCGAAACAAGCATGTGATTTACGCCTCCATGATCATTAGCAAACAAACACTTAGCCTCCATCATCCCTACTTCTACCATGTGTCGTCAGAGTGTAAGGAAATTGTGCCTGGAAACATACGAGCCCTTTTTAACATTATGTGATAAAACAACCTCCAAAGACGTAATTTCGTATGATAAAGTATTTTGAGGGCCACAAAGGTTGCACCAATAAGGATACAACAACGAAAGACACCTTCAAGTCAAGACTACTATATAAGAAGATAATGTCTCATTTATAATTTTAGGTGAAAGCTAGAGAGAATAATAGTAATAAAAAGAAATGCCATTTTATAATCCACATCATACATAAACTACAAGGTTTTTTAACATAATTATTTTGAGTTCTTCCAATCTGTTGATGTTAATGTTTATTTGTAAAAAAATTCCAAGTGTGATAAGCGTAGGTGATGTTTTCCCCATCGTAGATGATGCAACCATATGGCATAAGAAGTTGGGGTATTTGAGTGAGAAGGGCTTATTGGAGTTGCACAACAAGTATTTTTTGGAAAAAAATAAGTTGATTGGTTTGGAAATTTATCAATTATGTATATATGGAAAACGTAGTAGGATCAAGTTTGTAAGACATGAGCACACAACAAAAGGGCCCTGAATTATATTTATGATGATCTTTGGAGGTATGGAAGGATTCAGTGACTTAGAGGTAATATATATTTTTTATAATAATTGGTGATTACTCAAGAAATATATAGATTTATATGGTTAAGCCAAACATAAATGATTTTGATAAATTCAAGAAATTGAGAGTCATGGTGGAGAAAAAAAATTGTCAAAGAAGTGAAGAAATTCAGCACTGATAATCGTATTTAATTTTGAGTTATAAGCCATAATAGGGTCCAAAGAGTTAGAACTCATGTAGTACAAATGGTCCACGGGCTCCAGAAGTAACAATGAGGCTTTGAATATAAGAGGGAGGTAAAAGACAATAGAAAACAATAAGAACAAAATAAACTATATAAGTAGTCATCGAATAAGTTTGATAAGTCCAATGTAATATGTCACTACTATAAGAACTTGGGTCACTTGAGAAAGGAATGCGTCGTAAGGCTGAAGAATAATGGTGACAACAAATTAGATCACATGGACTTTTTGTGGCTTCCTGACTCAAGATGTTCTTTCCATACGAGTCCATGCAGATATTAGTTACAATCATTTTAATAGAACAATATGGTACTGTTACTTGGTAAAAATAAAGTTAGGAAGATATTTGAAATGAGATGTGTAAAAATCTGAATGCGTGATGATTGTGATCAAATTCTAACAGAGAGGTATGTTCTTGATCTGAGAATAAATCTAATATCCATTGGAATGTGAGAAAATTTATGTTGTTTAATCAAAGTTCAAAAATGTTTACATCAGAATTGTTAAAGGGGTTATGCATATAATGAATGGAAAAATATCAAATGGACTTTATTCCCCTATTGGAGAAAATGTGAAGAAAAGTGGCTAGCTTGTCTGAGAAAAATGTAAACGATACAACCTTATGACGAAAGAGGTTGGGTATGGGAGTGAGAATGACTTGTTGGAGTTTCACCGATAAGTACTCTTAGGAAATGATAAGCTTTAGGCCTACTAATTGTCATCGTTGAGAAACAAATTGGCAGAGAAGTGAAGAAATTCAAGAATGATATTTGCTTGAACTTTATGCAAATGAACTAAGTGTTTACTATAAATCCTAATGGATAGATAAAGATATAAAAGTAAACAATACTTTACAGCAGAATGACACATATGAAAGAATCAATATGACCATCGAGGAGAAGGAGAGGTGCATGTTAGTAACTGCTAAACTCCTATGTAATATTGGAAAAATTAGTAATGGCTTCTTCATACCTCATAAACATGTTACTTTCTATTTTGAATGGTCTGACGACTCCACAATAAACATGGTATGTGGTGTGGTTTATTTCTGGCTGAGGGTAATCTCGTAAAGTGTTTAAAATGTGTTTTGGATATTTTTGTGGTGTTTTAAGTTTAGAGTGGTGAGTAGAGAGATAATTAAGCTGCCTACTAGTAATAAATTCTGATTACCCTCATTAATGAAAGTGCTTGGGGTATTTATACTTAATTACTGAACCATGGACTTATTGGGTCGGGTCGTGGAATCGGGTCAAGTTTAAAGATCCGTTAGTAATATGGTTTGAAGTGATTAGCAGCTAGCTTAATCAACACTTAATACATTTTTCATGTTCGGAATTTCATTATAGAGGTTTGGTCCGAATTGCCCTTCGGATTAAAGTCAAGGTTTAGTAGCTCAAATATCTGAACTCATCAGTAGCCCCTTTAGGTCATGCTAAGGACCTTTGGAAGAGCTAAAAGTCAGAAAACCAATACCAACATTTTCTGATCTGCTTGTGTCGTTCGAACTGCAAAAGTTTTTCTTCAAGAGTGACTCTGTTCGTATTTTGGTGGAAGTGACTTCTCAACTCAGAATTCTAAGAGTTTTTCTCGAATCTTGTACCCACTAAGCTAGAAAGATATTTAGGCTTTAACTTTCACATATTGCAGCCTTTAATCATTTCTTAAAATCGATTTACCTTCTCTTAGGTAACTGCTTTTTTTACTGTTATATAAACCTTTCTACTGTTTTATTGTCTTCAAAAATTACAAACGTGCTTAGAGGGAGAAAGCTTAGTTCATCTTCAAATTTGTTCTTGAATCCTATATGTTCACAGCCAGAAATGCCTTAGTAAAAGGAAGTTGGTTGAACTTATCTGTATTGGAGAGAGCACAAAAATTAGCGAGAGACAAACGCATTACTGCTGGCCTTCCAGCTTCATCAAGTGAAAGAAGTAATCAGCCACAGTTGAATATAAATTAGCGCTTATCTTCTTCAAAATCCTCTAAGGTTAAGAAATTTCCATTTGTAGCAAAACTTTCATCTCTTCCGTCTAGGTCCTCAGTCCATGAGTCCCAAAGTCATTTACCTAAGGAAAAATATGTTTCTAGGGTTAGAAATCCCTCACCTTTCATCACGATAAGATCATACACAGAAAAGTCTCCAGACAAATTAACTCATCGTCGGGTCACGCGTCAGTCTAAATCAAAATCCACTCTCACATCTTCAAAGCCCTCGAGTTCGGAGGCAATAAAATCTGTAAAACAAGCTAAAACATTTGGGCAACAACCCCTTATAGAAACCAAATTATCTTAATTTTAATATGCACAACCATATTCAAAGCCATCCGAACAGCCATCTTCAAAACCATCCGAACAACCATCTTCCAAGCCATCTGAACAGCCTTCCACAATTATGGAAGAAACTATGGAATACAATATATGGACAAGCCCCTTTTGAGGTTGAGGTGTCCGGTCAAACAGGAGAACATTTTCAGACCATAAATGCAAGACCAAGGTGGGTATGTCTCATTCGGATGCTCTTACGGAGATGCTCAACATTTCATGGGTACTTTAGAGCTCTCCCTTTTTTATCTTGGAGCTTGTATATTCCTGGTTTAACCTTTTTACATACCACATATGGGCCTTCCGTAGCCAGCTTACCGAACTGCTTCTCCTTGGTGTGTAAAAATATTTTTTTAAAACTTTGTCCCTTATTTGAAAATTCCTTCTTTTAACTTTGGAAGCAAATCCGCTCCTTATCAAGCCTTGGTAGTGTGTTGTTCTTTAACATTCCGAGGAGGGTCCACTGCTAGCAGGGAATTAAGTTATCCGAATGAGGATGGATTCCTTTTTCACTCATTGTGTAGTCCAAGAATTTTTAGATCGGACCCAGAATACACACTTCTCAGGGTTCAACTTTAAATTCACAGCTACTAAATTGGAAAATGTCTCTTGAAGGTCAGATATATGTGTATATTCCTCCAAGATTTTAACCATCATAGCATCCATGTAGACCTCCATGTTTCTGCCATTCTGATTAGTAAAATCTTTGTTCACCAGCCTCTTATAAGTGGTCCCAACATTTTTTAACCCGAAGGACATCACCTTATAACAATGAAGACCTCTGTCTGTAATGAAAGTAGTGTGATCTTGATACTTCGGATCTACTTGTATCTGTTTGTACCCTGAGAAAGCATCCATAAAGGACAGTAGTTTATTTCCATATGTAGAATCCACTAACTGATCTATCCAAGGAACAAGATAAAGACCCTTAGGGTATGCCCTATTGAGGTCAGTGAAATCAATGCACATACGCCACTTGACATTATTTTTCTTGACTAACAGACGGTTGGCAGTCTACAAAGAGTACTGTGATTATTTAATGTGACCCATCTTGGTTAACCGGTCAACTTCTTCGACAATCACATCTATTTTTTCTTGGAGAAAAACCTTCTCGTTTGTACAACTGGTGCAATATCACTTCGGATTCACAACTTGTGTGAAATAATATCTAATGGTAGTCCAGTAACATCACCGTTTCACCATATAAATACATGTTGATTATTCATTAGAAAAGATAAAAACTGGTGCTTCAACTCTGGTGCTAGCTTAGAACCAATCTTAACATTCTTGCCCTCTATGAGGGAGTGAGTTTCAACCTATTCCATAGTTATTATAACACCGAGAGCCTCTCTCGGATCAACAATCTCATTCTCCTCAGTACAAGGCTCCAGTAGTTGCTAATTCTTATCAATTATAACTACCCTCAGAGTTTTAGGGACAAATGTTGTTGCATAGCATTCCCTGGCTATCTTTTGACTGCTCTGGAAAATAACTACTTGTCACTGGACAACATATTTCAAGAATTGGTGGACCGTAAAGGCCACAACATGCATTCTCGAGAGCGAAGACCTTCCAAAATTTGCATTGTACGATGTTGGACGATCCACCACAACAAACAAACACTCGTACCGTCTTTTTAAAGGGCCCCTTACCCAACAATACTTCATCTTCGAATTCCCCGATCACATCTGCAGAACATCCTGTAAAGCCTAAAATGCTTTTGTTCAAATGTTGAGATTTGGACCCTCTTTGTCATATTTCCCAAAGTCAACCTGATTAACACACTTAATCCCATAATGTCTTCTCACTGAAATGTCCAATTTAGTTAATTAGCTCGATTACTTTTAATTTGGAGTTTCGTATAAAAATGATCGAATATGTTTATTTAGCATGTCGGTCTCAATTATTGTTGGGTAATTCAATATTAGATAAATATATTTCAACGTATCCCGCTTCTTATCCTCCATAGGTTCAACTATAATGGCCAACACACGGTTTGAAATTTGGCATCACACGACCACATAATCTACTATGCCTCGACCACGACCACGACCACGAGGTTGAATGTGTCAAAACTACTCTGCATATTATAAGGATAGATATAATCAGTTTAAAGGACGACGATCATGACCATTATAAGATTCTAAGCAAGTACTTATCTCGACGCCTAATTCCACATTGTGAGCCATTAACTGCATCACATGGAAAACTACCATTATAGTTCTGCCCGATATAATGCGATCATGCGTGCTACTATTTCTATAGTCATTGCGACCCTCGAGCCATATGATGTACATTTCCAAGATCAAAAGAGGAGTTAAACTAAGAAGACAATCAATTGTACAAACAAGGCAATAACCCACGAGTAAATATATTAAAGCAACGCTCACAACACGAGAGAAAAAACATTGACCGTAGTATAAAATATATAGAAATTTTCGTTCAAAATGGCAAGGAAACAAAAAAAACTAGTAATCCTACTATGCAACATATGTAGACAATTTCGTTCAAAATTCCATGTACACACAAACAGTTAGAATCCTATTAGGCAACATATATAGACAATGTCTTTTGGAACCCACAAGAAAACACAAATAATTACTAATCCTAATATGCAACATGTATACATAATGATCAAATAAGCTAAATATACAAGATACTACATACATATACAATGATCAAACCCATGACATGTGTTATGCTTCATCGATCCCTCTTGATCAACGCAAACGTACTGTCTGCTAGCTTCCTTTTGAACGTCACCAACCTCCTATTGTTCCATTTCCTCTTGATCGGCACCGCCCTCATCTTGCTCCACTTCTATTTGCTCGTCGGCCTCCTCATCAGCATCGTCCCCCTCATCTTCCCCCTAATCAATATCTTCATGCTCCTCTTCGAAATTTTGTTCAGATTCGTAGTCTTCAACTATACTTTGAGAATGAGGCTCCTCTATCTCCGGTGAAGTGCTAAGACAGATTCCAGATGCAGAAACATCCCAGTGAGGCTAGAAGTCGAAGTGGGAGTTGAAGTGGAAGTGGGAGTTGAAGTGGGAGTTGGAGTTGGAGTTACAGTGGAAGTGGAAGTGGAAGTGGGGGTTGGAGTGAGAGTAGGAATACAAATTTTTTTGATGTAGATATTCTGTTTTGTTTGGAGATGAAGAGTAGCTACCCTCCCTGCCAGAGGCTTCCTATCCGGGGGCTGAGAGGATTTTTCATCATAGAGTTTGAGGTAACGATTGTGAATTTGAGGCACGAGAACGAATGGTAACTTCTTTGTCTTAGAGATCTACAATCGAGATGATCTCGATCGTGTAATCTTGATGGAGCACGCCAACGTAAAATAATTTTAGACAATTGGAGAGTAGTTGGGCACAATAGGAGGTTAGATGAAGCAGATGCAAGAAATTATGCATAAAATGAGCACTCAATTTTGAGCTCGAGGGCGAGAAACCTACCATTGGGTTCCGAAGAAGACTACACGTAGGTTAGAATCAATTCGTTCCAAAGAGAGAGGAGGGTAGAGATTGCGTTCCTCCGCAAAACAATCGGGAAACTGCATTTGAGCAACCTCTTGATTGTAACTTTAATTAAAATACAACAATCGTTGAGAGTTGGGGTTTATACTCGACATCCTAAAATTCCATGGGGGTCTCTGGCCGGAAGAGTTTGTATATTAGGTCGCATATATGGAGGAAATCCTGGATTTTAAAGACATCTCAAACATCATGATGGTACAGGTAATCGCAACCAAGTTTTTGGGTGGAGTTACATCGTGGTGGAAGTAGCTGAAACAAACAAGGTTAAGGCAAGGTAAATAAAAAATATCTACGTGGGATAAACTTATGAAACATCTTAAGTCGAGTTTTTTTACCTTATAATTATGCGAGAGTTATGTAAAATAAATTACAAAAATTAAAGAAGGTATCTAGGTCCATTGACGAGTATTCTGATGAGTTTTTTAAGCTAAAACGTCGTGTCGATGTTTTTGATTCAGATGACCAGTTGGTATCTCGCTACATAAGGGGAATTAAACAACAATTTCAGCATACTTTAAACATGACCAGTTGGTATCTCGCTATATTTTATTTTATTCAAATATCTTATATTCTTTAAATCAAATCTAATTATATTAAGATTTTATTTTGTTTTGTTTTACAATATATATATATATCTTATTTCCTTGTATTCTAATTTAGGGTATTGAGAAGGTCTTATATAAAGCCTCATATGCCTTAAGTTATTTTAAGTTTTTGGAATAATATATTTTTATCTCTGAAAAATTTCAATTTTTGTTACCCTTAGATTAGGGTTTCATCATGTTACCCTTGAATTAGGGTTTCACCTATCGTTGCTTCTTCTTCTCTTTCCGCTGCGTCATCAGTTTGGTATCAGAGCCTCAGTTCCTGCTATGGGGAAACATGTTTCCAAAGCCTGACTATTCTGATTCAAGGTTTAAAGAAGAAAACAACACATATGGTCATGAATATTGGGAAGATCGTTTGAGTATGAGGGGGCATACCAAGCGTTTCAATGACGATCGTATTGACCGGTTACTGAAGGAGTTTAGATTGGCTACCAATCGTCAAATCAAGGTAAAAATTGCTTATCGAGATGTTGTCTGAGGCTATGAAAAAGTTTAAAAACCATATTTTTTCATCACTAGACATGGGGATGTTGTCTTCAGGCTATAAAAAGGTTTTCAAAATTATTTTTTTTTATCAACTGGATGGCTTCAATGTGACTTCAAATAAGGAACACTCGAGAAGAAGTTATCTTATTCCAATAAGGTCAACAATTATAATTCCCAATGTGACGATTGAATAAAATATAATAAATAATTTGGATTCTTGATGGTGATGTAGCCCAGAAAGTCAAAACAAAAGACTTTTTAATTATATTATATTTTATTCCAATATCTTATATTATTTAAACCAAATATAATTATATTAAGATTTTATTTGATTTTATTTTAGAATATATATCTTACACTTAGATTAAGGTTTCATTATGTTAGCCTTGAATTAGGGTTTCATCTATCGTTGCTTCTTCTTCTCTTTCCGCTGCGTCATCACATACCCCTTAGTAAAAAATTAAGAATATCATACCTCCAATCACCTCGAATTATGGCTGGAGTGACAAATAATTCCTCATCATATTCTCTATAAGCAATTGTTTCCAAAGAATCAACAATTATTTTATCACCTCCATTAATAAATTCTATAATCACCCCATCAAACAAAAGAGAAAAATTTCGAAGCTCGTGCAGATATAAAATTAAATGATCCTTCTTAGCCTCAGAAACACCTGCCATAAGATTTTCCACTAATTTTGAATTTGTTTCCAAACGAACTGTTGTTGCTCCACACATATTAACAAGTCTTAAACTAGACAACAGAGCCTCATAATCAGCTTGATTATAGAGAAAGAGAAAGAGAGTTTAATTATAGAGAGAGAAAGTCAAAGTGAAAGTAAGGTTGAATTGATAAAAATATCGTCTCCTTCATTTAGAATTAGTGAATAATATAATTACACTTCAGTCCCTCATTTTTACAAATAGTCCAAAAACTTCCTTCAACTATACAATTTTTTATATAAAACTTTAGTTTATTATATTTAAGCCCCCAATATTCTATACCTTTATCACTATCTGGTTGAGAGATGTAGATAGGAATACAAAAGCTTATCATAACTATGTCTCCAAAAGAAGAAGAAAGAATACTATAAAAAGTATTACAGATGGAGATAACTGGTTACTTAAATCTAAAGCTATTGGGAACTCTACTGAAACATATTTTAAAAATATTATTACTAAGAAGTTTTATACCAACATTGAAGATGAAACTAACAATTTGAAGGATAATATCTTTAACAGCGTATCTAATCTTATCACCAATGAAGATAATGTATCTCTTTTGTTGAATCCTACTAAAAATGAAGTTATAGAAATTATCAACAACATAAATCCCCCGAGTGGAGTAGAAATTGATGGATTTAATATCTATTTCTTCAAAACATGATAGAAAATAATAATAAAATGATCTTGTTCAAGAGATGTCTTCTTTGTTTCAAAGTGATAATATTCCTAAAGGGATTATGGCCATAGGCTTGTGCCTAATACCTAAGTTTATAAATCCTACTAGTTGGAATAGTTTTAGGTCGATTAGTATATGTACTTTTCCAAACAGAATTATGTCTAACATTCTGCCTAAAATAATTTACAAAGCTCGGGGATGATATGTTAAAGATAAATCTATGCACGAAAATATTGTAATAACTAAGATATTAGTATATTATCTTAATAGGAACCCTAAGTCTGGAAATATTATGATTCAATTAGATATTTCCAAGGCTTTTGATAAAATATCTCATTCTTTTATAGTTAAAGTCATGTTAACCTTTGGTTTTTCTCAAGAATTTGTTAACCTCAATGATAAGCTAATTTGATCTTTAAATATCTATATGTTAATTAATAGGAATGAAATTAGCTACTTCAATACGAAGAGAGTTCTGAGACAGGGAGATCCCATGTCTCTAGCTTTTTCATCATTGGAGAAGAAGTGTAAATCAAAGGATTATATTGTTTATTTTGCTTCTAGGACTAACTTTCTAATCCTTTGTTTAGCATTCGCTGATGATATTATCATCTTTTCTAATAGTCTACAATCAATTTTTGACAGTTTAAACAGGTTTTTGAAAAGATATCAAGATGTTTAAGGGCAATCCATTAACAAAGAAAAGACCAAAATAATTGTGTCTAACAGATTTCATCAAAGCAGACTATCCAATCTTATTGGACAAACTAGTTTCATTTTTGATCACTATCCAACTGATTATACAAGTTAATCCTTGACAAAATCACCACCAAGACTCAAGATTGGAAAAACAAACATCTTTCATTCTGGGTAGGATAACTCTTATTAATTTTGTTCTCATGACTATACCTATTTACCAGATGTAAAGTTGTTGTATTCCTAATAACATTATTAACAGATTTGAAAAGAACTTTAAAAACTTTAATCTAATACCTTTTGTAGAACAACTATTGGTATATCAACATATTACAAGGTTTTCCTTCTCTTAATCACATTAATCTTATCAAGAACACTAGCATCAACAGTAAAAAAGATGATATTATGATATGGAAGATCTAAACTGAGTTAAAGTTCAACATCAAAGATACATGGAACAATACTAGACATCATCACTATCAAACAAGTCTGTTCAACAAAATGTGGAATGTTATAAACACCATGAAGTGTTCGTTTCTTTTATGGAAAATTATACATAACTACATACATATAGATTCAATTTTACAAAAAATATATTTTAATCTAGCATATGAATGTCTATTTTGTAACCATTGGGAATACATTAATCACTTATTCATCTCTTGTAGTTATGCATGGGCCATTTGGAGACATTTTGCTCATTTGTTTAAAGTTAAAATAGAGAGATGCATGATTGTTACCCATATTACTAGAAATTGGCTATGGTACTTAGATTAGAAAGTTCATGTTACTCATATTATCCCTCATATTATTTTTTGGGTTATATGGTGGACTCATACTAGAGCTAAGTTTAAAAGCACTCTATGCTCTTCCTGGTCTTCTATCACTCATGTTAAATATATTCTTAGTGGTTTAGACATTTCTAATCTATTTAAAGTTAAACACTTGAGTAACGTTATTAACGAAAATTTGAAGATATGTTGTTTATCATTTATAAACCGGAGAACAAAGCCTACACACCATAAATGGAATGCTCCAATCTCAAGCAGACTTAAGATGAACAGTGGCGGATCATGCCTCAGAAATGGAGAATCAAGTGGCGATGTTATAATTTGAAATAGCTCGGAGAAATTTTTAATGGTTCACGTAATTTGTACGGTAATTTAGCTCACTTAATAGTTGAATCAAGAGCGTTGTAAGATGGGCTGCTTATGTGCAAAAACAAACGATGGATTAATGTCGACATTGAAACCGATTCATTAATTCTAGTTGATTTACTAGCTAATTGTAGTTTTCCTTGGCACCTTATTCCTCTGGTTATATGTTGCAGAAATTTAATCTCTTCATCCATCATTATCAAATACATTTTCAGAGTTCAAAATCAAGCAGCCGATTGGCTTGCCAAATGGACTCCGAAATGTAACATAAAATTAGATTTTACCCATCCCCAAGCTCCTAATCACCTGATAGTCATTGCTTTATTAGAAAGTACGAGGCTAAGTTATATTAGTAACAATATTGATATAGTTATGATCCTTTGTCTATAACTAACAAATATTTGAAAGAATTTTCTAGGTAGCATTAGTTTATCCTGACTAGCATTCTTAATTAGCAGGTATTATTTGAAAAGTTGCACGCTTTAAATATTTACCTGTGATTCTCGGCGGTGACTTGTTTGAATATGATATTTCATCATTCATCTGATGTGTTTGTTGGACTTTTGATTTTTTTCTATCAAATTTCGTGAAAATAAAGCTAGATGGGAGTAAATAGCTTCCGAAATTCAGTTTAATTCTCTCTTTTCATCCTTTAATCCAAGCTTAATGTCGAAAGTAAAAATGTAGTTTGGTCTGATTCGATTTCTCTTACAAAAGTTTAAAAGAACGAGGATTCAAAGAAAAAAAATTCTAAAATTTCCTTATTCAATTTGGCTTTAGCGTTTAAGATTGGGCACCCTCTTTTCATAACAAAATTGTACTTCCTTAGAACAATCATTGATAAAATATTATTTTGGATTAAAAATATCTATAGGTAAACTCTTTCTATATAAGGAGATTCCATTATTCTCTTCATATGTTATTTTATAAAAAAGACATTAGTAAATAAATTAAAATCAGTGAAAATTTAATGCCACGTTTCATGTGAAAAGACAGGCCGCTACCTTTTCTAAGGTAACATATGTCAAGTTTCATATTTAGATACTCCTCTCACATTCAGTGATATACTTGTCGTCGATAAACAAAACTTTAGAAAAAAAAGGAAACATTTATAATAAATTTATATTTGTTTTTGTTCATGCTTTTTTCTTGAGCTCCAAGAACAAAGTCTTTTCTCTTGAATTTTATCCATGAAAGCCTCATCCTGGTTGTCCTCTGCATTATGGAGGAAGGAGAAATTTCCTCCACGCCGAAAACAAAGATTACCTCCTTAAACTGTCTAAACATATCCTTATAGGGAAGTTTTCCACTAGGAAACCATCTTTTAAATCTATCAGAAGCATCATTGGGAAATTCAAGTTCAAAGGGCAATTTAATCTTTCAGTTTGGGATTGTAGGAATATTTTTATCGAATTCGATAATCAAGAAGACTTCAAGAGGCTATGGTATAGAAACGTATGGGTAATAGGAAACAAAACTATGAGATTATTGAGGTGGACTCCTCAATTTAATCCCAATAAAGAGTTCCCCTTCACTCTAGTCTAGGTTACTATACCTAATTTGCCTGAATTTATATTCAATGAGGCTACTATTGATTTTATTGCAAACACAATCGGATCTCCTCATAAAGTCTGAGTTCTGTCATCAAACAGAGCTAAGTTAAACGGTTGTAGAGTCTGGGTTGATGTTGATATTTCAAATCCCCTAATACAAAAATTTCTAATAAGATTCGGTCAAGAAGATGGTCTCTCGGTAAATTTGGTTTACGAAGATCTGCCTAAATACTGCACTTACTGCTATCACATTGGAGATTCAAGATCTGAGTGCAATAAAGAATTTCCTCCTCAAAACAATGATATGACAACTCCTACTCATTCTGCAGTTCTGGATTCAACACCAAAACTCAAATCTATTATAATAACCAATGCTGACTCTTCTGATAATAGAGTTGTCTCAATGAGTGATAAAAATACCTCTGATGTGGAAAATCTGTTGAATATAGATAAACCTTCTACCAGGCAAGAATCTGCTTCTAAGCTGAATACCTTTTGTGCAAATTCCCCACTGAAAGATTCTAGGTCATTGAAGCTCTTCAATCCATTGACAGAAAATCCTTGTGTGATACCCAAATCCCCTTTGAAGACTCAATTTCCCCTTGTAAATACAATGTTGGTAGTCTCCATGGCTCTCCTCCTCCTGCAACCAAATAAAAAGACAAAGACCAAGATCGAGAGTTAAAAAAGAATGAAACAAAGAAAAGAAAGAAAATGAAGAGTTGGAATTCCATGGGACCAACCTCATCTAAACTGTTAAAGCTCGAGAGAGCCTCAAAAACTTCTTCTTCCATTAAATGACCATTGCTATCCTCAACTGTAATGTAAGAGGGTTCAGAGACAAAAATACTTTTAAAAGACTGAAATCTTTAATTAAATCAATAAGGCCTAGCTTTGTTGTCATCCATGAACAAATGATACCTTCTTCAAATCTATAAATGCTTGCTCATAAGCTTAATTACAGGGTTTTTTCAAGCAACATCAATGATAAAATTTGGGTTTTCAGGCATTCTGAATTCAAGGTGGATGAACTACTCAATGATGAACAGATTCTATACCTAAATGTTCATCATACAATTTTTGATAAAAACTTCAGAGTATCTGTAATTTATACAAAATGTAGAAGAGATCACATTAAAGCTCTTTGGATACTCTTACAGCTATTGATGAACCTTTAATTGAATGTATAGTTTTTGGGGATTTTAACACTACTACAAACATCAATGAACATGTATTTTGCAACACTATCAATGTCAACAATATTGAAGACTTTAATAATACAATCATTGATTGTAATCTTCAAGATGCTAGGTTCAATGACTCTAGATTTACATGGTCTAATGGCTCTAAATGGAAGAAGCTAGACAGGGTACTCCTTAACTCCTCTTGGATGAACTTATTTGATTTAACTTTTTTGAATCATCTAATGATAAATTTCTCTGACAATTCACCAATATCCATTACAATTACTTCTAATATTGAGAAAAAAATCATCTTTTAAATTCTTTAATATGTGGGTCTTGCATACCTCATTCATGGACCTTATCAAATAAAGTTGGGCAAACGACAAGACTGAGAACCCTATTCAAAGATACTGGTTTAAGAAAAAAGGCTGAAAGATGACTCAAGGACATTGAACAATAAGGTGTTCGGTAATGTTTTTGATGTTATACAAAGTGTTGAGGAGGAGATAAACTTCAGGGAAAACAATTATCAACACACTAATTCAAATTCTGATAAAATACTGCTATAAGAGGCCAGGAAATCTCATCTTTCCTTCCTTGATAGAGAGGAATTCTATTAGAGACAGAAATCCCATTCTCTCTGGTTAAAAGATAGCGACAGAAACACTACAGTTTTTCAAAGTTTTGTCAAGAAAAGGAACAAGAAAAACAAGAAAAATAGAATAAAAGACGACGATAGTTGGCTTGAAAACCATGAGGATATTAGTTCTTCTGCTGTGAACTTTTTTAAGGATCTCCTAGATGATAGCAGAACTGACAATGCTCAAATCACCCTTAAGCGTATTATTCATAAACTTATTTCTGATTCAGACAATGCTAACCTTCTTGCTATTCCTGATCTAAATAAAATACAGGGCATCATCAAGTCTCTAAGATCTGTTACTACTGCTGGTCCATATGGTTTTAATGAGGAATTCTTCAAAGTCTATTGGCCTATCATCAATCAAGACCTATATGATATCATTCAGGTATTTTTCAAAGGTTTATCTCTACCTACGGGTGTTCATGCCACTGTTATATGTTTAATCCCTAAGACTGAGCATCTAAATACTTGGCAAGAATATCGTCCTATCAGTCTTACTACAATGTTAAGTAGAATTATTGCAAAAGTCATCAACAACAGACTTTCCAGTCTATTACCTAAGCTGATATCTGAAGAACATGTTGCTTTTGTGAAAGGGAGAAGTATCCACGAGACTATTCTAATTTCCTAAAAGCTCAGCCATGATCTAAACTCTAAAGTGAAAGGGAACAATATAATTCTCAAGACTAACATTGCAAAAGATTTTGACAGACTCAATACCATGTTCCTCTTTCAAATTCTACCTTCCTTTGGTTTTAATTCTAATGTTCTGTCTCTCCTGAACAAGTGCATATCAAATGTTCACTCATTAATCTCCATCAATGAGGAATTGAAAGGTTACTTCAGTAATACTCAGGGCTTGAGACAAGGGGACCCTCTGTCCCCGAGTCTTTTTATTTTGGCAGAGGAGTACTTAATTAGATAGATTAAGTATCTCTCTTAAAACAATCCTAATTCTAGATACAAGTCAAGAGGGAAGCTAAGCGTGGACTGTCTAGCTTTTGCTGATGATTTCATGGTGCTCACCAATGGATCGCCAAACTCCATCAATCTAAAGAAGGAATTTCTCAACCACTACCAAATAGTTTATGGTCAGTTTATCAACAACATCAAATCCAAGATCATTGTTTCTAATTGTATACCTATTCAGACAATCAACATAATTGAAAAGATTATTGGGTTCAACCACACAAAATTACCTTTCAGCTATCTGGGATCATCCAGCACCTCTGCAACTAGAATCAGGGATTTTGAAGGCATGATTTCAATCCATTTTGTCAACATTTCCCGTCCATGTTATTCAATACAAGGTCATCCCTACCTCTGTCATAGGAAAAATTGAAAGAATTTGCAACACGTTTCGATGGGGAATAAAGAAAATAAAAACACAATTACCTGGTCTAAATGGGATAGACTTTGCAAGCCTCATGCTGAAGGGGTCCGAATCTCTTAAAGATAGAAGAAATACAGCGTGTCTTCTCTTTGAAGCTCTGGTTTGCATTCAAAGCTCAGAATTCTTTATGGGCCAGCTTGACTTCATCGATATATTGCAACAAATATCACCCTATTATTTCCCCAATCCCTTCCAAATCTTCAAAAGTTTGGATTAGAATCTTAAAAACTAGAGACATTGCTGAGTCATTTATCTACTAGAATCCTGGAGTTGGGAATATTGATTTCTGGCTTGATCGGTGGTCCTCCAGAAATCCATTCATTTTACTAAACGAGACTGATGACATATCTTTGCTATGAGATTCTAATATAGAAAAGGTGAACTGCTTCTGGTTTTCGTGTAATTGGCACATGGAAAAGCTTTGGTGCAGTATTACATCAACTGAAATTGAGTTGATTAAGAAAATGAAGCTCTCTGAAAAAAAGACATAATTAAATGGACCCTCTCTGATGATGATTCCTTTAACACCAAACAAACCTTCAAAGCCATAAAGAAGCCTGGAAATATCTCGAAATGTTTTCAAAAAACTTGGAATAATGTCACTCCCAGAAAATGCTCCTTCTTCCTCTAGAGATCGATTTGCAACTGGATCCCCACTGATTCGATCCTTAAAATGAAGCACATTCAACTGGCATCAAAATGTGAGTTCCGCAACAACGAAGAAACCACTCAACACATCCTGATCCAATGCACTCTGGCTTGGGCTATCTGAATCCATTTCAGTTATCTTTTTCAAATCTGCATCTTCCCAAATATGACTCTGACTCACGTCATTCGAGCTCAACACTGGTCTTCTTCAAATAATTGTGATATTCGATCGATTCTTCCCTCAATCATCTTATGGGTGATCTGGTTTGCTTACAACCAAAAGAAACACAAAAACCAAAATGCTACTTCAACCTCAATGATTAATCATGCCCTCTATATACTCTTAGGGCTTATAATGCAAAGATCCTTAAAAATCGGTACTGGGGAAAGACTATAAGTTCTCTATCAGTCTTGGATGTGTAAATCATTTCAAAACCAGCAGTCTTCCCTTGTCTCTTAAGTGGAAAAATAAAAAATCCAAAAAATTCAAATTGAATATTGATGGAGCTTGTTTGAATTATGGTAAAAGAAACAGGGTGGCTTTGTAAAAAACCATGAAGTTAACATCATTCTAGGTTTTGGGAGAACCTGTGGCACGAACTCTCCTCTAGTTGCAGAGTGTCGTGCTCTTCTCGATGGTCTTCTTATATGTAGAACAATGAACATCGCTAATCTGGAGATTGATTCTAACTCCAAAATCCTTGTGGACCTTCTCTCTTATGGAAAGGCCCATGGTATATCGATCAACGAATCTCTTGTTGCAAAAAACTCATCACTTCGCAAACGATTATCAACCATATTTACAGAGAATAAAACTTCGCTGCGGATTGGATCACAAAACAAACTCTCCTTGTTGGTAAGCCGTTAAATTTCAACCATGATGACGTCACAACTCCTTTGAAGGCCATTACCCTTCTCGAGAGATTGGTGTTGGGTATCTGACATCCCAGTAGTCGATCCCTCTTTTTTACCTAATTCGAGCTGCTCTTTCTTCATCAAAATTGTGAATTATCTTCCCAATTTTTTGAACAAATTCTTTCGATTCAAATCAAGCTTCTGAAAGCCTTGGAAATTGTGTCCCTTCGCCTTTCCAATTTTTGGTTCGAATCAAGCCTATGTCAAACCCTGGATTTCAGTACTCATTCCAAGTTCATACCATTGCATTAAAGATTTAAATTTTGGCAAAATTATTCTATAGCCTTCAATTGTTAAATCCTTGTAATTAGGTCCTTGTACTTCCAATTTTCATATAAATGTAATAAAGCATAAGAAAAAATATATATATCATAAATTTATATTATAGATTATATATTTGTGTATTCAATAAATAATATAAACAAACATAACAAAAATATGTTTTCGTTTTCGTTTTATTTTACATACATTTTGTTCTATCCTTTTTATTATTTTTTGAAAATAAAAGTAGCCAAACTATTAGATATTAGAAAATAAATTTAGAATTTACAACCAAAAATTAAACTCTAAAAATTAGTCAGAAACTATGTAGAACTTGTTTTATGAATTATTAGGTTTTTCAAAAAAAATTATTTCGATCACATAATAATTTGATCCAACGAACTTTATAAATCCAAATACAACTAACAAAAAATTAAGATTCAAAATTGTAAAGGCTTGAGTAAAATGAGAAAGATACATAAAAATGATTAAGTCCTTCCAAATGGTTGTAATCGTTCATAAATTTGTAGGTAAAAACACAACTTTTTAAGAGATATTTTTTCATAAGCTCAAATATTCAATGAAACACAACTTGTGAAACTATGTCTCAAACTGTTATAATTATTAAATTAAATTAAACAGAAATTGAAAATGTTATTTTTATTAAAACAATTCATGTACAACTTTATAGTTCTCTCGGCATCCAGACTCATTATTCGATATTGCGTATCTGAGACCTGTAATTTTATTCTATAGTAGAGAGGTTTCTGGTTAATAATCCATTCGGTCTTCTGATTGGTCATCTGGCTAAGTATTAAACTAGTCCAGTGCTGAACGAGATATTTGTTGAACATCGGTACCAAAAGGCTAATACATTTGAATTCATCTTTGGGGAGATTACTCTCATATTAGATGACGTTTTTGTCATGATACACCTCCTGATGGTATGTAGAAAATTACAAGTGGACATGCACAATACAAGAGAAGAGACGCGTACCGAGAATTCCCGCGTGTTGGGTTCTCAGTTCATGATATTCATGCGCAGTTGGAGTATACAGGAGAATTGAGTTTTAGTTTGAAATGGTTAGGGATACATTTACACAGGATTACTCTATTCACGTAATCAATATAGAGATTTTCTACCAAGTATTACGTGCATACCTTATGCAATACATGGAAAGTGGACTAGTGGATATAAGTTGAGGTACAAGTTATTGAGTTTTCTTTATTATGTTTTAGGGGATGCTTCCAAATTTTCAAAGTAGAACCTGTATGGTTTTGTGTCCATGCTAAAATGTTGGCCATACGACCAATTTCCAACTTTGAATGCTCTTCCCAAGCTATCCTACAACATAACAAGACTGAATATTTTTAGTTGGTTATCAAAGAGGTTGATATGTCCTATTGTTTAAACCAAAACCAGTGTCTACACCATTTTTAGTGATTTGAATGAGAATTATGTAAGTAAAAAAAATTATATTTATTATATTTTTAATAATATTTAAAATATTTTAGCATCCTCCAAAACAACCAAGGAAGGTGTAGCCGAGCAGTATGATCAGATACGTCCGATAATGAAAGCCTATGTACTCAAGGAATCTCCATTTGTAGAAAATATCCTTGATGCAGAACTCCCACAAAAAGTTGGTAATTTCCGTTTAGAGGCATATGACGTTACAAGCAACCCGAAGAGGCATCTGAAGCAGTTCATAAATATAATAAAGGTGTTTAATCTTGACGACACCATACTCTGTCGAGCTCTATCCATGACCCTCAAAGCTAAAGCCAAGGACTCATTCAGTAGCCCTAATGGCTAACACTCGTTTTAGACTTCACATCTACTACAACATTGTTTGATATTCCATTCAGTACTGTGGGGAAGCCCTAATGAGGTCATAAATATTAGAATTAGTATCATTAAAACGAGTAAATAAAGATAAATAACCGAGGTAAAACTGAGGAATATCAAACTCGTATCGAAGAAATACACAGATCACTCGATATGTCTACTAGGAAAACTGCATAGAAAGACTAAACACTTTAGTATAGAAAGACTAAACACTAAGATACGAACTAAAAATATAAATCGTTTGAAATCCTTATATGCTTGTTTTGGTGATTTCTCTTCTTTAGCAGGAGACTTGGTTACTTTCTCTTTACTTTCTTTTCCTGTTTTTTTGGCAGTACAATTGGATTGATGTTACAGATAACACCGCTGTAGGAAATTCTAGCACAAGAAATAAATTTATTTAGCTCTTCATGATTCCATATTACAATAAGAAAATGCCTAAGAATGATTCTAGTATCGTTATCTTTAACCGCATTTCCAGCCAACTCAAGAACCTCAGCAGTTACTACCCGAGGAGAGCAACAAGGTAAATAGGATAACCACTACCGACTGTTATGTATACCTTCATTTTTTCAAATACCTAGTAAATCTCTCGACAAAAAATTAGAGTCCAGCTTTAGCCGACCTTGAAACCGATTTGGATTTCAGATCTTTGTTCTTCCTTCCAGCGGCGTATTTCTGTATTTTTTCTCCAACCTTCATTTATGAAATCTTGAAAGACAAAATGATAAAAAGTAGATATGTCTTTCCTAAGTTAAGGCTTAAGTAATTAATAATTGAAAGTTGTTTATGGGAAGATATAATATGTTGTCCGAAATATGTTCTGTTAAAGTTAAAATCTAAAAAATATATTTTAAGTCAACTTCAAACAACATACCTAACCACAAATTAACCACACAAACACTTATACTTCAGACAAAAATATGTTATATATAACACTAGAACTAGAAAATTTTGATACCTAAATCAAAATCTACCAAAACCAACAAACCATAAAAAACTCAAAAAAAACTTTGAAAAACTAGATGATGTAGACTTATTATTTCCCTTTTACCATCGATTGATTGTGTTTTTTGAGATAAAATTGAAGTTCTAGTGTCGAGGGATAGAGTTTGAGTTTAGATGTTCTTAATGTGCAAAAGGTTAAATATGTAGATGAAGTGGGTGAGAATAAGAGTTTTGTTTCAAATTTAGGTAGACTTAAAACGTTTATTGTTGGAAGCAATTTTTTTGAAGAAATTGGGTTAGCTTAACATGAGTTTTGGATAGACTTAAATTGAAATGACCTATAGTTTTGGGGGTAACTTTTCAACCATCGCCAAAATATATACCAAGTTTGTTTTGATATAATTATTAAAAATATTATGGTGTATATTTTTAAAAGTAATAAATTAATTTAAGATAATAAATTTAGGAAATTTAAAATTTAAAAATCTTTTGAAACTTTATAAAAGAAAAAAAAAGTAATAGAAAATGTTATTAACATATATCACCAATAGCTAACTTTTTTAACAATTACAATATAATTTTATGAGCATCTCCAACAATTAGAATATAATTTTGGTTTAATATCCTATAATTTATATTTAAAGTTCAGATTATGAATTAATTCAACATATATTTTTTAGGCTTAAGTTATATATTTTTTTTTGAAGTTGTGTGATAAAATCAAGTAACTTATACATAGGCTATATCTGTTTAGTTATATTTATTTTAAAGTGTTGTTGTTTTATTTTTTGGAATCTTATCTTTTAGAAAATAATAAGTATTTTTACTATCCATTGATAAGGGGTATCAACTAACTAGTAAATCAAATGGTATCTGAGCGGAGAGAAACGACAGGAACATATAATCGGCATCAAATCAAACTGGTTATAAGGTAGACCGAAGCTATGAACAAGGACATAACGTTTAGCGAGATAGTCGAGGGTCACTAAGTGAGGACAGCCCCAGAAACAACAACAAGGACGTGAAACATGATTAGACACACGCTTAAGCCGAGCAGGGTGAGCGAGAGCTGACATCACCGAGCAGAGCAAATAGAAGTAGTTGTTAAAGATAAGTGTCAAAGCCCTTGTCGAGCAAGACTAGAGTGGTTAAGGGGCATATCTGAACAAAAAAGTAAAGACCAAGTAGCAGGGTCAGACGATTCAGACAAAACCGACTAGGGCCTGTTATCTAACTCGAGGACTGAGGAAAGTGTTGGAAATGACATCAAATACTCACTCAACCCACTAAGCGCATAAGGACTAAAGTAGTTGTCATAAATTTAGACCCCACATCATACATATTAGTCTACGTATACCGTTAGTGAAGTTATGTACTAAGTAACACTTTGTAAACTCTTACTATAGATATAAAGAAAGAGATAAACAAAAAAAAAAATGTAACTTCTCTTCTCTATTTAATTTACTATTTGCCATTATTTTTATTTTTTGAAATTATTTTTTTAAATAATTATTGTTACTTTCTAGTCCAAATAAAAGAAAGAGTTTGTTGGATATAATGAAAATGGACCGTATGTGGATCGGGTTTGAATCTGGTCCATCCGTGTCCGTATTTTTTACACTTGATCTCAAATCCGGTCTGATCCATTTTGGATCTAGTATTTTGAAATCTAAATCCGTACATTCATATCTGCAGGTGAATATGTCCGTTGGTGGACACCAATTTTTATATTTTTTATTTTTATGCATATATTTATATTATTTTTTTATTATATATATATTATTTATACATATGTCTTATTTTTTTTAGCTCAACCGCACAACTTTAAAACACCAACATTACCATCCTTACAGTTTCGGTCTAACCATCTTACTTGTTTATAAAATATAAATAAAAATGGTTTATTTATTCCCTTTTATCTTTGTATTTATTAAAAAAATGTCTGAATTAGTTTAATATTATTTTTAAGATATTTTATTTTTTTCAACATTTAGGTTATAATAGCTACTAGAAGAAAACTAAACAAATTATAATATCCTAAGCTAAGTTTCAAGATTTCATATTATATATTTTCAAAAATAAAAATCAACAACTCGTTAATTCATTAATTTTTAAGATTACATTTGTTTGAAAGTAATGTTATGGTTTGATTCGATAATATTATAAATTTTGTATATGCGGAAGTAAAAATATTTGAAAACTGTAATTACATATTTTCAAAATTGAAATAAGTAAATTATCTAAAATTAAACTAAATACATTTATGGTATTTTTATAAAAATCCATCAACCATGATGATGAGATTATTAATATAACTTAACTTTTATATTTGTAATTAGCAATAAAAATTAAAATTTTATTTGGATAGAATTGTAAAGGAAAATGACATACTAAGTACTTTTTGGTCAAACCTATTACTATCTAGTACCAAAAATGGGTTAATGCTCATTTAATACCAATCTCATTAAACATATTCACTTTTAATACCTAATTTTTTATTAATACCATGATTACCCTCAACCTAGTATATAAGGGTTAATTTGTGAAAAAAGGACCATTTTGACTACAGAACCTTCTTATTACTTTTGAATTTTGAATTTTAAATTTATTAGGCTCTCTCTCTCCTCTCTCCTAACCTAACCAACAACCCATTTTTCAAGAACGTTTGTTCCTTTCAAAAAACGGCGACGTGATCACACTCATTCCGGCGAGACTAACTAAGCACCGGAAACCTCCGATTAATCACCGGCCAACCATATAACCCCCGTCGACTGCATTTCCGATCACCGGCGAACTGTTTTTTCGACGAACTATGTCATTTCAGGTCAACAGTTCCAGCTCCTCATTATGCTGTTACAGAGCTTCATCCGTCATTTTCCGTCGAGTCAATCTCTTAGCTCGACCGGTGCACCACTAAGGTTCGTCGACCTCACCGTTGAAAGCAGCTCTAACGTCTAGAAGGTATAGAACGGTATCGTGTTTCATTTTAAAATGCAAAATGGTTTTCCATTTTCGATCTTGATAATAGAATCACTGGCGTATCTAATGTATGTTAATGGCAGGGAATCGATTAGTTTCTGTTTCTGGTCGATTCAAACCATCGATACCGGCTCCGATTACATTCTGGTATGAAATTTCAGTTTTCCACCTCTGTTATATAGGTTGTGATTTGTGTTTTGTTATTGTATGGTAAAGGTTGTGATTTGTGGGTAGATTTGTATGTTTGTTATTGCTAGATTGGTATAGTTCTCTGAATGTGGCTGTGTTTTGTTTGTCATTGCAATTCTACCTAGGGCTCACATATGGTATTTGTGATTTGTGCATGTCGTCTCTGGTCGTTAGATGAAAGTGTTGTCATTGCAATTTTAATGCAGTGATTGATAGATTAGTTTATATACCTTAGATTTTAGTTATGTTAAGTTGCTAGATGTCTTCAAACATATACCATTTCTACATTTACTTAGCTCTGTAACACATTCAGCTGTTGTACCCATGCCCTACAACAAACTAACCAAAACTCCTACAATTCAGGGTACACAATGTCGAAACTAAAAGTTTGCATTTTCAAATTTGATTGCTGGTGAAATTCACGATTCTCTTAGGAACTGCCAATCCGTAACAGCTAAGACTATACAGTCCTCCATCAAGCAAGACTACGGTTTAGACATTTCCTATCGTGGAATGCGTTAGAGAAGGCCCGTCGTGTTCTATTCGGAGATAGCAATACCGCTTTCGGATTCCTAAAATCATACTTCAAGAGACTAAAGAGTCGTGACATCACTACAGACTGCCATCTGGATTTGGCTCCCGGCAATGTTTTTCGGCGCTGTTTTATAGCGTTTGGGGCGTGTCTTCAGGTTTTCCATTCGTGCCGGCCTTTAATGTACGTTGATGGAACCCATCTAAAAGGGAATCATGGTGGCGTGTTGCTTTCAGCAGTTGCGAAAGATGAAAACAACGGTCAGTCCATGTTTCACTACACTTTTGGTCTACATACGTGATTTTGTTTTTTCAAATGTTTATCATGAGCTAAGGTTGCTAGATTGTTTATTTTTACATTGCGATTTGAACATGCACGCTAGATAGGTAGACCTAGGTTGCTAGATTGGTTGTTTTAATGTCATGGTGAGTTACGTATAGTTTAGATTGCTACATTGACGATTTCACAGACTGCCTAATTCTGATAGATAGGTTCTATATTGATAAGGAAATATATTCCTTAGGGACTTAAATGTAATTAATAAGGACTTGAATGATAAGTTCTATTAATATAAGGTAAGATTAAAGTTTTACAAGAAGAGTAAGGACTGAACTGTAAATAAACCCCTTATGTAACCGAATGAGTAACTAACTCACTAGGCCTATTTAAAGAGGTCGAAGAGTCTGATTACACCTATGAAATAATCAGAAGCGAAAGATTATTTTCACTACCTAGAAATCTCTCTGTTGATTCTTGATCAATATTCTCAATCTTCTCAATTCAATCTTTATTCTCACAAAATTGGCGCTAGAAAGAGGGGGCGAAGATACCTTGATCGATAGATCAAAAATCGAGTCTAGAATTTGTTCGTTTTCTGAAGAATTTTGTTTATATTTTTGCTGATCGGAGATGAATTCAGAGGAAGGAGATAATCCACTTGTTCGGAAAGCTTTGGAGACGTTGGAATCTGATCTGCAAGAGAAAGAGGCAGGTGAGTCAATTCCGATTCAATCAAACCAATTTGATTTCGAAGGTAAAATGAATGAGATGATAAGAAAAGTGGCGGAGCTTGATGAATTTGTTAAAAAGAAGCAAGGTAATAATGGCGCTAGACTTAGATCTAAAATAGCAAGAGGTGATCGGGATGATCAGTCGGATCCGTCAAATGACGATGGCGATGTTCAATATGTACAGCGTAAAATACATTTTGAGCGTAAGAAGGAGTATAGTGGAATGAAAAGAAAAGAAAAGTTGCAGAAGCAGCGATATGTAGATTCTAGTGAAGAAGAGGATTTTGAAAGTTCGGAGTCGGATGAAACACCAAGATATGAGCATTCTCGAGGTCAAAAGAAGGAAAGGCAAGCATATTCACCTCGGAAGCTTTCTCCTCGGAAGTATTCTCCTCGGAAATTTGATGGTGAGTCAAGTTTATATGCTACTGTGGGAATGAGGAACGAAGACCAGTTCGTTCAAGGAGTCGGTTGGAGGGACACCATTGATTAGTGAGATTAGATTTGTGCCGCTTCCAAGGCGGTTCGACATTTCTAAAATTGACAAGTTTGATGGAACTCAAGATCCAGATGATCATATAGAACAATTCAAAAACTATATGACTAATTTCGAAGACGAGGATAAATTGGTGTGTATAGCATTCTCTCAAACATTCAAAGGAACTGCACTAAAATGGTACAACAAGATTCCTAAGGAGTCCATTGCAAATTTTAGAAGCTTTTACACAGCTTTTCGAAGACAGTTTGTGGGAAGTAAAGAAATGAGAGCTAGTGGAGATATGATAATACAATGTAAGCAAGCTGTGGGAGAAAAGTTAAAGGATTATACTAAGATTTGTGTCAACAAAAGCTGGATTAGATGATTGTGAGGAGGTGGTGGCTATGGCAGCGTTTAGACAAGGATTGTTGCCAGGAGATTTAGCTGATTAGACTACAAGGCGTAGGGCATTAACGTTTGGAGCTCTCATGGCTCAGGTTGAAGATCAGATCAAAGTCGAAGAATCTACTCGGGTTCGAGGAGGAGGTAGTACTGTTCAGAAAGGGAATAGTCAAGTGAACACTTCGAATAATAATTCATCGCGCCAGAGGGGTAATCAAAATGTTTCTAATCGAGGAGGTTCAAACTCATACCAAGGGGGTTCTTCGAGCTCATATCAATGAGGTTCTAATCAGTACAATTCTAATAATCAACACCAATTCAGATCAAGATCGAATGTGTGGGTAAGACCAGAATATTATGCGGATTTGACTGAAAGTGTGGCTTCGATATATGAGAAAACCAGGGGAACGGTAAATTTCAGAAAGCCAGCAGCGATTAATAGGCCAAGAGAGGAGCGCAATAACAGGTTCTGCAGATATCATTATGATATTGGACATGATACAAATGATTGTATTGCTTTGAAGAAGGAGATGCAGATTTTGATAGAGAATGGGAAATTGTTGGAGTATGTCAAAAAGAATGCTAAAGCCATAACTCAAAAGGTGGGCAATCATAATTCTAAGCAGGAAAGTGCACTGATGATTTTAGATGCTGCAGGTGATGAATTTGATGTAGCTTCGGAATATGTCGACCCAGACCCTAGTCGATTGTTGCTGATGTCAGTTGATGAGCCGATGCGTAAGGGACATGTTTGAGATTTGTGTGCGTTCTTTGAGTCACTGACAATATTTGGGGGAGATTCAATGACTAACAACACTAATAATTCGAGGAAGAGACATATAGTGAATTTAACGCATCAAATTGAAGGAGGAGCATCAGCGTACCTAAGCAACAAAAAGGATGTCCCATTCATAATTTTTTATGGGGATGATTTGAGAGGAATTATTGGGCCACATGAAGATGCGGTGGTCATTGGAGCAGAAGTGTGTGGGGTGGAAATTCGACGAGTATTGATTGACACTGGAAGCTCTGCTAATGTGTTGTTCAAATCAACATATGATAGATTAACCGCTCCGCCTCGGATAGAAAGGTCAGAAAGAACTATAATTGGGTTTACTGGCGCAACAGCGAATGTAGTAGGGGAGTTTGAAGGTGAAATTTCTCTGCGAAAAGGGCCTTTCAAAAAGAAAGTACAAGTACTTTTTATGGTGGTAGATTGTCCGTCGAGCTACAATGCTATATTTGGAAGGTCATGGCTGGCAAAAATGCATGCTATAGTTTCTACAGTTCACCAATGTTTGAAATATGTAGTTAGGGATCGAATCGGTGTAGTTCGAAGTGACCAAAAAGTGGCTAGAGAGTGTTACGCTGCTGTGTTTAGACTACGTGACAAAAGTACCGATGATCCAATGGAGAAATAGCAGTTTGGGGGGTTGCCTTATGGTGGTACAGATGAGGGAATTGATGATCCGAGGTCAACCCCGAGTTCTGTGGTAGTAAGTGAAGAAATAGAAGAATACGTTTTCAATGATGGCAGAGTACTTCGAATTGGGACTTTATTGTCTTTGTCAGTGCGAGAAAGATTGTTGAATTTTTTGTCTAAGAACTTGGATGTGTTTGCTTGGAGGTCCGAGGATGTAGTGGGGGTCCCAATTGATATTATATGTCATAGCTTGGCGGTGGATTCGAAGATCAAGCCAATAATACAAAAAGGAGAGCTTTTTCGTTGGAAAAATCCGAGGCCATAGTTGCTGAGGTAGATAGACTGTATAAGATGGGGCATATCCGGGAGTCCAAATATCCGAAGTGGACAGCTAATCCGGTAGTGGTAAAAAAGAAGAATGGAAAGTGGAGGATGTGTGTAGACTTCACAAATTTAAACAGAGCTTGCCCAAAGGATCCTTTTCCAGTACCTCGAATTGATCAACTAGTGGATTCTACTTCTGGAAACAAAATTCTAACGTTTATGGATGCATTTTCAGGATATAATCAAATTCAAATGAATCCAGAAGATGAAGAGAGCACAATATTTATCACTGATCGAGGTCTACATTGTTATAGGGTGATGCCGTTTGGATTGAAAAATGTTGGGTCTACATATCAAAGGCTGATGAATAAGGCGTTTGCTTCGCAAATAGGGAGGAATATCGAAGTGTAAATCGATGATATGCTTGTTAAGAGCAAAAGTGATGATGAACACATTGATGATTTAGAAGAGACGTTTTTAAATCTCAAAGCCATACAGTTGAAGTTGAATCCAGAAACATGTACATTTGGAGTCCGATCTGGTAAGTTTCTGGGGTATGTGATTAGTGAAAGAGGAATTGAAATGGATCCAGAACAGTTGAAGGCTCTGACATCGATGTATTCACCTCGGAATATCAAAGAAGTGCAAATGTTAACAGGCAGGTTAGTAGCTCTGAACAGATTCATTTCTCGTTTTTCAGATAAGTGCTTGCCTTTTTTCCAGGTGCTGCGTCGACCAAATAACTTTGAGTGGACTTCGGATTGTGAAGAAGCTTTTATTAAGATAAAAAATCTTTTGTCCTCTCCTGAAATATTATCAAAGCATCGAGAAGGTGAGCAACTGTTTTTGTATATAGCGGTATCGGATTATGCAGTGAGTGTAGTTCTGGTTAGTGAAGATTGAAGAATTTCGAGGCCCGTCTATTATATCAGTAAAAGTTTGGTTGATGCTGAAAAACGTTATTTGAAGCTCGAAAAATTGGCATTATGCATAGTAGTGGCTGCGAGAAAAATGCGTCCCTACTTCCAAGCACATACAATTGTGGTACGAACCTCTTATCCATTGAAAAACGTATTGCAAAAACCAGATATCTCAGGAAGAATGACTAAGTGGTCTGTTGAATTGGGAGATTTCGATGTGTTATTCTCTCCGCGAACGGCTGTCAAAGCTCAGGCCTTAGCAGATTTCTTTGTTGAGTTTCATTCGAGTAGATCCGAAGAGAAAGAAGGTGAAAAAATGAACACAAATCCGACGTGGACGGTGCGAACTGATGGAGGATCTAGCAATAAAGGGTCGAGTGCAGGAGTTGAATTGGTGGCACCAACAGGGGAGTATATGTTTCAAGCTATAAGATTTGGATTTCATGCTTCGAATAATGAAGCCGAATATGAAGCTGTGCTAGCAGGATTGCGGTTAGCGAAGATTTGTGGAGCAATATTCGTGCGCTTAGAAACAGATTCGCAGTTGGTAGTTAACCATGTTAAAGGAATGTCAGAGGCTAAAAAAGACCGTTTAATGTTGTATTTGCAAGAACTTCGAAGTGTGATGGCACAGTTTGAAAATGTTGAGGTGGAGCATATTCGAAGAGGTAACAACACAATGGCTGATTCTTTAGCAACAATGGCTTAATCTGAAGAATATCCATGGATCGTGACACAACCACTACCTTCGATTATATCAAGCTCTGAGCAGTGTGAATTTGTTGAGGAGGTAATAAATGATTCGACGCACATTCGAGGAGATTGGAGAACTGATTTGTTAAACTTTCTTACAAAGGGAATACTACCTCTTGATAAGCACTTGCTCAAGAAAATAAGGAATAAGGCTCTTGGTTATGTGGTGTTGGATGGGATATTGTATAAGAGGTCTGTGTCGAGGCCATTATTAAGATGTTTGAGTAAGCATGAATCTCAAAACATTCTATCTGAATTACACGATGGAGACGGGTCAGCTCATTGTGGTTTCAAAGCTTTAACACGTAGGGTATTGTTGGCATGGTATTATTGACCTACTATATTCCACGATGCCAAGTCATTGGTTCAAAGCTGTGATACTTGTCAAAGGTATGCACATTTAATACATAAACCAGCAGTACCCCTAATGACAATCTCTTAGGCGGTTCCTTTCGATAGATTGGGGATTGATTTGGTAGGACCATTGCCTATGGCTTCAGGTGGAAGACAAATGATTATTGTTGCCGTTGATTATTTTTCGAAGTGGGCAGAAGCAGAGCCCTTAGCTGGAACAAAAGCTAAGGATGTGATCAAGTTTATTCTAAGTAACATCTGCTACCGTTTTGGAGTTCCTCGAAAAATAATAACGGACAACGGTCCCCAATTTAATAACAAGGAAATGGATTCTTTTTGCTCTTCGAAAGGAATACAACAATGCTTTTCTACTCCTTTCCACCCACAAGCAAATGGGCAGGTGGAAGTTAAAAATAGATATATTTTGGAGGGTTTAAAGAGAAATTTGGCGGGAGCAGCAGGGAAATGGCCAAATTATCTACAAGAAGTGTTGTGGGCATATCGAACAACCCCTAGAGAGGCCACAAAAGAGACTCCTTTTTCTTTGGTGTATGAAATGGATGCTGTGTGCCCTGCTGAATCTACATTGCCTTCCTACAGGTTATTGCGATATTCCGAAGTAGATAATGATGAAGCTAGAAGGGTTGAGCTTGATTTGTTAGAGGAAAAAAGGGTCAAAGCACATTTGAATGTGGTTCATTATCAAACCTTAATGAGAAGCAGGTACGATGCTAAAGTTAAGAAGAGAGAGTTCAAGGTTGGCGATAAAGTGTTGCGAAAAGTATTTCTTCATACTAAGGACAAGCACCTCGGAAAATTGGCTCAGAATTGGGAGGGTCCTTATGAAGTCAAAATGAAGGTCAAGCCAGGGACATACAGGTTCTCTGATCGTGAAGGGAGGATGCTCAAACACCCTTGGAATATAGAACATTTGAAATTGTATTGTGAGTAAAATTGAACTTCGAATTTTTACAAGACAGACATACTCTTTCCTTATCTGTTGGCCCAGAAAGGTTTTAATGAGGTGTCTGGTTAATATTGAATTTCATAATCAAATTTCTTTTGGCCATTGGTTGTTTAGTATGATGAATGATTTGTTATTTTGGTAACTTGGCAAAGACTGATCATCTTTGAAAGTTGACCAAGAATAATTTTCCAAAGCAATAACTTTGAAGAAACAACCTATTTCGAGGTGCCACGTCTTATGAGTGCATCTAATTTTCGAGGTGCCACGTCTTATGAGTGCATCTAATTTTTGAAGTGCCATGTTTTATAAGTACACCAGAATTTTGAAATATTAAGAAAGTTGCTTGTTTCATCGGATAAAACTTGAAGCTTACAAAAAGGAGAAAACTACTTAATTAAAACACACAAAAAACAAGCGCGACATATATAATCTACTGTTTAGTCTTCCTCTTCTTCCGATGATCCTTCAGAAGCATCATCTTCTTCTGAGGAGCTTGATGGCACCTCGAATGCTTCCTTTGGACGATCTTCTTCTGGGACTTGTTTCCAAAATTCTGTTAAATTCAACCTTGGATAGGCATCATGGATTTCTCAAAGAAAATTGATAGCTGTATCAGTTTGAGCTTTCTTGATACCATTAAGCATCACAGAACTAACAGCAGCTTCGGCTTTCTTGACGGCAGCCTTCTTTTCCTGCTCGAATCCTGTTTGAAGCGCAGACAGTTGAATTTGACAATTTTCCAGTTTTTCCTGAATTTCCTTAACAAGTTTTTCAGCATCGTTAGATTTTTTCTTTTCCTCGGACATGGCAGTAGAATGTTGAGATTTTAGATTTTCAAGAGCCAGACGATGAGAAGTCTCCAAAGCTTCGATTTTTTCTTTATGCTCTTTAAGAAGTTTTCCTTTTTCAGCCTCGAAATTTTGAAGTGCTTCATTTTTCGAAGCCTTTTCAGATTCTGTTTCCTTTTTGCTCTTGATGAATTCTTGTGCAAGGAGCTCCAATTGTGTATGAGAATTGTTCACTTCTTCACACAATTTTTTGGCTGCAGCACTTAAATTAGTAAAAGGTCAAAAGATTGAAGTTACCTCATCGGATCTGTCACGGTTGGGCACGTTTGATGGGTGATGATGAGCAGGAACGATTGCATTAGATGTTGAAGTTATGGCAGCCTCAGTAGAAGTTGATGGAATGGTGTTGGCATGTCGAGAATCTTCACCAGTGATTGCAAAATCCCCGCTCGAGTTGAAATCTTCGAGGTTAAGATATTCAATTTATTGGCTATTTCCTAGTGTCAATCCCCCTTGAGGATTTTCTTCAATGAAGATTTTCTCATGCACATCGGAAGCCAATACCTCTTCGAGCATGTCAGCTTCGTTCTTTTTCTTTGGAGTGGTGGACTTGCTCTTTTTCTTCTTTGGAGTATCGTTTTCTTTCTTTTTCTTTTTCAGTGCAGGTTCGTCCTCTTCGGATATTGGAGGAAGTTGAGATGCAGGCGCTTTTCGTTTCCATGCAGGCTTCGAATGTTTGGAAGGGTTAGCCTTGCTTGTGTTGGGTTTTTTGAGGGTTAGCTTTCCCTTCTTTTTTAATGGCAGGTGACTGTCAGATCGATTCCTGGTGGGAAGGTAGGATTTCCCATCTGGTGCGAGAATTCTTTGGACCGCTTCGATGGGATCTGGGGGGAGCATCGGATCTTCAGGGAAGTCAGCTCCCAAGGTTATGCGCCACAGATGGCTGTTGACGAAGTTGATTGGTTGAAAGGCTGAGTGAAAGCCATTTACCCAGGCTTTCTCTGCCCACTCAGCCATTCTCTGGAAGATAACCTTTGCAGTCTTTCGACGACCTTTAAATCTCCTCGGAATTTCTGAAAAAAGAATAAACAGTTAGATAAGTGGACTTGGTTAATTTGGCTAGGCTTAATAAGTTAAAAAACAAATGTTAACAATACAACAATGATTTACTTACTGCTATCTCTCCAGGTGAGAGTAAGTTTTGAGGGGTTGTCATCGGAAATCTCTTTACCATTTTCCCAAGCTCCTGATAAAAAGAAAAATCTTTGCTTCCAAAATTTATCAGCTTCGAGGAGGTCGTCGATAATCTTCAGATCATCCTCCAAGGTTAGGTAGTAGAATGGTAAAACTGGCCCATTTGAGATTTTGATCAGTGAGATGAAATCTTCTATTTCGAGGGGGATGCCTCCTAGCCTCGATACCATGATAGCAGAGAATAAAGTGAACAGGTGGTTTGGAGTGACTTGTGTTGGGCACAACCCAAGAATTTCGAAGTACCTCACAATCATTGGATCAAGTGGAAATCGAAGTCCCCAGTTGAAAAGCTCGGGGTAAACTACCAGTTCGTTCTTCTGACAACTCAGAGGTGTTTCTCCTTCTACTGGTAGTCGAAGAACAATGTTGTCTGTTAATCCCCATAGTTTCTTGAGTTCTTCTTTTTCTGATTCGAGGTAGTAGGTGTAAGGTACATTTTTTAGGGCGAGAATGTACCGAGGACAAAGTGATTGAAGGTTTTCCTGAACGAAGGCAACAATATCTTCGGGGAGGGTAATAGGAGGTTTCTTTCCTCGAATTTTCTTTGGAGGGATTACCCCATCAGCCTCGGATTCCCCTTCGGCATCGGATTCAGTGGCTTCATAATCATTTTCTTTGTTATTTTCTTCATCGGTAGCCTCATCGTGACGACTTCGAGTTTGAGTCTCAGTTTGAGTCACAAGAATTTGTTGACTATTCTCTGGTGTAGCGTCAACCATTTCTTGTGGGGGAGGAGAGGAGGTTTCTGCATCGTCACCCATTGCTAGAAAGGTTGATTTTTTGTGAAGTTTAACTTTAACGGCTTCGGATTGTAGGACAGGTGATTTGAGTTGTGGTTTTTTTAGAGTTGGAGGTTGGTCAGAATTGACAGGCTTAGATTTTCGATGTGGTTTTAGTGATGGAGAAGTGGATTGATTTCGAGGAGGAGAAGATTGTTGGCTAGTTTCTGGGTTTGATGCTAAGTTTGGAGATGAATTAACTAGATTAGGATCGAAGTTACCATATTTGAAGGTGGTAGAGGAGAAACGAGGACCGTTGTAGATTAACCCAGCAGCTTTGTATTCTTTAGCTCTTTTTGAAATACAGAGATAATCGTAAGCACCAAATACTTGATTACTAGAACCAGGGAAGAGAGATTTCTTTGGTTTTCTTTGGTTTTTTGGTTTAGATCTTTTGTATTTAGGGTACCTTCTCATATAATAGATGCTAATCTGGGAAGTTGTGTTTTTGTGACTGAAGAAGTGGTATTTCTAGGGAAGGTAGCAGAAGATGAAGATGAAGGTTGATAAAGAACAAGATGAAGATGGTTTAGGAAAGAGATGATTTTTCTAAAAGGTTCTCAGTAAAGTGGAACTGAGTATTTATACTTAGAAAAAATGACGTTGAGAATGGGAAAAGGCAAAACCAGTGAATCGTTTTCATTGGGTGGAATGTGAAACGTGGGGGAAAACTTGCTGTGTCATAGACCTATCAAGAAGGGTCCAATCAGTCTTTCAAGTAGGGGTCAAGAGGTTCGAGGTAGAAGTAAAGATGTAATTTTGGTCAGAAGATTCGAAGTGAAAGTAAGGTTGTATTTCAAGTTGGTAGATTCGAAGTGAGTGGGGAGGTTATCTGCACTTATTCTTAGATTCGAAGTGAGGTTGCAAGTCATTAGGCTCAATCATAATGAAGGGGCTGGATGAAAGAAGTTTTATTCACTTGGAGTAATGTTCGAAGAGTGAATAGTTCTTATAAAATTGTCTGTATAAGAACTAGGGGGGCTACTCATAAAGAAATATATTCCTTAGGGACTTAAATGTAATTAATAAGGACTTGAATGATAAGTTCTGTTAATATAAGGTAAGATTAAAGTTTTACAAGAAGAGTAAGGACTGAACTGTAAATAAACCCCTTATGTAACCGAATTAGTAACTAACTCACTAGGCATATTTAAAGAGGTCGAAGAGTCTGATTACACCTATGAAATAATCGGAAGCGAAAGATTATTTTCACTACCTAGAAATCTCTCTGTTGATTCTTGATCAATATTCTCAATCTTCTCAATTCAATCTTTATTCTCACCATATATATATTGCAATTTTAGTCCACTCACCCAGGCCATGTATTACTGTGGTTCACCGGTATCGTTTCCGTTTCAGGTCTATTCCATGTAGCTTTTGGTATCTTTGGTAGTGAAGACTCGGATAACTGTTTTTTGTTTTTGGAAAGTCTAAAGCCGCATTTGCTAGGGCGCCAAATAACTTTCATTTCAGACCGTCATGCTGTTATTATCAACGTTGTCACAACTCTTTATCCTAGTGACTACCACGCGTATTGCATATTCCATCTGATACAGAATTTGACTAAAGCTCTTGAACACACTAACAAAGTCTACAAAAATAATATGTTAGTGATGTTTAAGAGCTGTGCTTATGCCCCGACTGTGGATCTTTTTAATGAACGTTATGCTCAGTTTGTGCACCAATGGGGTGAGCTCATTGAAAACTTTCTAAGAAATTTACCAGCAGAAAAATGGGCTCAGGCATACGTGAAAGGCAAACGGTATAGGGCGATGGCATCCACAACTGTTGAATCTTTCAATTCGCAGATTAAAAAGCTGTGCCATCTGCCTATAGTGGAATTGGTCGACCGGATTAGAGTTCTTCTTATGACTCAAATGTCTCGACGTTTGGCTGAGGGTCTAAGCTGGAACACACACATATGCCCCGAGTTTGACAAGATGTTCAAAGATAATGTACAAATGTGGTCGGACTTGGTTAGTTGGTAAGTCTTCTGCCGCTTATTTTGAGGTTTTATCAGACCCGGTCATGGTGGTCAACATCCTTGATTTCAAGTGCACATGCGGCTCTTGGAAGCAAGAATGTTTCCCATGCGCTCATGCATTGGCTGCAATAACATCTTTAAACGAAGATCCGATGACATTAGTAGAGCCATTTTTCAGTGCTGCAAATTAGCGGTCCAGCTATTCTTTTAACATACGGGCTATAACAGAGTTCGGTGAATCTAGTACCAGAAAAGATGATGGAGAGCCACTGGTTAATCCCCCGAATGTTAAAAGTCGAGCTGGGCGGCCGAGGAAAAAATGTATTCCATCAAGAGGAGAGTTTACCACCAGCCAGTCCCGTTGTGGTCGCTGTTTCAAATCAGGACATAATAGCAGGTCATGTGATGCTCCGTTCTGAACTTGTGTTCCATATTTTTAGTAACATTTTGATTTTCATAGATAAGAACTCGTTATCTTTCGACTTATATTTTTCGATACTGTTAACATTGATATGTACCATGTCTGTTTGATTCGATGATTCTTATCGTTATGTTCCAGCTACATTGGTAAAATACGCCACGATTACAACGCTACATTATTGTTAACTTTTCACAATACATCGCTAGATATGTGAATACTTGTATGATAGATACGAAACATCTGCACTAATAGAAACTCATGAAACTTGTCTGATAGATACGACATATAGACATTGCTAGATACGTGAACAATAGTCTGATAGACACGATATATAGCATTGATAGATCATGGAGTATTCGTCTGATAGATGCACAAACTTATGTATTCAATTTTAATGTCTACATCCATCTGATGGCTGTATTATATTTAGTTTGGTAGGTCCTATAGATCTCCCCTTAATGATTCATCTATGTATTTACTGAAGGATGCGATTCACGGCTAATATAGTCTGGTTGATTGAAGATAGATATATAACCTCGATATTAATAGATACGTTATGATGTGGTTGCGATGCACCTTGATTTATTTGAGGTGTTAAGTTTGATTTACATTCCAGTTAATGGAAGTTCCTATCAGCCATATCCAACCTTGGTAGATACATCAAGTTTTGTCTGCAAAATCAAGGTTCACTTAGTTATGATAGATTAGTTATATCTACACTGCGATTGTGGATCTTAACTGCCATTAAAATTGCTTCACTCAACTTCTTACTATCAAGGTTTACTTGTAGCATTCAAATCTTAACAAAAATATTTTAAGATAGACAACACAAACTGCAATAAAACCATAACGATACTAGAACATCAGTCAATGCTACACATCAATCAAATACACCAACCCTCTCTAAAAAAACTGCTCAGAGGGTTGGTGAAAGTTATAGGTCCATCGAAGCATAAAAAAAATTAAAAACAACAAAATAAAAAACATAATAAAAAGAAACTACATGAACTTCTTTAAACCTAATCAGAATCCTCTTCATCTGTCCCTTCAGATCCCTCCTCCTCCTCTTTTTCTGCATATTCGACTTCTTCGTCCTCCTCGTACTCCGACTTCTCATCATCGGCTTCGTCAGAACTATCATCATCTCCGTCCTCCGACTCCCAACTGTCCTTACGTCTCTTCAGTTTTTGAAGTTGTTCACTGTCACTCTCGTAACTGTCGTCCAACGACCACGAGTCCCATGAAGCGTAGGGATCTTCGTGGTCCTCATACCAAACAGACCAGTTGTCTTCCTCCTCTGACGAGTACTCGGTTGTGGTAGTTCTCTTGTAGGGCTTGTTGTCGTTGTAGTAGTCCGTAGACCATCGGTCGTCGGAGGAGTAGATAGGTGTTTCTTGTGAAGATGGTGCCATTAGCGATGGTTGTTTTGTTTCAAGTTAGACTAAACTAGTTAGTGGTTTGCTGGTTGGTTTTTTTCTTTGTAGAGAAGTGTGAGATGAATAGGTTCAACTATCAGCCTCTACTTATAGCAGAACGCAATGCCCAAGGCTACGTCCCATCTAGCAACCAAAATTGCTTTCACAAATTTAATTTTACACGTCTATTTAATGCATGTAATGATTCAAGTTCATCTACCTTTGTCTTTTCAACTTTCAAACTAACCAATAGGATTAAAACATTTACTTCTAATCACTGATAGGTGTAGTTAACAGTCATTTCGAATAATTTAATTCCCTCGTCTACCAATAAACCCATCCACAAGTCCAGATATATAGTTGGTCCATCACTAATATGTTATATGCGATTTACACCTAATTTACATTGCTAGATATATAATATTTTAAATTTAAAACCACAACTATTAATCAGCGCTAGATACGTTATATTGATGTTGCTAGATGGTATCGACTTTGATAGACACATAATCCAAATTTTTGCTATATGGGTTGTAATAAAGTTGTTAAGACATGTGGACATTCATAGATACTAGATAATAAGTCTGATAGATATGGAATACAGACATTGATAGATACACCACTTTGTAGTTGCTATCTATCTGACATATGGACATTGATAGATACTCGACAATAATTCTGATAGATATGTAATACAGACATTGATACACACCTGATTATAAGTCTGATAGATAAGACGCATAGACATTGCTATAAATGGGAATACTAGTCTGATAACTACGATATATAAGCATTGCTACATACTTGAATAAAACTCTGATAGATACTTGAGTAAATGTATGCTAGATACGAAGGTATACATTGCGAGCTATGTGAATATTACTCTGATAGATACTAAAGATAAAAAATACTAGATACATCATTGAAGAATTGAATAGTGCAAATGAAATTTATTCATGCTACAAAGGGAGGATCTTCCAAGGTAGTTTAGAAAAACATTTCATTTTATAGTTACTTGATAGATACGAAATTCGTATATTGCTAGATTCACCATTTTGTTTGTTCATAGATAAGACATATCGATATTTAATAGATCCTTGAGAAGGAGTCTGATAGATTTGAAACATAAACTATGCTAGACAAGTTAGTATAAGTATGATAGATTAGATATACATATATTACTAGATCCGTAAATAATAGTCTGATAGATACGACATATAGACATTGTTATATGTGGCACTACAAAGTTTCTAGATGTAGCACTATATAGTTGCTAGATCCGTTCAATAGTAGTCTGATAGATACCTTATATAGCATTGCTACATACTTTAGTACACGTCTGATAGGTAATAATAAAGACATTGCGATTTACTTGAAGATTACTTTGATAGATACAACATATATAAATTACTAGATTCACCATTGAAGAACGTAACAGTGATGTGAAAACAATCCATACAACAAAAGCAGGATCTTACAATGTAGTTTATAAAAACATTTCCCTTGGTTTAAATACTATTAAAATTGCTAGTGACACCAAAGTTTTCTAATAAGTTCAGATTAATTGTCTAATACACCCATCCTTTTCATATTCCCGCGGAACCTACCATCTTTGGATGATGTCTTTTGCGTACTTACAAACAAAAACACTGCAGTCAAGGCTATCCTTCTCATATTGTAGGATATTTCTCATTGTCTTTATTTTGTATCCACCTTTTACATAAGGTATGTATTTTTTCTTCATGCAATAGGCAAGCTGCAAAATCAAGTAATCCATAGTTACATTTCAATTTACGATGCCATGTTATTGCTATGTACTACTATAGTCATTGATAGATACATTATGCGACATTGCTAGATAAGCGAACCAAGACCCTTAGCATTAAATTTTATACCAGAGCATCGGCTGTGTTTTTCGTCTTATCGGGAATGTGCTTGCTCCACGGCAACAATGGGTTGTAGCTACTGGCAGCCCCATTCTCCATATCTATAACCAAGAGCGTCCAGTGGTTCACGCCAGACGTGTTAACGATGCAAAGAGGAACAAGTGCAACGTGTGTGTCTACTTTAATTGTTTCAAAAACCTTATCCACAATGACAGACAAATCTTCATTGATAGCCAGTGTTCCCTGTAAATTTGTGTCATTACTATAGGAAGTAGATGTTTCCAATATAACACAAATAATTCCCGGTGAACTAACAGTTGCGATTCCAGTTATTTGAATGGCGTTGACCATATATGAATACTCATCATCAAACCCTTTCACAGGGACTTTCCAATCTGAATCCTTTAACATCTTATATATCCAAGCATCTATTATCTATCAAAACATAATTAGAAGCTCAAATCAGTTAAATGACAATTACTGAAAAGAAGAACAAATTTATAGGTTGACAACTAAGACTGTAAATTCAATGAGTTACCCTATACTAAGACATTGCTAGATGCTGCATATTAATATTGCTAGACGTACATAAACACATTTCTAGACTTGAAAATTTACTCTGATAGATACAACTAGAAACCTTATTATCTTGAAGTCAACTTGCGTTTCGTTAGGTAGTTCCATTACCTCGGTCACACTAATCAAAACCCTATAGGAGAACTCCGTTGTTGGCAAGTATCATACTTCTGGATCTTCTTGTTCTTCTTCCTTGGCAAGTTTCATCACCTTCTCGTACTCACTGACATTGACTAGTTTCGTTGTCTCCGTCGGGAACGGCCAATCTACAACAGCAATCTGTTGTTGTTTAACATGCGTTGGAGTAAGTAAGTTCCACGTAGGCATGTCATCAACGGGCACCTATAATAAAGCATCAAATCAAACTGTTAACATTACTTTTGAAGGTTTATTGATAATAAAATAGATCTACTTACGTCAACGTCTGTTTGTTCTTCCTCGATGGAGTCCATTGTACGTCTCTTCTCGTTTGAATTTTCAACAGCCTTGTCAACTTCTGCGTAAAATGATTGAGTGCAGTCTACAAAGCTATCGTCAGCCAACGGTGTAACCGATCTGATAATCAAATCGTTAGATGTTACTTTATCTTGTAGTGGTGTTACATACGAAGATGGCTCGACCTGTGACACTTTTTCAATCTTCGCTACGGATTTATCTTCTCCGTTGATAATTGGAATTACCTTTAGTGGAGAGACAACTTGCGATAGTTGTTCGCACCTTGCTGTTTGTTCAATCCCAGTGTACGCTAACATAACACAACATAACATAAAAATATCATCAACCTTGTTCAATCCCAATGCACCTTGCTGTCGCGTGTGTTGAGGCGCCGCTGTTTCCAATTCCTAATGACAGAACACAACAGAACATAACAATATCATCAACCTACATTGCGATTTTAGTACAATTCTCATTGATAGACTAGCTATTAGTCGAGCAACGCGCTTTACGCCTATTATACATTGCGATTTGTTTGGTATGAAAACGGTATTCTTAAAATTTTGTATCTATCAGATTACATACATATTGTGTTTGCGATTTGTTAAACATGCATCTACTAATTCTCATTAAGACAATCATGGAAAGTATTTCTTAAACTACACAGATACTGTCAAACCAACATTTTCATACAAAAAACAACCCATCTTAAATATTATCCAACCTAGAGTTTGAACATTTCAAAACCATCCAAAACATAATTACTAAATATTTATGAATCTTAACGATTTTAAGATCCACTTACATTTGCAGCCACATTCTCCACCACATTCTTAGAGACAGGTTCTGGGCCCAGGAGTTCTGTGGCTGCGTTCTCGACCCGAGTAGGTGCTTCTTCAGTCTCTTTGGTTGTATATCCCTGCTTGTCAGCTTCGTCCCTGTCCTGATCTGTCTCTGCATTGTGTCCTTCCCTTACGACTTCTTCGGTGTTCTCTAACTGTTGTTTCGGTGTTTTCGTTCCTTCGTTGCACCCTTTGTCCAACGAATCTATTCTGTCCACCATCAGCTCATGTCCTTCAACCTTGTTGTTTCCTACTTCGTGTCCCTGTTCAACTACGAAAACTTCATTTTGCGCACTGACAGCATGAGTTAGGGGTGATAAGTCTGCTCCCGCATCCCCTTTCTCATTACCAGCGTCACAACCAATTAAAGTAGTCCATTTCTGCTTCCCAGCGACATCAACAACAATAGCTTCCGGTGTAGTAGTTTCTTGCATTGGTTCAACAGGTGTTTCGGATTGAACACACCCTCCATCTCCTTCTAACTTCTCCTCCTCAGATACTTCAATTTCGTTTGCCTCAGCTGTCTCAAGCTCCTTATCTTTTTCTGTTGTGGACTCCGCTTCAACATCCTCTTCTTCTATTTCTTTTTCGGTATCAGAAACTTGTTGGTTACTCTTGGGAACAAATCCATGCCTCCGAGATTTGTAAACCAATGTTTCCTTAACCACCTTCTCAGTAATATTGGCTTCCACAATTTCAACATCGTCCTCATCTTCACGACAAAATAGCATTGATAAGGTGTTCAGCAGATCCTCATCCTCACCATCCACTCTTTCATATTCCACCTCGAGCTTCTGTTTCAGCTCATTCAAGTCTTTCTTCGGTTTTTCAACCTGAATCGAACGAGCATACGAAATAGTTTAGACAGCTGCCATTGCCACATACATCATATTTACATTGCTAGATGCATTATTTTTACATTGCTAGATTCAGCAGATTAACGTTGATAGACAACTTATAATTATGTTTGCTAGATCCCTTATAATGATGCTGCTAGCAAACAACATCTAAACATTTCCTATATACAGTGTAACCAACTTATATATAAACAACCTATAAAGCTTATTAGTCCTTTAAAAATATGGGAATACTAACTTGTTCGTTTTTCTCCTCAAGCGATGTTTTCAGCCTTTTGTTTTCAGCTTTCAACCGGTGCAACCGGCTTCGTTTTTTTGGCTTCTTGTTGTCACGCAGCACAGACTGTGACAGCCCTCCAAAACTTGGAATACTAGACCTACGGTTGTTTTTCTTTTTCAACCTCTCCCCTTTTCTTGTACCAACTCTAGACTTCTTCTCCCCAAGGAATTCCCCCAATGTAACATCGTCATCTACCTCAGTGTTGTCTTCAACCTCAGTGTTCAAACTCTTTTTATTCCTTGTTCCAGCTTCGTTATCTACCTGTTTCAGCTTCCTTCTTATACTTCTGTTTGCAACAGATTTCTTTCTTTTCCTACTCCTCGGTTCACTTGTTTCCGCAACAGCTTCGTACTTCCTCCGCGAATCAATTTCTCCATAAGCAACACATTCAACCTCTGTCAACAGTAACTCATCGTCCATAACCTAAGAAATACAGTATAATATACATTCAGCAACACAATATAATAATCATTAATGTGATTTACAAACCATTATGATTCATAAACATGTTGATGTTATGATGTTATGTTACATTGGATGCGATTTGTTTGATTTTTTTATAAATATATATGTTGATTTTTTTAAATGTAATATTGATGGCTACGATTTGGGTGTTGGATTCATGGGTATGAGATTTGTTTGATTTTACAATTTGGATATTGATAGATACGTTAAATAGTTGGTCTTCCCTGAGCTGACTAACCATCTGGATCATTTCGAATGTCGACTCCTTGCCCTCTAGTTCTCACCACTTGTAACATCTAGGGATTATGTTTGTCCTTGGTATTTCGACGTTTATCGAAATATGCTCCATCGGAAATGGATGCACAAAATATAACTCAACATTACAAAAACGGTTTCGAAACAAACTTGCTGATCATAACCCATTGTACTTACAAATAGCAGAGCAACGCATCCGATGAATCTTGCGGGCTTCCTGACCTTAATACATTTGTCCAGTTATTTATGCAGCTTCTCCAAGATGGCTCTAGACCAGCCATAGTTGTTTATTTTTTCTAGATTCTTCATGTAGAATACTGCTGTCCACCCGACGACATCGCTTGACACTGAAAAGAACAATGTCGACCATATGAAAAGTACCAGCAGGCGAGCAACATCCTTCGCTTCGTCCTCCCCTCCTTTCCTTATTGCTTTCTCGATCGCTTCCTACAAAATAAACAGCATCATACCAAGAATACACCAATAACAATTGAAGGAAGTTACGCCTAATACGACATTGATAGATATGAATCAAGACATTGCTACATGCATATTCCTAAACACCAACATACTATTATACTGCTACCACACTACTATATATTGTATACTACATTGCTAGATAACTGCATACACATGCCGATTTTGGTATCATGCTCATATGCCTGCAGCATGAACTCAAAACAAGTACATTTCTATAGACTAGATTTACCTTTATCAATGCATTAGACACTGATTTGTCGTTTGTTGGCCCGCTCTTCCTCGTCCGTGGGCTCAAAAAATATTTCTGCATTAGAATGGAATCTAGCTCAGCTCAATCAGCGTACCGAGCGATAAATGCGCCTGATTTGCTCATCGGCATCTCCTCATTACCGTGTTTCAGCCCAAATATCACCTTCACATCTTTCCTCGTTAGCCTTACATGCTTACGTCCTATCTGGAAAGACTTCCATCTCACATCGTAAAAACCACAAATCGCCTCGATCAAGTAGTGGAACATTTTAAGCTTCAAAACCTCGTTCCTTACGTCGAACGATGTTTTCAGGAAGGTATAGAACGGTGTTCCTCTAGCAGCCTCTATGTGTTCGGATTTAATTATATCTCGTCTTAGTAGGTTGATTATGCTAACCAACCCGGACCTGTAGAATACTCCTGTTTTAGTCATGATTCCCTGTTAACATTCCCATTTCAAACTAGTTAGTAATAACAATACCAATCCTATAGTAACTAAAACAATAAAACAATAAAACTAAGCATCCAACATATACATTAACACTTGAAGACATCACTGGTCCAAATTACTCCACACCAACGTATAACTCACTCCATTGCAACCATACTAGACGTGACCAAATTCATCTACTACACACCAACGTATAACTCACTGCATTGCAACTCTTGACAGTAAACTAGTCGCATACACTGATAGATACGGCCAAAACTACATTGCTAGATCAGTGAAACATCTACGCATACTAACACAGACCAACCTCAACTCTGTAAGTCTGATAGACGATGCTACACATTGCGATTTCAACCAGGACAGGTTACAACAAGTTGTTGCCGATGCCGTCAGACGACACTATCAACACCACTAACAACTAACATCTACCCATGTCTAACTACCGTTGGATGAACAGTACGTACTACAGGTACTGTGTTAACACCATCGACTAACACTGTAAATGAAAGGACTAAATCTCGCCGGAGAAATGAGACGCTTATACATTCTAACTACTAGTGGATTATCAGTACTCCGGCGAAGCTAATACATTAAAGCATAATGCTCACAAGCAGACAGTGTTCTACAGCCAGAGGGTGAAAATAATGTACCTGTTCGTCGGTGTTCGACTGAGTAGCAGGCAGTAGATGGTCGACGGTGTTCGACGGTTAGATGGAATGATCGGAATCGGCTCGACAGTTACGGTGAACGACGGTTACAGTCTACGATTGAGTCGACCTCGTTTCGGTTCAAAATCATCTTGTGGGTTCGCTCTCGTTTTACGTGTTTCTCTCTCCTCAAATTTAGAAATGTGAAATTCGAGGGAATTGGAACCCAAAAGTCAAATTAGAAGGTGAAAAAGTGTATTTCAACCAAAAAACCTCATTTTATACCCTAGAGGGTATTTTTGTCCAAAATATGGCTTTAGGTATTTTATAAGACTAGTCTAAAAATGGATACCAAAATGGTATTTGGTAGTTGACTAGGTATTTGTGGGTAGTTTCTTCAATTATAAATTCGGTATATAATATATGTTGGAGGGTGATATGTTAGTAATGTTTCGGTATGATCTTAGAAATTTCAATATATATCCAAAGTTGGCTATAAATTTATATACTATGTGTAGAAAGTATGGTAGAAATGTTATTCTAACTCGTACTCAGCTTCTTGATTATATAAATATTATAATGTTTTTTCTTTCTCCGAATTTTTAAATTTATTTTATATTTAATAAATCTTTTTTTTAATTTTTTCTTTTTTTATTATTTTTATTAGCATAATTTTTTAATCTCTCCCACAATAATTATTCATCATATTATCAGTAAACGAGACCAAGCGCTCTCATTGACTGGCTAGATTAACTCTGAAAAATAATTAACGATAATAATTATTAGTTCCCTCCCACCTAGAAGCAATTACTAGGGTAGAAAGAGTAGGTTTGGGTTACAATTTTTAATTGATTTTAACTTTTTTTAGAAACTAATTTTCCCCAAATATTGATGCCTTTTCAATTGTAAAGATTTTAAGTTTTTGGACTCGATTTTCAGCCCATTCTTCTTTGGTTAATTTATTTTTACTTTTATCCATAAGTTTTTTTAATTAAAATAAAAATAGTTTATTTTTCTTTTTTATAGCTGTATTTACCCAAAATGTTTGATTTGGTTTGATATAATTTTGAGAGATTGTATTTTTTTCAATATTTAGGATTGTATTAGCATTTCTTCGTTCATGTTTATACGATTTTTTTTTATTTCATAAACTAATTTTCATATTGGCATACTATATATATTTTCAAAAATTAAAACCAGCAACTCCTTAGTTCGTTAATTTTTAAGATTGCATTTGTTTTGAAATTACTGTTATGATTTGATTCGTTAATATTATATATTTTGTGTTCGTGGAAGTTAAAATATTTGAAAAATTTTAATTACATATTTTGAAAATTGAATAAGTAAATAACCTAAAATTAAAATAAATACATTTATGATAGTTTTATAAAAATCGGACAAACGTGAATTTAAAGATATAGCTTAACTCTTATATTCGTAATTAGAAATTAAATTATAAATTTTATTGGATAGAATTATAAATTCGGTATATAATATATGTTGGAGGTTGAGATGTTAGTCATGTTTGGTATTATTTTAGAAATGTTAATATAAAAGTGAAGTTGTTTATACATTTATATAGCTATTAACTATGTATAGAAAGTGTGGTAGAGGTGTTACTCCAATTTGCACTCGGCTTCTTCGTTGTAAAACATTAGAATGTTTCTTCTTTCCTCGTTCAATGAATTTTCACATTTCTTTGTTCGAGTAAATCTTTTCCCTCCCTTAACTAAATAAACTTGAGCAAATTTCCTAGTAATTTAAATGAAAAAAGTTTAGCATCTCATTCCAATTTGTATATAACAGACCAATTTATCCGAGCGATTGATACATGTATAAAATAAAATAAAAAAATATTAAATATCTCTATCTAATTATTAATTATATATATAGTGGAGATAAATTTATATATAGATAATAGACAATATGGCAATGTGACCTTATTAATTATCCGTCTAACTTATTAATCTATATAGATATAGATACGAAATATTTTCTCCCCTATGTATCAATTGTGTTAGCTTCATTATTTAGTAAAAAACATAATTTTTAATACATGAAAAGTAAACTCTTGCCACATTTGTTATTATAAGGTGTCAAATTAAAGATTTGAATGCTTATTTCGCATAAGTAGGTCTAAGTTGATAGTTAATAGTTAATATATCCCTAAACCTTCGTATTCGTAACTTACATTTTGCTTTTAGTTACATAATATATGAAAAAGTACATATTCAAATGGAAATTGGAAAAAAGAACAAATAGTGAAATAACTAAAAGAGAAAGCAGACATAGCTGAAATTCAGAAAGGATGTTTTGAAGGAAAATCAAGTAAAAAATAGCAATACAAAAATCACCAGACTAATTATGACAATATAAAAAAAACTACCCATTAAAGATCTTAACATTCATCACGTTAACAAAATATTAATATCTACTTAACTTAATTTAAAACAATAACTTTTTAAAAACAGAATTGGGTTTATAAATGAATAACTATTTTAATAAATTCAATTTTTTTATCGGTCAGATCATAATGAATAAATTCACGGAAGACCAAGATTATAAAGAAATTAGTATATTAAAAAATGAATTGTAGTATTTTTCTCGAAAACCTAAGAGTTGTTAAAGTTAGACTTCTGTTTTTGTGTCTTGTCTCTGTTCTATTTTTAATATACCAACATTTGTAATTATCATTAACTCATGTGCATTCATGATTTTTTTTTAAAAGATTAAAAATTGAAAATTCTATTTTTTTTAAAGAAAATCTTGATTTTATTTGAATAATATAATATACGTATTGTATTGAAAACTGAGATTCAATAGTTTAATAGTTTAATGTTAAACTCTAATATTTGTGATTCCTAAAAATCTCATATATTTTTGAGAGAATAAGTTTCCTTTTCATTACATATCTAAAATGTCAAGTTTGCGTTGATGCATCGAGCTTATTATTAAAAAAGAAATGTACCATGGATTGTGCGTTCGTATTTGCAAACCTCCTATCCACATAATTTTACTTGTGTTCGTAAAAATCAATACCATTAATGTTATTATAATGCTCGAGAGACTTCAATACAAAACAGTAGAATAACCAAAGCAAAAAAATATTTAAAATAAAACACGAGATAATAAATACATGTGTTGAATGCATTAAACAATGAAAAAAAAACAAATGGATAATTTGATTTAACTTTTAAAATTAGACATATACATATTCAACCATGATTGTACTTGATGGATTTGAGATTCAACCATAGTTTTAAAATAGATAGATATTCAACCATAGTTTTAGTAATTTGATTTGACACTCAAATATAGATTTGTATGTTTTATTTTATCTAACATATTTTAATTATTTATATCTATTTATTGTTGATATTTATTTCATACTAATTTTGTTTATTACACTTGTGATCAAATATACATTTTTGTTATTCTTTTTCTCATATCTCTGGAAATGCAATGTTGCTTCATGCTAAACTTGGGCACTAAATCAACCAGACTTTAGATAGACATTGTGTTTTATCTACTAATATTAAATGTATTAATATATAAAAACTGATATTTTCATAAAGATGATTTGTCATTAAACAATGAAACCAGATCAATACTAAAGATATTCCACCGATCCATATTTTTAATACAACAAATATGTTAATAACTATTTATGAAAAAACGTTTTTTTTTAAGTCTTTTGATAGTAAAAAATTACACACACTAGCGCGGGGACATTAGGTTTCTATTAGGGTAGTAGAACATTGACACCGCACGTTGTATGTGTATTATTTTGGGTAGTAGAACATTACACGCCAACACTGCATCAAACTTTACCGGACACAGTACACTGTCAAGGCACTATTCGACTCATTCACAACAAATCTTTCCCTTGAGGCGAATATCCTTTCTTCACTATCAACAAAGAATCTTTTCGCAGTATAGAGTGAATCCTTTCTTCACTGTCAAGACACTATTCGAACTGCCGGACACAGTACACTGTCAAGGCACTATTCGACTCATTCACAACAAATCTTCCCCTTGAGGCGAATATCCTTTCTTCACTATCAACAAAGAATCGTTTCTTCTTGTGACTCACCAAATGCCCTTAAGGCATTCACTCTATACTGCGAACACCGATCCAGTTTAGGCATTCCCTAAACTTGCGAACTGATACTGCCTTGGTCATTATATCTGCTGGATTATCGTGTGTAGACACTTTCTTCACATCAACAATTCCCTTTGATATTATATCACGAATAAAATGATACCTGACATTTATGTGCTTTGTACGCTCATGGTACATCTGGTTCCCTGTAAGGTGTATGGCGCTTTGACGGTCACAAAACACTTTTGTAGTAGTCCTATCCAAGCCCAAATCTGCCACCAAACCTTGCAACCATATTGCCTCTTTAACTGCTTCTGTTACCGCCATGTACTCTGCCTCTGTTGTAGACAAAGCTACAGTAGCTTGCAACTGTGCTTTCCAACTGATCGCACTCCCAGCTAGAGTAAATACATATCCTGTCAGAGATCTTCTTTTATCCATATCACCTGCAAAATCAGAATCAACAAAACCAACCAATGATCCTGCAACATCATTCAGCGATTCACCAATATCGGTTTTGTTAAAAGTTAAGCCAACGTTCATAGTATTCTTCAGATACCGAAGTATCCATTTCACTGCCTGCCAGTGTTCTTTCCTAGGACATCCCATGTACCTGCTAACTACACTAACCGCATGTGAAATATCAGGACGTGTGCATACCATAGCATACATGATACTACCAACTGCACTTGCATATGGAACCTTCGACATTTGTTCCAACTCAGCATCGTCCTTGGCCGCTTCTACTGCAGACAACTTGAAATGAGTAGCAAAAGAAATGTTAACTGCTTTAGCATCAAACATGTTGAATCGTTTTAACACTTTCTCAATATAGCTTCGTTGAGACAAGTGTAATGTTCCTAAATTTATGTTCCTGATAATCTCCATGCCAAGAATTTTCTTTGCTCTACCCAGATCCTTCATCTCAAACTCGGCCCTAAGCTGCTTCTTTAACTGCACAATGTGTGACATACTACAAGCAGCAATAAGCATATCATCCACATACAACAACAAGTAAACATAAGAATCATCTGACATCTTTTGATGATACACACAACTATCATATGGACTCCTCGTGAACCCTTTTGACACCATGAATGTATCAAAACGTTTGTACCATTGCCTAGGTGACTGTTTCAAACCATACAGTGACTTTTTCAGCAGACAAACTTTGTCCTCCATATTAGGTTCGATAAATCCCTCTGGTTGTCTCATGTAGATTTGCTCCTCCAATTGACCATGTAGAAACGTAGTCTTCACATCCAACTTCTCAAGCTCTAAATCTTGCAAAACTACTATGGCTAACAAAACTCGAATCGAACTATGCTTCACCACTGGGGAAAATACTTCATTGAAGTCTATTCCTTCCCTTTGAGTAAAACCCTTAGCGACCAGTCTTGCTTTAAATCGAGATGCCTCAACCCCTGGATTACCTTCCTTTCTCTTGAACACCCATTTACTGCCTACTATCTTCCGTCCTTTAGACAAGTCAACAAGCTTCCATCTTTTATTCTTATGAAGAGATTCAATCTCTTCTCCCATAGCACCAATCCATCGATCTGCCTCTGAACTTGCTATAGCTTCTTTGTAGCTAGTAGGTTCCTGCATCTCAACTTCTTCTGCAACTGACAGAGCATATGCAACTAGATTCACATACCTTTTTGGAAGTCTAATATCTCTTCTTTCTCTGCCCAATGCTATGCTATAAGGTTGTTGTTCTGGTTCAGGCGCATCATCGTCACTATCATCTGATGCTGACGCTTCACCTCCTGATTCTGGATCCACCTCAGAACCACATGAATTATTGGACCTGCTAGGAACTGATTCTACTTCAAGCTCCACCTGTTTACTCACAACCGATCCTGATTAGACCATTTCTCCTACTTCCTTCTGACTGTCTATCGAAGCAAACTCATTAAAAGTAACGTCCCTACAGATAAGAAAACCTGGAGACTTTGGAGAGGTACACCATAACCTATATCCCTTCACTCCAGTAGCATATCCTAGAAATATGCATCTCTTTGCCCTCGGCTCAAGCTTACCATCTCTCACATGAGAATACGCAGGACAACCGAACACCCTCAAATGTTCATAATCAGCCGACGATCCAGACCAAATCTCAAAAGGAGTTTTACAATCAATAGCCGTTGATGGAGACCGATTCACCAAGTAACACGCTGTATTGATAGCTTCAGCCCAAAAATCCTTTCCCACACCGGAATGTGAGAGCATACTTCGTGCCTTGTCACAAAGCGTTCTGTTCATTCTTTCTGCGACTCCATTTTGTTGTGGTGTTCTAGAACAAGTGCGATGGCGCACTATTCCCTCAGCTTCGCAGAACTCGTTGAACTCACGACTGCAATATTCTAACCCATTATTTGTCCTAAGACGTTTGATTTTTCTTCCTGTTTGCTTCTCAATCATCGTCTTCCATTTGACAAAGGTTGAATATGCCTCATCTTTCGTTTTCAGAAAGTAAACCCACACCATCCTTGAATAATCATCAATCAAACTCATTAGTATCTGGCTCCGCTCTTGGATGGAATTCTGTTTGGACCCCAAAGATCTGAGCGAATGTAGTCCACTGTGCCTTTAGTCTTTGTTACAACCGATTTGCTGAATTTGACCCTAGTTTGTTTACCAAACACACAATGCTCACAAAATCCCAATGATTCTGCTTTATACCCTTTCAACAAATCTCTCTTTCTCAAAACAGCTAATCCTATGTCACTCATGTGACCAAGACGCCAATACCACAACTTATTTTGATCCTGCCTACTTTGGCTATTACTCCCTGATGATGCTACTGCAGCATCGCCCATAACAACACTCCCTTGGAGAATGTAAAGACCCTTATGCAAACTACCTTTCCTGCATACCATTGAGCCTTTTGTCATTTTGATTACACCATTTTCTGCATGGTACTTGTAACCCCGAGAGTCTAGAGTCCCAAGAGAAATCAGGTTTCTTTTTAACCCAGGATAATGCCAGCACGTCAAGATTCTAACAACCCCGTCAAACATTCTGATTCTGACGTTACCAACACCACCAACAGTCAACGAATGATTGTTCCCTAAATAGACAGTTCCCTGCATTGGCTTGTACGTATCAAACCACTGCTTGAACTAACACATGTGATATGTAGCGCCAGTATCAAGTACCCAAGAGTTTTGCCCAAAGTCTGAACTCACAGACAATACATCTCCTTTACCACTGTTTTCACTATCGTCGGAATCGTTCACACCTTCAACAATGTTTGCTGCATTTTCCTTTTGATTTCCCTTCTTACCATTCAGTTTCGGACAATCTCTCCTATAATGACCCTGCTCACCGCATTCATAACAGTTTGAGTGCTTTACCCTTGACTTGGACCTCAAGTTCTTCCTTCTTAAAGAACTCACTTTGCTTTTAGATCTTCCCCTAGTCATAAGACCTTCCTCTTGAGCCTGATTGTCTGGCTGCAACTGTCTCATCTCTTTTGATTTCAATGCCCCTTTGACATCTGCTAGCGATAACTTATCCTTACCATACATAATGGTATCTACGAAATTTTCATAGGGAGCTGGTAACGATCTCAATACAAACAAAGCTTGATCCTCATCCTCAATATTGATATCTATGTTCTCCAAGTCCATTATAATTGATTTAAAATTATCTAGGTGCTCTCTTATGGACATACCTTCTTTCAATCTGAAATCATACAAACGTTTCTTCAAATATAATTGGTTTACTACTGATTTCTCTGAGTAAAGATCTCCTAGCTTTCTCCATGCGCAGGCAGCAGTCTTCTCACCACTAATCTCGCGAAGCACATTGTCTTTCACACTCATTAAAATCCACCACAAAGCCCTTTCTTGAAGATCTTGTTTCTCCTATTCTTTCATCTCTTTTGGTAACTTATTCTCCACAGCCTTCCACAGCCCTTGCAGTACCAATGAAGATTTCAGTTTAATCTTCCACAACGCAAAGCTGGATCCCCCATCAAATTTTTCAATCATGTATTTTGTTGCTGTAGACGCCATTGTGAAACCCTAATTGCAAAAGCCCTAATTTCACAACCTCGCTCTGATACCAATTTTGTTATAAAATACTAAGCAATTATCACAAAATGGCTCAAGCACAGAATATATGCGAATGAAAGATTTAAATGAAACACAGGATTTAACGTGGTTCGACTCTACGTCCACGGGCGCCGCTAGAGAAAAGAGTTTCACTATGATAGAAAAAGTTACAGATTTCAGATTGTGTTTTGTGTCGCCCTACTAATCTATTTATAGGGAATTAATAGACTTACTAGACTATGGGCCTAATGGGCTCATACCACAAGACTAAATCTTTTTAAGTAATTAGACAATATCATTATCACAACAAAAAACTGTCCTGCCGGACGCAGTACACTGTCAAGGCACTATTCGAACTGCCGGACACAGTACACTGTCAAGGGATTATTCGACTCATTCACAACAGTAATGATAATGTATGTATAGTGTCAGTGGAAAACAAAACCCTATTCGACAACATAAAAATAATGATTTGACAGCTAATTCAATCATTGTATATTATTTTCAAAATGTATTTCACTTTACAACAACAAACTGGCGTGCTAATACAGAGTTAACTTGGGATTATGTGATATACTTTGATAGCCTTATCCACCCTATAGAAGCTTTTAGATGCACCTGCGGAAGTAAATTTTGTAGGTGAAAACAAGAAAAGTGAAAAAGGTACATTAGAAAAAGTAGAAGCTTACTTGAACAATTTTTTGTCTGTTGAAGAAAATCAACTAAGTATCTAGTTTGGAGTAACGGTGTGATGATTTTAAAATATCTTATAGCTACTGATGATTTTTTTTTAAAATTAAAAGAATATTCAAGTTATTTAAGCATTTTTTATTACTACTTTTCAAACTAAAGATAAGTAATTTGTTATATTTTGAAATATATTATTAGTAAAAATATAATTGTTTAATGTCTAAGTACCTTCTAAATAAAATATTATATCCAAACTAGAGTGTGTATGATTATGTAACGAAATTATTTTTTTATTGTAGAGGTTATCTCTTATATAAAACTTACTTCCGCACTACTATTGGTTAAAATAAACATTTAAAAGTCTCATACGGTACTCAGACAATATTGATTCAAATATTGTGTCACATTTCCATTTTTAATTTATTTTTATTATATTGTTCATGGTTTTTTTCAAAAAAACATTCTAACTAACTTTTGTAATAAAGTTAATTTCGATAGTATTTATTTAATACGAGAAAAAAACATTTCCAACAACTAAGTTGTTGGAATAGGTTTCTCTACTATCACTTTTCGTTTCAAGCACAACAATTGATACGGCAATATTCCATAGACTAAAGCATCAATGATAAAGAATTAAAGAGGATTACTTTTCGTTTCAAACACAACAATTGATACGGAAATATTCCATAGGAGATAGCATCAATGATAAAGAATGAATAAAATAGTAGTAATCTAATAGTAATATATAAATGTCTTTGGTTGAGTTCTAACCTGGATGACAATAACATATTTATATTAACCCAATATTCAAAACTATATTAGTACCTTTTTGCATTGGGCTAGGCTAATTCAAGATCCGTTTTTTCTATAACGAGATCTGGTTATAGTGAGACCCGACTTGGCTATAACGAGACCCCTTTTATTTACAAAAATGCCATCGATATAAATACAAAAATTTCTAAATTCTACAATTTTCTTTTTTCGAAAACCCTAACTCTCTCTAACCCAATACTTGAAAATGCTAGATATTTAAAATCCAACTGCATAGACTTGTTAAAGTATGAATTCTCTACACCATTGTGCTATTTTTTTAAAATTTGGATTTATATTTGTAGTGATATTTAGAGTTTATTTTTCGGATATAAAAATCGAATTTTCCCCCTCCTTGTAGGTGTTATTTGGTTGTTTGATTATATGTATATGCTTAATTAGATCGTGGGCTTCAATTTGGTATAAGTTTTGCTGGATTTGACCCCGTAAAACCACGTTTGAGATTTGCATGTGGGTATTCTGAAACAGGCATTTCCACGCACGGTCGTGCGTGGAAATAGGCAGATGCACGCAAGAACATTGGGTTAGAGAAGGAAACAACCACGGCGGGTCTTATGAAGGCTCTCTCCAGTATGTATGAGAAGCCATCAGCGTCTAACAAAGTTCACTTGATGAGGCGTTTATTCAATTTGCGAATGATGGAAGGCGCTTCGGTAGCTCAACACCTCAATGAACTTAATACAATCACAAGCCAGTTGAGTTCAGTTGAATTTGATTTTGATGAAGAAATACGAGCATTGATACTGTTGTCTTCACTACCAGATAGTTGGAATGCTATTGTCACTGCGGTGAGTAGCTCATCAGGAAGCAATAAGTTGAAATTTGATGATGTTCGTGACCTAGTTCTCAGTGAAGAGATTCGAAGGAGAGAATCAGGTGAGTCATCAATCTCCTTAGTCTTACATACAGAATCGAGAGGAAGAAATTCAACCAGAGTATATGGACGCGGTAAATCGAACTACCGAGGCAAATCAAGAGACTGGAGGTCCAAGTCTAGGAATCCTAAAAATTCCCAGGGGTTGAGAAACATCGAGTGTTGGAATTGTGGGGAGACGGGGCACTTTAAATTTCAGTGCAAGACAGAACCAAAGGAACAAGAGAAGAAGACAGAGGCAAATATCACTTCAGAAGAAGACGATGCGTTAATATGCTCCTTAGAAAGCAAGGAAGAGTCTTGGGTATTAGACTCCGGAGCATCGTTTCACGCGACTTCGAAGAAAGAATTCTTCGAGAGGTATGTCCCTGGTAACCTTGGAAAAGTATATCTTCGTGATGATCAACCTTGTGATATTATTGGTAAAGGTATTGTGAAGATTAAGTTGAATGGGTCTGTATGGGAACTGAAAGATGTCAAACATATCCCCAGTCTGAGAAAGAACTTAATCTCAGTAGGACAGTTGGCTAGCGAAGGCTATAGTACGATCGTCTATGGTGACAATTGGAAAATTTGAAAGGGAGCAATGCCGATTGCTCGTGGAAAGAAGAGTGGTACTCTTTACAAGACAGCAGAGACGAGCTGTTCAATTGCAATAGCAGCAGGAAACGAAAATCCAAATGTTTGGCATCTGAGGCTTGGCCATATGAGTGTGAAGGGTATGAAAATTATGTACTCGAATGGGAAGCTTCCAGGTCTAAAGTCAGTCGATATAGACATGTGTGAAGATTGCATACTTGGAAAACAGAAAAGGGTCAGTTTTCAGACGAGTGGTAGAACCCCAAAGAAAAAAAGGCTGGAGCTTGTTCACTCTGACGTTTGGGGGCCAACAACTATTTCATCTATAGGAGGGAAACACTATTTTCTGACCTTTATCGATGATCATTCTCGAAAGGTATGGGTTTATTTTCTGAAGCATAAATCTGAAGTGTTTGATGTTTTTAGGAGATGGAAATCTATGGTTGAGAATGAGACAGGTCTGAAGATTAAAAAGCTGAGAACTCATAATGGTGGTGAATATGAGGACACCAAATTCAAGAACTTTTGCTATGAGCATGGTGTCAGGATGGAGAGAACCGTTCCAGATACGCCTCAACACAATGGTATTGCCGAACGTATGAATAGAACGTTGACAGAAAGAGCCATAAGCATTCGAATACAGTCTGGTTTACCGAAGCATTTCTGGGCAGAAGCAATCAACACATCGGCTTACCTGGTTAACCGAGGCCCGTCGGTTCCCTCAGAACATCGAATACCCGAGGAGGTATGGAGTGGTAAGGATATAAAATTATCACATCTAAGAGTTTTTGGTTGTACAACATATGTTCATATAAGTGACCAAGGCAGGAACAAGCTTGATCCGAAATCAAAAAAATGTTTCTTGATCGGCTATGGCGAAGATGAGTTCGGTTATCGTGTTTGGGATGAGGAGAACAAGAATATGATACGAAGCAGAGATGTGATCTTCAATGAAACATTGATGTACAAGGACATACATAAAACTGAAGCAAATGACTCAAAGCCGTATGAATCAGTATTTGCAAATATCGAGGGAGTCCCAGATAATCAAGAAATAGAGTCGATCAGATTAACCCCTCAACAAGGAGAGTCTGTTGGACAGACCGATCAACAGCAATCCGATACCTTATAGCCGACCGAGGCAGTTCCTGTTTTATGAAGATCTTCCCGACCCCATGTACCCAACATGAAATACTTGAACTATTTGTTACTTACCGATGGAGGAGAACCTGAATGCTATGATGAAGCTTGCCAGACCAGTGATGCTAGTAAGTGGGAGTTTGCTATGAAAAATGAGATGAAGTCTTTAATCTCAAATGATACATGGGACCTAACTGAGTTACCAATGGTTAAGAAGGCACTTCATAACAAATGGGTGTATCGGGTGAAAGATGAGCATGATGGCTCTAAGAGATACAAAGCACGACTAGTTGTCAAAAGGTTCCAGCAAAAGGAAGGAATTGATTACACCGATATTTTTGCTCCAGTTGTAAAGCTCAATACTATTAGATCAGTGTTGACTATTGTTGCCATTGAAGACCTTTATCTTTAACAGTTAGATGTGAAGAATGCATTTCTTCACGGGGATTTGGATGAGGAGATATACATGTATCAACCAGAAGGTTTCTTAAAAGAAGAGAAAGAAAACATGGTATGAAGACTTAAGAAAAGTTTGTATGGTTTAAAACAAGCTCCAAGATAGTGGTACAAGAAATTTGACGGTTTTATGCACAAATAGAGTTTTCAGAAGTGTAATGCGGACCACTGTTGCTATTTTAAAAGATGTAAGTCCATTTATATCATTTTGCTACTCTATGTTGATGATATGTTAGTAGCAGGTTCAGATATGGATGATATTAGAAGATTGAAGCTACAATTGTCAAAAGAATTTTACATGAAGGACTAGGGTCCGGCGAAGAATATTCTTGGAATGCAAATCATAAGAGATAAGCATAGAAAAGTTTTGCAGTTATCTCAGTCAGAGTACATCGATCGCGTTTTGAAGAGATTTAACATGTGTGATGCAAAGCCAGTTAGTACACCATTGGCAGATCACTTTTGTTTATCCAAGGATCAATCCCCTAAGACGGATGAAGAAAAAGACTTCATGGCTAAGGTTCCTTACGCCTCAGCTATTGGAAGTTTGATGTATGCAATGGTCTGTACGAGACCAGACATTAGTTATGCAATGAGAGTTGTGAGTAGGTTTATGTCAAACCCATGGAAAATTCATTGGGAAAATGTCAAATGGATTTTGAGGTACCTACTAGGTAACATAGAAAAGTGTTTGTACTTTGGTAAGGGTGAGTTAAAGGTACAAGGCTACGTAGATGCAGATTTTGGAGGTGAAGTTGATCACCGGAAAAGCACTACCGGTTATATATTTACTGTTGGAACTACAGCTGTTAGTTGGATGTCAAAATTACAGAAAATTTTCACTTTATCAACTACAGAGGCTGGGTATGTAGCAGTGACCGAAGCCAGTAAAGAGATGATATGGCTTCAAGGTTTGTTAACCGAGTTGAGATTCAAACAGAAGAACAACGTTCTGCATAGTGATAGTCAAAGTGCAATTCAATTGGCGAAGAATTCAACATTTCATTCAAGAACCAAGCACATCAGTCTTCGTTATCATTTCATTAGATCTTTATTGGAAGATGAGGTGCTAATACTGGAAAAGATCCAAGGAAGCAAGAATCCATCTGATATGTTGACAAAGACAGTAGCCATTGAAAAACTGAAGTTGTGTTCAGCTTCAGTTGGTCTACAAGAGTAATAAGACCAGAAAGATCTGCTGCATAGATCAAGGTGGGAAGACAGGTTGAAACCAGTCTTCAAGTGGGAGATTGTTAAGTTTTTCTGAACTTATCTGCATTTCCAATGAAGCCAGTGCTTGTCATCACTTGAGTAAAATGCATCACCTTCAAGTAGAATGTGTTATTTTGACATAATAATCCAGCATTATTCAACATGTTATTATTGGATAGAGGAGATGCTAGATGAAAAGACAGTGGAAGACAGTGGAGATGAGGCAAGTGCTAAGCACATTAAAGAGAACTGGAGTGAATTAAAAAGACAGTGTAATTTTAGGGGGTTATAAATTACACATTAAGGACTATAATATTTTTCCCTTTTTAAGTGTTACCGTCTATAGAAAACCTAGTGTTAGGGTTTTTTGCCTATTCACCAAAAACGGCAGAGTCACTGTGTTCTTCCTAATAAAATCGATCTGAAGCAGGTCCGGAGACGTAGGCATAATTTGCTGAACTCCGTTAATAATTGTGTTTTTGATTTCACTTTTGTTTTTTGTGCTTTCCTTTTTTTTTATCTGATTTGACAGGAAATTAGCATATTTCCGCTACAAATGGTATCAGAGCTCTAGGCCCAGACAGTACGCGATGTGGTGGGTTGTGATGTGGGTGAAATTCTGCGAACATCATACCAGAAGCCAGGAGCCATACTCAAGGTGAATGATCTGCTGGATAGATGGAGAGCCACAGCTCATCAAGTAGGTGGCTTGATAAAGGAGCGGCGCAGATTCATCTAAAGATGGAGTGCCTGACAGCTCATCAAGCAGGTGGCTTGATCAAGGAGCGGCACAGTGTCATCTAAAAATGGAGTGTCTGATAGCTCATCAAGCAGGTGGCTTGATCAAGGAGCGGCACAGTGTCATCGAGTAGGCGGATGGAAGTCAATTGGGAGGAGGCTAGAGTGGTACTTTGTTCGAGAGGAGGATTGTTAGGTGCGACCAAAAGTCCCATCGGTTAAACATGGGAAGAAAGATCAGTATATAAGTTAAGAATACATCTCCATTAGTATGAGGCCTTTTGGAAGTGGACCAAAAACAAAGTCGTGCAGACCAGTAGGCATAAAGCGGACAATATCACACTATTGTGGAGATCGGAGTATAAATAATATTCCCTACATCATCAACTTCAAATAGCTTAACTTAAATAAAATATTTATTTTATAAATAAAATATTTATTTTAAAAAAACTCATATTGTTAGATTGATAACTTGATTTCTAAATAACAAAACTCTTTTAATAAATGGAATATTGTACTTGAAAAGAAAAATCATAACCTAAAAACTTGAAAGATATAGATAATTAATAAAAAAACATGCTTTATAAAATAAGTGGGTTTAGTTGGATCTTGTTATCGTCATTTGATATTGTGTGGAACCTCGCATTTGTGGTTGACAACTGCAGTTCTAGTGCTGTCTTACACTTAGTTAGTTAGTTCGTGTTTGTGGAGTCTAGGAGGTGAGTGAGAGAAAACCATAACACATCCACACAGCTCACTAGTTGTGAATAATTTTTCTTGGTTTTGATATTTCCTTTATCGTTTTATGCTTGTTTGTCTCACTAACATTGCTAATCTCTTACATGGTTTCGGATGCTGTGCATTATGATTCAAAATTCTGACCTTTCTTTTCTAACCATCTAAATTGGTCAGTACCGAGGATACATTTCAAAATATTTATAAATCTAGATGAAAAACAATTTTTAAAATTTACTTATAAAAAATTTGAAAATATTTTTAAAATATCTCACCTATCTTGAAAAAATAAAAAAAATGGAATATTTGTTAATTTTTTCGAGTGGTAAAATTAATTTTGATTTTAAAATATGTCGTGGTCACGGTTTAGGGATATAAAATATTTAATTGTTTAAAACATTTGACCGGTAGATATTTGGTTACTTCAAAAAATTATCTATTAATTTTATGCCTCACCCACTAAAATCACCGCACCTAAAAATATTTTTAGTATTTCAAAAATACATTTATTTATTTATTTATTATTATTATTATTATTAAACAAAATCTTAAAAGTGATAAATCAAATAATCTTGAGTAGCCATCTAAGCTCAGAAATAAAATTACTAATAAAGTATAGAAATTGTTATAAAAACTTGTAAAGTAGCAAACTAACTTGTAGAAAAAAGTTCAAGAACTGAAATTGATTACCCAAATATAATTCTACAACCCACCTTTAGTAACAAGCCAGCGCTAGTTAGGCTTATTGGGCACATTGGACGACTGCTTCATCAAATAACTTTTTGTTCTTCTATTATGCGCTTCTGCTATGTAGAGACATTCGAGAAATGCATGTTGCGTCTTCTGGATCATACCCATGCCAATTTGTGTCTTGATTTTCCTTCAACTACCTTAACACCCATGCCAATTTGTGTCTTGATTTTCCTTCAACTACCTTAACACCCATGCCAATTTGTGTCTTGATTTTCCTTCAACTACCTTAACACCCGTGACACTTACTTGACACTCCACTTGAGATCGTACCCTTAACAATATACATATATTATGCTTTTATATAATTTTAAAATTATATAAAGTGAATTATTTTTATTTCCAAACCACTACATTTATTATAGATACTAGTCACTTTCTTAAATATATTATATAAATTAAATAATTTTCATTTCCAAACCACTACATTAATTATAGATACAGATTTAATATGGAGATATCTAATCATTTAATATTCATAATAATATTCATATTATATAATAATATGGAGAAGTGGACCATGTTAATTTTAAATAAATAAATATTTTTTGTTGAAAAATTGTACATAAAGTACCTATTCGATTAACTATTATACTGTCATCTAATACTCAGTTTTCTTTTATTATTATTTAATATCCATTTCAACTATTATATTCATGTTTAATATCCAACATTTTTTAATACCCACACTACTCTCTACCAACTATATAAAGATAATTTTCTTTTCTTTTCTCCATTTTCTAATTTTTAAAGATTTGAAATTTTGAAGTCGCTTTCTACCCACCGAACCCTACAGCCAAAGAAAACCACCAAGAACCACCATGAACCACAAAGAATCCACAATTTTCAGGTGATCGGCTAGTTTAAAGTGTGTATATTTATGTAATCTTGGTATAAAATGCATCTAAGTCATGATTTCAACGTACAAGAGCTCATCATACGTTCCTGGTATTTTTGCAACCTCTCGTCTTTTAATCTTACATGTTTCAGTCTAGCTAATGGTGTTTAACAACTAATTGCGAAGTTATTTCTTGATCGTCTGAGTTGAGGATGTTATTCTACTGGTTCGTGAGTTAGTAAAGCTAGTTCGACCCGTTTTATTTGTTTTTTTATTTGTTTTTTTTTCGAGCTATTGTTAGGTATTATGATAATCTAAAGCATTAATCGTTCTTTAACTAGTTATATACTAGTTTTTAGTGTATTCGATGTTTATTTGAACGTGAAACAATATATAGACTAGGAGATTAAGGTATCCATGCATTCGTGATAGAGATGCGAATTACTTAATGTTTTTTTTGTAGAACATGCGAATTGTGTTAAATTAGGATGCGAGTTGTTAAATACAATTGTAAGCATCTCTTAGATAATAGAATTGCAAACAACTCTCAGGCGTAGAGTTGCAAACAAATCTCATGTTAAATATAGTTGCAAGCATCTCCCAACTTATATGTGCAAACAAATCTCAGGCATTGAGTTGTAAACAACTCTCAGCTTATAGAGTTGAAACAACACTCGAGAAACATAATTGCAAAAAACTCTCAGACATAGAGTTGTAGATAAGTCCCAGATAATAAAGTTGAAACAACACTCTGGAAATATAGTGGCCTACATTCTCAGATAATAGAGTTGCAAACAACTCTCAGCTTATAGAGTTGAAACAACTCTCAAGCAATAGAGTTGCAAACAACTCTCAGGCATAGAGTTGCAGACAAGTCTGAGATAATAAAGTTTAAACATCACTCAGGAAATAAAGTGTCCTATAATTCTTATATAATACAGTTGCAAAAAAATCTCAGCTTATAGAGTCAAAATAACTCTCAGGAAATAGAGTTGCAAAGAACTCTCAGGATATAGAGTTGTAAAAAGATCTCATATAATAAAGTTAAGCCAACTCTCAGGGAATAGAGCTGCATACAATTCTCGGATAATAGAGTTGCAAACAACACTCAAAAAATAGGTTGCATACAATTCATAGATGACAGATTTAAAAAAACTCTTAGGAAATAGCGTTCAAACAACTCTCAGGGAAATAGAGTTGCATACAATTCTCAGGTAATAGAGTAGGCATACAATTCTCAGGGGTTTTAAGTTGTAAAAAACTCTCGGGAAATAGAGTTGTAAACAACACTCAGCGTATAGAGTTGTAACCAACAACCAGAATAATAAGTTGCAGACAACTCTCACTTGAAAAGTTGCATACAACTCTCAGGAAATATAGTTATAATTAATTCTCAGATATTAGATTTGCATACCACTCGCAAAAAGTAGTACTGAGAGTTGTTCGTTTCTGGTAGTGTCAATTGGCTGCTATCACTAACTTGCCACGTGGCTGCTTTATAATTCTTCAATGTAAGGTAAGATAGGTTTGGATCATGATTTTGTATTTTAAAACATGGTTACCAAACTGCAATTATGCCTTTCACGGAGTTTAAAAAGTTTCAAAGTATCCAAGAGTACATGGAGAGCACATCAGATGAGCTGATTAGAGGTAACTACCTAATTACCTACTCCTCCGGGGATCACAAGAATTGTTTCTTTAATAATGAGGAAGATTTTGTTGGTCTAGAATTATATCTTGATTTAGAGCGTTTGAAACGGATTAGTTTTCTCATAGAATAATAAGTCCTCGATAAAGGTTCTGGTTCTAAGGGTTCTAGTGATAAGGGTTCTGGTCAAAAGTGTAAACAACCTAACATAGGTTTGAGAGAACCCTCTCATAATTAACTAACTAGCGGGGAAAGTAGTAATGGTTTAACTAATTCTGAGTAGAGAAAAAAATAACTTGCTATTACTGGTTGGACTGATGTTATTAAAAGAGTTGGTCAAAATTTCGAAGAAGAAGCTGCAACTCTAAGGTCATCTTTGTGTCGATATGCTTTAGAACATGGTTTTCTTTTAAATACATGTACAATACAGAAAACAAGATCTCTGCTTATTGTGAAAATAAATTCACAAAACAGATTCAAATGGAGACTTTACGCATCAATTGATTCAGGCACCAAAATAATGACGATTAAGACGTATGCTGCAGACCATACTTGTAGTCTTGTTTTCTCCCCAAAACATAAGATTCATAAGCATTTGATATCAGATTTGATTGTTGAGGAAATTCATGATTCTATTCGGGCATGTCAATTGTTTATAGCCAAAACCATACAATTTTCTGTCAAAGAAGATTACAGTCTTGACATCTCCTACTATTTGTCATGGAATTATTTAGAGAAGACAATAAGGGGAGTTTTCGGAGATATATCAAGTTCTTTTGGTTTACTAAAGGGTTACTTCAAACGATTGAAGAGCCACAATATTAATACCGACTACCAGTTGTAATTATCGGTTGGAAACATCTTCAATCGTTATTTTATAGCATTTGGTTCATGTCTTTAAGGTTTTCATTATCTTGTCAAATGTTGTATACCGATGGAATCCAATCATACGGGAAGTATAAGGGTGTATTTCTTTCTGCCGTAGGAAAAGACGGCAACAATGGTTAGTTTCATACTTCTCTTATAATATGATTTATTATTAGGTTTGTATAAAAATTGCAAACACCTCTCAGTTTATAAGTTACAAACAACTCTCAGCTTATAAGTTGCAAACAACTCTCAGGGAATTGTTGCAAAAAACTCTCAGATAATCGTTGCAAATAACTATCAGGAATGAAGTAACAAATAACTCTCATGTAATAAGTTTCAAACAACTCCGATTATAGAGTTTCAAACCACTCTTAGGTTATATAGTTACAAACAACCCTCAAGGAATAATAAATATGAATTGTTCTATAATGAAGACCATGCTTGAGTTCAACTTTTGACCATGTTTGTCATATATTCTAGGATTATTCCCCATTTCAGTTGGTATCGTTAGCATTGAGGATTCTGACAACTCGTTGTGGTTTTTGGACTCTTTAAAACCTCATATATTGCAGTACCAAATCATATTTCTTTCTGACCGTCATTCCGATATAATTAATGATGTTTTGTGTTGTATTTAAATTGCTTTCATGCGTATTGTTATTACCATCTTGTTCATAATTTGAGAAAAGCTCTAGAACATATTAACAGAGACTATAAGTCTAGGATGCTAAGTTTCTTCCATCGATGCTTATGATCCCACCGACGATATTCTTAATGATATATAAACATATTTTCTATGTGAAGGTGGGGTTAGAGTTTAAAACTTTATTAGGAATTTACCCCTGGATAAGTATGTTCAAGCATAAATTAAAGGGAAATGATACGGGGCTATCTCTTCTAATGCGACCAAATCTTTTAACGCACAGATAGAAAACTTATGCGGCCTATCCATTTTTGAGTTCATTAACCAATTTAGATTCTTTCTTATGACTCAAGTTTCACGAATATACCAAAATGGATTAAGCTGGAGTACTAATTTATGCCCAGACTATGAGAAGAAGCTAAAACAGAATGTGAAATGCCAAACTGATTCGTACGTAAGTCTTCTACAGCCTTGTTCGAAGTGTTTTTAGACCGTGTAACGGTTGCTAATTTGTTAGATTTCAAATATTCTTGGGGAGCATGGAAACATGAGTGTTTTCCATGTCCTCATGCTTTAGCGGCAATTCAGTCTACCAACCAAGATCCTCTAACTATAATAGAGTAATGATTACAAGTCAAGTTACTCTTTCAGCATACCGGCGATAACCGATTTTGGAAAAGGATCAAGCTCTAACGATCCATCACATGTGGAAATTATGCCTCCCATCATGAAAAGACGCCTCAAAAGGTCTAAGAAAAAACTCATGTATAAGAGAAGTGACAACCAAGAAGCTGAGGTGTGGTCGTTGTTCGAAATCAGATCATAACATGAAGACCTGTAAGGTGCCAGTTTAAATATCTATCTACTGGGTACATCAGTCTGTAATATCGTGCGTGTTGTCGATAATACACAAAACCAATTTGAGATTTATTTATTACACACACTGCGAATTGTTTGTATTACAATATTGTAACACAACTACCTTATAGATCCAAACAACTCTCACACTATTGTTGCAAACAACAATATGATGTGTTTGGAAATAACTCCCAGGTAATAGGTTTGAAACAACTCTCAGGTTATGAACTCATAAATAAATCCTATCTTATAGAGTTGTTGACAACTCTCGGGTAATACAGTTGTTAAAAATTCTCAGGAAATATAGTTGGAAAACTCTCACACTTTATAGTTGCAAACAACTCTCAAGTAATAGATTTGCAAACAACTCCCAGCTTATATAGTTGCATACAACACTCAGGAAATGGAGTTATAAAAAATTCTCGTACTAATTAGTTCCAAACAACTTTGAGGCATATTTGATAATTGTTTGCAACAAATTCAAAATACTAGGATGCGAATTGTTTCCACATATACATATATGAAAGATATTGATGCGATTTTTTTGCCTATCATTCCTCTGAGTCTCTACAACCGAGTGAATGCGAATTGTTTGTATATTACCTACTTGATAGTTGTTTGAAAATAGATTATGATAGTTCTTTGTCAATGTGACCTGAGAGTTTTTTGGAAAATATCAATGTAACATTAACTTTTTACACTGATCAAAACTTTATACAAAAAAATAGATTACATAGCCATAACAGGCTTCATGAACTAAACACTTCCAAAACAATACTACCATATTTAATGTTTGTCAGTTTGCATGCAAAAAAAACCAAAAAACATAAGCAGTGAGAATCAATCATCACCAGATAATTCTTCTACTTCTTCCTCATTTTCAACCTATCAGCATCTCTATTTTTCTATTTCTCATTCTCATATGCCTTCATCTGATGGGACTCCTTCGATGTATCAACATCTTCCTCATTTCCTCCTCTTCCTTCTCTGTGTTTTCTTTCTTCCTTTTCCGGTCTGGAGCCTTTGTTGGCTAAGAGTCGAACACCAACTCAACCACTTCAACTGCCCAAGAGTCAACAGAGAAGTAATTTTTTATATCAAAGTCCAGTACATAGGTTGGGCTGTTTGGTTGTACCACTGGAGAGATTAATTTGAAGCTTCTTTTGGTCATTATGGAAGACCAACAGTCTCCTAAAGAACCAGAGATAGACATGGTGATTGTAAATGAAGATGTTATGAGCTTTTGTTTATAGACTTTATTTTAAAATTACCCTTTGGTTACTATTATTTATACGGATGGAGGGTGTATTAATGAGGTGTGGCTATGTTACTGATTACGCAGCCTCCTATACGTCAATTCAACAATTAATGGGCTGTAATTGATTAGATGGTTTTTTGCGTGCTGAATGCAATTACCGCTTACCAAGGCAGATGCCATATTCTGTTCGTATTCTTTTGGTATGTTTTCGAATTGTTTAGTATATATCAGGAATGATGTGAATTGTTTGATCGAGGTAATGGCTGAGAGTTGTTGCCTACTATATGACGAGAATTTTTTAGTAGTAAATTCCTATATACATTGCAAATTGTTTTATCAACACTGAGTGTTGTGCTAAATTACCAACAGTTCTTTCAAGTGAGTTCAAAAATGTCATACATTGCATATTTCTGAAAAAAAACTCTATATATACAACAAAATATTACACGCATTATATGTACACAAAAAATTGGCTCCCTCCACAGTTTTCTACATATAAAAGATGACTACCAATGTCGCTTAGTGTTTTCATCGTTTAGGAAATAATAAAACATTTCAGCTCTGACGTCTCTTATCATATCTTTTCGGTAAGTCTTTTGCACGTATTGTTTTTCGATAATATCTCTGACGTATTGACAGATGAAAATTCTGCAATCGAGGGTGCCTTTTTCTTGTTGTGGAATTCCTCTCGCGTTTTTGACTTTATACCCATTATTTTCCTCTGGCAGGTATTTTCTCTCGAGACAATATTCCAATTATTTATAATAGTTTGTATCAAGCACCAGGTACAAATAAACTCTCAAATAACAGAATTACCAGCAACTCCCAGCTTGTAGCGTTGTTGACAACTCTCAGGCAATAGTGTTGTTGACAACTCTCAGGTAATAGAGTTGTTAACAAGTCTCACACTTTATAGTTATAAACAACTCTCAGGTAAAAGAACTGCAAACAACACGCATGTAATAGAATTGCAAACAACTCCCCTATTATATAGTTTCATACAACACTCAGGAAATAGAGTCGTAAATAACACCTTGCTTGTAGAGTTACAAACAACTCTCATGTGATAGAGTTGCACAACCTCTTAGGAAATAGAATTGCATACAATTCTCATACAATAGAGTTACAAAAAAACTCTCAGAAATATGATAACAGTTAGTAATCTTACCAGCGGAACAAGTGGCCTTGTTGTGTGTCTGTTACATGTAAACGAGGTTAGAATGAGTTGTAGTTTGTTGCCGTCCGAGCGTCTATATCAATAACCAGCAACATCCAATAGTTCATTGTATCCTCCTTAGCGCTGCAGACTGGAATGAGAACAATGTTCGTGTCTCGAGGCATGTTTTCAAATACATTATCAACTACATTTGTTATTAGATCTCCTTGTGCCAGTCGGAACTACATTCAAGTAAAATTAAATCACAACAAAAGTGTGTGAGTTGTTAGTAGTTTATAGCTAAAATTACCGTAGTCATGCCAGAAAATTGTATGGCGCCAAATTTGGCAGAAAGGAAAGTTTTGCAGGATCCTTCCAATTTACGGCTTTAAGCATCTTCAGAATCCAAGCATTCACAATCTACGAAATGACAGGGTAAAAAAAGTTGTTTATTAAATACAATTTTTTAGAGTTGTTTGAAAACATATATGGGAGTTGTTTGCTAAGCGGATACCTTGTAGTCCATGTCCTGTACGAAAGGTAGTGCCAACACATCACTCACGGGCACGCGAAGTCTGTTGGGAAACTGGGACATTGGTAAATACCATACATGATGATCATCCTAGAATTCTTTGCCTTTAATTAATTAAATTTTGTAGTATTCACCGACATCGATCAGTTCAATTGTCGGTGTAGTTTTTGGCCAGTCGATGAGAGTTACTAGTGGAAGTGGTTGTGGATCTTCTAAAAGACTTACCATTTCCCTCGGCTGTTGGGTCAGTGTCAGTTGATTAAAATTAGGCAGCATGTCATCCTTCCCCACTGTCTCTTCTCTTGATTTGAACATATAAAAGTACTATGTAGTCAAATTATAAAATCTAAATTCACATCTTCTATGTATTATTATTTAAAAATCAACTCTTCATTGTAGAGTTGTTGTTCTTCAAGTCTTGCTAGTTATAACCTTAACTCTTTAATCTGTGATGAGAAAACCAGAGGTATTATAATTTGTTCAATACGGATTAAACAAATTTAGTATATATATATATATATATATATATATATATATATATACTTACTTACTTCTTTCGCGTATGCGTCGATATTCCGCTCGTATTTATTCTTATAGGTATCGGTCTTCAAACGCTTTAATTTTGCTTCAGCTCCAGTCTTCTTTGGGGTAGCATCTCAGCGTTTTAGCACAAAACGATTGAGTGTTTCACTCATACTTTCATTGTCTACTTCCTTGTCCTCCAGTTGGGTTGTCTCGGTTGGTGTTGATGGAATAACTGCTCTGGTGACTGTTTATGGTTGGTGTATGGCTGTGATGTCCTTATTAGAGTGTTGTCGTGTTTGTGTCTCCTTTTTCCTTGGTTTTGGGGTTGCGATTTTCTTCATTTTCCTCAGTCTTTCTTTCAGAAAAACTAGTGCAGCATATGGTTTTCCATTTCCTGCTACTACTCCAAATGCTTCTCTTTCAGCCTCTGTCAAGCAAAAGGGAGACTCCACAACCTACAAATGGAAGAACATCCAAGTTAGTACCTGGTCGCGAGTTGTTTAATACTAATTTATACCCTGACAGTTGTTCGTAAAGAACCTTAGGATTGTTTATAACTTTCATCTCATGAGTGTTGTATGCACCTCCTTACCTGAGAGTTTTTTGGAACTCTACTATCTGAGAAATGTATGTAACTCTAACCTTGAGAGTTGTCTTAAATCTATCACATGAGAGTTGTATGCAACTTCACAAGCTGAGATTTGTTTGTAATTATGCCACGCGAGTTGTTTATATATATATATATATATATATTTCATACCTCATCATCTCGCAGCATAGGTAGCCTTCCAATAAGTTGGAATGTCGATTGTTTGGACTTCAATCCCCACCATTCGAAGAACCTAGGGATCAAGTTTGGATTTACAAGCTCTAGCCCAATTATTGCGTGCTCCATGACGAAGAGCTGCACCGGGAAAATTGTTATCATCACTAGCTCTATGTTAGTGTGGTAATATTTAATTAAGCAAAAACAATCTTACAAATAGAAGTGCGGTGCAGCTGATAACTCTATCGGGTTTTCCTTCCACAATACAACCCCTGATCGACTGTAGAAGCTTTAATATTATGGATCTGGACCAGTCATAGTCCTTTATTCTGTCGAGTTCTTCTACAAAATACAACACATTCCAATCCATTATATCTCCAGAGATTTAGTAGAATAGTTTTGAGCACAAAAACAATATCAACAGTCGGGCAACATCCTCCAACTCATGCTCCCCCCCCCCCTCCTTGGTTGATAGCTCTTGCTATACCACCCTGTATAACCCACCACAACATGCTATGTCAGTGCATCTAAACATGTTTCTTATAACACAAACTATATTTAGAGGTAACTTCATAATGTTGTTCGATACATATATAGTATGTCTCGGTCATATTTTCCTTGACGTTATACCCATTAAGTATGTTTTCATCATCTTTGGATCATTCTCCTCTCCGTTTAGTATCTACGTTGGAATGCTCCGGATTTTGTTAAAGTCATTTCCTATGTCTCGTGCTTAAGGCAAAAAATAGCATTTACATCGTCCGTCGTAATCTTCACCAGCTTTGACAGAAAATGGAAGACAATCTGCTCGACTCAAAACATCTCTATAATAAACTGAATGTTCGCATAAAACCTCTTCTTCGCTAATGGCCCCTGCCAGAGGTTGAATGTCACCCTTAAAAGCGTGTAGAAAGGTGTATTTCTCGTAGCTTCGATGTGGGCAATAGTAACGTTGTTCTTTCTCAACCGTTTCACAAGGCTCAAAAATCCTGACCTGTAAAAGCTTGGTTTTGTGGTCATTTTTCCTGCAAAAATATAAAACTAGTAATTATATATAACAAACAACTCCCACAAGGGAAGACCAACATAACTACCTTATACTTGCAAACAACTCGCAAGATACAATTACAAACAACAGTCGGATATTTCTCCAATTAACTCTCAGCTAGTAGAGTTGCAAAACAACTCTCCAGTTATGGAGTCACAAACAACTTGCAGGCTATACTGAGAGTTGTTTGAAAACAACTTTCAGGCTATAATGAGAGTTGTTTGAAAACAACATCAAAATAGTAGGCTTCAAATTGTTTTATAATACCCATGTAGTGAGATACGAATTGTTATATTTTTTACATGCGCGTTTCCAGGATGTGGGAAATTTAGAAACAACACCGAAACCAACAAACAACTTAATGTAGATAATCTATTATACATCACAACATGCACGAAACGATTAACTATACATGCAACCTCAAAAATACTGCGTAGAACGATAAACCCATAAACTAAAATACACACTCACTATCCTACCTACGTGATTTCGATAGAAATAAGCAACATCGATCGTCAAATAACATCAACAAGTAATTGGAAATCACCAAAAACGCAAAGAAGAGACATTTCCCCAAATTGAGGCGTACCTGTTTACTTTTAGTCGTTCTTTCTTTACTGGCCGACGTAAACTAAACGAAAACTCCTCAAACGGTTGTTGATGTTACTTTTTTAAGAGAGTAGACAATAATATATATTCAAAAATCGGCGAAGAAAGATAGAATTTTGGGTGGGGGCAGTTAAGGAATTCTTGTGTGTCGAACGGGAAAGTAGAACAGTTGCTTGCTCGTTTCTAAAAAAAAGTGTGTTTTGTGGTTTAAGAGGATTCAAAAGGGGGGGAAATGGGTTTGAAAAGAAAAACGGGTATATGTAGTTAGAGGGTATTTTGTCACATTTTTAGGTGGAGATATCGATTGATATTATCCTGATTTAGGGTACTAGTTGGTAATTAGGTAGTTGAGTGGGTATTTACGGGTACTTTCTCATTTTTTTATATATTGATGATACAAATTTATTCAACCGAGACTAATGTATACAAAACAAAGTAGACCACGAGCGAGCATCCAAATAAGACATTGAACATTTATCTAAATTTGAATTTTAAAACATTTTATCTTAGTCAAAAATAGAAAAAACAATTTGACACCTAATTCAAAATAGGAAATGTTTTTAAACGTTTATCAACTCTATATTCAACTTTAAATAATTGTGATTATTTTAGAATCACTTTATATCTACTACTTTGAATGAGTCGAATAATCTATTGACAGTGTACTGTGTTCGGCAATACAATTTTGTGTATGTGATAGTGTCATTGTGCCTTAACAGTGTATTGTGTTCGACAGTACAAGCAAGTGTGACAGTATTATCGTTAGTCTTGTGGTATGAGCCCATTAGGCCCAGTATCTAATAAGTTCTATTAATTTCGTGTAAATAGTCTACCAGGACTATACAAAAAGACAATATGAAATTTGTAACTTTTTTCTATCATAATTAGTGATAATTATTTTGAACTGAGGGTAATTTGGTCAAGTGTTTTAGGAAATTTCAAGGGTATTAAATGTTTAGGTGTTTTTTAGTGAGAGATTTAAGTTGTCTAGTTGTATTAAATGTTCATTACCCTCATTAATGAAAGTGGTTGGTATTTATATCCCTAATTATGGACCCATGGGCTTTCGGGTCAAGTTATAAAACTGGGTCGAGTTTAAAGACCCATTAGTTTTTAAGTAGATTAGCACCTAGCTTAGTCAAAAGGTGTTTAGTGTTTTAGTACTTTTGTCCTGTCCGGATAGTTCATTGGGCACCTATTGTCTGAATTGCCTCTGTCCAGTTTTTCAGTGAGCTGTGGTGGATAATTCTGGACTCATCAGTAACCCTTTTTTCGGTTTTGTCAAAGATCTTTGGCAGGACTGAAAAACTCGTTGAGCCAATAACAACATTCTCCAGATCGCTCATGTATTCAGTTCAGGGTTTATCCGGACTAAGTCCTTCTCAGAATTCTAAGAGTTTTGCTCTGGATCGTTGGACACGTGTCGTATTTTAATTCGCTCTTCCAGCCGTTTTCTTCCTAGAACAGCGCTCCCACTAAGTCCAAAAACCAACTTCTGCATTTAATGTTTCTTACGTAAGCGCCACCTTCAATCATTACCTTAGTCTCTTTGTTTTCTCCTAGGTATCAGTAACATTTTGCCTCATCAGTATAAATTGTTTTCGTTTACTGTTTCACCATCTTCATCACTTTTACCTCTCCTCTCAAAACTTTTCTTGGGCAGTTTTATGTTCACAGCGAGAAACGCTCTCGTGAAAGGTGGTTGGCTAAATTTTTCTGAATTAGAAATGGCGCAAAAAGTTGAACGTGAGAGACGTATCGCTGCTGGCCTTCTAGTCTCTCCAAGCAGTATACCTGATTCACCAACCTTAGAAACTGATCAAGGATCATCCTCTCCCAAGAACAAAAAACCTAGGCGTTTATTCCAACCAAAACTCTCGCCAATCCATTCAGGATCTTCGGTTCAGGAGTCTCAGCCTTCAATCGTGCAAGAGAAAGCAGTATCGAGTGCTAGAAAGCCTCTCCGTTCATTTCTATGGGGTTAGACATCGAGAAATCCCCAGACAAAACTTTCATCACGCTTCGTCCTATTTTTCAAACGATCAGATTCTTTTATTTGGAAATATCGACTTCCATCATGATTTGTCTTCTTCCTCTAAATCCGCTTTGGGTTTTGGAAGAACGACCACTTCGGCACCCTCAATGTCTTTAGGTTGGTGGCAGGAATTCGAACCAATCAGCTTGTCAATAATAAAATATTTATGGAATTGCCACGCTTAGGTATTTTTGGATTAATCACTAAGTTTCGAGAGTTTTTCTTTACCCGATTTGATGACGGCATGAAACAAATTCATATATTACATAACAACACCACAAAAACTAAAATAATGATTAGTTGAGAAAAAAAGAAGGAAACACCACAAGTTGCTATCGAGATGCAGGTACGAACTATTTATATTTGTTGTTCAATGAATTTATAGTAAAGCTCATTTTAGTCAAACTTACTAGAATCCTCGTTTCCTACATACCTCATAGAAATACAAAATGATTACTCAATTCTTGGTCAAATTATGGTAGATCGGTTACCACCTTAAGTTCTTTTAGAATGGAGATGTAATATTTAGGATAGTTTGTATTGTAGTAAATGATGTAGTTGGAAATTAGTTATCCCATCATGAATAAAATCTGTGACAGATTTGAAGCATTTATGAAGGATATCAAAGTCCTCAAAGCGTCCTCACTGATCTGACTGGGACCGAGGACGAGTGCACTAAAGAAATCTCAAATCTGGGGATGGAAAATGAGCAATAAATCCTTGTAAAAAAGTATGTGAAGATGATGAGTTTGTCGGACTTTGTGGAATAAAACAGTCTCTTTTATTATCGGCAGTTGAAGCTTAACCTTTCTAGGGATATGCCATCAGTCCCTCATCATAGGAGTTTTGCTAAAGTCGAGGTATTTGAATTTTATTATCTCGAGGACGATACGATGAGGAGGTTAGATATCAAAAGATAAGATTGAGTGTTCGGGTTGAGGAGGCCTCCTATTAAGTTTGGCGATCGACTGTTAGAGTGATCTCCAAAAGCATTCGAGGTGATAGCCTTATGAGGTTAACCATGTCTTCAAGATTCTATAGAGTTGTAGAGTAACCTCGTTTTCATTGTAACCTAGAAAAAATAGATTTAAACGTATACAACATCGACCAGAAAAAACACAATGGTCGGAAAAGGATTCAGGTAGAAGGTAATAAGGACTTTTCATTTCTATTTGAGAACTTCTCTTTCTAAAAAGGAATAAGGATAAGAATGAAAAAGGAAGTACTATGGCATCGTGTGGTACCTTTTTTTATAATAGGAATTACCATCATTACGTTGACGTCTGCTCGGTGCCGACCACCACATGAACCTCAAGAAGTCAAAATAAAAATATTTTGTGCGTGTGTCGCTCGTCTACGAGAGGTTTGTCCTGAAAATTACGGAGTTACAATTACCATCAAGTTGGCATCATTACTTAGAAACTAATCAAGATAAGCATGTTTGGGAGACAAAGCGTCATGGAAAATCTACAGGTGCATCGCAAAGCTAAAAGTTAAACATATCTATTGCTCAGAGCATGAGCGACCCGTGGTGAAAATACACATTATTTTTGGAAGACGCATGCTTTAGAATTTTTTTGAATTCTTCTAAGTAAAGAATTTCAACACACGTTCGCTCCGGAAAAAACTTTCTTGATACCTGATGCATCTAGACGAATGAATCCAACCAAAATAAAAGACTGGTACTTTTCTAGTGGACCACTCTCAAACGACACCGGAAATTTCTATATTTTTTGTCTCGATCACGTCGATAGAAATAAAAAAAATTATTGATAAGGAAATATAGATCCAGCTTTAGTCCAACTTTAGACGGTATATGCTTAGAGCTATCAACGGTGCCAGAGAACCGAGAACCGGACCGAAACGAACCGATAAGAACCGAAAGGTTTGCAGAAGATATGTCTCTTAATTAAAAAGAAGAATGGGTAAAGGACATGTATGAAAAAAATAAAATCCTTGTAGTAGATTTTCACCTACAACTTGCTGAAATTTCCCACACGAAAGAAGACACTCAAGAATAAATAGGTGTACAAGATTAAAGTTCACGATTTCAGCTCACAACCAAGGTAAAAAGCTCGTTTGGTTGTGAAAGGATTTTACCAAAAGAAAGGAATTGACTTTGATAAGATATATTAGAACCACACTTGGTCTGGTGGCAAGCTTGAATCTTGAAATCAAACAACTAGATGTATAGAAAACCTTCATACACGGAGATTAATAAAAATAAAAATATATGGAACAACGCGAAGGCTTCAAAGTCAAAGGAGAATAAACTATTGTGTGCAAGCTAAAAAGAAGTCTTTATGGGCCAAAGCAAGCTCTACAACATTGATATAAAAAGTTCGACTTTTTTACGCTAGAAAACATCTTTAAAATGACTATAGCTTATCAATTCGTTTTTATTAAAAAATATTATAATGGAGACTTTATCATCCTTTTTCTTTATATGGATGATATGTTGATTGTTAGGCGTGACCTTGAGAATATTGACAAGCTAAAGGGAGAACTAAATAAATATTTTCCATCTAAGATTTAGGAGAGGCTAAGCATATTCTTGAAATGAAGATCATTAGAGATAGAAATAATAGGAAGCTATGGTTGTCTCAAGAAGAATATGCTGAGAAAGTTCTTGAGAAATTTATCATGATCAAAGATAAATTATATATTCTCTCTTTAAAAGTAACTTTAAGTTAAGCACTACTTAATTTTAAAGAGTGAGAAGAAGAAAAATAAAATGAATGAAGTTCCAAATGCATTCGTGGTCAGGAGCTCGATGTACTTTATGGTCTGTACCAGAGTAAACATTTCCTATATAGTCAGTGTCGTTACTCGACTTTTTTATAATCCTAGAAAAGAGCATTGGGATAATATTTTGAAGTAGCTTCTATGATATTTAATGGGTACTTCAAAGATGTGCTTTTGTTTTGGAGGAAATCCGGAATTAAATTCTTATACAGACGCTGATATGGCTAGACATGTTGATACCAGAAATTCTACTTCGATTTATATGATAACATTTGGTGGTGGGGCTGTATCTTGGCAATCCAAGTTACAAAAATCTGTCACGTTGTCAACTACCGAGTCGGATTTTATCGTAGCAACGGAAGCTTGCAAGGAAACATTATAGTTTAGAAGGATATTAAGAGAACTTTACGTAAATAATGAAAATTATGTGGTGTATTACGATAGCTAGAGGGCTATCCACCTAAGCAAGAACTCAATATTTAATTTCGAAGTCTAAGCATATCGATGTTCGATATCATTGGATCAAGGATGTACTTGATCTTAAGATACTACACTTGGATGAAAATGGTTCAGATATGATGAAAAAACATTGTCTCTCAACAAACTTGAAGTCTATAGATCAAAAGCAGGATAAATATTACCTTCTATATACGTGTGAGGTGGAATTTATTGGTATATGAGCATTTTGATGTAGGATATATAAGATAAAATTAATGGATAGCCCAATTATAATTGGATGGTGCAATGAATAAAAAAATTATTCTAAATGATTCATTGGCATTCCAAGAAGAACCCGAAGAGCCCCAACCATGAAAAAGAAAAAAAATGGAACACCTAAAAAATACACTAGGGGGACAAACATAGTAGTGAGAAGAAGATGACGCAAACTAGCTCGAAAATTATCCATGTCACGACTCAAGCAGGACATCCTTTAGTAATTGAACTGCATACCTCTCTTGTTCCGGTGACAGTTGAACAAGCTCATTCAAAATAATGATACCGTTTGCGTTCACCTAACAAGTATTGCAACTGTGACCGACCGATTTTCTCAAACATCCGACATTTTTGCCAAGTATAGTAAACAGTCCGGGTGCATGAAACTTTTTGTTTGTTCAACTTCATTACTCCATTCAACATTTTTCAACTGTATGATCACATGAGGGTAGAACGTTCTTCAATTCTAACTATTCTTTAGTCAAATATTCCACGAATGATTGTTTAAGTGTTTAACATTTGAATGAGTGTGAATCCTGTAGGCAACCTTTAACAATCATTGGTCTGGAGTTAGCATAGTCCCTTTAAGCTCGAAAAAGCAACCACACATTTTTTATTCAGTCGACGTTTTCTTAAATTTTCGAATTCAAAGCTGTTTCAAGGATTTTTTATACTATACAGAGCATCACGACATTTTATGTTGATTACAAACCTGTTTGGTCCCGTGATTTTCTTAACCACTCAACCAATACGTTTCGCGTATAATATTTTGTTTTGAAAAATATATCCGTCATGCAATCCTCTGCATATTCATTTGTATCATTCTCATCATGCGATTCGAAAGTACATAAAAATAATTAAGTAAACAAAACATAGAGCGACAACTACAAAAATGCATTACTTGTGAATATGTGGTACAAAAAATTAGGATCACTTAGTATAAGCTATTTGAACTAGTGATTCAAAAACGCGAACCGTATAAAAAAAATATAAACCGACAATAAAAAAGGTTCAAACATACGACATTCACCGCATGTACCACCGTATATGTTCCGTTTCGTCCTAATCGAGCCGGTGTATACTTTTGTTAAAAAAATTTAAAGTTTTAGAATTTAAAAAAAAAACAAAACAAAGCATTGAAATAATGTTATATCTCATTTTGAGACCGAGTTTAGTTTCTTTAACAAAAGTATCCACTTTTTTTCGATAGTCTGTTGCATATTTGTTTTTATATTTTGGTAATATGGTTGGAATAAATTTTCATTCGTATAAAACAACATTCTATTTTTTAGGATGAGAAAAAATTCATTCTATTTTCGCAGTAATTTTAATATGAAACCCCGTGTCGATCACTATTTTTTTAGGATTGACATCGAAAATCACGTGTTGCACTTTGATAACAACAAAGTGCAAAAGTTCAACCGACTGGCTTATACTTATAATAATTAAAAAAAGGGAATTGCTAAAAAAACGGCCAAAACTACTCCGCGAAGTCGCATGTTTCTGATTTTCAATATTTACAAATTTGCCACTAGGCAAAAAACCAAAAAAACCCTTTGAAGTCTAATTAATTACAACCCACGCCATTGAGCACTTCTAACTACTCCATGAAGTTGCAAACACAATTTCAAACATCCACCATAATCATCTTCTCCAAACTACCTAAAACCTCCAAAATCAACAACCTATTAACCCATTTTTTTAAAAACCTCCAAACCTTCAAAACATGGCCGGAGGAGAGTCGGAACCACTTCCCATCCGGAGCACTATGGACGCCGAGGAGTTACATTGCTTAGTCCCCTCTTATTTCTGCGAAAATTCGAAATTTCGAAGAAAACCCGTTTTTCCTGTTCGTCGCCACGCATTGGCGTGGCTGGTGGGTCGTACGCCATTGGTGTGGCGCCCGTTGGGTTCCCCACGCCAACTAATGGCGTGGGCACTCTGCATTTCGCCACACCTGTGGCGAACTCACGATCTTCGGCGCCACATTTATGGCGAAATCCATTTAACTATTCCGGAATGCCGGTTCAATTGGTTTAACTACTTCTTATGTGTTGCGGGATGTTACACAATGTGAAATTTCGCTTGTTTCGGACTACGCTTATAATTTCATCATTTCACCACTTAAACTTTGTAATGAATGTAAACTTTGGACCGAAACATCAACGAGAGCACCAAAATATAGAAAACAGTATCATACAATCCGAAAGTATCATACAATCCGAAACCCAAAATGATACGTTTGATACAAAATATAAATAAAACGATCTCATAGCAAGGTGAGATTAACAACATTACATAGTGAAAATATAATTTCTTACTCGAAACCGTACATACTGTTCTCTGGAATATGTCCGAAGTTCGCAATGTCATCTTCTATCTCATCAACCTTACTTTCGATATGATCCAACATATGTCTGGTAACGTAATCTGTCCTAAACAGGTTCCAATCAACAAGTGCTACTTGTTGAACTTTGTAAGGCAAGTTGGCCAAAAGCTGAAATGGTTCAGCTTTCGCACGATTGTACCTGCTTTTGACTTCTTCACGACTACGTGGAATTGGATTAGGATACTCTAAGCGTCCATAATCATAAAACATCCTACAAACCACTCGATCAAAAAAAGCATCGGTCGTATCATCGGACATTGTTTGCTTAACAAACTTCACGGCCTGAAGCAACCGATGGTCTTCGTGATCATTAAAGTCCATACCTAACTCCATAACCTGTAAATAGAAACGCAAATGTGAAGGCGTGCTTGAAAATACTAAAACTCACTTGGATATCTGTTTTTGTTAAAAAAATAGCATAAACACATATGATCGACACCAACAAACAATATGAAACCGTTCCCGGGCCATTCCAGTAACTGTAGCATCCCTACGCCACGCCATGGCGTAGGGTTAGTTCCACACGCCATGGCGAAGGCGTGGGATCCTGGCTATACGCCATCCTGAAGGCGTAAAGCCAGGATCCCACGCCTTCGCCATGGCGTGTGGAACTAACCCTACGCCATGGCGTGGCGTAGGGATCATGTTCTTCGCCCCCGTGTGGCGAAGAACATTTTCGCCATGGCAGGAGCTTTAAGCTTCTACCATGGCATACCGACAGCCCAAAAACCCGCATTTTCTACCGATCTAGTCTAACTAAACCTAACTAAACCTAACTAACCTATCTAACAACAACGAAATGAACTTACAATAATTTTTCGATTCCAAAATCTCGCCCGTCTCCTTCCTGTTACGCCGACAAGAATTTTCGGTCACGATTTCGGTTTGGATGGGTGCCGGTGGGTGTGGAAGAGTTGCCGAGAGAGGTGGGTTTCGGTTTAGGGGAGGGTTACGGTCTAGGGGTGGGTTTCACTTTTGGTGGTGGGTAGAGAGGGTGGGTAGAGAAAGGTAGTTTTAATTTATTTTTGTTATAGTTTTTAGATTAGGTTAATTTAATTTAATTTAAGTTAAGTTAGACTTAATTTAGGTTTAGGTTTTTTTTAGTTTAATTTAGCTTAGGTTAGTATTAATTTTTAGTTATAATTGTAGTTATAATTGTTATAAATTTTTTTAGAGAGAAGGTAGAGCAAAGTTAGAGAATTTGAGTTTTTTTTTGAAATTATGATAACTTCGCGGAGTAAATTTGACTATTTATACGATTTCGTAAGGGTAAAATCGTCAAACAAAATAACTTCACGGAGTAGTTTTTAAAAAAAATTATAAGCGACTTCGCGGAGTAGTTTTGGCCGTTTTTTTAGCAATTCCCTTAAAAAAATTGATATTGTCTAAAATGTAGCAAAGTTCCACGGACTGGCTTATAGTTATAATAATTAAAAAAATTGAAATTGCCTAAAATGTAGCAAAATTCAATTACCCAACCTTTGGTATAGCCACAACTAAATATGCAGCATGTTCTATAAATATCCTCTCACTCTTTTGGTATCCCCACAACAAATATGACCGCTCTGATGAATTTTGAGACCCTATCTCAGACTGTCTCATCAAGATTCTATCTTCTACCACTCCCGCCCCGGCATAGCTCTCTATGTGTTCCAATCTCATTTCAATCATATTTACTATAAGAAACTTAGTATGTGGTAATCTATTTTTACTATAAGAAACTCCTACCCCTTATTTTGTCTATCTTTACTATAAGAAACTCTGTCTATCTTTATTATAAGAAACTCGTATGCTTATTTCGTCTTGAAAATTTTGTTTGATAATATTTACAAATGAATCTTCGAATGCTCAATTCTTTTTATCTAAAAATCAGGTCTATAATATATATAGTTTACAAAGCTTATGATACTAGTTTCTTCTTTCATATGGTTATGTTGCACTTTGGTATTATATTTTTAATTTTTCTCCCATCTTTTATATGCACAACAAAAAACAGAGGAATTTGGACTATGATAGCCTATATTTCTCTTGCTAGTGCTGTAAACTTACGATTAACATTGAAATTTCTCTACATGTTCTATTTTGGTGCTGTAAACTGATTGTTCGCTATCAAATTTTTTCACTTCCACATATTTTATTATAATGGCAATATGATACGTATTTGTATGGAAAAAACAAGCTTAATAGTTCTTTAATAAGATTTAACGAAAGACTAAAATATATTATTAAAACAAAATAATGATGTACAATTGATGATTAATTTGAAAGTAAATAAAATTCATTCAACCTCTTTTACCAAATTTAGGTTCTTGTTTCAAAAAATTAAACTTAAATAAGTTTTATCTTAAATAACTAAATTAAAACTCTAATCACGCTTAAAATTATATTCTAAGATAATCGATCTCCCAAGCATTTAAAATTGCATAAAAATGGCAACATGTAATGTGGTAGAAGATTCTATAGTCTTCAGATGATTCTACATCAGTTCGGCATTTTTAGCCTTTAGAAGTTTTTACATATTTTTTTACACAAATCAATTTAGGTAATTTATCGTCGCATAATTCGATAAATTTTCACAACCAGATTACATATAATTATACAACTAAAAAAGTTAAAAATTATTTTTTATAGATCTAATTTTGTCATCTAAAAAAAATCAATGATTAACACATCTTTTTAAAATTTTGATATAAAAAAAATATAATAAAAAATAAAAAATAGAAATTTAAAAATATTTGAGATTAATATTCAAATACAAATGATTATTTTATCAAATATTAAAAGTTATTGGTATACAATTATGAAGTTGAATATTAATAGATTATACTAGTTTTTTTAGCTAGTAGACTTTATTAAAATAAGAGTTTAGCCTAATATTGATTGTGGGCCTATAAGACTAGCTAAATTGAAAAAAGAAAATAGAATATAAGCTGCGTCAAATTTTAATTCTCAATTCATCCTCCTTCCAAAATTTAGAACTAAAAACATGGAGGTTGGAGAGATGAAAAACAACGAAGGATTGATAACGTAATATTCAGAGACTACTTTCAAAGAATAGATAGATGGATTCATTCTCATTCCACCAATAATTTACTGCAATCCTAAATTCAGCAACAATTTAGCTAAGTCTAAAGCCATCATGTCAGGAATATTTCACTAAGTAACCGCCAAAGTACGCATCAAAGCGTTTGCATATCTGGTAGCGAATTCATAAAGGACTCGAAGCTCAGTCTCGATTTTAGGCCCTTTGTCTTTGGAGCTTTAGGAGGGTTTACATGATCCATAGGTCACTTCCATTCTGGATGGAAAACTTTCTTCGTCCTCTCTTTCTAACTTTACACAATAGAGGCCACCCCTAAAAGATTTTTTTGGAAAGACAAATGGGCTCATTCATTTTGACCAATCAAATGAATCTAAACTTTCATAATGCCTCGTCCTCTTTCTCGAACGATCAGATCCTTCTATTGGGAAATATCGACTTCCATCATGTTTCGTCTTCTTTCTCTAAATCTGTTTTGAGTTTTGGAAGAATTACCACTTGGGCACTCTCAATGTCTTCAGGTTGGTGGCAAGAAATAAAATATTTATGGAATTTCCACACTTAGGTATTTTTGGATTCATCACTAAGTTTCGAGAGTTTTTCTTTACCCGATTTGATATCGGCATGAAACAAATTCATATATTCCATAACAACACCACAAATACAAAAATAATGATTAGTTGAAAAAAGAAGAAGAAAACACCTCAAGTTGCTATCGAGATGCTGGTACGGGCTATTTACGTTTATTGTTTAATGAATTTATAGCAAAGCTCGTGTTAGTCAAACTTACTAGAATCCTCGTTTCCTACATACCTCATAGAAATACAAAATGTTTACTCCATTCTTGGTCAGATTATGGTAGATCGGTTACCACCTTAAGTTCTTTTAGAATGGAGATGTAATATTTAGGATAGTTGGTATCGTGGTAAATGATGTAGTTGGAAATTAGTTTCCCCACCATGAATAAAATCTCTGACAGATTTGAAGCATTTATGAAGGACATCAAAGTCCTCAAAGTGGCCTCCCTAATCTGACTAGGACCGAGGTCGAGTGCACTAAAGAAATCTCAAATCTGGGGATGGAAAATGAGCAATAAACCATTGTAAGACAATTGTGTGAAGATGATCAGTTTGTTGGACTTTGTGGAATAAAACAGTCTCTCCTTTTATCGGCAGTTGAAGTAGCGTTTCCAGGGATATGCCATCGGTCCCTCATCCTAGGAGTTTTGCTAGGGTCAAGGTATTTGAACTTTATTCTCTCGAGGACGATACGATAAGGAGGTTAGATACCCGAAAGATCGGGTTGAGGAAGCCTCCTATAAGGTTTGGCGATCAACCGTTAGAGTGATCTCCAACCGCATTCGAGGTGATAGCCTTATGAGGTTAATCCATGTCTTCAAGATTCTATAGAGTTGTAGAGTAACCTCGTTTTCATTGTAACATAGAAAAAGAATAGATTTAAACGTATACAAGATCGACCAGAAAAACACAAAGTGGTCGGAAAAGGATTCATGTAGAAGGTAACAATGACTTTTCATTTCTATTTGAGAAACTTCTCTTTCTACAAAGGAACAGGGATAAGAATGAAAAGTGAAGTACTATGGTATCGTGTGGTACCTTTTTTATAATAGGAAGTACCATCATTACTAGGGGTGAGATTCGGTGGTTCGGTCGGTTTTTTTATAAATTTTCAAACTAAACCGAAATAATTCGCTTTGTATATTATTAAACCGATTTAGTTAAAAAAAAAGTTCGGTTTTTTTCGGTTTCGGTTTTTCGGTTTCGGTTCGATTTTTCGGTTTTTATAAATTTTCAAACTAAACCGAAATAATTCGCTTTGTATATTATTAAACCGATTTAGTTAAAAAAAAAGTTCGGTTTTTTTCGGTTTCGGTTTTTCGGTTTCGGTTCGATTTTTCGGTTTAATTCGGTTAGAAAAAAAACAGAAAATCTCTCAATTTGCACTTTTGAATTGAAAGTCACGTCAAAGGAAGATAAAAAGGATAAAAAGGGATTTGAACCCTCAGTCACAAGGATAAAGGTAGTTTGTTATAACCACTGGGACATGTGTTTACATGTTGTGAAATAGTTATATATATAATATATCCAGTAAATTCGGTCGGTTCGGTTTATTCGGACGGTTTAACCGGACAAACCGAAAACCGACCGAAATGAATTCGGTTTAAAATTTTAAAACCGAATCCGAAATTTAGTTTTAAAAAACCGACCAAACCGACCAATTTCGGTTTGGTTTGGTTGGTTCGGTTTTTTTCGGTTTTTGCTCACCCCTAATCATTACGTTGACGTCTCCTCGGTGCCAACCACCACATGAACCTCAAGAAGTCAAAATAAAAATCTTATGTGCGTGTGTCGCTCGCCTAGGAGAGGTTTGTACTGAAAATTACGGAGTTACAATTACCATAGAGTTGGTATCACTACTTAGAAACTAATCAAGACAAGCATGTTTGGGAGACGAAGCGTCATGGATAATCTACAGGTACATCGCAAAGCTAAAAGTTAAATGTATCTATTGGTCAGAGGATGAGCGAATCGTGGCGAAAATACACATTATTTTTGTAAGACGCATGCTTTAGAATTTTTTTGAATTCTTCATAGTAAAGAATTTCAACACACGTTCGCTCCGGAAAAAACTTTGTTGATACCTGGTGCATCTAGACGATTGAATTCAACCAAAATAAAAGACTGGTAATTTTCAAGCGGACCACTCTCAAACGACACCGGAAATTTCTATATTTCATGTCTCAATCACTTCGATAGAAATAAAAAAATTATTGATAAGGATTTATAGATCCGGCTTTAGTCCAACTCTAGACGGTATATGCTTAGAGCTATCAACGGTTCCGCAGAACCGAGAACCGGACCGAAACAAACCGATAAGAACCGGGCCGAGAACTGAACTCAATTTTAACGGTTCGGTTCGCGGTTGCATTTTAAAAACCTAAACTATAAAAAAATTGGTTTGGAACCGAAGAGATAAAACCGATAAACCGATGAAACCGATTAAGAACCGAACCGATAAAACTTGTAAACTGCTAGAACGGATAAGGAACCGAACCGATAAAATCGATAAACTAGTAGAACCGATAAGGAACTGAATTAATAACACCGTTATAACCAATTAATTTTTTATACATTATATTTCGAAAATTAATAGTTAATTACCAATTTTTAATAAAAACAAAGATTAATTTCTAAATTTTAATTTTTATGTTATTTATTTATTTAAAATTTTTAAAATTTATTTATTTATTTTAAAATGGACAATTTTGAATCAAAACCGAATCGATAACGGACAAAAACTTTATAAGAAGTTTTTTTAGAGGAAAGTACCCATAAATACCTATTCAACTTTGAAATACCAAAATGGTACCCACTTTTAGACTAGTTTCATAAAATAGCTAGACCCATATTTTGGACAAAAATACCCTCTAGGGTATAAAAGGGGGTTTTTTTGGTTGAAACCCAATTTTTTCACCTTCTAATCCTTACTTTTGGGTTCCAATTCCCTCCACTTTCACATTTCTAATTTTGAAAAGAGAGAAACACGAAAAATGAGAGCGGACCCAAAACACGAACTGGAACCCAACGTGCTTTAACCGTATCGTTGACCATAACCGTTCCGGCGACGGTAACATTTAGCCCGATACAGATCAAGAACTAGACAAGGCAGCCGTCGACCAGCCCCCGACGTCGTTATTGTTGATAAGTACATTCGAGGTACTTGATGTTTTCATCGGACGTTTGAACGTCTGTCTGTGTGTTTAAAAGTCGACTTTATTTACATCGCCGGAGTAGTGACTGTCGTTGAGTACTGTATTGGACAGTTCTCCGTTCTCCGACGACATTTTTGTGTTTCGTTTACAGTCCAGCGTTAGTGTTACTTGCTGGTGTTGAAATTTAGTTGTTCTCCTGACATCGCGTCTTATCGTTAGTAGTTAGACATGGATGGTTAGTATCGGCGTGGTTATGATAGTGTAGATAGTGCTGTCGGACAATGCCGATGGCAATGAATAGTTGTTGTTGTACTCTAGAATCGCAATGTAGCATGGTACAAGTACGGAGGTCTAGCAATGTATAGATTTGAGGTAGTTGTTTGTTCATATGCAGAGATGTTGTAATGTCTTTTTTGTAATGTCTTTTTATGTTTTGATGGACTGATAACTTTCACCAACCCTCTGAGTAATTTCATTTTTTGAGAGGGTTGTTGTATTTTGACAATTGTAATGCCTTGACTGATGTTTTCTAAAAATTGTTATGGTTTTATTATTATAAGGTGTTGTCTATATTACTGTGCATATTGTTCAGATTTAACGGCTTTAACTAAACATTTGAGAGAAAGAAATTAAGTGGAGCAGTTGTAAATGCAGTTAGGATTCACAATCGCAATGCTATCAGTAAAATAACTAGTCAATCGCAGGGATATCGAGGGTACACTTCAAAGGTGCAGACAGAGTACAGGAATAAATATCTTAAATAAATCAACGTCAATCGCAATGTTAATGACATGTAACTATCAATAACAATGTCATAATTCTATATTCTATCTAGCAATCTCGATTAGCCTTAAATCTCAAGCACTAGGAAAATATAGGATCCAAGGTAAACCTCACTTTGTAGGGTTGATCTTATGTGTTTGAAATGAAACATAAAGGGCAGAATCGCAATCTAAAGATAACTAATTAATCAAAAAGATGTGAACCTTAAAATCGCAGACATAAGTTGTTGTATCTAGCAACGATGGATATGGCTGATAGGCACTTCATGTTACTGGAATGTAAATAAACATTAACATATCAAATAAATCAATGGCAATCGCAATGTTAATAACACGTATCTAGTAATGTCAATGTCATATATTTATCTTCAATCTAGCAGGCTCGATTAGCCGTAAATCGCAACCACTAGGAAAATCTATGATGCAAGGGAAATCTTACTTTGTATGGTGGATCGTTTGTGTTTGAAATGAAACACAAAGAGCAAAATGGCAATCTAAATATAACTAATCTATCAAATAGATGTGAACCTTAAAATCGCAGACATAAGTTTCCGTATCTAGCAACGTTGGATATGGTTGATAGGTACTTCATGTTATTGAAATGTAAATAAATGGAGCATTATACATCTAGCAATACTAAATAAACGTATCTAGCAATCTCGTTGTAGACCAACAATCGCATACACATGAAAACGTATCTATCAAATTTGGATCAGAAACTTATTCTCAGTTATACTACGAATTAGATAATGAGTATCTAGCATTGTAATCGTAGCCTATCTAGCAATGTCAACATTATTAATGATAAGAATTAACGATACAAACAGACCTTGTACATATCAATGTTAACAGTATCCAAACATATAATTCGAAATATAAGGACTGCTTATTTATCAAAATCCAAATGTTACAAAAAAATAACAAACACAAGTTCAGAACGGAGCACCGCAGAACCTCCTATTATGTCCTGATTTGAAACAGCGACCACAACGGGACTGGCTGGTGGTTATCTCTCCTCTTGATGGAATACGCTTTTTTCTTGGCCTCCCCGCTCGTCTTTTAATATTCGGGGGATTAACAACTGGCTCTCCATCATCATTACCGGTACTAGCTTCACCGAACTCTGTTATAGCCGGTATGTTAGAAGAATAGCTCGACCGGAAATTTGCAGCACTGAAAAAGGGCTCTTCTAATGTCATCGGATCTTCGTTTAGAGATGTTATTGCAGCCAATGCATGAGTGCATGGGAAACATTCTTGTTGTTAAGAGCCTCATGTGCATTTGAAATCAAGGATATTGACCCCCATGACTGGGTGTGATAAAACCTCAAAATAAGCGGCAGAAGACTTCCGTACTAACCACGTATGACCGCATTATACATTCTCTTTGAACAGTTTATTAAACTATGGGCATAACTGTGTGTTCCAGCTTAGACCGTCCGGTAAACGTCGAGACATCTGAGTCATAAGAAGATGCCTGAGCATACCGTTTGTTCTAGATTGCACAACTTTTTAATCTGCAAATTGAATGATTCCGCAGCTGTTGATACCATCGCCCCATACCGTTTGCCTTTGACGTATGCCTGAGCATACTTTTCTTGTGGCAAATTGCTTAGAAATTTGGCAATACGATCACCCCCTTGGCGCTTAAACTGAGCAAGACGTTCATTAAAAAGGTCCACAGTCGGGGCATAAGCACAGCTCTTAAACATCACTAGCATATTGTTTTTGAAGACTCTGTTAATGTGTTCAAGAGCTTTATTCAAATTCTGTATGAGATGGAACATACAATACGCGTGGTAGTCATTAGGATAAAACGTTGCGACAACGTTAATAATACCAGCATGACAGTCTGAAATGAGAGTTATTTGACGTTGTAGCAAATGTGGTTTTAGACTTTGCAAAAACCAAAACCAATTGTCTGAGTCTTCAGTACCAAAGATACCAAAAGCCATGGGGAATAGACCTGAAACGGAAAAGATACGGGTATAAAATAATACTAAGCTGCTTAGGTGAATGAACATAAATCACAATTTAAATAAAACCTATCTAGCAACACCATTGTAACAGTTTATTCGTCAATATAGCAAAATAAAGTAGGCGTAAATTGCAATCACATCAAATAACCAATATAGAAACCTATTTCTCCCTATCTAGCGTACATGTTTAAATCGCAATGTAAACATAACCAATCTAACAACCTTAGCTCATGATATACATTTGAAAAAGCAAAGCACATATGTAGACCAAAAGTATAGTGATAAATGGACTGACCGTTGTTTCCATCTTTTGCCACTGCTGAAAGCAACACGCCACCATGCTTCCCTGTTAGATGAGTTCCGTCAACGTACAATAAAGGCCGGCACGAATGGAAACCCTGAAGGCACGCCCAGAACGCTATAAAACAGCGATGGAAAACATTGTCGGGCGCTAAATCCAAATGGAAGTTCGTAGTGATGTCACAACTCTTTAGTCTCTTGAAGTATGATTTTAGCAATCCGAAAGAGGTATTCCTATCTCCAAATACTACACGTCGTGCCTTTTCTAACGCATTCCATGATAGACGATAGGAAATGTCTAAATCTTAGTCTTGCTTGATAGAGGACTGTATAGTCTTAACTGTTACTGATTGACAATTCCTAAGAGAATCGTGAATTTCATTGGCAATCAAATCGGACGACAAATGTCTGCTCTTATTGTTTTGTGAATACGGGACTGCAAGTTTAGGTACTAACAAATCTTTTTATGGTCATCAAACCGGTTTTAGAATCAATAGAAGCATACAACCTCCATTTGCACCCGTCTAAATCTTTGTTTACATAATAAAAAGTGATCTTCCTAAAGGTATTATGCATGTACCTAAACGCAAAACAGTTCTCTAATGCATAACGGGATAAGGATAACCTTAGACCTGCAGCACCATCAACAAATGACTGACCAACACTGATGATAGCTTCCGCCCATCCAGTTGTAGCAATATGCCTTTTCTTTGTGGTTGAAATCACTAAGCAGTTACTGCTTTCACCACTAGTTCGTTGGTTATGCGAGGTTTCTTCGAACAGTTGAACAGGTTGTTTACGTTTAATTGCGGAGCCTTTATTAGCAACCTATTCTTCTATAAGAAAACTAACACTCGTGAGACCCTCAACATCAAGGTAACATTCCAACCCAATAACATCGGTCTCCTTATTAAACAACAATTATTCTGAGCACCACAAGAAAATCTAATGTTGTAGTTGCCTCTAACAAGACCCTGCCATGTATCCTCAACGTACTGTTGCAAAGACTCAAAATTTTAGAATTTGGATAACGGAACAATAGCTGTTTCGTGACTAAATTTGAAAATACAAACTTTTGGTTTCGACATATAGTAACGTGAATTGTAGGAGTTTTGGTTAGTTTGTTGTAGGAACATCGTACAACATATGAATGTGTTACAGAGCTAAATCTGTCCAAATGATATATGTTTGAATCCATCTAGCAATGTATCATAACTATAATCGCAATGTATGAAGCAATGCCTGCACCAAATCGCAATGTTCATACTGACATCTAGCAAGCACTATATACATACATAAATCGCAAGCCCATGTATCAGTTCTAGGTAAAACGCAATGACTAAAGGCAATGTAAGTATTCGTGCCATTAACAAATAAAACATAGCCTCAGTTAAGAACTATACCAAACTAGCAATCACAACATATAAACATCACGTAAATCGCATCCATGTATCTCGAACTGACAATACAGCAATCGCGTCCTATAAAACAGAGCTGGAAAACTGCAGTTTCTTACCAGAATGTCACTGGAGCCTGTATCGGTCCTTTGTTTCGACCAGAAAGACAAACTAAATGATTTCCTGCCATTAACATACATTAGTTACACTAGTGAAGCTAGTGTTAAGATCGAAAATGGAAAAACAAGAATGCAGTTGCAAATGAAAGAAAATACTGACCTTTCGTTCTGACTTCGGAACTGGTTCACCGGTGAAGTCGACGGTAACGTAGTGGTGCAAAAGTCCGGGTACGAGATTGAGTCGACGGGAATGACTAGAATAGGTAGTTCAATGCTTGAAGAAGATTAAAAAAACAAGCTGAAATTATGCGCTTCGTCGACGCCGTTTGGTCGCCGGTGATCGGAACTGATAGAAGCCGGTGGTTAGTTGGTTGGCCGGATAATAGTTAGGTTCGCTGGTGGCCAACGATTGTTGCCGGAAAGAGTGTGATCACGACAAAGAAATTTGAAACGAACAGACCTTCTTAAAAAATGGGTTGTTTGTTAGGTTAGGAGAGAGGAGAGAGAGTGTGTCATAAATTCAAAATTAAAAAATATAGTGATGGTACTGTAGCCAAAAGGCTTTTTTTTCATAAATTAACCCTTATATACTTGGTTGAGAGTAATTGCGATATTAAAATTAAATTAGGTCTTAAAAGGAAATATGTATATTGAAGTGGGTATTAAGTGAGTATTAACCTTTTTTTAGATACTAGATAGTAATATGTTTGGGTACTTAATGTGTCATTTCTCTTTTTTTTATTAATAGCACGCCAAAATTCAAAATTTACTATAATTTGTAGTTTCAAATACAAAAGATAAAAAGAATACTCATCTTTAACTCTGTCGGCGAGTATAAAGATAATGGAAGAAAAAAGAAAGAATATAAGTACTACTTTTTTAGACCATCCACAGCCGTGGGCATATTTCATCTCTCAAAAGCGCGCCACATCAGCGCTACATCAGCATAATCACCAAATAATTCTGCAAAAATTCTCACTCCACGCAGTAGTGCATATTTCATCTTTCAGCATACCCCACCATATTTCTCTCTCTTACACATCATTATGATCATACAATATCCTACCATATATTTTTATTTATATTTCTTATTATTTACTCTATATTTATATTAAAATTATATATATTAAAATAAATAATTATTGTAAATTAACATAATATATTTTCTTTACAAATAAAAACTATAAAATTGAAATAATTAAAAATATAATACATAATATATAGTATAATTTATTTATTTTTTTAACTTACAAAAATGTTCCGAAAATTGTTTCGGAAATACTGAATAAAAAAACTTAAAAAATTTTGTTGTCCGAATCAAACAAACCAAGTCTCTATTTATAGATCTCAAGAAATTATAAATCATAGTATAATTTATTTATTTTTTTAACTTACAAAAATGTTTAGAAAATTGTTTCGGAAATACTTAATAAAAAAAACTTAAAAAATGTGTTGTATGAATCAAACAAACCAAGTCTCTATTTATAGATCTCAAGAAATTATAAATCATGGTATAATTTATTTATTTTTTTAACTTACAAAAATGTTCCGAAAATTGTTTCGGAAATACTTAATAAAAAAACTTAAAAAATTTCGTTGTCCGAATCAAACAAACCAAGTCTCTATTTATAGATTTCAAGAAATTATAAATCATGGTATAATTTATTTATTTTTTTAACTTACAAAAATGTTCCAAAAATCATTTTGAAAATACTAAATAAATAAAAAATTCAAAAAATTTCGGTATCGGAATCAAACAAACCAAGTCTCTACTCGTAGATATCGAAAAATAATGGTACTTTTTTAATTTTTTGACCAACCATTTCTTTTAAAAAACGTTTTTCTAAAAAAAAGAAAAAAAAGTACAACTGCCGCATCCCAAATGGCATGCTGCAATTGGCCCTTTGAAAGATGAATTGGGGTTCATCTTTTGAACCCCAATCCATCTTTTTCAGCCAGTGTGTATCAAATACACGCTGTTGTGGGAGATGAAGTGCATATTTCATTTGAAATATGCGCTGCTGTGGGTAGTCTTAGGACATGAAACCCGTAGAGGTGGACCTCACATAAATACCAAATACCTACCACCAAAGTTTTCAATCAATTCAGTCTCTCTATAAATTCATAAAGATCATTATCTCAGAAGATAACAACCATTTGCAATAGAGAAAGTCTCTTTCAAATCTGAAACACCAGTATCACACAAACCACAACATCTATGGAATCAGAGCCAGATGACGGAGGAGGAGGGAGCAGTGTAGCGACATCGGATTTTGATACCATACCAGAAGATTGCATCGCTAAAGTAATCTCTTTCACCACTCCATGTGACGCGACCAGACTTTGAGTGGTTTCCAAGTCATTCAAATCGGCTTCCGATTCCGATGCTGTTTGGGAGAGGATTCTGCCACCTGATTATCGTACCCTTGCCTCACCTCCTTCTCTTGATTTGCCCAAGAAGGTGATTTATCTCATATATGTGATCAACCCATCCAGATCGAAGAAGGCAAGAAGGTATGCATTTTAAAAAAGAAATAAAACAACGTCTTGTTCTTAACTAATTCCCTCATTTCTTAATTATGTTTGGCTATAAACAGATCTTTTCAATGGAGAAAATTACCGGAATGAACTGCTACATGCTAGCCCCTAGAGATTTGGTTATTGTTTGGGGCGATACTTCTATGTATTGGAAATGGATTTCTGTTCTTGGGTCTAGGTCTGTCAGAAGACTTGCCGGTCACACGACCATGCACACCGGTGAGAAAGGGAGTGAGGAGCTTGTTGAAGACAATACTGGTCTTAGCTCCTCATTTAGTTCTAAACCCTAAACGACAGACTCTGGCTGCACTTTCCAGTGGACCGGGTTTGATCATTTGGCATCAGCCACTAGTTGGATCAGGTTATATACAAGCATGGGTCACACAAAGTACTGAGGCCCTATCTATGGATCAAGCCTATCAAGACTAGTCTTATTAGTGTTTCCAAACAGTCTGTAACAGTGTGTAACAACCTCACATGGAAATATTCCCAAGGTTGTTACACCCTCACTCTACTATATATATCAACATGTATTCTGTACAACTTTTTAAGAAATTGAGTCATATTAAATCTACAAATCTTTTACTCTTCTTCTTCTCAAATCTGACTTGGTATCAGAGCTTCTTAAAGCCTTCAATGGCAAACCTTAATGATTCTCCTTCATTGTGCTCAGACTCAGTTGGATCCATACTCTCAAACAGTTCCTCCACGTCAACCAAAAACCTGCATCTACATTCAATCAGCAGTGTTAATAATATCCGTCTTGACAAAAACAATTATCTGTTATGGAAGACTGTTGTATTACCTATGATTAAAGGTAATAAACTATGGAGTTTTGTTACTTGAGAAAAAGCTTGCCCTCCAAAGTTTGTTACAGATACTGAAGGTAATGTCACAGACAACCAGAATTTGAAGATTGGGTTGCTAAGGATCAATTATTACTTGGATGGTTGTATTCCACCATGAGCCCTGAAATAACAGCTCAGTTGATGGAAAAAGAGTCTGCTAAGGGTCTCTGGGATGCTGATGGCAAATTGTCTGGCTCACAGACTAGAGAAAGAATAACATATTACAAATCCGAATTCCAAAGAACTCGCAAATGAACTACCTCAATGTCAGAATATCTCAACAAGATGAAGTTGATTTATGATAATCTAATCCTAGCAGGCGGTCTCACCTCTATAGATGACTTGCTAACACAGGTTCTTGCAGGTATGGATGCTGAATACACACCAATTGTAGTCAGTTTAGCTAACAAGGAAGGACAAGGGTGGCTAGATCTACAAACTAGTCTTCTCACTTATGAGAGCAGATTTGAACAATTTGCTGGTCTGCAGAATTCTATGTCTGCTGTTAATATTTCCAGTGCTAACATCACTCACAGAAGTGATTCAAAGCAGCAGTCTACCAACTCTAATCAGAGAGGATTCTACAGTCAAAACAGAGGCTCAGGAAGAGGGTATAGAGGAAGATCTAGCTACAATGCTAATGGTTACAATGCAAGAGGTAGAAGTAACTTATATAGAGGTAGAGGTGGAAGGTTCTCACAAAATAAACCAACCTGTCAGATCTGTAACAGGTATGGTCACTCTGTTGCTATGTGTTATTACAGGGATGATCCCTCAGTTATGGGTTCCTCTTCATCCGAATAGTCAAGGTCTGAATAAGAGCAGAATGCCTTACTTGTTTCACAAGATTCACCAAGAGAAGGGGTCTGGTATGCTGACAGTGGTGCTAGTTACCATGTCACAAGCAGCACTAGTCAAATGACTCAGAAATTTGAGTATTCAGGTACTAAACACATACATGTTGGCAGTGGTGAGAGGCTTCCTATATCACATATTGGTTAATCTACCTTAAATTCCTTCACTAAACAACCTATTCTTTTGAAACCTATATTACATGTTCCTTGAATCAATAAAAATCTTATTTTTGTCTTTCAATTAACTAATCATAACAATGCCTTTGTGGAATTTCACAAATTTTTCTGTCTGGTGAAAGACAAGGAAACAGGGACTATTCTGCTCAGAGGGAGGTCTGAAGATGGGCTTTACAAGATGGATACCTTCCCTAAGTCACAAGGTGGTTTAAATCTAGGTGTTTCAAGGGCTTTATCTTCTGTTGTATCTAAGTCTATCAAAGATGAATGGCATCGAAAACTTGGTCATCCATCTTCAAGTGTTCTAGAAAATGTTCTTAGGTCATGTAAGCTTCATTCTGTTTTAAGCAATTCAACTAATTTCTGTGAGGCTTGCCAGTTGGGTAAATCCTACAGTCTCCCTTATTCGATGTCTACTTCACACTCTACCAATGTTCTTGATTTAATTCATACAGATGTTTGGGGGCCTGCACCCATTCAATCTACTGGAGGTTCTAAATACTATGTCCTATTTCTAGATGATTTTTATAGGTATACTTGGTTGTATCCTATCAGGGACAAAAGTCAAGTTCTAGAAATGTTCAAAAATTTCAAAGCCTTGGTAGAAACTCGATTTGATAGATCCATTAAGGCTGTTCAGAGTGACTGGGGGTGAGTTCAGGCTCTTGTTACCTATAGCTAAAGAACGTGGCTTTCTATTAAGAAAATCCTGCCCTCATACCTCAACCCAGAATGGTAGGGTTGAGAGAAAACACATGCATGTGGTTGAAACTGGGCTCACTCTTCTAGCTCAATCTAATCTACCCTACAAGTACTCGGTTGAAGCATTTGAGACAAGTGTCTACTTTATCAACAGACTCCTAACACCTATCCTACATCATAAGTCTCCTTTTGAAGTCTTGTTTCACAAAGTCCCTAATTATCTAACTCTGAAAACATTTGGATGTTCATGTTATCCCTGTCTCAGGCCCTATCAAAGTCATAAACTTCAATTCCACTATGTTAAGTGTGTTTTTCTTGGGTATAGTCAGGATCACAAGGGCTATAAATGTCTCAGTTCTACTAGGAGGGTGTATATCTCTATAAATGTTGTTTTCAATGAGGATGAGTTTCCTTTCACTACTGGATTTCTTAACACTCATAAGAGTGAGCTTGTGTCTCATGTGTCAACCAATCTTTGGCTACCTAAACTTCCTACAGGTCTTGTGATGGATGAGAGGGTGTCTTCTCTTGAGTCCAACTCTGCAGCTCCAACTAAACATACCAATTCTCTGTGCCCAGCTCCTTTGCAGCCCCAAAGCTCCACTCAACACTCTCTTACTGGTCTCTCTAAGGTAATTTCTCCACCAATCTCTCATGATAATTTATCAGACACAATTGAATTTCCTACTCACAAAAATTCTAGTAATCCTCTGACACCTACCCTGGCCATAGAACTCCTCATTTCTAATCCTGAATATTTCTCTAAGGGACAAAAGCCACACACTATTCAAACCAGACCGCGTAGTGAAATTACTAAGCCTAAAGTGTCATATGTTGGGTCTCTAGCCACTACTAACAATAGTGTGTTTGAACCTACTCGTTTGTATGAGGAAGTTGGGCTTCCTGAGTGGCAAGATGCTATGGCTAGTGAATATAAAGCCTTGATAGCTAACAAAACTTTGTCTTAGGTACCAGCATCCACTTCTCCTAATGTCATTAGTTGCAAGTGGGTATATAAAGTCAAGTTTGGGCTTGATGGTTCTGCTCAGAGGTACAAGGATCGTTTGGTGGCTAAGGGCTTTCATCAAACACCAGGGGTTGATTTCTATGAGACATTTAGTCCAGTTATTAAAGCTTCTACTATTAGACTGATTCTAACTATTGTTATTTCTAAGGACTGGCATGTGAGACAGCTTGACATCAATAATGCTTTTCTAAATGGGGTTCTATAAGAAACTTTGTATATGACACAACCTCATGGTTTTGTTGATTCTACTCATACTACACATATTTACAAGTTGCATAAAGCCATCTATGGGTTGAAACAAGTCCTTCAAGCCTTGTATTCTAGACTGAGGGACACCCTACTCAGTTGGGGATTCTGTAACTCCAAGGCAGACTCTTCCCTTTTCTACTTGGTTTCTAAGACAACTATACTCCTAATTCTTGTGTATGTGGATGATATTCGAGTGACAGGCAACAACACAGAGTGCTTAACACAGTTTATACACAATCTTAATGTTGTTTTTGCACTTAAGGATATGGGGCCACTCCATCAATTCCTATGAATAAAAGTTCATCGTGACCAGACTGGGTTCTATCTAACTCAGCACAAGTACATTAAAGACTTACTTTGTGCATAAGGTCTATCCATGTCCAAGCCTTGCCCTTCTCCCATGGTGTCTGGTACTCAACATTCCTCCTATGATGGATCTCTGTTTGTTTGTCCTACACAGTACAGCAGCTTGTTAGGCGCTCTGCAGTATCTGACTCACACAAGACCAGATATAGCTTTTTCAATAAACAGTCTAAGTCAGCACCAACAAAACCCTACGTCTCTACACTGGCAAAGTCTTAAAAGAATCGTACGGTACTTATTTGGCACACGTTGGTTGGATCTTCATATCAAACCCTACTATCAGCTGCAGCTTCATGGCTATTCTGATGCCGATTGGGCTTCGTCCCCAGATGACCGTCGCAGTGTGGGGGCGTACTGTGTCTTCCTTGACAAAACTCTTATTTCTTGGTCCTCCAAGAAACAAAATTTCCTTGCCCGTTCCTCCACTGAATCGGAGTATCATGCCATAGCCAATCTCTCTGCTGAGCTCATCTGGTTGAAGTCCTTACTCACTGAACTTCAGATCCCTCTCATACCGCCTTCGGTTATGTGGTGCGATAACCTGGGAGCTAGCTCGTTAGCCTCCAACCTTGTATTTCATGCTCGCACTAAATATATAAAGTTAGAATGTTCACTTTTTAAGAGATCAAGTTCTACAATGATCAGTACAGATTCGATACGTACCTTCACTTGATCAGATGGCTGATTTTCTCACCAAAGCCCTAACTTCTTCTCGGTTTTTGTATCTTCGTGACAAACTTGGGCTTTCAGAGTCGCCGCTGCATTTGAGGGGGGTGTCAGAAGACTTGCCGGTCACAAGACCACCATGCAGACCGGTGAGAAAGGGAGTGAGGAGCTTATCGAAGACAACATTGGTCTTAGCTCCTCACTTAGTTCTAAACCCTAAACGATAGACTGTGGCTGCGTTTTCTAGTGGACCGGGTTTGATCATTTGGCATGGACCACTAGTTGGATCAGGTTATATACAAGCATGGGTCACACAAAGTACTGAGGCCCTATCTATGGATCAAGCCTATCTAGACTAGTCTTATTAGTGTTTCCAAACAGTCTGTAACAACCTCACATAGGAATATTCCCAAGGTTGTTACACCCTCACTCTACTATATATATCAACATGTATTCTGTACAACTTTTTAAGAAATTGAGTCATATTAAATCTACAAATATTTTACTCTTCTTCTTCTCAACTCTGACTAGGTCCATTTCTTTTTCTTATTGCACTCCTGAATCTTATGTTTTTTATGATTTATTCGACTATGCCATATCAATATGTACATGTAACAAGTTTGTAGATATTGCCGACCTGAACAACGTGTGCTGGTTGGAAACTCGTGGCACCATTAGTACCAAATGCTATCAGAAGAAACTCTATCCGCAGCTTACTTTGTGTTTAAATCCGCATATAATGCTTATGGATTTGAAAACCAAGAGGTAGAGGTTGTAGTTAAACCTATTGGAGGTCAAGGTAATAAGATAATTGCTTTGTTGGATTATCAAGATAAAAATAGCAGGCCATCCCATCCGCGTATGGGTAGACCATTTAATCATCCTACCGAAAACAACTCGGACGTTAAGCAAATAGGCGATGGGTGCTTTGAGGTGGAGTTAGAAGAGTTCTACAACGTTGGAGATATGGCTGAGGAACTGGATATGAGTTTGCTGAAGACAAAAGGTCGTCGCTGGAAATGTGGTCTCATCGTTCACGGGATTGAGATCTGACGCAAATAGTGTCTATAAATAAAAGCTATGTCGGAGTATTTTATGCTTTCTTTACAATAATCGCTTTGCTTTTGTGTTATGAAAGTCATGTTTTTTGGCTTGGGCAACTACTTTTATATAAAACTCAAATCTCTTTTGAGTTATCTATGTTTTATAAAAGTATAAGCTTGTTTTTTGTCTAGTGAATGTTCTTTTTAATCTTTTTCTAATTCTTCTTAAGGACATTCTCACATTAAATATTGACGAGATATCGATATGTACCTATAGGATTATGATATAAACAAATTATATGAGAATGTTATAGTTTTTTTTTTCTAACACTCAAACTAAATTTCATTTATACCAAGTAATAGAAGAACATACAAGCCTAACATTATGGATTTCGAAAACACTTGAAAACTGACCGAAAGAGATCAGATATTGACAGCGGAAATTCTATCCCTGCCATTTTCAACCTTTTTCACTTTTTTATGTATCCAGCGAAAAATTACATAGACATCTCCATTGACAAATGAAGACGGGACGAGCTTTCGAAATTATCAAGTCCATGATATTGAATTTGTGAGATAGTCCATGATAATTAACAATATGTATTTTTTTCTCTTCTTCCTTGAAATTGAAGTCTTTTACTTTGTATCCAAAGAATCAACACAGAGGCAGCTCTATTTGACAACTAATGAACGAACGTGATACCAGAGAATACTTGATATTGAATTTGTGAGAAGATATCGAAAAAAAAAACAAGAACAAGTAATCCAACATCTTTTCTTTTTTCTTTCTCATATTTGTATGATTTTGCAATTTTAAAATTTTGCTTAGTTTAGTAGAATCTTTTTGGTCATATTCAGAGACCTACATAAGATATTTGACTTGAATCTAAATTATTTTTAGGTTCTAAAGTATAAACTGAGTGTATTTTCATATTTATCTGTTAGTGTCTTTGATCCAGTTAGTTCCTTTCCCCTTCTCTTTTCAAATTCAATTTCCGGAACCTGCAACAAATTCTAAGTATAGTTAAGTCAAGTGAAAGCTGTTTATTGATGTTAGTTACATGCAGCCAACATTATTTGTTGTTTGTAAATGATTAGACTAACAATAAAACTCAAGATATTTAGTTCTGTATCCTTATATATCATAAACCACTTTCTAGAAGGGTTATAGCTCTTAACTAGATTGTAATCTGGTCCTAGTTGAATATTATTATTAGATTGCAACTTTTGGTCAATTTAAAAAGCTAGTTCAGTTGCCCTGTTTTGATTTATATAAATGTGTATGATAGTCATATTTGAGGTAATTAACTTTATACAATAAATTAGTAGAGGTTCCAAGAGTTAAAGGGATCTACCATTACTTAACATGTCCATCATAAGCTGAGAATTTGTTTCTACTTCTGGATTGTTAATACTTAGACTCTTTCAAATCATCAAACCATCTTGAAGAGACGTTCTTTCAGCTAGGATAGGAATTAATTTTCCACAGATTCTACCAAATCCCGCTATAGTAGTTCTGTTATTATTCCTCATAATACCACCACAGTTGGTAGTATCAAATAAATCCACCTTAGGTTATATCCGTCCGGTAGTTGACCTGGAAAGGCAAGTGATGGAACAAACAACTAATATAACATCCCTGGCCACATAAACCAGGTCTTGACGAATAGTCTCTCTACCGCTCGGCAAAGCCTAATCTTTAAAAAAGGAAACAGAGAACTTAGCTGCCGAACTACGCAACTCACAAGATGCTAAAAAAGATCTCCAAACTAAGTACTCCGGACTGAAAATTTCTTCTTCTACCGAGATCAAAACTTTAAAAGAGCAACTAGATGCTAGCACTACTACTGTCAAAACTTTATCCGAAGACAAAGTCAACTTGGAGAATCTTCTTAAGGAGAATATAGAGGAGAATAACTCTTTCGTAAATAACCAAGCTCAGGAGATAGCTGCTGGAATAGATAAGCATATCACTAAAATAGCGGGCTCCTTGGAGAAAAGAGATGATGGGATTAAGTCTGACATGGTTTTTCTATTCCACGAGACTTTTTTGTAGAGGACCTTTGGTCTTTTGTGGAAATATGTAGAGTACGATGATATCCCTTTCCATACCTGGCCAGATGGTGACAAGCACAACTACGCAAGCAGAGAAGACTCTGAAGATAATGAAGCAATTGATGAGAGTTCGAGCGCTGAACTCAAAAGTCCTAAGAAGGGTAAAGTAGCCACTTCAGCCCGCTTTGTCAAGGCCAAAGTGGCCAGTTCAACTAGCTTGGCCAATGAAAAAGTTTTCAATTCAACCAGTTTGGCCAACTTGGCCAGCTAATCTCAAGCAACTACCTGGATCATTTAAGGCCACTTTGGCCAGACTTCACCGACCAGCCTTAAGCGATTAGTTGGTCACTTAAAGGCAATTTGGCCAAGCTTTCATTAGGACATAGCCAAAATTGTCCTAATGGCCAAATTTGTATAATTGGTCTAATACGAACAGTTGGTCACTTAAGGCCTACATCGCAAAAATTGGCACGATATGGAGGAATCTTCCTCCCGAAGAGTACATAACTTAGACAACCCACATATAGTCCTTCGAGGTAATCCGAAAGGAGAAACTCCCTAACTTGCACAATAAGCTCGAAACAAGCATGTGATTGATGCCTCCGTGATCATTATCAAGCAAACACTTAGCCTCCATCATTCCCACTTCTACCAAGTGTCGTCAAACTGTAAGCAAATTGTGCCTAGCAACGCACGAGCCTTATCTAACATTATATAATAAAATAACCTCCAAAAACGCACTTCTGTATTATAAAGTATTTTGAGGGCCCTAAAGGTTGCACCGAGAAGGATACAACAACGAAAGACCCCTTCAAGTCAAGACTACTATATAAGAAGATAATGTCTCATTTATAATTTTAGGTGAAAGCTAGAGACAATAGTAGTAATAGAAAGAAATTCCATTTTGTAATCCACATCATAAATAAACTACAAGTTTTCTTCACATAATTATTTGGAGTTCTTCCAATCTGTTGATGTTAATGTTTATTTTAAAAATAAATTCCAAGTGTGATAAGTGTAGGTGATTTTTGACCCATCGTAGATGATGCAACCATATGGCATAAGAGGTTGGGGTATTTGAGTGAGAAGGGCTTATTGGAGTTGCAAAACAAGTATTTTTTGGAAAAAATTAAGTTGATTGGCTTGGAAATTTATCAATCTTGTATATATGGAAAACGTAGTAGGATCAAGTTTGTAAGACATGACCACACAACAAAAGGGCCCTAAATTATATTTATGCTGATTTTTGGAGGTATGGAAGGATTCAATCATTTCAAAGTAATAAATATATTTTTTATAATAATTGATGATTAACCAAGATATATATGGATTTATCTAGTTACGAGACCTGTCTAACATTATATAGTAAAATAACCTCCAAAGACATACTTCTGTATTATAAAGTATTTTGAGGGCCACAAAGGCTGCACCGATAAGGATACAACAACGAAAGACCCCTTCAAGTCAAGACTACTATATAAGAAGATAATGTCACATTTATAATCTTAGGTGAAAGCTAGAGAGAATAGTAGTAATAGAACGAAATGCCATTTTGTAATCCACATCATAAATAAACTACAAGTTTTCTTCACATAATTATTTGGAGTTCTTCCAATCTGTTGATGTTAATATTTATTTTTTAAAAAAATTCTAAGTGTGATAAGTGTAGGTGATTTTTGACCCATCGTAGATGATGCAACCATATGGCATAAGAGGTTGGGGTATTTGAGTGAGAATGGCTTATTGGAGTTGCAAAACAAGTATTTTTTGGAAAACATTAAGTTGATTGGCTTGGAAATTTATCAATCATGTATATAGTAAGAACAAGTTTGTAGGCATGTCCACACAACAAACGGGCCTTAAATTATATTTATGCTGATTTTTTTAGTTATGGAAGGCTTCAGTCACTTCGAGGTAATACATATTTTTTTTTAATAATTGATGATTACTCAACAAATATATGGATTTATCTAGTTATGCCAAACATAAATGATTTTGATAAATTCACAAAATTGAGGGTCATGGTGGAGAAACAAATTGTCAAAGAAGTGAAGAAATGCAACACTGATAATCGTCTTTAATTTTGAGTTATAAACCGTAATAGGGTCCAAAGAGTTAGAACTCGTGTAGTACGAAAGGTCCAGGGGCTCCAGAAGTAACAATGGGGCTTTGAATATAAGAGGGAGGTAAAAGACAATAGACAACAATAAAAACAAAATAAATTATATAAGTAGTCATCGAATAAGTTTGATAAGGCCAATATAATATGTCACTACTATAAGAACGTGGGTCACTTGAGAAAGGAATGCGCCATAAGGCTGAAGAATAATGATGACAACAGATTAGATCACAGGGATGTTTTTGTGGCTTCTTGACTCAAAATGTTCTTTCCATATGAGTCCATGGAGATATTAGTTACAAGCATTTTAATAGAACAATGTTGTACTGTTACTTGGTAAAAATAAAGTTAGCAAGATATTTGAAATGAGATATGTAAAAATATGAATGCATGATGATTGTGATCAAATTCTAATAGAGAGGTATGTTCCTGATTGAGAATAAATCTAATATCCATTGGAATGTGAGACAATTTAGGTTGTTTAATCAAAGTTCAAAATGTTTACATCAAACTTGTTAAAGGGGTTATGCATATAATGAATGGAAAATATCAAATGGACTTTATTCCCCTATTGGAGAAAATGTGAAAAAGAGTGGCTAGCTTGTCTGAGAAAAATGTAAAAGATACAACCTTATGACGAAAGAGTGGTGAGTAGAGAGATAATTAAGCTGATTACTAGTAATAAATTCTGATTACCCTCATTAATGAAAGTACTTGGGGTATTTATACTTAATTACTGACCCATAGGCTTATTGGGTCGGGTCGTGAAATCAGGTCAAGTTTAAGGACCTGTTAGTAATATGGTTTTAAGTGATTAACGGCTAGCTTAGTCAACATTTAATATAGTTTTCCTGTTTAGAATTTCATTATAGAGGTTTGGTTTAAAATTTCCCTTCCGATTAAAGTCAAGGTTTAGTAGCTCAAATATCTGAACTCATCAGTAGCCCCTTTAGGTCTTGCAAAGGATCTTTGGAAGAGCTAAAAGTCAGAAAACCAATACCAACATTTTCCGATCTATTTGTGTCGTTCGAACTGTAAAACATTTTCTTCAAGAGTGACTTTGTTTGTATTTTGGTGGAACTGACTTTTCAACTCAGAATTCTAAGAGTTTTTGTTGAATCGTGGGACACGTGTTAGTCTTTAGTTCGACCTCTCACCCGTTTTTCTCCTTGAATCTTGTACCCACTAAGCTAGAAAGATACTTAGGCTTTAACTTTCACGCCTTGCAGCTTTAATCATTGCTTAAAATCGATTTACTACCTTCTCTTAGGTAACTTCCGTTTTTCACTATTATATATAAAACTTTCTATTGTTTTATTGTCTTAAAAAATCACAAACGTTCTTAGATAGAGAAAGCTTAGTTTATCTTCAAATTTTCTCTTGATTCCTATATGTTCACAGCCAGAAACGACTTACGAAAAGGAGGTTGGTTGAACTTATCTGAATTGGAGAGAGCACAAAAAGTAGCGAGAGACAAACACATTGCTGCTCGTCTTCCTGCTTCACCAAGTGAAAGAAGTAATCAGCCACAGTTGAATACATATTTGGGCTCATCTTCTTCAAAACCCTCTAAGGTTAGGAAAGTTCCATTTGTAGAAAAAGTTTCATCTCTTCCATCTAGGTCCTTAGTCCAGGAGTCCCAAAATCATTTACCTAAGGAAAAAGTTGTTTCTAGTGAAAGGAATCCCTCACCTTTCATCGCGATGGGATCAGATACAGTAACGTCTCTAGACAAATTAACTCATCGCCGGGTCACGCGTCAGTCTAAACCAAAATTCACTCCCACATCTTCAAAGCCCTCCAGTTCGGAGGCAATAAAAACGGTATCACAAGCTAAATCATTCGGGCAACAACCCCCAATAGAAACCAGATTATCTGAATTTTCATCCGTACAACCCTCTGAACAACCATCTTCAAATCCATCCAAACAACCATCTTCAAAGCCATCCGAACAACCATCTTCAAAGCCATCTAAAGAGCCTTCCACAATGATGGAAGAAAGTATGGAAGACAATATAGAAGCTGCATTTTGAGGTTGAGGTGTCTGGTCAAACATGAGATACAACTTCAGACCGGAAATTTAAGACCAAGGTGGGTATGTCTTATTCGGATGCTCTTCCGGAAAGCTTGGGGGCCAAAGTGGGTCCATAATTCAAGAAGGTCAGCGTAAAATACTTGCTGGCCCTTTAAAATATTGCCTCTGTGTATACCCACACAGCTGAACTAGGTCGGATCCATACTAAGTGGGGGATCCCAGAGTCTGTAAAAGTGAGGATTTCAATCACTCCAGAGACCCCAATAGAATGTAAGCTAAATGATGTGGTGGTATACACTGAAGTGTTGAACTGGGGACTCTGGTTCCCTTTGGACCCGGAGATAGTCAAATACTTCGATCTGATTAAGTTGTGTCCCAATCAACAGATCCCTAATGCTTGGTATATCCTTCTGGCCTGCATCATGGCGTCTGGGCTATCCAAGATCCCACTACCAATAGAACAGTTTGTTGTTGTGGCAAGCTTGTCTAAAAACCATCAGATCCCCTTCTATCATTACAACATGGGGAACGATTATAAGGTAGTGGATGATCACTTAGAGTCCGAAAAACCCTGAAGGACGCAGTTCCTATTTATTAGTGAGGTTTGGGATAATGGTAAGAAGATTAATGCTAACTCAAATCCAAGCCTTTTGAGAAGTCGCTGGAAGAGCACTGGTGAGTTTCTTTTATTTCTTCTTTTATCTTTCAAATGTTAATTTTTTAATTCGAATTAATTCATATTTCTTGTTAATACTTCCGAAGGAGTTGTCGGTTTACTTGGAGGCAAGACATGATACTTGTGCCAATTCGTTTCACAATTAATTTAATTTGGGTAACTTTGTGAGGTCCCACTTGTGGAACACCACATGTAGAAGAGATCTCACCTGGGAAGAGTTGATTACCCCTTCCTCCACAGATGTGATCCTAAGTAGGACAGAGGCGAAAGGTGTCAAGTTATACTTGCCTTCCAGGGCCAAAGCCCCTACTACGATGAAGAACAAGAAAAAGAAAAAGAAGATCACAACAGACCCAGCCTAAACAACTACTGAAAAGACCGGTTCGGAGAACTAGAGAGGTATTAATGCTGCTTTACTCAAAGAAGTATATGTAAATGTAAAGGAAGCTGGTGGGTCAAACAACCCACCGAAGCCTCCGAAGAAGGACAAAAAGCGTAAGGCTAACAGTGATGAGAAAGATGCCAAGAAAAAAAGTCACTCTAGAAGCGGAGATAATCTTTCGCCCACCTGAAGTCCTCCCCCCAGCTCTTACCGATCCTACTTTTCAGGAGGAAATTCCAACTGAACTTCATTCTAGACAGGTTGCTAGTGATGGTAACGATGAGGTAGATCTTGAGGCCTTTCAAAACATCAATATATATTTCAATGACTTTGCGGGGCCTTACTGTCCTCCCATCTCCTCCAATGTGGTGACTCATAAATGGGAGACCTATACAATATTCGGGGAGTAAGACACTTTAAGACATGCCCTCCTAGGCTATATCCGACCAGTGCTTGATCTGAAGAGACAGGTAAGGAGTGAAATAGGTACCATCAATTCTCTAAGCAGAAACAAGCAAAACTTGTCGAATGATCTTCTCACTGCTCAACAAAGCATAGAGTTGTTGAAGAAGGAGAAAGAAAAGCTAGTTGCCCAACTTTTCAAGTCAGAAGGGGCCACGAGGGAGCTCCAAACCAAATACTCCAACCTAGAGACCTCTTCTTCAAAAGACCTTGCAGTTTTGAATGAGCAATTGAAAACTAAGGATGGTATTATCCAAACTTTGTACGATGAGAAGGCCAAGTTGGAGAACACTGTCGAAGAGAAGAACAAAGAGAAAGAGGCTCTGGAACACCAACAAGCTCAAGCCATAGCTGCAGGCATAAAGAAGTATGCTAATGGGATAGTGGATTTTCTAGAGAAGAGGGATGATGAGATCAAGTCTGATATGGTCTTGTTGTTCTATGAAACCTTTCCTAAGAGAAATCTTGGTCCCCTATGGAAATATGTAGACTATGATGGCATCCCATTCCACACCTTAGTAGATGGTGACAAGCGCAACGGCTCTAGTGGAATTGACTCTACAGATGACGATGAAGGAACGGGTGAGAGTACAAGTGCTGAAATCAAAAGTCCCAAACAAGATGACGGTGAAGAAAAATCCGAAGGGAACAAGCCTTAAGGTTTCATTATGTACTTTTTTGTTTTGAAATACTAAAGTCGTTGGATGGCCAAGGAATTCTTTGTACTATTGATCGGTTTGAGTCCGATCAGGTTTGAATTATCACATTTCCCTTTTGTTTAATATTTTGTTTAAATCTTCTATGCCCAATGTTTAAATAGCTTCTAATATTTTTGAAATTCTGAACAAAAGTATCCAACATCTCTGATCACATCCGTTTAATAATTGTGATCAAGTGTTAAGCATATCCGATCTACTCAAGAAAACTTGAGAGCCAGGGTGCTGAATAAGCGTTTATCATCCGAATTGAAACAAAATCACACCAGACTTTGAAAAAAGGCATCATATATTATTAAAAAACTCGGACACCTCATTAAACCTCCCCGCGCCACCAGAGTACGAAAGAGTATGCCCCATAATATTTACATTTTTATTTAAAAAGCAAATATTTACAAAAGAGTCATATTCTAAATATAACCTGAGATGCTCAACATTCCATGGCTGCTTTAGAGCTCTCCCTTCTTTTTATTGGAGCCTGTATATTCCTGGTTTAACCTTTTCACAGACCACATAAAGGCCTTCTCAATTCGGAGCCAGCTTACCGAATTGTTTCACCTTGGTGTGTAAAAAGATTTTTTTGAACACTTTGTCCCCTATTTGAAAATCCCTTCTTTTAACTTTGGAATAAAATCCGCTCCTTATCAATCCTTGGTAGTGTGTTGTTCTCAGATGCACTTTAACCCTTTTTTTCTAATATCAAGTCCAATTGGTTCCTAACTGCTTCATCATTAGCCTGTTTGGAATAGTTTTGGACTCTGTGTGATGGTAACGTAACCTCTATGGGAGTAATTGTATCCATCTCATACACCAAAGCAAAAAAAGAATCTTGTGTGGCAGCTAGAGGAGTAGTTAGATAGGCCCACGATACTTGTAAATAACTTGGCCATTTTCCAGCGGCTCCCTCCAAATTTTTATTTAATTCGGACAAGATAGTCCTATTTGAAACCTTAACTTGGCCATTTCCTTAAGGGTGGAGAGAAGAAGAAAAACAATATTGAATTCATATAGATGTACAGAAGGCTTCCATGTCTTTTTTATCAAATTATGGCCCATTGTTGGTAGTAATCTTCTGGGGAATCCCAAAGCTACAGCATATATTACATAAGATAAATTTAATAACTTCATTCGAAGTGGTTCCAGCCAAAGGAGCTGCTTCTATCGACTTGATGAAATAGTCAATAACGACTATGATTGTCATACATCCGTCAGAGGCCATAAGAAGAGGCCCCACTAGAACCATCCCCCGCCTAGAAAAGGGTACTGGTTCAGATATAGAATCCATAGGTACTGCTAGCACATGAATTTCATTCCCATATTTTTTACAAGGATCATATTTTTTCACCATTTCTTTAGCATCTGCCATTATTGCTGGCCAGTAGTATCCTGCTAACAAGTCTCTCCGGGTCAAAGTCCTATAGCCACAGTGTGTAGAACCTTCGCCATCATGTAATTCGGATAATACAATTTGGGATTCTTCAAACCCTAAACAACGTAGGAGAGGCTTACTGAAAGGCGTTTTGTAAAGAACCTCTCTTAATATTAAAAAACCACGAGCCTTGTACTTGATCTTTTTTGCCACAACTTTATCCGAAGGTAAAACTCCATCGGAGATGTATTGGAGAAGAGCATATCTCTAATATTTAGGTTGAATAACAAATATGTTCATATTTTTTTATTCTCTTTCTTCTGATCTGTCTGTACAGATGGACATTCTTGTACAAGAATCTATTGTTAGGATTCAGAATATGCTATAGTTTTCAAGGAATCTGCCGCAGTTTTTTCCGATTTAAGAATGTGCTCATAGCAAATATTTTTAAAGTTTGCTACCACTTATTTCAACATAAGAAAATATTTAATCAATTGTTCCTTCGTTGCTTCAGACTGCTATTGAGCTTGCTGGATGAGTAATTGAGAATCACTCATTAATCGGACTCTCTTAGCCCCACATAGGAGAGCTAGCTTAAGACCAGCTATGGCTGCTTCATATACAGACTCGTTGTTAGAAGCTCTAAACCCCAAGCATATAGACATTCTATCACCATATGGGGAGGTTAGGAAAATTCCAGCTCCACGACCCATAGTACTTGATCCACCATCACTCGAACTACCCATTCTTTTTTAGAACAGTTTCCTAATTCATGTTCGGAGGATCTATCAACATGAAACTCCACCAAGAAGTCAGCCATTGATTGGGATTTAATTGTTATCCGAGGGGAAAAGTCAATATCATAATCACCCAATTCCACTAACCACATGGTCATTTTGCTTGATAAATCAGCTTTTAGAAAACAATGGAATGAGCTTGGAAGTAGGGTCTCATTTTTCTTGCTGCAATTACTAAGGTCAACGCCAACTTTTCTAATCTCAAGTATCTTCTTTCAACATCCAATAGACTTTTACTCATGTAAGACACCGGACGAGGGTAATTGTTCCTCTCCCTTACTAGCACAACACTTATTGCATATTCTGACACAACTAGATACACATAAAGCTATTCTCCTTGAACATGTTTGAAAAGAGTTCTGGGTAAGAACAAATGTTTCTTTATTTAAATAAAAGCCTGGTCACATTGCAGGGACCAATTGAAGTCTTTAGCATTTCTCAGCACTTGGAATAATGGAGCGCACTTGTGTGATGACCTTAAGATAAACCTATTTAATTCATCCAAACTTCTTATGAGCCTTTCAACTTCTTTAACATTTTGAGGAGGGTCCACTGCTAGCAAGGCATTAAGCTATCCGGATCAAGTTGGATTCTTTTTTCACTCATTATGTAGCCCAAGAATTTCCAGATTGGACCCCGAATACACACTTCTCTGGGTTCAACTTTAAATTCACAACTACTAAATTGGAAAATGTCTCTTGAAAGTCAGATATATGTGTATCTTCCTCCAATATTTTAACCATCATATCATCTATGTAGACCTCAATCTTTTTACCATTCGGATTAGTAAAAGCTTTGTTCACCAGCCTATGATAAAGGTCCCAGCATTTTTCAACCCGAAGGGCATCACCTTATAACAATGAAGACCTCTGTCTGTAATGAAAATAGTGTGATCTTGATCCCTTTAGATCTACTTGTATCTGGTTGTACCCTGAGAAAGCATCCATAAAGGAAAATAGTTTATTTCCAGATGTAGAATCCACTAACTGATCTATCCGAGGAATAGGATAAAACCCTTAGAGCATGCCCTATTGAGGTCAGTGAAATCAATTCACATACGCCACTTGCCATTATTTTTCTTGACTAACTCAGGGTTGGCAAGCCATAAAGAGTACCGAGATTCTTTAATGTGACCCATCTTGGTTAACCGGTCAACTTCTTGAACAATCACATCTACTTTTTCCTTGGAAAAAACCTTATATTTTGTACAACTGGTGCAATATCACTTCAGATTCACAACCTTTGTGAAATAATAACTACTAGTACTCCAATGACATCACTGTTGCACCATGCAAAAACATGTTGATTATTCATTAAAAAGGTAACAAATGGTGCTTCAACTCTGGTGCTAGCTTAGAACCAATCTTAACATTCTTGCCCTCTGCGAGGGAGTGAGTTTCAACCTCTTAGATAATTATTATAACACCGGGAGCCTCTCTGGGATCATCAATCTCATTCTCCTTAGTAGAAGGATCCAGTAGGTGCTAATTCTTATCAATTATGACTTCCCCAGAGTTTTAGAGGCAAAAGCTGTTGTATAGCATTCCTTGGCTATCTTTTGACTGCTCCGGACAACACCTACTTGTCCTTGGACAGCATATTTCAAGCATTGGTGGACCATAGAGGCCACAACATGCATTCTCGAGAGCCAAGACCTCCCCAAAAGTGTATTGTATGATGTTGGGAAATCCATCACAACAAACAACACTCTTTCTATCTTTTTAGAGGGCCCCTTACCCAACAATACTTCCTCTTCGAATTTCTCGATCACATCTGCAGAAATTCATGTAAAGCCTAAAATGGTTCTGTTCAAATGTTGAGATTTGGACCCTCTTCATCATAGTTTCCAAATTCAACCTGATTAACACACATAATCCCATAATGTATTTCCACTGAAATGTCCAATTTGGTTAATTAACTCGATTACTTTTAATTTGGACTTCCTTATAAAGATGACCAAATATGTTTATTTAGCATGTCGGTCTCAATTATTGTTGGGTCATTAAATATTAGATAAATATATTCCAACGTATCCCGCTTCTTATCCTCCATAGGCTCAACTATAATGGCCAACAACGGTTTGAACCACGAGCACGAGGTTGAATGTGTCAAAACTACTCTGCATATTATAAGGATAGATATAATCAGTTTGGAGGACGATGACCATGCCCATTATAAGATTCTAAGCAAGTACTCATCTTGACGCTTAATTCCACTTTGTGAGCCACTAACTACATCACATGGAAAACTACCATTATAGTTCTGCCCGATATGATGCGATCATGTGAGCTACTATTTCTCTAGTCACTGTGAACCTCAAGCCATTATCTAGAACATGCACATTTATGTATACATGTGGAACCAGACTCCAAAACAAAATATCTATCATTTTCTTGTTTCTTCAAAACCAATTATCATATTCTGTGTTTATGTTGACTTGTAACAAACACCAGCCAATGAGAAGATTTTTCCAAATATCAATACCAACGTCGCACATATGCGGTGCCCACCTGACCACCATCTTCGTGAAACACTACTAGATAAACTAGCTGTTACAACACTTTGAGAATGACAAATTTTTCGATCCCGTTGCAAAAATCCATTCGCAACGGGTTAGAGACCGAAAGCGTCGGTTGTGTTAAGTGGGCTAATTAACCAAACTTAGTTGCCCCCAGAACGCTTTTGGAACAGTTTTGCAATAAGTGTCGTTGCAAAATTTGACCAGGGTGGACCGCATCACGTTGTTGCAAGAGTTGTTGTGATTCTGTGCCACTAATTTATTGAAACATTTAACTTTATTAGTGTATCCACCATCGATACCGTCATTGAACTTATGTTGCATGATAATTGTTGCACTAATGTTTGAAAAATATGAATTTAATTTCCAGTCCACTTTCTATTGTTGCAAAGTGTTGCTCACCTGCTGCAATTCTTTTTTGCACTTCCGTTACATGCTTCTTGTTAAATAGTAGTAGGCGTTAAAAAAATATGGTATCTATGGAGGTGCTGCATAGCTACCCAACTACATTTTTTGATTCCAAAATTAAAAATAGAATAATATACTAAATACGATTCATCTTATAGAATCAGATTGGAAAATAAAATTTACATTGAAACAAAACTTTCCTATAGCTATAACTTAATGACTTTAACTTGATACATTTTATCATTGTGTTCTTTAATCTTCTCTCTTTATTCCTTCTTATTTTGATGACCTGACTGTTTCTTTCCAGTCTTCCTATAATTATGAGAACACAATTAAAGACCTTTATTCGTTATGCATGAAACGATTAAAATATATAACTATATGAAGTACATTGCCAAGGTCAAAAGAGCAGTTAAACAAAGAAGACAATCACATTGTACAAACAACGAAATAACCCACATGTAAATATATAAAAGCAACGCTCACAACACGAGAGAAGAAACACTGACCGTACTGTAAATCATATAGAAGTTATCGTTCAAAATGGCAAGGAAACAAAAAACTATTAGTAATCCTACTACGCAACATATGTAGACAATGTCGTTCAAAATGCCAAGCACACACAAACAGCTAGTAATCCTATTAGGCAACATATATAGAAAATGTCTTTTGGAACCCACAAGAAAACACAAACAATTACTAATCCTACTATGCAACATGTATAAGTAATGATCAAATAAACTAAATATACACGATACTACGTACATATACATTGATCAAACCAATGACATTTGTAATGCTTCACCGCTCCCTCTTGATCAACACAAATGTACTGTCTGCTAGCTTTCTTTTGAACGTCACCAGCCTTCTCTTGTTCTATTTCCTCTTGATCGACACCACCCTCCTCTTGCTCCACTTCTATTTTCTCGTCGGCCACCTCATCAGCATCGTCCTCCTCATTTCCCCCCTCATCAGCATCTTCATGCTCCTCTTCTGAATTTTGTTCAAATTCGTAGTCCTCAACTATACTTTGAGAATGAGGCTCCTCTATCGCCGATGAAGTGCTAAGACAGGTTCTAGATGTAGAAATATCCCCAGTGAGACTGGAACTCGGAGTGGGAGTTGAAGTGGAAGTGGGTGTTGAAGTGGGGAGTTGGAGTTGCAGTGGAAGTGAGAGTTGGAGTTGCAGTGGAAGTCAGAATGGGAGTAGGAATACAAATTTATTTGAGGTAGGTATTCTGTTTTGTTTGGACATGAACAATAGCTACCCCTACCTGCCAGAGGCTTCCTATCTGGGGGCTACGAGGATTTTTCATCACAGAGTTTGAGGGAACGATTGCGAATTTGAGGCACCAGAATGAATGGTAACTTCTTTGTCTTACCTAACATGGCTTATTTGCCTTTGAGGTTTTATTCTTACCAGCCATACCTTTCGAAAACACTTGAAAGCATTAAATAGAAAAATTTGAAACATTTAACACAATAACAACAACAAGTATAAAGGATTGCCCACCATATGAACTCATTCTCATAAAAATATTGTTATTTATACTTAAATTGTTATAGTTAAATTTCAGCAGGTAATCAGACATTTAAACCCAAGTAGATCCGCAAACTATAATAAAACAAATATTGAAAATACCACATCTACGTCATCCCAAACACAACTAAAAACGGAACATCAAACCATATATATGATATAAAACATGATATTCATACTCAAAACATCAACACAATACATGAATGTTAACACAACTTACTGAATCACAAACACAGTATTAACACATACTCACTAAATCACAAACACAATACATACTCACTAAATCACTGACTCACAACATCAACACAATAAATGAGTGTTAACACAAACTTACTGAATCACGAACACAATATTAACATATACTCTCTAAATCACAAACACAGTACATACTCACCAAATCATGAATCACAACATAAACACAATAGAATATCTATGTCGGATTTATAACGATAAATCTGGACTCAAATAGAGTATTAACACAATAGATTCACATTTAGAACATAAATCAAACATATACTTAAACTAACGGGTTAAGAGAGTCAATACATGTTAATGATAGATTATCCGCTTCCTTATAACCTTGCTGCAACCCACGTTCCTACAACAGACAAGCAAAGTGTTAACATAAAACAACACCAATATATTAACAAACAATAAACAAGTGTAAACTGAAAGAAACGTAATACACTCATCATTACCACATATATAATGCTTAATACTAAAACCTATCTAATGTATTGATTCTTCTTGTACACTTTCTTTATATCAGACTTCTGTTTCTGTGAAGAGACAATAAACAAGACATAAACATGTAAACTCATTCTAGTTAACAAACTGTAGTACATAATATTAAAAAAAACACTAGAAAATACGTTACTTATGTTAGACAGCCATTACATGTTGTCAATACTTTTTCTAATCAACGCCTTGCTGAAACCCACCTTCATCTAACAGACATGTTAAGTGTTAACAATTGACACCAATCTATTAACAAACAATAAACCATTGAGAAAATGAAAGAAAACATGCATATTGAATCGAACTGAACAAAAATAAATATACAACAAAATTAAAACTTACACTAAGACGATACACTTGTTTAGAGAGGAGATAATAGACAAAGGCAGAAGGTTTGCGAAGAAATAGAACTTATTTAACAATACAAAGAAAGAAATTATACCTTTGAATAACTGTTAGGACCATCACCGAAAAAAGAGAGAGGCCAAAGATGGGATTAGAGTTTTCAAAAGAAGGAGAAAGGGGTTCATATGGTTTCGAAGATGAGAGAGGGAAAAGTCAATGATGGTTCGTTGGGAGAGTGAAGATAAGATAGAGAGAGGGCAGAGGCATTTGGATAGATGACAGAGAGAGAGAAGACAAAGAGTAAAGGGGGGTCAAGTTGCTAAATTTAGGGCGAGTTAAAATAATTGGGTTAAATCTGATGGGTAAAACGGTATATATTGGGCGCGGTCTACAAATTCATTTAGCGAGCTAATGTTGTAATGACCCATGCGACGAAAACCCAAACCAATTCGTTGATTAATTATCAAAACATTAAAACAATATCATTGCAAGACCGTATCCATCAAGAAGGTTACTCAACAAAATAATGAACCCGTTGCAATCCCGCCTAAAAACATATTCTATTTACAACAGATTGCCAACCGAAAAAACGAGGGTGTTGTAAAAAGCAGTTTATATATTATTTATATAATGTCATTGCTTCAGACATAGGTATTATTTTCTACCAAATGCTATGGGCATGGAACCGTGAACCCTATCCGGAGTACAAATCCCATTGTTGGAAATGACATAGGTGCTTTTTGGAGTTTGGACAATGTTACCATATCCCCAAGCAGCTGATAAATCCCTCGTAGAATGTCTAGACTTTTACTCTTTTAAAATAGAAAAACATGGCATTAATAATTCTTTTCAGAGTAAATGTAGTTGGTAGTATCTCCCCAGCATTCCCAGAACGAGTGACCATAGATGAGCATACTTATGGGGTATACACTTATCTCCTATCAATCAATTGTTCATCATAGCAACCTGAATTCTACTATTTATGTCATTTAGCACCCTCTAACATAAACGAAATCATCATTCCAACATCCTCTAGTGTAGGAGATATCGATAATGACATAATAATATAATGAAAGAAATATATTTTATCTAGGTTATTATAGATTAGTCTTATTTAGGCCATCGGTCTATTATTAGATTCCATGTATTTCTATTTACTAGTAATAAGCTTAACTCGATCACCAGATCTTCCCTCGATCTCCACATCAACTACATATATATCTTGAAGCCTGTTTGATCCTCGTCTTCTTGAGATAATCTTATTACTTTGGACAGAAATTCTCTTATTCTTTCCACCAAATGCTCTATGATGTAGCCAAGAAAACCCATAGCTACCTAACTATCATGGACAAATGCTTCTTGCACCGGTTATCGGTTTTGTTCTCTTCAAATACTCAAACTGAAGATCGCGGCGAACTTGTAAAGTATCAGTGATATAACGGAGCCCACAAGCCATGTCACAAAGTTTGGGCCCTAAAATCCAGTATTTAAGACCCAAAAAATCTATTTCATTTTTTTTTTGGAATTTTTAAATACGTTTTAGATTTGTTTAAACATCCCAACAAGTTCAATTGTGTTCACATTTGGCTCGACCATATTTTATTAATTTTTGGATACTTGTATGATTTTGGATTAGGGTTTGGAGCGCTTTCAATTTAATGCTTTAAAACCCTATTTCATGGTTGTTTTTGATAATTTAACAATTCTTTTATGAATTTTCTAAGTTCTATACACCCTATGGTTAGGGTTTATCTCATTTTACTTCTTCTTTGTTCCTTTTCCTCTATTAGTTTAGTATCAGAGGGTCAGATTCCTGCACGTGAGAATTATGTCGCCATAAAAAGATCAATGAAAGAACACCGGGTCAATCATAGAGATCAACAATCGAGATGATCTCGATCGCGTAGTCTTGATGGATCACACCAACTTACAATAATTTCAGGAAATTCGAGAGCAGTTGAGCACAAGAGGAGGTTAGATGAAGCAGATGCAAGCAATGATGCATAGAATGAGCACCCGATTTTAAGCTCGAGGGTCGAGAAACCTACCATTGGGTTATGAAGAAGAATATGATATGGTTTAGAATCCATTCCCTCCAAAAAGAGAGGAGGTAGAGATTGTGTTCATCCACAAAACAATCGGGAAAATGCATTTGAGCAACTTCTTGATTGTAATATTAATCAAAATACAACAATCGTTGAGAGTTGCGGTTTATACTCGACGTTCTGAAATTCCATGGGGGTCGTTGGCCGGAAGATTTTTTAGATTAGGTCGCATATATGGAGGAAATCATGGATTTTAAAGACGTCCCAAACATCATGACTGTCAAGGTTAAGGCAAGGTAAATAAAAACTATCTACGTGGGATAAACTTATGAAACATCTTAAGTCGGGTTTTTTTACCTTATAATTATGCGAGAGTTATGTAAAAGAAATTACAAAAATTAAAGAAGGTATCTACGTCCATTGACGAGTATGTTGATGAGTTTTTTAAGCTAAAACGTCGTGTCGATGTTTTTGATTCAGATGACCAGTTGGTATCTCGCTACATAAGGGGAATTAAACAACAATTTCATGCCACTTTAAACATGTTTGATCATGTTAATGTATCCGAAGCATATTAGTGTGCCTTGCACCTGGAAAAAGGCCTCTCGAGAAGACTACATGGTGAAGATACCTTGAGAGCATCGCCTAAAGTGTTCCCAAAAAGATAAATCTCAGGTTCTAGTCCAACAGTACAAATGATAACGCCTAGTCGTGCTGGTACTTCTTTACAACAAAAGTGTTTTCGATGTCATAAGATATGATCTAAATGATTGGAATAAAAATTATTTTATAAATGCTTTTGATTAGGTTTAGGTAATTGAGGAAGAACTCATAAATTAATTTAACTAACAATTCTGATACTAAGGTTGAACTAGCTAAAGCTAATGTTCTGTTTCTATAAGCTTTGAGAATGGAGGTAGATTATTAGTATCAGAAATGCTACTGTAACTGATACGCGTATTCACCTTGAAATTAGCCTGACCACTTGTTAACGTTTTGAATATTCATATGTGGAAACATGAGTTGGACTTCTCATGATGGTCAGAAACGTTTGGAATAGTATGGAATGCGTGTGATGATAATTAGGCACTAGGCCTGCCACTAGGTCTGACAGTTAATAGGTGTCACGTTATCTCTTCTAGAAGCAACCGCTTGATATTCTACCCAATCATCCTTACCACCTCTTTCATTTCTATGGCCCTTCTCTATCTTTCTTTTCTTCTATAAATACTTCTCTTGCTCATTGTTTGTGTTTTAAACGCACATTCTAGTGATAGAAAGCTCATCCAACCTAGTGAATCTTTAGTTTCCTTCATTTGAAAACCCAATCTCTTGGTTACTTTCACCAGAAAATTCATATGTTCTAGTTAATCTTGAACCTTTATGAACTAATTTAAATATTCTTCTTCAACCTAGTTTATGAAAAAATCCCAAACAACCAAAAAACCAATTTTCGGCGCTTACGATTATTTTTGTATCAGCGAAAGGGCTGTTGAGTATAGAGTTGCAGGATTGATAAAACAATATCCTCGATTTTCTACTCAAACCATATTTATGGTAATTTCAACCCAAATCAAAAATCTCGTGTGCTTCCAAGTTCATCCACCTCAAAATATAAAACTTTTATCATCAAATTCTTCATAATCAACGCTTCAAAACTCTTCTACAGTCTATTCGTTTGTTCATCCTCAAGAGAATCATAAAACAACACCAATCTCATCTACTCAAAGAGGTTCTAAATAAGTTACATCACTTACCAATTCTAGTAATCCTCGAATATCACACAAGGTAACGCTTCAAATTACACCACTAGCTCATATTTCTATGTAGTTTTTATGATAAAAAAAACATTCTCTATGGGAGACTTCGAGGTCGACACTTCTTCACAAAATATCACCAACAACCCTACCACCATCATCTTCTCCCCTAAGGAATATTTTGAGACCATAACAGAGTTTAACAAACTCCCTCGAATACCCAATAGGAAAACCCTAACTTAACGTCAAATCCTTCTCAATTAATAGACGAGGCGTCTGAGAAAGAAGCCGATTTAGAAGAAACTCAATAAATTTTGAGGCCAAGAGAAGTAATGTTGCGTCTAAGACAAAAGATGATGCCCCAAAACAAGGAGCACTAGAGAGAATAAGAGAGAAAAATAAAGCTCCATTTGAGATTCGCGATGATGGTGTTGCCTCAATCAATGTAAACTTAAAATCACACATCCCCGAATATATTATAGCGCTAAAATATGCCATACATGTATTATAACGAATCCCAAGTTGATCATTTGAAGAAGCAATGGGAAATGGCAGATAACATTACACTTCGACTTCTAAAAAAGGAGGAGACTCCACTAGATTTTGGAGCAGATGAGTTGGTGGTCTATCATGAGATCATCAACTAGGATATTTTTGCTCAGTTGGCCACCTGGGCAGAGAATGAATGGGGAAATGGGTTTCACTCAGCTTTTCAACCCATAAAGTTTATAAATATTCATCTATGGAGGATCTCCTTGGGTGCAGACCTCCTTGAGAATTTAATGAGCAACCCAACCCAAACGTTGTTGTGAAAAGATTGTTAGCGCGTGGTAATAAGGTGTTTTTGCCTGTGCGAAATATATATGACAGTCATCCACCCTCGAAAAATAAAGAGAAAAATAAAAAACCAGCTAGTAAATCTAGTGCTAGCCGTTCAACTAAACCGAAGCCACAACAGAAGAAATGAACTAAAACCAAAATGAAAGCAACTAAAGTTAGCCTTCCACCAATCAAAGAAGGAGTCAAGGTGGAAAATTCTTTGAAAAAGAAGATTTCTACCAAAAAAAACTTCAAAAACGTCACCAGCTAAAGGAGTAGCAAAGAACTCTGAAGAAAATATCTTTGAAATTCCTCATTTTAAGGATGAAGAAACTGCAATGGAAGTTCAATGATGAGGAATTACAGTAGAAGATAACCAAGCAGAAACGACAGCATAAAATTATTGATGAGATGACCGCTTCTTTCCAGATGAACTTGTTAGTGAAGATGAGTTTCAAACTCTCTACAAGGATATGGATCCAAAGGCTCAACAAATCTAGGAACAACTTCGACAAATTGGCCATCAAGTTACTGCTCCTCTTTTGGATCAATTCCTGGATTCAAATACTCCCTTGCCTTCTTCAGATGCTCTCTGAGCTTCCTCGTCTACTCTTATATCTTATAATAATCAAAGGTTTATACATGTTCAAGAGTTATCCGAAGAGTTATTTCTTGTAATGCAACCTTTTTCCAACCTTGAAGTAGCAGCCAAAGCACTATACAGAAAAGTGAATTATTTTCGAAGCCTTTTTGAAAAATGGCTAAATGGATGGTCTAATATAGAAACGATGTTGCTGCAGAGAAAATTATGATAGAGATATTTGTCAATTAACTTGAGGAGCAATTTTATGCAAGTTGACAGGTACAAATATATTCATGGAGTCATCCAACTCAAACATGATCTTCGCTTCATGCATGATCAACAAATGGAAGAACTCAAGACTTTTCATCAAGCTAAGATGGATGATCTTAAGACCAATCATGCCAAGGAATTATTCGAAGAGCAGCAAAAATACTCCATTCTTGAAGCATTTTTAAATAAGAGTGAGGAAGAAAAGAAGATGCTGACAAATGATATAGCTTCTCTCAAGATGACACTTGAGAAAGAAAAGAAGTTGATGTTGAAGATGCCAAGACTGAGTGCAAAAAAGACACACTAGCTGTAATCAAGAATGCTGATGAGCGACCATCAATTAATTTTCATCGTGAAATCGACGCAATGTTCCTAAAGATAAATTTCTCAAGCTTCTGGGAATTAACCCTATAGACAATTGACACAATGAGGCCTTCGATTATGTCCCCACTAATTCCTGCGAAGGGATGGAGTAAGAATAAAAATGATACTGAACAAGGAGATTATTCCGAAGATAAATTCGAAGAAAAAGAATTGTTGTTTTCCTTTTTTTTCTCCAAGTCATCTGATGTTGTGATGACTTATTTTTGTAAATGTTTAGTTGTTTCGCATTCAAAATATCTGTTTTTAATATTGGATTAATTTTAATGAATTAGTAATTTTCATGTCGCTACATTCATTTGCCTTATCATAACAACTCATAATTTTATGAGCAAGTTATTATCAATTCGAATATCAACATATGTCACAAATGAATCTAAAATTTATCAAATAGAAATAGTGCTCTTAGAAAATGTTAGTATTTGAAATACAACTAGTGTGTTTAAATAATTTTAACACCTCCAATAAAATTCATGCATTTAAATAATGTTGCACATCGAATATAAGTAGTGCGTTTAGAGAACATAACAACTCGAATATGGTTGTTATCTCGATTTTTTTATAATAGACGTATAACACTTCAGATTAATTATTTTTTGTCAACAACTTAAAAAATGATCAATCTTTGACTAACTACCAAAATTATTTAAATACTTATGTTTAAAAAAACCATTGGCCAAAAAAAACTTTTATTAATATCTTTAAATATTTACATCGCACCTCATTAAAAATTTCACGGGACAACAGGGTAGGAAAGAGTTTCCCAATTATTCAAAAAAGATTCAAAACCAAACAACATTCCCAGTATAGCTTCAGGTGTTCTATATTCCAAGGATGTTGAAGCATCCTCCTCTGTTCATCATAAAGGTGATATGTACCCAAATATATTCTCTCCATAACCATATAAGGACCCTCCTAATTCAGTGTCATCTTTCCGAGGTGTTTGGCCTTTGTATGAAAGAATAATTTCCTCAAGACTTTTTCACCTACTATGAAATCTCTCCTTCTCACCTTCAAAGTATATCGACTCATCATCAAAGTTTGATAATGAGTCATATTCAAATTAGCTCTAACTCTTTTTTCTTCGATCAAGTCTAGTTTTGTTATTTTTGCCTCTTCATTCACCTTTTCAGAATATTGAAGTACTATATAAGAAGGTAAATTAGATTCTTCAGGAGTAACAACATCTATACCATAGATTAAAGCAAAATGTGTTTCTTGAGTAGCCTCTTTATGAGTTGTACGATAATCCCACAACACTTCTTGCAAATAGTGAGGCCACCCCTACAACACCTGTTAAATTGTTCTTCAAACCCTATTGGTCACTTCTACTTGACCATTTTCTTTGGGAGAAAATGGCGTAGAAAACATTGTGTTATTCCTCTCGAAGCGCAAAAAGAAGTCATTTTTGTTGTTGTAAGGTTTAAGACCATTATCTATGGTGATTTTTTTAGAAACCCTAAAGCGACAACAAATATTATTCACGATGAAATTAATAACATCATTGGATTTTATTCCAGAGAATTGTTCAGCTTCCGCCCACTTTGAAAAGTAATTCACTGCCATAATGATCATTTGACGCCATCCATAAGCCATAGGAAATGATCCTACCAAGTTTATTCCCCACATGTCAAAAAGGATAGCTTCACAAATAAAAATAAGTGGTACCGCTGGTTTGTGAATAGAATGTGAAAAACGCTGACGAGTATTATAGCCTCAAACTAGAACTTTAGCATCATTCATACTTGAAGGCCAATAATAACCTGCAAACAAAACCCAACATCTCAAAGAATTGAAATTACAATATGTTGAACCCTCACCATCATGCAACTCAAATAAGATCTCTTGAGATTCTTGTTTTCCTAAAAAATGTAGCAATGATGTACTCACAGATTTCTTGTATAACACTTCATCCAATACATCATAACTATGGGCTTTATATCTTAACTTTTTAGCTAGTTGTGGATCTTGACGTAACATACCCCTTAGTAAAAAATTAAGAATATCAGACCTCCAATCACCTCGAATTATGTCTGGAGTTACAAATAATTCCTCATCATATTCTCTATAAGGAATTGTTTCCAAAGAATAAGCAATTGTTATATCACCTTGATTAATAAATTCCATAATCACTCTATCAAACAAAAGAGCCAAATTTTGAAGCTTATGCAGATATAAAATTAAATTATCCTTCTTAGCCTCAGAAACACGTGCAATATGATTTTCCACTAATTGTGAATTTGTTTCCAAACGAACTGTTTTTGCTCCACATATATTAACAATTCTTAAACTAGACAACGGAGCCTCATATTCAGCGTGATTATAGACAAAGAAATAGAGTTTGATTATAGAGAGAGAAACTAAAAGTGACAGTAAGATTGAATTAATAAAAATATTGTCTCCTTCATTCACAACCTTAATTATTATTTATAGACTTTCAGACTTGGTGTAACATAATTAGTTACATAAATGGGCTAATTACACTTCAGTCCCTCATTTTTACACATAGTCTAAAAACTATCCGTCAACTATACAATTTGTCATATAAAACTTTAGTTTATTATATATAAGCCCCCAATATTCTATATCCTTATCACTAACTAGTTGAGAGATAGAGATAAGAATACAAAATCTTATCATAACTATGTCTCCAAAAGAGGAAGAAAGAATACTATAAAAAGTATTACGGATGGAGATAACTGGTTACTTGATTCCAAATCTATTGGGAACTCTACTGAAACATATTTTACAAATATTCTTACTAAGAAGTCTTATACCAACATTGAAGATGAAACTAACAATCTGCTAGATAATATCTTTAACAACATATCTAATCTTATCACCAGTGAAGATAATGTATCTCTTCCGTGGAATCCTACTGAAAATGAAGTTATAAAAATAATCAACAACATAAATCCCTCGAGTGCAGCAGGATTTGATGGAATTAACATCTATTTCCTCAAAACATGATGGAAAATAATAAAAAAAATCTTGTTCAAGACATGTCTTCTTTGTTTCAAGGTCATATTTTCCTAAATGGATTATGGCCATAGGTCTGTGCCTAATACCTAAGTCTATCAATCCTACTATCAATCTCAACAATATTAAAGACTTTAATAATCCAATCATTGATTGCAATCTTCAAGATGCTGGGTTCAATGGCTCCAGATTTACATGGTCTAATGGCTCTAAATGGAAGAGGCTAGATAGGGTACTCTTTAACTCCTCTTGGATGAACTTTGTTGATATTACTTTTGTGAATCATCTAATAAGAAATTTCTCTGACCATTCACCAATATCCATTACAATTACTTCTAATCTTGAGAAAACAATCATCTTTTAAATTCTTTAATATGTGGGTCTTGCATACCTCATTCATAGACCTTATCAAAGAAAGCTGGGAAAAAGACATGAATGAGAACCCTATTCAAAGATAATGGTTTAAGCAAACGAGGCTGAAAGATTACTTAAGGAAATGGAACAATAAGGTGTTTGGTAATGTTTTTGATGTTATAAAGAGTGCTGAGGAGGAGATAAACTTCAGGGAAAACAATTATCGACACACTAATTCAAATTCTGACAAAATGCTGCTAGAAGAGGCCAGGAAATCTCACATTTCCTTCATTGACAGAGAGGAATCCTATTGGAGACAGAAGTCCCATTCTCTCTGGTTGAAAGATAGCGACAGAAACACTGTAGTTTTTCAATTTTTTGTCAAGAAAAGGAACAAGAAGAACAAGATAAATAGAATAAAAGACGGGGGTAGTTAGCTTGAAAACCTGGATGATATCAGTTCTTCTGGTGTGAACCCTTTTAAAGATCTCCTAACTGATAGCAGAACTAACAATGATCAAATCAATCTTAAGGGTATTATTTCTAAACTTATTTCTGATTCAGACAATGCCAACCTTCTTGTTATTCCTAATCTAAATCAAATACATGGCATCATCAACTCTCTGAGCTCTGCTACTGCTGCTGGTCCAGATGCTTTCAATGGGGAATTCTTCAAAGTCTATTGGTCAATCATCAATCAAGACCTATATGATGTCATTCAGGGATTTTTCAAAGGTTTATCTCTGCCTACGGGTGTTCATGCCACTTTTATATGTCTAATCCTTAAGACTGAGCATCCTAATACTTAGCAAGAATATCGTCCTATCAGTCTTACTACAATGTTGAGTAGAATTATTGCAAAAGTCATCAATAACAGACTTGCCTGTCTATTACCTAAGCTGATATCTAAAGAACAAGGTGCTTTTGTAAAAGGGACAAGTATCCACGAGACTATTCTAATTGCCTAAGAGCTCAGCCTTGATCTAAACTATAAAGTGAAAGGGAACAATATAATTCTCAAGACTAACATTGCAAAATCTTTTGACAGACTCAATACCAGATTCCTCTTTCAAATTCTATCTTCCGTTGGTTTTAATTCGAATGTTGTGTCTCTCCTGAACAAGTGCATATCAAATGTTCACTCATCAATTTCCATCAATTAGGAATTAAAAGGTTACTTCAGTAATACTTAGGGCCTGAGACAATGGAAACCTCTGTCCCTGAGTCTTTTTATTTTGGCAGATGAGTACTTAATTAGATGGATTAAGTATCTCTCTAAAAATAATCCTACTTCTAGATACAAGTCAAAAGGGAAGCTAAGGGTGAACTGTCTAGCTTTTACTAATGATTTCATGGTGTTCACTAATGGATCATCAAACTCTATTAATCTAAAGAAAGAATTTCTCAACCACTACCAAAGCGTTTCTGGTCAGTTTATCAACAATAATAAATCCAAGATCATTGTTTCTAATTCTATGCCTATTGAGACAATCAACATAATTGAAAAGATTATTGGGTTCAACTACACAAAATTACCTTTCAGTTATATGGGATCATCCATCACCTCTGCAGCTATAATCAGGGATTTTGAAGACATGATTTCTAACATCAGAAACAAAGTATCAGATTGGGATAAAGCTACTCTCTTTTTTGCTGGTAGATTGACCTTGATTCAATCCATTTTGGTAGCCTTTCCCGTCTATGTTATTCAACACAAGGTCATCCCCACCTCTGTCATAGGAAAAATTGAAATAATTTACAAAACGTTTCTATGGGAGAATAAAGAAAACAAAAACACAATTACGTGGTATACCTGGGATAGACTTTACAAGCCTCATGTTGAAGGGGTCTGAATCTCAGAAAGATAGAAGAAATGCAGCGTGTCTTCTCTTTGAAGCTCTGGTTTGCATTCAGAGATCAGAATTCTTTATGGGCTAAATTGACTTTATCCATATATTGAAACAAATATCACTCTATTATTTCCCCAATCCCTTCCAAATCTTTAAAAGTTTGGATTATAATCTTAAAAAACTAGAGACAATGCTGAGTCATTTATCTACTGGATTCTTGGAGTTGGGTGATGAGTCCGGATTTTGTCACCACTCTTTATGAAACCCGGACAAGGGCAATTCGAAGAACATACTCATGAGTCCGGATTTTGTCACTACTCTTGATGAGAACCGGACAGGGGAAATTCGGACAACATATACCTACTAAACTTTCCGAACTGGACTAAAGTATTAAAACCTTAATCACTTCATGACTAAGCTAATTACTTGCCTACTTAAAACTAATGAGTCTTTAACCTCGACCCGAATCCATTAACACAACCCGAAAGCCCATGTGGCCCAAGGATAAGGGTATAAATACCTAACCACCTTCATTAAATGAGGGTAATGAAAATTAAATACAACCAGGCAGCTCAATTCTCTCACAACAATCCATCCAAACATTAAATAATTTTAAAATACCACAAAACTCTGGACAAAATTACCCTCAATCAAAAATAAACCACACCAAATTGGCGACCATAGTGGGACCATGAAGGTGCCTGAATCTAGCATTCAAAACCATCAGAAAAAACCAGTTCGGATGAATCCGGAAGTGCAAGAAGTACCACCAGCTTTGGCAGAAGTGGTGGGTGAAAATGATGAATACACGATTGAGGAGCGAGATAGATTAAAATTTGAAATAGAAGCTATGAGGACAGAGAGGGCAAAGATGGGCATAAAAGAGAAATCAAAGGTGTTAGTTGCTCATCATACTGACAACCCAAGAGAGCATGAGCCCTCAAAAACCCATGTGAGTACGAAAAAGACTCATGCTAGCTCGAAAAAGTCTCACCGGTCTAAACCGGTGGAGAGCTCTGATTCAGAATCAGAATCCTCCAGTAGCTCCTCAAATGAAGATGGAGTTGAAGAGTCATGAGGGATATGCATGGGATAGGCATGGGAGGTTAAAGAGGTATATAGGCAAAGGATCGTCTCATAGCCGGAGACACATAGATCGGATGGTGATGGATCCTTTTGCCTTCCATGATGAACCAGGTATCTTTGCAACTCCTAATGAGGATACCGTTTTCAGTCGTGGCCGGAATTGGAGAAAATCTCCATTGTCCTCCAAGATCCTATCCGGAAACCTCCCTAAGAGGTTTGACAGTACAAAAATGGAAAAATACGATGGCAGTAAAGACCCGGATAACCACTTGGAACAGTTCAAAAATTTCATGATGAATTTTGATGATGACGACAAATTACTTTGTAGGGAATTCTCCCAATATTTTACAGGGAGTGCTCTGAAATGGTATAATAGCTTACAATAGGGATGTATCAGGAATTTTGACACTTTTTGGGTAGCCTTTCGAAGGTAGTTTGTTGGAAGTAAGGAAGTGAAGGGCAATGGAGACACAATTATCCATTGTGCCCAAGAACCAAACGAATCCTTAAAAGAATACATAAGTCATTTTGTGAATACCAAAAATGGATTAGCTGATTGCTTCGAACAAGTAGCAATAGCTTCTCTGAGGCAAGGCTTAAACCCTGGAAACTTGGCTGATTCAGTAACCAGAAAAAAAGCCATGACATGGGGAGGTCTGTTGAATCAGGTTGGAAATCAGATTAATGTAGATGAAACAGAGAAAACTAGGGTGCAGAGGCAGGTGAGGTCTGTTCCGGCTGCACCAAATCCAAACCAAAACCAGTCCGGAAACAAGGCTAGGGAGGCTGGGCAGAGTCATAACAGAGCCAAAGCTCAGTCTCAGGCAGTTGCACCAGCCCAGAGTCAACAATCTAGAAATAAACGAGGGCATTGGGTTCAACCGGAGTGGTTTGCTGAGTTGAAAGAAAACGTAGCCACCATTTATGACAAAACAAAAGACGAAGTACACTATAGGAGGCCGGCTGCGTTACAGTCTCCTAGGAAGAGCCGCAATAATTGTTTCTGTCAGTATCACTATGATACTGGCCATACCACTGAGGATTGTATTGCTTTGAAGCAAGAAATCTTGAATTTGATTGAGAGAGGAAAGTTGGGAGCATATGTTAAAAGAAGAGGTGGAAATAGGCCTGATAGCGCTCATCGGGCTGGTCCAAATAATGCAGGGACATTGGCTCCGGAAGGGGCTATGGTGATAATCGAGAGGTTCGATGTAGAGTCAGAATACTTGGACCCTGATCTGACCCGGAATAAAGATGGTGTTATTGTGGAACGTTGCAAGACGGTGTCCGAGCTTATTAACTTTTTTGAATCACTTACAATATTCGGAGGGGACACCATGACTGCACCAATTGCTTCATCAAGAAAGTGGCACGTTCATACTTTAGCTACCCAGCTTGAAGGAGGCATGACCTCCTATCAATCGCAAATTCCTTTCCCTTTTATTGTTTTTGACGAGGATGATCTGAGGGATATTTCCGGTCCACATGAAGATGTTGTGGTCATAGGAGCATCCATTGGAGACAATGATATAAGGCGAATTTTGGTGGATACCGGAAGTTCGGCCAATATTCTCTTTTTAACTTCCTACAAAAATATGAAAAATCCAGCAGTAATTCAATGTTCGAACAGGTCGATTGTGGGTTTCACAGGAAGCTCAACAGACGTGATCGGAGAATTCGAGGAGGAGGTTTTATTGGGCAAAGGCCCTTTTAAAAAGATGGTTAGAATACTGTTCGTCGTGGTGGATTGTCCCACTTGTTATAATGCTATTCTGGGGAGGTCTTGGCTCTCTAGGATGCATGTCGTGGCCTCAACAGTCCACCAATGTTTGAAATATGTTGTGCAAGGACAAGTGGGAGTTGTTTGGAGCAGCCAAAAGGTAACAAGAGAGTGTTATGCAACAGCACTCGCTCCTCGGACGTTGGGGGCAGTTCGGAGAAATGAGGAATAGAAGTTTGAGGGGCTTTCTCGGGGAGAGGGTGAAATTGATAACCCCAGAGAGACCCCTGGAGTTTTAATACCGATTGAAGAAGTTGAAACACATTCTTTGGCTGAAGGAAAAAATGTCAAGATAGAATCCAAGATGACATTGGAATTAAAGAGTAAAATGTTAAAATTCTTGAAAGACCATCAACATGTTTTTGCTTGGTGCAATGCTGATGTTACCGGAGTACCAACAGATATTATATCACACCAACTATCCATCCGAAGGGACATAGCACCTGTGATACAAAAAAGAAGAGCTTTTTCTAAGGAAAAGGTTGATGACATAGTTTAGGAGGTCGACCGACTTACTAAAATGGGGCACATAAAGAAGTCTCAATACCCTTTATGGACAGCCAATCCGGTATTGGTTAAAAAGAAAAATGGAAAATGGCGTATGTGCATCGATTTTACAAATCTTAACAGAGCTTGCCCAAAAGATTTATACCCGGTCCCCCGGATTGATTAGTTGGTGGATTCCACGTCTGGAAACAAGCTGATATATTTTATGGATGCTTTCTCCGGGTATAATCAGATTCAAGTGGATCTGAAGGATCAGGAACATACTACGTTTGTTACTAATAGAGGCCTTCATTGTTACAAGGTGATGTCATTTGGGTTGAAAAATGGTGGGGCTACTTATTAGAGGTTGGTAAACAAAGCTTTTGCTGATCAAATTTGAAGAAACATGGAAGTTTACATCGATGACATGATGGTGAAAAGTGTGGACGAAGAACTACACTTGGCAGATCTCCAAGAAACTTTTGCTAACTTAGTGAGAGTAAATTTGAAATTAAACCCGGAAAAGTGTGTGTTTGGATTGCAGTCCGGGAAATTCTTGGGGTATGTAATAAGTGAGCAAGGGATACAACCTGATCCGGACCAGCTTAATGCTTTACTGCAAATGGAGCCTCCTCGAAATATTAAAAAAGTACAACGATTGACTGGGAGGCTGGCTGCATTAAATCGATTCATTTCAAGGTCTTCGGACAGGTGTGCCCTGTTTTTTCAAACTTTTAAAGGTGAAAAAGACTTTGACTGGTCCTCATAGTGTGATGAGGCCTTCGATGAAATCAAAAAGCATTTATCCTCCCCCAAGACTTTGTTTAAACCTGTTGATGAAGAGACTCTTTTCATATACTTGGCAGTCTCTAGTTGTGCCATAAGTGTAGTATTGGTAAGGGAGGTAGATAATTATCCCCGTCCGGTGTATTACATTAGCAAGAGTTTGATTGATGCAGAAAAACGCTATTTGAAGCTTGAAAAATTAGAACTAGCCCCGGTGATTGCTGCGAGGAAGATGAGACCTTATTTTCAGGCTCATCCCATTATTGTCCAAAGGTCTTTTCCCTTAATAAGCGTTTTCCAAAAGGCCGACATTTCAAGTAGAATGACTAAGTGGTCAGTGGAATTGGGAGACTACGATATTGATTTTTCCCCTCATACAGAAGTCAAAGCCCAAGCGGTGGAAGATTTCTTAGTTGAATTTCACTCAGATAGGGATACTAAGCAAACAACTGGTGTGAAAGACAAAAAACTATGGGTTGTTCGGACTGATGGTGGATCAAGTACCATGGGATGTGGTGCTGGGGTATGTTTCACCTCTCCGTACGGTGACAGAATGTATCAAGCTATATGTTTTGGTTTCAGGGCTTCTAATAATGAGTCCGAATATGAAGCTGCTATAGCTGGTTTGAAATTAGCTATTATCTGTGCAGCCAAAAGGGTCAAGTTGATGAGCGATTCTCAGCTGGTTTCTACATAGCTATAGTAGAGAGGTTTCTGGTTAGTAATTCATTCGGTCCTCTGATTGGTCATCTGGCTAAGTATTAAACTAGTCCAAAGCTGAACGAGGTATTCGTTGAACGTTGGTACCAAGAGGCTAATACATTTCGGTTCATCTTTGGGGAGATTACTCTCATATTTGATGACATTTATGTCATGACACACCTCCTGATGGTATGTAGAAAATTAGAAATGGACATGCACAGTACGAGAGAAGAGATGCATGCCGAGAATGCCCGCGTGTTGGGTTCTCAGTTCATGATATTCATGTGCAGTTGGAGTATACACGAGAAGTGAGTTTTAGTTTGAAATGGTTAAGGATACATTTACACAAGATCACTCTATTCACTTAATCAATATAGAGATTGTCTACCAATTATTACGTGCATACCTTATGTAATACATGGAAAGTGGACTAGTGGATATAAGTTAAAGGACAAGTTATTGACTTTCCTTTATTATGTTTTAGGGGATGCTTCCAAATTTTCAAAGTAGAACCTGTATGGTTTTGTGGCAATGCTAAAATGTTGGATATACGACCAATTTCCAACTTTAAATGTTGTGCCCAACCTATCTTACAACATAACGAGACTGAATATTGTTAGTTGATTGTCAAAGAGGTTGATATGTCCTATTGTTTGAACCAAAACCAGCGTCTACGCCATTTTTAGTGATCTGAATGAGAATTATGTATGTAAAAAAATTTATACTTATTATATTTTTAATAATATTTAAAATATTTTACGTATCATTTTTATAACATATTAGTGTTGTTTTTGTTTTAAAAATCATTTTTGAGCCATATGATAACATAGGAGTTCATTTCTCTAGACAAGAGATTTATCTAATTAACTATCCAATTAAAATGATAAAAGTGGTCAAACTTTATATGCCTGATAGAGTGATGCGCCAATGCTAAATGATCAAGGATGAACTTTTTCCTTGTATAATACTTAGATCTATCTATAAGAAGGGATATAATTTTTTTTACCTTTGGTGTAGTTTGGTTTTGGGAGATTGGCATAATTATTTACATCCCGATGATTGTATGACAGTTTATTTTGCTTTGTGTCATAGCTCGATGACGAACATGTACATTAACTAAATATGGATGATACGTCATCACCCTCCCCCCGCTCCCCGGTGGAGTCTAGTGATGGTACAGAGGTTAAAGCTCCTCATAAGATCAATAACAATCACACGAAATATGATTTAGAATGGTTGAGGATCTTTAAGAAACGATTGTTGCATATCGTTTCTCACTGGCTCATTGTTCTTATTTTATGACTAATATTGGGGTTGTATTTACTTGATGTCTTTGTTTCTATTTCACATTATGTTTTTCATTGTAAGACAATGTTGTTACCATGAACGTTTTTATTTTAGTCTCTTGTTTATGATGTTTAGTATTAAATGATATTTGAATGTTTTTATATCAATTTACAGATTATTTTCTAACATTTAAAATTACTAAAATACTTAGGTTATGAATTCATTTAAAAAACTATTTAAACTTTTTTTATAAATCATAAATTATTTTGTAAAATACAACATACTAGTAAAACACATCGGTTGTAAACTCACACCATCAATTTTAAGTACCATTGGTGAATAGGTATTGCACCAATGATGCATAGTATGTTGCATCGACGGTCCAATTAACATCATCGATGCACTTGGTACCGATAATGTGTATATTACATAATTTGTTCCTCGTACTGTTACCAATGATTCTAAGTAGCACCATCAGTACCAAGATATTGTCCTGATGCTGCATTTGCATAATATTCGAGACTAATACGATTTCCCCATAATTTTATCCCCCTGTTTTATTTTCTAGTCTAAACTTTTACATGCCAACTTTATCATTCACCAATCTATATATATGTCTTGAATAAAATAGGTATGCATACACAAGTTCATCTTGCAATATATATCATTTAATAAAACTCATAATTTTGTTCGATATGGAATGAACTCTAAAGGAAGATAACCAACTAGCACAAACCATCAATTATGTGAAGAGAACAAGGTCGGATGAAACTACCGATAAATTCTTAATGAATCTTTATGTACAGTGTATAACTTTTACATTTACATGTACGGGCGTAAATGAGAAAATCCTTGTGCATCTTGACAAAATTGTGAATAAGTCTCCAACATGTACAATTATCTGAAATTAGAACCAATGTTTCAGTTGTTCGACCACTCAAACAAAGTTAGAAATGAGGTGTCATACTCGTTCAATTTAAAAGTAATCGATTTTATGGAAAAAAATATGATATGTTATGTTGAGCAACAATTATTTGAAAATGAGATGTAGACTTGATTCACAAATTTATATTCTTTTTAGTACTTTAACTTATTGTAAAACAAATTATACGTTATATGTTTTATGTTCTTTTAATGTTTCTTTGATGTACTTTACTTCATTTTTAAATTATGTTCATTTTATGTATAATGTATCTATCAGGTCAAAATATTTTGAATCATGATTAAATATACGGCATGTGACCTCTTACACGATACCATGCAAGAGGTGTGTAAGGTGTTTGGTTTGGAGATTAATGCTTACAATATATACACGAGCTTGTACCGGTCAATGTTGATATTAGACTGTAACAAGTGCAAGATGATTGATATAACTCTTCTTAAAAGTGTTTAAGTATGTACTGACGTGTGATATCTTTTCATTTTATGTGAAATTTTCTAATATATTTTAATTTTATGTTAAATTTTACGAGCTAAATTTGATATTTTTCAATTTTTTAAGACAAGATGAATGTTATTAAATTGATAAGTCTTTATATAATATTGATCACTTCGGAGTTGATGATGGTATGGTTTTTAATTTAAATATATTGATATCATTTGTATCGAGATATAAATGGTAATTTCCAAGGTTAGTACTTTTGTACTATGCAATACAATACATGAAGGATGTACCCGTACGCTTGGTGAGTAATTCAATGAAAAGTTATATAAACAAATAAAAACATATAAGGATGATGACAACAATATTATTATAAAAACTTAAAATATACAATTGAATACTTACATGGATAACAAAACCAAACCCAATATTATCCTTTTGAAACATCAGACAGGGTACACATCGTAATGATATAAAAGTGAAACTATAATTTATTGATCCTAAATATGCTACAAAATAGACTATGTGGTTAAACTTTGATAAGATCGTTATCCCCAACTCCAAAAGTTTCATCCAGTTTGCTACCATTACATATTTTTACCATTAAATTACATATCCTTATCATTAAATACTCATTTTCACCATTACATATATGTATATAAACTTCAAGGTTATTCATAAACTCATCGTAAAGTGCCTTCTAAAAAACCTAACAACCATCTTGTTGGCCTTTCAAGCCATACGAAATGGATCGATACCTGCAATGACCATCAGATCTAAGGTTTTTAATTACATTATTAAAACGTTTGTAGTGAATTGGAAATTATACTAACTAAGAATTTGGATCATGAAACAATGGTTTACAACTAGCGTCGAAGCTCAGTATGTTATGGATATATAACAAAACAATCAAATGAGTTGCAAATACCGAAGGTTTCTCTTGAGAATAGGTATGATCGGTGGCTTTGGTTGGTATTTCCTAATTACCATGTTTACATCTTGGTGCAATTCTTTTTCTTTTACGCGCATTGATCGACGGAGTTTCTAAAAGGTTATGCATCTAAGGTTGAATTTATTTTTTGAATTTATCACATGTTTCCAATGAGATTTATCTCATTTATTGGACGACGCATCAATATAAAATTTACCTTTTGCATGTGGACGACCACGGTATTTTCTCTAAAGGCTCTAAAATGCTAGATTTTTTTTTATAAAATAATTTAACCATTTTTTTTTAAATATTTACATGCATATTCAATCATTGGTTTACATGACATCAATTAAAAGTTTATCCTTTTTTCTTTCAAGAGATCTATCGTGGTTGAGTTTGCTTGTATCATTATATGTAATCTCTTTCAATGATCATCCAAAGATTCCATAGATGCATCTATGCATTTAAGGAGCCACTCGTGAATCTGGTGCCAGCGTGGTATACCATGTGTAAATCTTATCACACAAGTAAAAATTTCATTCGTCATCTAAATATCTTTAACGCCTTCTTATTCAATAAAAAAGAGTTCAAAAGTAGTGTCCGAGAAGTTTCCTCTGATTTTGGCGAACATATTGTCTCCAAATTATGTTCTGTTATAAATTTACTTTTCTCAAATAAAACTCTAATTGGTTCATATTTCATTTCGACTGAACAATACATCGTACCCCAAAATAACCCGACGTTATGGATGCTCCTAACTATATAACGCATTAGGTTAGAATTAGTGATCTTCACCCGATTAGTAGTTCTGTGTCCGAAATGCATGAACTTATTAGTTTTCCAAACCACAGCTTATCAATGTAAAGAAATAACCATGACTTTTGGTATATTTGATTGCTTGAGGAACATATTTAAAGTCACATTGCATGCTAATCTGATTGTTCTCAAATTTACGTTATGCCTGTAAGTATGTTATCTTTCTCCACAAAAACATAAAATCTTTATCATCTTTTTTCTCATTCATGTACTTATTTATATTCTGAACAACGTTCATGCCAATGTACCATCGACGAAACTTGTAAGTAGTTCATAGGAACACTTGTTCTAAATCCTTCATCAATTTTAAATTGATATTCATCAAAAGTACTAATGATTCTTCAATATCGTTAGATACAATCTGTGACTTAAAACAATCTAATACCCACTAAACATTATTTACACTATCCTCAAACATAAATGCAAGTGCGACGTGAGAAGTTAAACGAGTTAAGGTTACTCCAACGATCTCAACGAATGACATCGTGTACGTGTTATGCATTATAAACACATTTGATAATACCCGTAATATATATGTACTAACCAGATATGCAAACAAATATTGATAATAATATCACTTCCATATTTTCTAGATCTATCTCATCCAAACTAATGATTCATTTTGAGTTCGCTTAACACGTATTGCAACTGTGACCGACCGATGTTCTAAAACATTTGGCTTTTTTGTCGAGCGTTGTATACAATACGTGATAAGACTATATTCTGTATATCATATCATGGTAATAGTAAAGTGTATTTATAATTTAATTATACATAATATCATTGAACATTTGTTATTTAAATTATGTAAAAATATGAGATAACATTTTTTATAATAGCTCTGATTGAAGAGGAACCATTTTTCGATAATTTGTATAAATATGAGTAAAAGCTCTGATTGATATAGATATACCTATCATTATATTTTATTCTTTATGATATTATGGTTCTCTTTAACATCTCTTTATTATAGTTTTTAGATAATTTTGGTGTTTGATTATGGTTTTACCTTATCAATGTGCAAGGATGAAACATCCGGATGCTTATAAAGGTAGAACGTTCTACAAATACTAACTTTTTTTGTCAAATATCCCGCGTACGAATGATTGTCTAAGTGTTTAACATTTGGATGGTTATAAATCTCACATAGAACCTTTAACGACCATTGGTCTAGAGTTACCATATTTTTTTTATTTGGTCGATATTCTCTTAAAATATATCACGTGTATCGTCCTATTATACCATCTTGAATTTTTTGCATTGGAAGTATATCTAATAATTTTTTTTCTGCTATTCAGATCACCACAACGTTTTATCTTGATAACTAATTTGTTTGGTCTCGCGTTTCTCAACATAATAAACCAATAATATCGCTTTTAATATTTTGTTGTGAAACACAAATCGTAATGAAATCCTCATCATGCAATTTCAAAATATATAAAAATGAAAATAAGTAAGCAAAAGATAAACTCAAAACAAAGGCGAACAAATTAAAAAAATGTATTATTTGTGAACCGATCGTACGAATGTTCTAACGTGATAAAAAAAACGTGAATGAATGAGTGGTACAAAAAGTACGAACTAGCTATACAAAATGTTCGAATGGACGATATTATAAACCGAAAACAAAAACTAACATATTAAAAATATATATTATTTGTGAACGAGTGGTACAAAATATTCTAAACGGTGATACAAAAAGTGTGAATGAGTGGTAAAAAAATGCGAACCAGCTATAAAAAAATTCAAACGGACAATATTCACCGCATGTACCACCGGTAAATAGTACACATTATTGGTTCATCCCAATTTGTGGTGCGTAAGTGTTTCAAAAGTTGTAAAAAGTAAAAAAAAAATTAAAATAATGTTTTACTTTATTTTATGACGATTTTTAACTTTTTTAAAAACACCTGTCCATATTTTCAATTTTTATATTTTTCGATATATTTTTTTTGCTAATGTATTTGTGAAAACTTATTTTTTCTAAAATATAATTATGGTTTTGCAAAAAATGTATTTTTATCTTTTAATATTATTTTATTTGAATTTTAAAAAGGATATGGTTAATACTTATTTCCGTTAAACCTTATAATTAGATTAGCAAGTAGAGATACCTTAAATAAAACCAAAATAAATTTTTTAGCAATTTTTTTTAAATGAGAATATATTAGAGTTGGATGAAAAATTCATCTATTTTAAACGTGGCCATGATTCCATATGAAACTCGGTGCCAACTCACTATTGTTTCGGATAGACATTTGTGTTGTACTCTGATAACTTTTGCAAGCATGTAACACGTAACTCTTCCAAACTCAACCGATCCATTTATAATAATTAAAAAACCGGAAGGCAAAATTCAATTACTCAACCTTTGGTTCAGCCTACACAAGTCATTATTCCCCTTCCTATATAAATATGCTCTTATCCTTTTCGCTCTAGACCTCACAGCAAATATGACCGCTCTAATGGATTTTGAGACTTTACCTCGGGACTGTCTCACCAAGATTATCTCTTCTACCACTCCCGCCGACGCATGCATATTATCCTCGGTTTCAAAACCTATCAAACTGATCGCAGATTCTGATGAAGTTTGGCAGAGTTTTTTGCGACCCATTTTGTCGAATACCGCTGAGTCAAGTTCTAATGGCAACACATCGAAAAAACAACTTTATCTCACTTTGTCTGAGCATCCCATCTTAATCGAAGATGGGAAAAAGGTAATGATAATTTCTATTACCGTCCTTACCGATATATTTTGGTAGTTTGGTTTAGATAATCACGAAGTAAAGTTTTTTCTTTTGTTGGTTTTTTCTATGAAATTTTTAAAGCTAATTTCTTTTTCTATTGTTTGTTTGAATAGAGTTTTTCACTTGAAAAAAAGAGTGGGAAGAAGTGTTACATGTTAGCTCCTAATGACTTGGTTATCATATGGGTCAACTCTCGCTCATATTGGCGATGGATTTCTATTTTCAACTCTAGGTATGTTTCTTTCATTTTTCCTACTCATAAATCTTGATTCTTAATGATCTCTTCAAGTATTTGATATCAATTAAAGTATTTTGTGTGTATATATATAAAAGGTTTCCAAGAGCTGCTGAACTTTTGGAAGTGTGTTGGCTGGAAATTCGCGGCGCCATTAATACTCGAATGCTGTCGAGAAAAACTCTTTATGGTGCTTACCTAGTGTTCCAAACAACTGCGTACACTTTTGGTTTTGAAAACCAAGCTGTAGAGGTCGCGTTTGGACCTGTAGGGGGTAAAAGCAATAAGCGAGCAGTTTTTCTTGATCGCTACGATAAGAATAGACGGCGATCTAGTATTCCAAGGCGTGGAATATTTCATCGGCCTACTTTTTCATATCCTCGTAGAGAAATGAATCCAGACTTAAAAGAAAGAGGAGATGGGTGGCTCGAGGTAGAGCTGGGAGACTACTACAACGAAGGAGACATAGAGGAGCAACTTGAAATGAGTGTGATCGAGACCAAAAACCTTAATGGAAAGGGTGGCATAATCATTCAAGGCCTCGAGATCAGGCCTAAAGTCCTTAGTAACTAAATAAAGCAATTCCACAGTTTTTTATGTACGCCAATCTCATTTTCGTTCGTTTTAGTATGTTATGTATGCCGAACTCATTTCAATAATCTATCTTTAGTATGAAACTCTTATGCTTATTTTGACTTAAACTTTTTGTTTAATAATAACAATGTGTGATAATGTTAACAAAAGAATTTAGGGATAGTCAATTCTTTTTTGTTTGAAACTTAAGTCTAGAATATATACTCTGTACAAACTTATCGTACTGCGTTCCTTTTTTATATCTTAGGTTGTACTTTTTCTATATAATCTGTACTTTTTCTATATAATCTGCACGAAAACATATTTCGGATTCTAGTAGCATATATTACTAGTGTGGCAGTGCCTAGGGGTGGCAAATGGTTCTAGAACCGGGGTTCAAAACTGACAATCTGTTTATGGACTGGTTGTTTAACTGCGAAACTGGTCCATTAGGACTGCAAACCGGTAGGACCGCAAACCATTAGGACCGCCAGGACCGCAAACTGGCAGGACCGCAAACCATTAAGACTGCAAACCGGCAGGACTTCGAAACCACGGTTTATTTGTAAAAAACCGCGGTTTATTGGTAAATATTATAAAAGTTTTATTTATTTTATAACCAAAATGTTATATTTAAAAAATATTGAGATATTGCATATTATTATAGAATTATTATTACATTTTGGTTAATATTAATTTGTTTTGGTTATTAATATTTTAAGTGTTGTAATTATTATATAGTCCAAAATTTTAAATATTACTTATGTTATTATCACATTTTGAATATTATTATGTTTTTAGATCTAATATTAGTAGTGTTGATTTTAATATTACAAACCAAAACTATATCTTATCATTTTAAAATATTATAAATTCTATGGTTATAATTTTAATATTACATGTTGATTACTATTGTGATTTGGTTTTAAATATTACAAGTGTTTGTTATTATTTTTTAAACCAAAATCATATTTTATCATGCAAAAATATTACAAGTTATATTGTTATAATTTTAATATTACATTTTGAATTTTATTATTGTGATTTAGTTTTATATATTACAAGTGTTATTTACTATTTTTAAGTTATATTGTTATAATTTTTAATATGACATTTTGAATTTTATTATTGTGATTAGGTTTTAAATATTACAAGTGTTATTTGTTATTTTTAAGTTATATTGTTATAATTTTAATATTACATTTTGAATTTTATTATTGTGATTTGGTTTTAAATATTACAAGTGTTATTTGTTATTTTTAAGTTATATTGTTATAATTTTAATATTACATTTTAAATTTTATTATTGTGATTTGGTTTTTAAATATTACAAGTATTATTTATTATTTTTAAGTTATATTGTTATAATTTTAATATTAGATTTTGAATATTATTATTGTGATTTGGTTTTAAATATTACAAATGTTATTTATTATTTTTTAAACCAAAATCATATTGTATCATGGTAAAATATTACAAGTTATATTGTTATAATTTTAATATTAAATTTTGAATTTTATTATTGTAATTTTAATAATGATTATAAAATTATTATTACATTTTGGTTAGTATTAATTTGTTTTGGTTATCACAAACATCATTCATAACAAGTGAAAATTAGCGGATTGGTGAGTATTAGTAAGTCTACGATTTATAGGCATTTTAAAACTTAAAACAACGTTCTTTTTTTAAATATGCAATAAAATACTAATCGAAACTAATTAATATCGGAAATAATAAAAACTAAATTTAGACTAATACCGACTAATACAACTAATAACAAGCAATAACAACTAACAACAACTAATAAAATTAGAATTAAAAGAACTAATTTAAATTACTATAACAATTAAATAACTTGATAAATTATACGAAGCTCTTAATTGAGCTATTATAATGTTATCCCAACGTTATTTAAGTTTTTTTATCAAATAGAAACAATTTGCGAAAAAAAATCAAACAATTCCAAAAGTAGGACTACAATATGTAAAATAAGAAATTTGAGTTTTCTAGAATATTTAGAACAAGTAGAGAGATTTAGAGAGACATAGAGAAGAGTATATGAATATACAAAAAAAAAATCCGGACAGATCTCCGGATGGTCCGGACTTTTGATTATTTTTTTTTATTTTTTTTTAGAAATTTTTTTAATTTTTTTTAACAACTATGTATCAAGAAGTGTTTGTTTTGCTTCTTTTTTTTTATTAAATGTTATTTAAATCACTTTCACCTTCAATTTTTATTTTGTTATTTACGAGTAATTTAAGTTTATGCATATAATTATACAATTCTAAAAATTTTAAATTTAAACTTCTAATATTGAATAGTTCGAAAATACAATAAACTATATAATTCATCTAACCATAAACACTTCAAGCTTGAAATAATCTAAAGAATCACCTAATAATTTAAAATTAGAATACAATTATATGTCTAATAGGTATATATTATTTAATATGTACATAATATTAAATATAACATCTTAAATATCTAGTATGTTCAAACAATATACAAATCATTTTACAATTATATTGTTTACGATATCTTGTTTAAAATAATCAAATTTTTCTTTTTATATTTTTAAAATTATTATTGAAAGTTGTAATCAAAATACAAGTAGATGTATATATTTTATTTAATATCTATATAATATTAAATAAAATATCTTAAATACATAAATTTAAATATATAATCAAACGTATCAAAATCAAATTACAATTATTTTTTTAGAATGTAATTGATTGATTATAAAATTTCGATTAAAATGATAACATATTTAAATTAAAATACATGAAATAGCATAATTAACTCGTGTATATGGTACATATCTCAATTATTGAAATTAGATTCAATTAACACTTACAAATTAATTTTAAATAACATTATAAAATATTTGATAAACGGTTCTTAAATGGTTTGGCTGGTGGTTTGAACTGATAAACGGTTCTTAAATGGTTTGTCTGGTGGTTTGAACTGGCGGTTTAACTATGAAACTGGCCCATTAAGACCGCAGACCGGCAGGACCGCATAAGGAACAAACCGGCAGGACCGGCGGTTCCGATGGTTCGCGGTTCAGACCGTTTGCCAGCCCTACTAGTGCCATAAATTGATGGCTCTAGATATTTTATTAAATTAGCAGCTTATACATTGGTTAATAAGTTAATAAGGCTTCAAAGAAAGTATAAAATAAATTATGAACATTTCTTTAGAGAAATATTAAAATAAAGTATGGACATCCTCCGCAATAAATGTTGAACATTTTTTTAAAGAAAGATTAAAATAAAGTATGGACTAAAATAAAGTATGGACATCCTCCGCAATGAAATAAATAAATGATGAACATTTTTTTTCAAAGTATATAATACTAAGGTAATTGATATGTGGAACATTTTTAAGTTTTGTAAAAGGTTGTGCAAGTTTCGTGAAAGTTTATCTGGAAATGTTTTTATGATTGTATATCGAGGTTCAACATCAATTTAGAGGTTCAACATCAATTTAAACTTTCACTTTTCGAAATTCTCATATATTAAAAAAAAATACAAATTTTTTCGACAACCATTTTTCACAATTTTGACGATATAAATGATCGTTTACATATTTAGTCTAGTAAAATATTATTCTTATTTTCTGTAGAATTTGTCTTGTGTTTCCGTATATGTATTTGTATTTAAGTTTTAGTTGATGTTATGGCGAGATTCCAATAGTTTATGATCCACATGTTTTCGGTTATTCATTTCTGGTCACGTTTAGTCTTCGGTAGTAGTGTTCTAATAATAATTTTGGCTTACACGTAACAGTTGTCCACCTAAATTTATGTTAACTCCAGCATCCGTTGGACACATGTTCTACTCTTTAGAGACCAGCTCAATTATATTCTAGACTTTCACAAGTGACATGCATTTAATGAACTTTGATACATACATTAATGAACTTTGAAACCAATATATTGGTAAGAGCATCCAAATGATTTTTCTCTCTCTCTCTCAACTACGTCTTAGTTAAAGTGAAACTTGACGTATGTGTTAAGTTCGCTCATGAAACTTCAGATTCTTGATTAAATGAAGAAGACTAGTATTATCATAAAACATAATCATATGTTTCTCTAAATCAGTGTTTTTCATTCAATAATATCTTCAGCCAAATAAGTTTCTTCACGACTTCCGTACTAGTCGTTTATCCAGCTTTGGTAGTTGAAAAAATGACGACCTTTTGTATGTAAGACTTCAAGCTAACCAGCCCTCCACACACAATTAACAGATAACCCAAAGTAGATTTCATTATGTTAAGGTAGTTCGCATAATCATATATCGCATACCCTCTCAATACTACATCAACCATATCATCCTGATTATAACACAACCCAACTTCAGTCGAGACCTTCAATATTTTATGAGCCACTTGAGTGCAAGCCAATGCGGCTTTCACAATTTCACATGAATATTCGTAAAACAGTATCAGAGTACGCAATACTAAATCTTGTGCAAATTATAGTATATATAATGCTACCAGTAACATTGGTATAATGTATCTCTTACATATATTTATTATAAGTTGATTCGGTTGGTGCTTGAATGACATTAGTTTGAACTAGGTTTCAATGGAATTTCCAACCTTTTTGGCTCGGGACATTGCTGAACTTTTGAAAGACATTTTGTATGTATTCTTGGTGAGATAAAAATATATACCACTTTACTATGTTCCTCTTGATATTAATACCAAGTATTCTCTTAGCCTCTACCATATCATTTATTTCAAACTCTTCTTGTAACTGAGTCTTTACATGTCAATCATTTTCATGTCTCTTCCAACTATAAAGATAACATTCACATACAATAGCGACAAGATTTGTCTCTCCATGATTGTTTACCATTACAATAGAAATATTTTTCATATAACTTTAGACATACTTGATAGATCACCTAAAACAATCAAGAAATTTATTCTACTGTCTCAACAACTGTTTCCTCAACAAACACACATATTTTTCATTCCATTCTTCAACCTTTTTAGCTGACACATGTAAATTTTCTCTTCAATTTATTCATATAAAGGTGGTAGTAAACTCCATTTGATCTAACAATAAATCAGATTTAGTAATAATCAATAATAGAACTCTTATCGAGGTTTGTTTCACAAAAGGTGTAAGTTTTTTATTGCTATTAACACCATTCTTTTGCCTGACCCCTTTAGCCACCAAACTATAATGTATATAGATAACTCAAACTCTAGTAATGCATTTCTTCCTTTTGAATATCCATTTACTCCCACTAAGCTTCTGACCTTTTCGACTACATCGCAAGAATTCATGTGTTCATTTTCTTAAGAAATCTGAGTACTTATCTTATAGACGTAAACTAGTTCTCTTTATAATTTATTTTCATAGCATCATGAAAGCTTTTAGGTTTTAGAACTTCTTCTTAAAATTTAAATAAATAAAGTATAACCAATAACATCAACATAATCATACATATGTCAGTGTTTGTTTGGTTTTTGTGCTTTAGATCTCAATTTATAAACATCAAACTCATGTTATTATCCAGTGTGATGTCAAGCATGGGACCCTCTATTATATTTAAAGACAGTTATTAGTTGAACTTCCTCAACATAAGCTGAAGTTGGACCACATTCTAAATCATATTTGGCAGAAGCATACCCAATTTCAATCTCTGGATCAGACTCATCATCAACTTCACATCTCTTTTTGGAAGTACTAGGTTGGGTTTTCACCGTCTTCTTCAATGGTATATCATCATCATTCAAAACCACACATTTTTTTATTAAAAACTTTTGACATCCATGTTCACAGCACCGTAACATGTACTGTTTTAATCCTTCCGGATAACCATGGAGTAAACATTTTAGTTATCTTCAACGAAGCTTATCTTGCTTCATATGTGTGTATGTAACACATATGAACACTCTGAAATATTCTAGCTTCAGGTTTATTTAGTCAAGGCCTCTTGAGGACAAAAACACTTTAGCGTTATAGATGGACTCTTGTAAATGATATAAGAGATATTATCCACAATGTATCCCTAAAACCTTTAGCAAATTTGAGTTGTTTGAAGGATACACCTAACATTTTCCAACAAAGTTCGGTTCAAAATTTCAATAATCTTAGTCAGTTGGGGACTTCACTCATGGTTCAATTTCTAGGAATACCAAACCTTGAGCAACAACTAGTGAACTCTTTATTCACATAATTCAAGCTATTTTCAATCCAAAGCTTCTTCATCATCTTCACGGTCTAATTTTCTACCAAATCGTCCAATAGCTAAAGCCTCAAATACTTGATCTTTAGTTTTGAAAACTGTAACCTATAATTTTATGGAGTAGTCATCAATAAAGGATATGCATTACATTTCAGCACCTATAATGATTTCCCTTGGCGGATCACAGAGATCTTATTTAACATACTGGAGAATATCAGTGGTTTTTTGGCTATTGGGCGTAACTTTACCTTCTTACTCTTACCCAACACATAACTTTCATAAAGTTTTATATTCTAAACTTCACTATGATCCAAATAACCTTGATTATCTTCTTAATAAGGCTCTTCTCACTCATATGTTAAAGATTCAGATGTCAAAACTTGGTTGAATATTTTTCCACACGAGATAGACTCACTACTACTACATAGCCCTCAAGAACTAACATATCATTAGTACTACAGGCTTTCATAACAACAAGTGAACCTTGCAAACCCTTCTTCATCTAACATTCTAATAGAAAGAAAGTAATGTTTAATTTCAGAAACGTACCTCGCATTGGTAATCACTCTCTCACGTCCTTTAGACAACTTGAACCGAACAATTCTCATTCCTTTTACAATACATGATTCATCATTCCAGAGGATGGTATTTTCGCCTAAAGTAATCTTAAGTTTCCAAACCAATATTTGTTGGAAGTCATATGAACTGATGCGCCCAAACAAACACCCACTTGTCACTTTAGGTGCATTAATAAAAATTCATTAAAACATCAGTGTATTCATAGTCATTCAATATTATTGCACCGTCTATGGTTTTGGCCTATAGATAATTATTTCCATTTATTCTCTATGAGTAGCTCATACTCATATGGCATTTCTATTTACAAATCTAATATCCCAGTTTAGAAACCTTTCCAAATCTTATAGACTTTGACTGAGGGTTTCCTCCCCTTTTGGTGGAATCTCTCCTTCTTGGCCAAACTCTCAAACTTAATTTGGGACTTCTGCTATCACTTTTTAGAACCTACTTTCTTTGAAGATATTTTGATTTCTAGGCACTCTTCACGTCAGTCATCATAGGATAAGCCTCTCTGTAAATCAAGGTGTTCACAAAGTTCTGATACGTTTTCGTTATAGAACTTAAGAGGATTATGTCTTGTCTTTGTCATAAACCTTAACAACAAATACATATAAGTAAATAATGATTATATTAAAATTATCTAAGTATTTTCGGATCTTCTTATTACCATCGATTGACAACAGGTTAAGTTGTTTCTTGAGATAAATGTATTGGCTATGAACTTCTTCATGTAAATGGAATTCAGCCCATTCTATATCTCTAACGTCAAAGATTCTTCAAATACCTCACAAAGCATTTCATCTTCCAAGCTCAATATGAGGTTTGTAAAAAAGTTCGGCATCAACCTTATCCATAGATGTTTTATCAATTACATAAACCAATCTCTTATGTACTATATTATTATCTCTGTTGATTTTTTCTAGGTTTCACTTCATGGAACTTATCTTTGTGACTTTTTGTTAGTATATCGTTAAAAATTCTCTGTATCAACAACTTCACCCCACTAGACACGTTGCTGAAAATTCTAGATACAAATGCTAGATACCAATTCTCTCTAATCTGAAAATTTAAAATATTCTTCGTCCCTTATTCTTTGTATCAACACTAGACACGTTGCTGACCTTTATTATCTACATTCACCCCACCACTTGTTGGGGGACCTCATCTTACATGAGCACCGCTGATTTAGAATAATCAACAACTTCATATTTTAACAAAAATCAAGCCCACATAAAATATTATTCAGAGATCAACTACTCTACTTGAAACCGGTTTGTCTTGTAAGAAACATAAGAGCTATACATATTTGGCTCGTAACTAAAGCTTAGCTATGAACCCCTAAACAAATATGAAAAAGAGAACTAGAATGTAAATCTAAGCACATACACAAGACATATTTGACATGGTTCAGATTGTAAACAAGTGTTAAATCTACGGGCAACAAACACAAATTTTATATAGAGGAGGTTACAAAAAGATCCTTTTCACCACTAATATTTGTTACAAATCACTCTAAGGTTACTGAAGAACTATAAATCTCATAATATCTTTAAGTATTTATCTTATACTTCAATATTGTGAAAGCTTCTAGCTCTATCTCTTAAGTCTTACAAGTGTTTCTCTGATACAAATGACAGAAAATAAATTCATACCTAGTTCTCACTATTTAAAGAGGGTCAATGATGTGCACAATAGTCTCAAGCTCATAATTATGTTTGACAACCAATTTTCTTATTTGCTCGCGTATAACAACACAAAAGGACAAGGTTAGAAGCGTCATTATTTTTAAAAATGTGTCAAACATATTCAAATTTGATACAATAGATTTTTCGAACTATAAGACAAAGTAGTGATAACATAACTTGCATGTGTTCCAAATCAAGTAGGCAAAAGTATAGATATATCTAACTAAAATTAGATTTTCGGGAGTCTACATAAACAAAACTTGCTCGATTTTGAACGAAAAATAGATAATATCATACTTCTAAATGAGATTGGATTTAGTCTAGTCCATATTTATATATTTGTATCTCTATCCTACTACATAAAAGTTTGTAGCTCACAGATATAGTCCATCATCATTTACAAATGGCTTTTATTTTTATCTCTCTCGTTATAGCTAACTTTTAAATTGAACACAATATAAAATATATTCTATAAGCATATATTCTTACATATTCTTCCTGTAGGCTGATTTGAACATGTAAAAAAAAACTCTTATAAAACAATAAAAAATTTGATTTATTTTTAATTAGGTTTTGCTTTACCCTCTTTAAAAGTTATTACTTCCTGGATAGATCAAGGCATGTATCATTTGCATATATTTATCTTTATAAGATAAACTGTTACTACCCAAAATGCATTATATGACTTTAAAAATCTATATTCCTTGTTTGATTTGATGTTTTAGGGAATTATATCATACCTTTTTAATTTTGGTATAAAATGTTTTTATATCTTTAATATGTATCTTTCATAAATGATTATAAACTATTTTTAAACTATCTTACAAGTTTGAAAAAAAGTTGATATGTAAGAGTATATTATCAGAAGTGGATCCTCGTATGGTTATTTGTTGTACCTTAACTATTGTGGAGAGTTATGTTTAACATGTTATTTAATACAGATGTTAGAGTTAATTTTTTTTTTTTTAATCTTATTTTTTTAATTTCATAAGTAATGATAATATTTATTTTACAGTTTCAAAACTAGTATAACATATTTGTAAAACCATTTGTAAAATAGTCATAAAGATGTGGTGCCAGAATCTGATAAGAGCACATCATCATCATGAACATTGGTAACGCGAAAACCCTCATCCATTCCTACATTATTTACTCTATAATCTGAACATTCAGTTCAAGCATCTTTAGATTATTCTCTAAGATAAAAACTGTTTCTAGTGTTAGGAAACCCTCACTTTTCATAGCCATGGGATCAAATACAAAAGAGGCCACTACTCGGAGAGTTATTTGACTCTCTAAATCTAAAGGCACCCTTTCGTCGTCCAAAAATATTAGTTCGGATGCATTAAACTCTAGTGGGGAAAACACCCCACTAGAGACATCCAGGCAGACTTAGAATACTATACCAAATTGGTCCAACAGGAAAAAAACACGAATGCGTAACACCGAATCATTCTTGGAGTGTTTAGAGGGGAAAGTTGGGCCACATCATCGCAAATTCAATGTGAAATATTTGTTGGCTCTTCCAAAAATTAACTACGTGTATACACACAACGCTGAACTAGATCGGATAAGAATAAAGTGGGGGTTCCTAGAATCTATTAAGGTTAGGATCCCACTTACACTGGAGACTCCTTTAGATTGCAATATAAATGAATTGGTGGTGTATACCGCAGTGCTAAAGTGAGGACTTTGCTTTCCCTTGGACCCGGAAGTAGTTCGGTACTTTCATTTGATTAAGCTTTGCTCCAGCCAACCGAGTCTATATGCCTGGTATACCGTTCTAGCCAGCATCATTGCTTCCAGGCTATCAAAGATTCCATTTCCAATGGGAAAATCACCTTCGTTGTTGGTTTATGTAGGAACCACCAAATTCCCTTCTATCACTACAACACGGGGAATGACTACAAGCTAGTGAATGACCTGCTAGAGGCTGAGAAACCATGGACGATCCAGTTTTTGTTCATTAGCGGAGCCAGGGAGAATGACAAAAAGATCAACTACGAAACAAATCTGAGTCAACTGACTAGGTACTCAAGGAGCTCATGTAACACTCCTTTTGATATTTTAGTTATATTCAAACTCTCTATTGTGTAGACCAACCTGATTGTTGTTCACATTTTGAAGTTGTTTCAAAGATGTTTCTTGAGTATTTGGATGCGAGAAAAGCTACCTTTTCCAAACTGAACCAATAGGAATCAGAATCATGGGGCCTTGGCTTCCATAACTGTTTCACCTCGGGAAACATGTTGATGGCTCAACTGTGGAACACCGGTGTAAGTAGAGACCTCACCTCGGAATAGCTGACCCCCTCTCCAGCAGGTGTTATATTGCAAAGGACAGAGGCAAAGGATGGCAAGTTGTACTTACAAACCCAAAGTAAAGCTCCTAGTCATCTAGACAAGATGAAGAAGAAGAAGACTGGAACCGATCCATCTCTCAAGAATCTTGAACCAGCCAGTTGGAAGCTATGGCTGCAACGATTGGGGAAATTAGGGAATCAGATCAGTCCCCTCACACTCAGAAGAGAGTTCATAAGAGGCCCAAGGAAGACGATGACCGAAGAACCAGTAAGAAGAACAAGATTAACCTATGGTTATAGGTAACTCTCAGGCCTCTAGTTGACAGTCCTATACTCCCACCCGATGTTCCTCCACAGGGAGAGGCACCGGCTGACCCTATTCTTTCAATGTTTCCCATGGCTAACCAGCCATCTATTGAAGTAGAGGTTAACCTTAATGAGTTTCGCAACATGTACTTCAGCCACCTAGACAAGGATGATTTTGGATTTTTCCCTCAACCCATTATTCCTAATCTCTTCACTTATAATGGCGAATCTTTCGAGATGTCAAGCGAACAGGATACCTTAGGCCATGCAGTTTTGGGTTTTATTAGAACAATAGTGGATTTGGAGAGGCAGGTCAGGGAGCAAGAGGAGAACATCGGTACTCTCAGCACAACAAACCAGAGTTTAAAGACCGATCTCTTCACAGCTTGACAAACAATATAGGCTTTAAACAAAGAGAAGGAGGACTTGGCTACCCAACTGCTCCAAGTGTTCTCAATAGGATATCGACACCTAATATTCCACCTTAGAAACCAATTCCTCTAGTGAGATAAAAACCTTGAAGCAACAAAAAACCACCAGTGCAAACACGATTGGTTCTTTAACCGAAGAGAAAATAAAACTAGAAGAAGCTTTTTAAGAGAAAGAAAAAGAGAAAAAAGCTCTAAAGGACAACAAGACTCAAGAGATAGTTGCAGCCATAAAGAAGTATGCTGCTGGGGTAGTGGATTCTTTGGAAAAAAATAGACAAGGGGGTTAAGTCGGACATGAATCTGCTATTCCATGAGACTTTTCCAAAGAGGACCCTTCGACCGTTATGGAAATGTTTACCATACGAAGAGATACCTTTTCACACCATGGTGGATGGCGATAAGCATGGTTATTTAAGTAAAGATGATTCTGACAAAAGAACTGGTGAAAAATCAAGCTCTGATACTAAGAGTCCCAAGAAAGATGATGGTAAGGAAACACCTGAAGGGGACAAGCCCTAAGGTTATAATATTTGTTTTAACGTTCAAAACTAAATTCCTTGGATGGCCAAGGCATTTTTTTTATCTCTTTCAACCCTTGTCTTGTAAACCAAAGTCCTTAGATGACCAATGCATTTTTGTGATCGTGGATCCGACTTGTTTCGATTAAGATATAATGTTAAGTCTTTCCTTTGTACAAACTCATTTTTCTTCCTATGGTTAATTTTTAGCTGGTATTAAATTTCTTCGACTTGTCTCCCAACTGGAAATCTCTTCTTTTAACCTTGGATGCAAATATGCTTCTCATTAAACCCTGATAGTGTGTTGTTCTTAAATATGCTTTGACCCTTTTTTCTTCAATCAAGTCCAACTGATTCCTAAATGCTATATCATTTTCCTGTTCTGAATAGTTTTGGATCCTGAAGGATGGTAAACTAGCTTCTATGGGTGTGATTGCATCCCTCCCATAAACGAGGGAGAAAGGATTCTTGTGTAGTAGTCCGGAGAGTAGTTCGGTAAGCCGACAGTACTTCTTACAAATAACTTGGACACTTTCCTACAGCTCCTTCCAAATTCTTTTTTAACCCTGACAAGATTGTTCGATTAGAAACTTCAACTTGCCCATTAGCCTGAGGGTGGAAAGGAGAAGAAAACCAGTGTTGAATTCGTCTGGAAGTTTCAAATATCTCCATGTATTTATTATCAAATTCTGGCCCATTGTTTCTAGTGAATCACCGGGGAACTCCAAATCGCCAACATATGTTGGATATAATGAATTTTACGATCGCCTTAAAAGTGGTTCAAGCTAAGAGTATTGCTTCTATTCATTTAGAGAAATGGTTAATTGCCTCTATTATTGTTTAATACCCTCCGGACGCCATGGGAAGAGACCCAACAAAATCCAAACTCTATAGGAACAGCTGACGTATGGATTTCATTCCGATATTTTTGGAATGGATCACACTTCTTGACCATATATTTGGCATCTGCCATTATTGTTGGCCAATAGTACCCTGCTAATAGAAATCTTCTAGTTAGAGCCTTATGGCCACAATATGCTGATCCTTCTCCATCATGTAACTCGGATAAGATACTTTGGGATACCTCAAAGACTAAACAGAGTAGGAGAGGCCTACTGAAATATTTTTTGTACAAAATTTTCCTTAAAACCATGAAACCACGAGCCTTGTACTTGGATTTTTAGCTAAGATCTTGTACAGAGGTAAAAGGTCATCGGAAATGAGTCGATGTATATCAAATCTCCAATATTTGCATGATAGACCAGATAAACTCAAACTTTCTTCACATTCACCCTCTTTATTTTGGATTGAAACTATAGAGGGGCATTCGTGTATAAGAATCCAAAGGTAAGCTTCAGAATAAGCTATGGAGGCTAAATAATCTGCCATAGTATTCTCTGATCTAGGGCCGTGCTCATACTGGATACTTTTAAAACTTATGGCAACTTCCCTCAGCATCTAAATATACTTTATTAACTGATCATTTTCAGTTTCTGATTTCCTTTGAGGTTTATTAATAAGTAATTGGGAGTCACTAACTAACCGAACCCTTTCAGGACACCTATTATTTTTTATGGATGCGTGTACTTTTGGATTTCTCGATTATCAAAGCTCTGTCTTCATTTATCATTTTTTGTCGAGGCTCTACTGTTCATGCCAAAGTAAATAATATCAGCTATGTTGGCTAGATTCCTGAAAATATTAAGGCTTGGTTAGTTTGGCTTTCCTAACTCAACTGTTATAAGAGACATCTTCCAACTTGGTTCGTACTTAAATGTTGATGCCTCGTTAAAACCCACTACAGTCGAAAAGCTCAACTGAGGATAAAAAATATCTATTTTGGCAAAGGGAAATAGTACAACTAGTAATTAGTAGGCGACTAACGTGTTGCGTGTTTCTTCTGCATGGTGTTTTATTCTTTGTTGGATACAGATGATTAGCCACCCCTATATTTTCTCAAGATTGAAGTAAAGACTATTTGTAGCTTTATCATCGAGTTACCTGCCTTGTTTTAGATTCGTACTTGAAGTATTCATGCTCCAAGTCGTCGTATTATAGGTTGTCATGTTTCAGGTAGGCATGTTTCGTCTAATATCACTTAAGTTGCTTGTTATTAGTGTGGATAATTTGTGAGTGGAGGGTATTTTAAAGAGTTTGTAAGTTGAATATTATTTTTTGAGTAGTGAGTAGTGAGATACGGGAGTGTATGCTTGTATTTAATGTTTTTGGAAAAAGTCCAACCTCTTAAATGAATTTGGTTGGGGTATTTATATTAATTCTATGACCCATGGGCCTTACGGGTCAGACCCTGGATCCGGTTCAATCTTTAAAGTCAAAACCTTAAATAATGTTAGCACACAACTGAGTCACGCAATGAATGGTCACACTATTATTGATTTGTGTGGACTAAGATATATCCGAACTGCTCCTCCGATTTAGACAGCAATGTTCTTCCAAAAAATTTCTGACCCTATCAGTTATCATTTTTTATACTTAAAAAGATTATCTATTTGAACAAATTATTTTGTAATAAATGTTTTGGACATGTAAGTCAGAGCACAATATGGCTACTTGCATATCCTAATTGTGTTTTCACCTCAAGATTAGTTTTAATTCCTAACATTGTGACTGGACTCACAAGCCAGGACCCAATAAGGCTACTTGCATATCTTATTGGTTCGTAAACTGCAGGCGCAATTTTCTAACCACGATTTCTATATAGTCAATGTACATGACCACCTTTGTTATTTACATAAGGATTTCGTGGTTTACAACCTTTGTATCTTGGGGATCACTTGGAGTATATCATGGAGATCAGTTGACATAAAGCATTTCTATCATGGAGATCACCTCACTTAAAGCCTTTCTATCATTGAGATCGTTTCACGTATGTCATGAAGATAACTTGGCTTAAAGAATCTATATCTTTGAAAGGAATATCATTTGTCTTATAGCATTTTTTTTATTGTGCAGATGAGGATCACTTGTTGCATATCATTATCTAAAATGGAGATGGGTTGATAATTGTCATTTTTAGGGCTTATATCGCCACCTCGTTCTTGTTAATTACGAACCTTGTCGTATAGCCTCATATAAAATTATGTACAATCTACGTTTATATTTATGTCAAAGGATATTAAAGCTCTAAAATGATGAGCATTTATTAAATATATGCAAGTTCACTATAATTCTTATGATGTCTTATATGATGAGTGCGTTATAAGTAATACCTAATTTTTGTAGGTTGACTTTGTGAAGTTTAAGCTGTAAAGTGAAGTCATTGATGATGACTAAAAATTGTATTAAAATATTCGTTGACCAAGTCAGATTTAATATTCACTTTGATTGTGAAGAGGACTTGATTTTGTATTTTGCTATTGAAATAGTCGAAATTTATCTAAATCTATATGTGTTGTCCCGAAGTGCTTCCTATTTACTATCTTCCTATGTTATGTCTATCACCGTTAGCAATGTATCATATTGCATAATATCTATTACAAATTATCCTTGTATTAACAATATTATGTACAATCATTTATCAGTCATCCAATTTCTCATCGTAGCAACCTCAAGTCCACTACGGCCTCTCTTTCAGTAGCCTCTAACATACACAAACTTATATTTCTAACATCCTATTGTGTATAAAAATATCGATAATGACCTAACAATGTAAATGGAAATAATATCCTGTATAAATTAGATATTCTCGAACTGTTTGATTCAGGCCACCTATCCATTACTAGATTCTCTATAGTTCTGTTTACTAATAACAAGCGCTAGTCGGTCGACAAGTCTTACATCAAGCTCAGCATCAACGATATATATATCTGAAAGATTATCTGACCCTCAAATTCTTGGAATAAGGCGCCTTCCATTTTCCTTCAAAGGATTTAGGCCCAGAATCGTAGACCCTCTTTCATATTACAACTCCATCTTCTTCCTAAAGTAATATCATTTTCTAGGAAGATAACATAGCTAGGTATCAAATATAAGCTCAAACAATTTAAGGGGTGATATTTATCTTGATCATGCCTATAGGTTTGAGATATTAAAATTTCTCGTTTCTCTCCTAATTTTTCACGTAGGCTCGGGCACATGCATGATCTATCTTTCATTCATAACATATTGGTATTTATTTTTTTCTTATTTTCCAATTTTGTTGTTCGCTAACAATACCCTTATTTTATGCACCTTCAAGAACTAGAAGGGTTAAGAACTTAGGAAAAAGTGACAATCAAGTGTTGTTATTCAGAAAAGCGTACCATAGATTTTACCAACATGCTATTTGTTTCCATACTTTTTTTCCTTTAAAAAATATTTTTTTTTTCTCAAAACAGGTTTTGACCGATGAAGGGTTTTTACAAAGAAAAAACATGACCAACACAAATTGAGCTTTGGAGAGCCATGCCAGTATGGAGAGAAAAAAGTGGACATGTTGGAGGGCGAGAGCAGCACAACGCCTAACAACCGTTTAATTCAAAGGCTCTCCACACTAAATATTAGCTAATAAAAAATTCAACGTGAGAAAATAATATCTCAGCTGAAGCATGATCAAAGAGTAACTGAATATTATAAAGCCTACTCGTTCAGTCAAACTAAAATCCCACGTACTCATGATCGACAAATTCAATCATATAACACGACACTCGGGTCGTACTGGTTTTATTTATATTCCTTTCATTTTATTTTTCAAGACATAGAGAGGCTAGTGATGCATGATATATTTTTATCATGCCCAAAGGTGAGCTATTACTGAGCTCAACTTGTAATCTGCACAAGCCATGGTACAATAAAGAATTTTGGAAAAGTGTTATTGTATTACTGTGACCGAACCTTAGTTTATAAAGAGTTCAGGAAAGTGTTTGAGTAACAATAAATTTATTAAGCTATTAATATTAGTCAACATAGACCATACTGACCATTAAAAAGGTAATTTCTGCAATCAATGTTGCTAATTACATAGATAACCAAACTATAAATGAGAAACTCAAACTATGAACTCAAAATGTTCACCTATTTACGTAGCTGACAATATGATTCTTAAACTCTAATTAACTATATTTTTCTTCCATTATGTATATCTCAATCTCCATACATATCCATTTCAGCTTTGGAAACTAGCGTAAAACCCTCATGATATTTGTTCAGATCTCAATCTATTATCCAAATATATTAATATGTGATTGATCTTATTGACATCCTTTCTCACATGTTTCTTCTAGTTTTACATGTTGCTCCACCTTGAATCAAAAAATTCAAAATGGAAAAACATCACATTGCATTATATTTTTGTCCAACAATTTGGGGGATATATTTTTCAGTACATGCCACATGGCACACATCATGACAGTACTCTATTATGTTGATTATTTTAATAAACATCTTGGTATAGTCACACAAGCTCTCATTTAATCTTTTTCTTAATGTGAATGATGTCTTACCCGTCTCTTTGGATTATCTTGCTCATATTAACTAGTCTTTAAACGCGAACCAAATAATGATGAAATTATGTATTAAGCACAAAAGTAATTGGTTGAACCATGTTGAGACACTTTCTCATAAGGTTTGAGAAAGATCAGTAGATGAGAATATCAATGCTGCCAAATCCTAACATCTCGTTTCAAAATTACTCCATGTGATCTTTAGGGTGACTTGTTCTATTGTATTTTGTACAATTTTGTACGACCAGATAACCTGATTTGCTCTTCTCCTCTCTTTTACTTGGCTCAATAAAGGAAAAAATATTATAATTTCCAATGAAAATAGGAGGTTCGCTTCTTGAAATAGATCGGTAGTGAAAACGATAACGATATTATTTTTTCATATCAATCCATTATCAAATTATCCCCTATAGTTTATATCTTGAAGAACCTCCTCCCTAGGGCGATCTTCTCTTTGTTTTTGTTGTGGTAATTGATCGGTTGGTCGAAAATATTACCAATTGAGATAGTGGAAGTGTCAATAGTGCATATTCTTTTCAAGGCTTATACCATATGTTTCATATGCCTGATATATTATGCGTGCATTTATTGTAGGTTATCCAGATATTGCCTCATTGTAGCGACTGGATGACTTTTCTCGTCGGTAACTCGATTATTGAATCTGAAGTTGAATGGTTTGACATGGTCCTCTGGCGTTTGATTGTGGTTGGAAATGAGTTTTGTAATTTTTTTAAAGAGATCTTTTTCGACACCTTACACGCTTGTTTTTTGATAATCCAACTACATGTAATTATGCAACTAAAAAAATAAAAAATAAATTAAAAAAATATCAACTAAAAAAAATGAATAAATTTGTTTTTCCAAACTTATTTTGCAACCCAATTACATATAATTATCAACTAAAAAAATTAAAAAATAAATTAAAAAAATATCTTTCATAAATCTTTCCTTTTCATATGTTTTGAAAAATATCATTTAAAAAACAATTAAAAAGAGAAAAGTACCACAAAATACAATTTCAAGTATGATATCCCAAATAAGTACTCAAATATTATCCCCTCTCCACTAGTACTTGGAAGCCAATTTTTTACCAAAATAACCCTAATACTAGAAGAAAGAGAAAGCAGGTTAATAGTTACTTTTTATTATTTTAATTTTCATTTTCCCCACAAATGCCAATAACCTTTAGAAACCCAAAAAACTAAAGAAGAAAGTGACAGTCACAAATCAAGAAACCCTAAAATAAGTCTGGCGAAGGTCTGGTTCTTTCCGAACAAACTCCGGCCACTGTAGAAGTCTTGTAGTTCGAATCCATCAACGAACTCCATCTTCATCTTCTCTTTTGAACCCAGAACCACCATTGCCGGCGAACTTCGTCAGTTGAAACTACCATTAAGGTACGTCGACAGTTTTTACTTATTATGTTATTGAAAATTTATCGACTAGTTGTTTGATAACTTCGTCAGTAACCTGTTTTTACCCGTCTGTCGTTAACGGGAAAGTATTAGCTATACATTCGTCGGCCGGTTAACGGGGAAGTTTTCCTGAGAAGTTACATAGTTGTATGTGGTTGATTGTATGTTGTTTGCAAGGGAGAATAAATGTCGAATTACTTGCTGGTTTGTTTAAGATAGGTGTAACATGTAGTTTCAGGCGTGGTCTTAGACGTGGTTTGGTTTTGTGTTTTCCTCTACGTGCATGTCTGTTTGGAATAGAAACCTGGGTAGTGCATCATGTTTATAGATTATCTCGCGTCTTCTTCAGTGTTTTAATACGTTTGTAGTGTTATGGTATATAGTAGTTTTAGTATGTGTCGTGTGTGTCGCGGGGTCTGTAATGAAATCTGTATTGGGGTTTGTATGTCGCGTGCGTTGGGGTTTGTATGCAATGTGTTTTGTTCTCTGTATCTCGCTTGTCCTTGTGTGCACATGTTGTGTGTCGTTGTTTCTATATGTCGCGTGTATATGTGTCGTTGGAGTGTATCTCGCGTTTCATGCTTTGTGTATCGCGCATTGTATCCGTTTAATAATTTATGGTGTGTAGTAGGGTGTGTATCTCGCGCAGGGACTCGTTATATCTCGTGTTGTGTGGTAAAGTGCAGGGATTGTGGCAGTGTATCTCGCCTATATCGTGTATGGTTGTGAATGTATATCGCGGCTTTGGCGAGGTGTCAAATATATACTAATATCTGAAATTTATGACGTAACTCATGTAAGGTTGAAGCCGTACATCGCGTATAGGGTTTAAAATAAGTTCTACAACGCGATATGTATTACTAAAATCTAACATGGGTGTTCTTTTGTGCGTACAGGTTATGCTATAGGAAAAAGTACTTTTTATAGGTCTCGTTTGGTCAGCATATTAAATTTGTTGTAGAAAAACATAGTGGCTGAGGAGCATATCTAGGCTACGAAGAACACGCCATTCTATACGTTGCTGAAAACTTCCTTCATGCTATGGAACGAAGATCTACCAAAGAAGAAGTTTAACAAAGTTATAGATGAGATTATAAAGAGATATTCTGTAAAGAAAGGGTGTTTTAGAATAGGTTCGAAGGGGGTTAAACTGACCACCAACTATGTTAAAGCCATCTTTGGCCTTAAACACGGAATTGAGGAAATGCCAATAAGCAAAACATGGGCATTCACTGGAAGATTTACCGATGGTGCGGAGAACCACTCTCCACTGATGCAGAAATATTTCTTGCGACTGAGGGCAAGGAAAAGTGGATCGTCAATCAAATAGGTTGTTTCAAATGCGATGATCAAGGTAGAAATAACAGATTATGAAAGATAGAGTGTTTGAGAATATACAGTCAACTAACGACTATATGTTTTGCTACAAGAAGCAATAGAAATAACAGTAAATGATGGGCGGGAGGAATCAGTAACCGATGTTACCAAGATTTTGATACTCTTTATTTTATCTACCATGTTCTACTCTGTATCTGTAGACATCATGGGCTGGACAATGGTCTTCTACATAGAAGACATGCTCAAAATTAATGACTATGATTGGTCGGGCATAATTGTTGAGAAGCTGACGAAGTCTATGGTTAATTGTTTGGATAAAAGGACACTAGATCACGTCATCGGCTGCGTAGAAGTTTTATTGGTGAGTATGGTGGTTGTGGTTTATATTATTTTGTTTTAATATAAAAGTGATATGATTGTGTCCTGTTTTTTTCCAGCCCTTCATAATGGAACACACCACGTTAGGGGAAGATTTGGTAAGGCCAAACATGATTCCTAGGTGCTACAAATGGTGGGGCTGGAGTACAAGGAGTCAAGTATGGCCCTTGTTAAAAGGCTGCGGAAGCTCCCGGATGATAAGGTAAACCATGGGTTTATAAAAACCTACCACGTTATCTCGCATGATACATATCTTAGGAATTGTGTAATATATTGTAAAGCAATCGCGAGGCATATTAGTTATTAATAAATGAATCCATCATGCATATCTATGTTGTTATGAATCGCGTTGTAAGCTTGAGACTTCTCTAGTGTCTGTGAGATATGTTTCGCCTTAGAGAATCGCAGCGTACATTGCACATCAATCGCGTGCAATGAATAAATCTTATCTTGATTCATTTATCTGTGAATGAATCGTGTTTTAGGCTTTAGACTTCTCTCGCGTCTGTGGTATATGTTTGTCTTTCGAGAATCGCAGCGTATATTGCAAAGCAATCGCACGACATATACTTTATTAATAAATGACTCGCAACTTGATTCAATTATATGTGATTGAGTCACGTTTTAGGTGTGAATGAATCACGTAAAGTGTTTAGTTGACTAGCTGTTCACTGTTTGTTTCAAAATACCATTGTATGTTGCGGATATTGGATGAAGATATAAAACTAACTGAGGCTGAAAAAATGGCCTTCGGGTCGGGGGAGACCAGTGGAAGGTCTTCTAGAAATTTGACAAACAAAAGGGAAAAGACGATAAGAAATAGAAGTGGGAAGCGGTCGAAGTATTCTACAGAAGGGAAAACAAATAAGATGAAAATTGGGCAGACATCTGAAACAGTGGATTACGGGGACGTGGATGAGGATTACGGTTAACAACTGTGGGGGTGGTTGGATCAGCATAAACATACGCCCGATAAAAGAGGCAGCTTAAGTACTCGGATGAAGATGATGGAAGTTTACAAGCCAAGCGCTTGTAGTATTTTATTTAAGAGGATGGAAGATATTAAGAGGAGATGCAGTGGAAAATATAGATACTCGGTAGAAAATAAACGGCTTAAGATTTCTCTGGCACGAAAGAATAGACAAGTAAGTTGTTTAAGAAGTTGTCATTTTAATGATACATTTTCATTAGTTTGGCTAATACTGTACTTGTTTAATTTCACCACAGATTGAAGAAATCCAAAGGGAAGTTGTTTATTTGACTTTGAAGCTTCAAGAACAAGCTGATCAAGCTGATGAAGATGTTGGGGTTAATGAAGCACTAGATAAGGTTTGTGGAATTCCTTTATGTTGCGTAGAAGAGGAGTCACCAGAGAAAAGAGTGAAGCTACCAGTAACAGTGGATGAGGTTCCTAAAACCATACTTTAGGTCTCATAAAAACATAGTTTCAAAAAGTTAGAGGCAAGAGAGAAAAAACATGAGAAAGAAGAAGAAGTTGTAGAGGGTTCTACACCTGACGACCATGAAGAAGACACAGCCGAGAGGGCAGAAGATGGAGGTGAAATGGATGATGAGAAGAATGAATCTGGAGCTGCTGATGGACCGAACGATGTTATTAAGACATCTGGTGAGGGGAAGGCAACAGGAAAAACTTTGTCTGTTTTGGGTGTTGACAACTGTATGCTTGTGGTTTCCAATTCTAGTAGTGGTGTACTAGGTTTGTCAAGAAGTGATAATATGGAAAAAGACGAGGAAGTAACCACGCATGGGGCAGATGGTGGTGTGGGTGCAGTAACAGCTGATGCTGAGGTGGAAATTCATATTGTACTCCCAGCTGGGGCGGGGGGGGGGGGGGGGAACATGAAATTATGGGAGCACTAGTTGAACCAACACCCATAGAACCAACACTCATATTGTACTCCTAGTTGGGGGGGGGGGGGGGGGGGTGAACCAGTAGTTGAACAAGATTATACAAAGGACTACATCAATGCACACAAGGAACTAATAAGCAACAACCAAAAATTGTAAGTGTAATGGAATTCGAAGCTGCTCAAAAATCAACAAAAGAGTTACAACCAAAGTTGGAAGTGCAACGCAAAACAAAGGTTGAAGTACTAACACAACCTGGGATAATTAAAGAAGTAAAACCAGCAGGAGAAGGCGGCGGCTATACACTCGAGTGAAGGAAATTTTGTTGGTAGTACTTCCTATAAACGTTTATTACAAGATGCACCTCCAATGGTAAGTTCTAAACTATACTAATACACATATACTTGGTTATCAGTTTTTTATTGTTATTTAACACAGTTTCTATCGTTTTATAGTTACTAGATAACATTTATCCAAATTGGGATTTAGTTACACAGTCACAACAGGTAGATGCTATTTACCAAACTTGGGAAAGAGAAACAGCAACTAAAAAGTTAATAGCCGTTAGTCAATACTGCAAGGTCCTTCAAATACAAAGAAACGAAGATCAACTCGACTCGGAAGTATGGTATTTGCCAGAACACAAATTTACATACCGCTTAAGTGTTAATGTGATTGAGCTAATGGCCCTAGCATACGAAGGAGAGTTATATTTCAAGGTAAAATTTAGATTCTTGATATAACACAAATAATTGACAACTACTTTGATATAATTGTGATTTTTCCGTGTTGTAGATCATTGATGCCTGGATATATAAGTTGCTTAAAGAATCAAACTGGGCTGTACCTTTCAAAGGCTTGATGACGAGTACAACTGTAAATATAAAGTTATTCAGACTTTCGGGGTCGCAACGGTTAGTATTTAATTATTAAATAGCCATTGAAAGTGACCAAGAAGTTGGATATTGTTTTGTTGTACGTGGGTTTTATTACATAAATTACTAGCAAAAAAAGAAGATGTTACAAACGTTATTGATGTAGTTTTTGAAAAGGTGACAGACGACACATTTATCGCATTCAATCTGGTATTCCAAATAAATGAAAAAGGTACTAACCACTAGACGTTGTTGGTAATAGACATGGAGAATGGTTTGGAAAAAAAGTACAATCCCCTGTTCCCTTTTAGAAAATTCACTCCATATGACACTAGGAAAACAGGCGATGCATTGGTAAGTAGTATGAAACCGTATTGGATGATCTTGTATGTTCATTGTTTGCAGGTGAATAAAAGAATCGTGTGTTCATATCGTGAGATTCTTAACAGTCATTGCCCGCGAATCGCGTTAGCGTACATGCGTATCGCGTGTTATGCATGGAACTCGCGTCCGAATGTAAAGTGATTCGCAACATTAAGGATTTACATGTTATATATAAAAAAATAAGCTAACCTTTTTCTTATCTGAGCAGCTGAACTATTGTATGAAGAAGAGCTACATACCACGTGTGAAGAATGGATACAAATTTAGAGCTGTTAGAGAGATTCCCCAAGAAGAAAGTGATTCGCTTGACTGTGGAGTGTTCGTTTGTCAGTATGTCAAAGACATTATCCAGCACGGGTTTGTACCCAAGGAATATAGCAAACAAATTCCAGCTGAAGTACGCGCATAAATGTTTCACCACTTCCTAAATGATAAGAATACTAATCTATGGGTGTTGGATGCCTAATTGTTAATTTCAATTCACTAGAAGGACTTCTTTGTATGTAATTTCATTCGGATTGGTTATTGGGTAACATCTAAAAAAGTGTATGGATATTTGTAAGTTAAATCGCGCGGTATGTAGTGGATGTCTCGCATCACGAGTTCAATTTATGTCACCTATCATGCCTGATAGGTATCTAGTAAATCGCATGTGTACCTTCTGGGTCTATCACGCGTGGTAAGTATGTACCGAAACGCGCGTTTAAAGTATTTAGCTATCACACGTGATAAGTACTAGGCATATCGCGTGTTGCAGTTATTTGTCTATCACGCGTGGTGGTTATCCAGTAAATCGCATGAAATCCGATACATATTTCTCTGCATTTTTTTTCGTAAACTCCCGCAAATTATTAAAGAGTGATTGCTATTGTCTCGCCAAAACGTACACCTACTCATTATTACCCGCCAAGTTAGCCACCTACTTTTTCCTCCTTATATAAACCTCCAGAATACAACTTACACTATAAACTAAAACAATTTACACACTCCTAATAGGAAAAACAGTATGAGTTGGTGCGTAGATGAAGACCAACACTTGCTTCAAGCGGTGAAGTATGTTAAGACAATAAGTTCCGATGAAACGACCGATGTTTTTTTCGATCAAGTGTTATACAGGACGTACTTTGACTATGCGAGGCTTGGATTTGTCGCACCCCACGTTCGCAGCCGAGAATAAGTTGCCTTGAGGTACAACGAACTAAAATCTGAACCCTTGCTACGTGTGTTTGATCTTTGTCTAGCTTTGTGCGAAGATGCATCACACTTATGGAGGTGGGAACTTAATGATTGGATATCAAGAGATATGATTTTGTACCTAAATGAAGCGATTGCTGAGAGAGAGGATGCGAGTGCCAATTGTTCACCGGTTGATGAGAACCGTGGTTGTTAAATTAAAGCTTGAATATTTTTTAAATTAAAAATGTAACTTCATTCCAAAAAAACGTATTCTTTAAATTGGATGTAATGGAAGTGATTTAGTTTATGGTTTAATTGTATTTTACTAATGATGAGCGTATGGCTTGAAATGGTTTACCTAATGATTGCATTTCCCAATCTCTTGTGGTCCATGAAGAGAGTTATTTATGAATTGAATTATTTGTGACTCCTGACTCGTGGCGTATATGATACCTAACTAGCGTTGACAATGGATGTGTGATCCTAACTCGCGTGTCCATTGACTACCAACGTTATATCGCACGAACAACAAGGGATTTAATTATTGGGTTATAACTGTGCGACCTATAACTCGCGTAGAAGCATGAAAATGATTTTCACATCAATCGCGTGAATTCTTAAGGGAGTTATTTGGTTAGTTTACAACGTCTAAAGCGTAACTCGCAGCGTACAAGACACATGTATCTTAACGTGATATACCTAAATGGTTTCTTACAGATAATTCAAAAAACGGAGGACATAATTACAACTTATGTACATAAGTTTAGGCATATCCAAGTTAAAGATGTTATAACAATTATTAACCAAGGTCAATTATTGAGTGATGTGTCGAGTAGTTATTTAAATATAATTTAATTACAAAACCACTTCCTAAGAATAAACAGTACCAAAAAATAATTATAATTAATAAATCGCACGGACATACCACTAAATAGTTACGTGAATATTAAAGGTCGTTGATTAAATCATTAACGATATCAAATAAGATGGGAGAGTAAAACAATCGTGTCAAAAGGTACTAGTACGCGTTGGTTATTGTGATAAGCATTTAACTCGAGTCATTAAAACTGGCTAGTGAAAAGACAATGGGTTGCCTTTTCACTAATTGGCATTGGGTTTGTTAATGCATGATTTGACATGGGTAGCTAAAGTACTCATTACATGTGCATTAATTGAAAACTAGGGTAGTGCTAGGTTTGAAAATAATATAAATAAGTGTATCGCATGCATGGTTATCCACTAAACTATTCTAATTTAAAAGGATTTTGGTATTCTCGAAAAAACTCTTGGCGACAGAGTGAGCGGTTCATCAGTCGACTCCTACGGCTATCCATCTTCTGACGGTGGATATCCCGATGATAGTGATAGGTACTCCGACTACAAGCACTCCACTACGATGGTGTACTCTTCTGACGAATCGAAAGATGCATTCTCTCCCTCGCTTTCACCAGAGCATGAGTATGACTCAGAATACTCTTTGTCGTGGCCGGACGAGGTTCTGACTACGACTGGAATCCGAAACAACAAAGGACCATGAATAAAAAGAAGAAGAAGATAAGGAGAAAGATAACTCCTAGGAAGTCTTCCAAGGATTGATCAGACGATGAAGACGAGGAGGATGAAGAGTCTGAAAAGGAGTGGAAAACAAAGTCTGAGGATGAAGAGGACACTGAATAAGAGGATAACTCTTCTGATAATTAAGAAGTGTATGTAGTTGTTTGAACGTGTTGTAGTTTTTTGGAATTAGAATTGGTAAACCCTATAAGATGTAGTGGTTTTTTATTACGGTTTACTATATGGGCATGTGTAGGCCCATTGTGTTTCGAGTCTCTTGTTAGTTAATTATGTTTTGTTATCGGTATGTACTTAGTTCGATTTGCAGTCATTTGCAATGTCAAATTCGAAATCGATTAAAGTTACAGCCTCACCTTAGTTCGATTTTTTAGTGCTTTCACCTAAGAATGAACTATTAAGTATTATAGATTAGATCCGTTTAGGCTTAAGAATTAGTATTCACCTTGAGAATTTAAGCAAGTTTAATGGTTTGGTAATACTAATTTGATAAAAAGTGAAAAACTTGCTAATCGAAAGATACAATACAGTAGAAATCTATATTAAAACCATATGTCACGCGTTATAGGCTTTGAGTGACTCGCGCTACTACAACACACATAAGTTTAGTCTGATATATTTATTCAATTCATCTCGCATAGGAACACTATAATACAACTAGCGTTATATAACCTATACATGTCATAGTTATTTGTCTTGCAATCGTGCAAATAATACAGGAGTTTTTACTGACATCAATTGCGTTATAGGTAAGGGATTTGTTACTAACTAGTGTTTTGAATGTAAATGAATAGTCTGTAATAAAACAACTCAATATAACTCGTGTGTAAGACAATTAAAGCATATCAACTCAAAACGTTGGGACAATGAGTAAGAAAGATACAGAACAAGTGGAATCACGTTAAAACGTACTAAATAAAAACGATAAAACCAAAAAATATTATGACGGCAAGCTCATAGTGTGATATCACATGTCCTTCGGTTGTCTCCAAATTTCAAGCAACGACCATAGCGCAAGTGGCTAGATGATACTTCTCCTTGGCCTTCTAGCTCGCCTTTTAATGTTAGGAGGTAGAACAACAAGTCATTCACATTTGTTAGAGGATGAACTTTCACCAAAGTCGGTTATTTGAGGTATGTTAAACGAATACGTGAACCTATAATTACTTACAATGTAGAATGGTTTCATCAACGTCATATAATCTTCGTTAATGGATGTTATTACAGCCAATGAGTGAGGACATGGAAAACACTCTTGCTGCCATGAACCACATGAACACTTAAAATCAAGGATGTTGACAACCATAACTGGTTCAGAATAAACTTCAAATGAACCTGCAGAAGTCTTAGATACAACCCATGTTCGGTCGATTAGAACATTCTCCTTAAACTGCTTCTCATATTCGGGACATAAATTATTGTTCCAGCTTAGCCCTTCTCAATAACGTCTAGAAATCTGAGTCATTAGCATCACTCTAATCTTGTCTATTATTTTGAACAATTAGTAGATTGCAAAAAAATTTAATATGATTGTTAAAGGATTGGGCGGCAAATGATGTCATTGCCCTGTAACGTTTCCTAACGACGAATGACTGGGCATACTTTCGGGAGGTAAATTCTGGACGAAAGCCTTAATCTTTTTACCATCTCTACTTAAAAACTTTTAAAGTCTCTGATTAAAAATTTCAACTGTGGGAGCATAAGTACAAATTCTGAATAGCTTCAACATCTTCTTCTTAAACTCTCGGTTAGTGCAATCAAGAGCTGTCCTCAAATTATCAAATAGATGATATATACCTTAAGAATGAAAGCGGTTTGGATAAACAATGGAAACAACATTAATAATACCAAAGTGTCTGTCAGAAATAAAAGTGATTTGACGGTTTAACAAATGAGGTTTAAGACCAAAAGCAACTGGGAAAATATTTGCAACTGGGAAAATACCTGCAACTGGGAATCACGGTTGAAACCACATCCAGTTACCGGAATCTTCACCACCGAAAATACCAAAAGCAACTGGGAAAATACCTGCAATATGCTAATAGGTTAAGGGAGTACAAAATATTAGGCTATATGAATCCATTAAGGAGCGATTGCTTTTGATGTCATGACATATCTCGCGATGTAGAACCTATATCATAAGAAATATCGCGCGATTGAGGGCTGTGAACAAAGCAACATCGCGTGATTGCTAGGGACGGACTAGGAAACATCGTGCGATTCATATAAATTTGGTATATAACAACTCACGTACGAGATTGGTTAAGAATCACATTGGTAAGAATCGCATGCGTTTGTCATATTAACTCGCATCTTGAGTAACGTTTACCTAAAAGCTAAAATGAAATGAAGGTTTAAAACTCGCCTTTATTGCCATCCTTTGCCACTGCAAACAACAATACACCACCATGCTTCCCGTTTAAATGGGTACCATCCACATACAACAATGGTCGACATGAGTGAAAGCCTTGAATGCATGATCCAAAGGCCACAAAGCACTTCCTAAAGACATTCCCAAAACCAACCTCCAAATGACAATAAGTAGTAATATATCGACTTTTTAATCTTCTGAAGGAAGCATTGAGGAAGCCAAACGAAGTATTAATATCTCCAAAAACTTCTCTCCTCGCATTTTCTAAAGCATTCTACGATAGACGGTAGGAAATATCTAAACCATAGTCTTGTTTGATAGAAGGCTGAATAGTTTTTGTTGTTAAAGAATGACTCGTCCTAATTGATTCATGTAGTTCATCCGCGATTAAATCAAACGTTAAATGCCTACTTTTTTTCTTGGAAAATACCGGGCTACATGTATGGGTGTTGACAAACGGATTTGTCATCATTAAACCAGTGCTAGAATCTAGTGATGCATATAGTCGCCATTTACAACCTGATTCTTTGTTGACACAGTAAGTAGTGATCTTAGTATATGTATTATGCATATACTTGGCATAACGATAACCTTACACCTGTGGCACCATCAGCAAATGTCTGACCAACTCCTGTGATAGCATCAACCCAACCCCTAGTAGCAAGATGTCTTTTTTATGTTGCGAACATATTAAACCATTACTACTCTCCCTAGTTAATAAATGATCATCACAAGGTTCTACAAAGCTTCTGGTAGGTTGTTTACGAATGTCATCCGCGTCTTTTTCAACTGCTCGTTGTTCTATAAAGAAGTTAACGCTTTTCAGACGCTCCACATCGAGATAAACAACTAAACCCATGAAATGAGTCTCGTTATTTTACAAACAGTACTTTTGATCGCCACAGGAGTAGGTAATAGTGTAGCAACCCCTAACCAGATCATCCCATCTACCTTCATTATATTGTTGAAGAGTTTCAAAGTTTTCAAACTCGCTCAAAGGAACGACTGAGGTTTGCTTCGAATATTTAACTATACATAATTTTAGCTTAGACATCTAGTCCTCTGCAATGATAAACGAAATTAGTCTAGGTCAGAGAGATGCCTAAAATCGCATCACACGTAGCTCGAGATTTGAATTAGTTGCTGCCGCGACTCGCGTTAGTAAAAAACTCTAGTACATCGCGTTTATTTTACAGGATTTGGGTGAAAACGTAAATCGCTTCATATAAAATAGAAAAAGAAAAAACACTCACACGTCGCGCGAGATGAGGAAACCTATGAAACGACGACTCGCGTAAGACAAAATAAAGAGTACATCGCGTTAATTATATAAGCGTAACCTGCAAACGCGGATTACTGGGATCGTCTTCAACTCAACGACATGTAAGAACAAAACGCCATTATAGTACAAGCGAACCTGGTTTCAGCTATACTATGACAAAACTTAAAAAAACCTGTTTTAGTATAGACAAAAACTTAGAGAAACTTTCATATAAACAGAATAAAGTTGGAAACTTTAAAAAAAATAACAAAACCCAGCTTAAGCAGACACATGTATGATAAAAGCTTCTACTCGTCGATTTTTTTTTTACAAACCCCAGCTGCCAAGAACAAAATCAGATAAAAGTTTCGAATTGTGTTGAAGAAAATCAAAACTCATGTATAAAAACTGCTTAAACAGGTCTATAAACAAGCTTTATAAACATCGTCAACAATCAAAACAACAATATATATAATATTACCTGTAAATGGTTTCGGAAACAACCAGTTTCAACAAGAAGAAGGTATTCTAAATAGTTTCTTCAGAAGGTATAGGTTCATGAAACCTTTTAAAAATAGCAGGGTAGGTTGTACTATTAAGAATTCAAAATTTAAAAGTTTATGCCACGTTTCATATAAAAAGGCACATCTAGGTTTTATACCTAAAGTGAGGCCACGTTTCTGTTGGGAATATGGAGTCCGGTCCGCATATTCCTCCTCCGTATATAAGTACGGAACCGATCTCAACACTAGTATGATATTGTCCGCTTTGGGCCCACTGGCCCGCACGGCTTTGCTTTTGGTCCACTTCCAAAAGGCCTCATACTAGTTGAGATATGTTCTCACTTATATACCATTGATCTTTCCCATGTTTTACCGATGTGGGATGTGGAACTTTGGTCGCTACCCTAACAAATCCTCCTCTCGAACAAAGTACCACTTTAGCCTCCTCTCAATTGACATCCATCCGCTCACTCTAATCAGGTTGGGGCTGCCTGATCTCTAGAGCCTTTACATCGACCATCCTGCCTTGTTCCTTAGCGCCACTCCAAACAAGTACCACCGTCTTGATACACTCCAATCAAGCCACACTGCTTGGTGAGCAACGGGCACTCCAAACGAGGATCTCTCCAATCAAGCCACAATGCTTGATGAGCCTCAAATCAAGCCACACTGCTTGATAAGCCACGGGCACTCCAAACAAGGATCTTGAGCATGGCTACTATCATGTTCGACTAATGAGAATTTCACCCACATCACCCACCACATCGCGTACTGTCTGGGCCTAGAGCTCTGATACCACATGTTGGGAATATGCGTGTCTGGTCCGCATATTCCTCCTCCGTATATAAGTACGGAACCGATCTCAACACTAGTATGATATTGTCCGCTTTGGGCCCACTGGCCCGCACGGCTTTGCTTTTGGTCCACTTCCAAAAGGCCTCATACTAGTTGAGATATGTTCTCACTTATATACCATTGATCTTTCCCATGTTTTACCGATGTGGGATGTGGAACTTTGGTCGCTACCCTAACAGTTTCATAATTAGTATATCTAACCATATGGAAGGACACATCGGTAAAATGAAAATTTGAAATAACAGAATACTCCAACCGTCTCTCTATGGGGTGTACTTATCTTTTCGATCTTCTTTTGAGAAATGTATACGTACTCGTATTGTAAATCTTGTTTTAAGATTATGCATGAATATTAAAATATACTAATCCATTTTGTTTTTACAAAATTAAAAAAAAAATCTAAAATTAATTGATAAAATTGATAAATATATTAAATTTTAGATCGATATCCTAAAACGATCAGTGAAATTAACAAAACCCATTTCCTATAAAGATTTGTATTTTAGAACGGAGTGAATAATAAATAAATCTATATCTTTTATTGTGGGATTTACTATTTAAAATCTATCCAATAAATTTATTACCGATAAAGGTCCAAAAAATTTAAAAAAATTATACTTAAAATACATTTCTATATAAAATTTAACAAATCATTAGATCTATTTTTTTAGTTTTTTTAATTTCTAATTTTGAAGGTTTATATATTTTAATCCCTAATTTGAAAAATAATAATAAAAAATACCGTTTGTTTTGTTTCTGTAAGACGAACAAAAGTAATACCACTCATGATATGTTTTCAAATTTTTTTAGAAATATATATTTTACGCACGTTTCTCATTCTATGGTTCTGCATCTATCATAGTGCTATCATAATGGGCGGCTTTCGCATCTAGCATCTATCATAATGGTCTGAATTCGTATATAGTAATAAAAAATTTAAACAAGTTACCCATATAGCAAAACAAAGAAGGTTTCGCATATTCTTCGTTTACACTATAAATTTAAAATTTTAAAAGTGCGCATCTTTTACACCGTAACTCGTGAAAAACAAAAATCAAAATATATCATTAGTTTTATGTTTTTAAGACGAACAAAACTGGTACCACTCATTATATATTTTGATTTTTTTTTAGAAAGTTGTATTTTACACTACTTTCTCATTATATGGTTTCACATCTATCATATGCATGGTTTTGTATCTATCATAGTTGGTCTAGTATAACATATATCATAGTTGGTATGGTTTCGCATCTATCATAATTTCCTACTTTCGCATCTACCAGTACAAACTTAGAAAGGTTTCGCATCTAGCAAAAAGAAGGTTTCACATCTTCTTTAGTCGTCTTTTTGTTAAACTCTAAAACTAAAATTTTAAAATTTCGTATCTTTAAACCGTAAATATGAAAATATTCCAAAAATACCATTTTTTTCTTTTTTAAGACGAACAAACTAGTACCATTCATGATATGTTTTGAAATTTTTTACAAAAAAAATTATATTTTACAGCAACACTTCGCACCTATTAAAAAACAGGTTTTGCATCCAAGTAGTCCAAAAGAATAAACACGTTTCGCAACTATCATTACGTAAAGTAAAACAGGTTTCACATCTTCTTACTACATCTTCTTCGTTTTAAACCCTAAACCCTAACTCGAACATAAATTTCCAGAAACACACAAATACACTAAAATCGACGAAAACTTTACTGAAATACAACAATTACACTACATTAGCAACGTAATACCAGAACAATACCAAAAATCACAAAGAAAACAAATCTCAAGTTACCTATTTTGAAATAAAAAAGCGAGTTACATAAATACACAAATTAAATTATCTAAACAGATATCCAAAATAAAACTTCAAAATCAAATAAAAACACAATCAAAATCATACGGGAACAAAAGAAAAACAAGAAATAGACTACAAAATTGAATCTTTACTTATAAAATTAGGGTATTTTTATATTCACGTAATAGAAAAAAGAGAGAGAGAGAGAGAGAGAGAGAGAGAGAGAGAGAGAGAGATAGAGATATATATATATATATATATATAGAGAGAGAGAGAGAGAGAGAGAGAGAGAGAGAGAGAGAGAGAGAGAGAGAGAGAGAGAGAGAGAGAGAGAGAGAGAGAGAGAGAGAGAGAGAGAGAGAGAGAGAGAGAGAGAGAGAGAGAGAGAGAGAGAGAGAGAGAGAGAGAGAGATATTTAGGGTATTATTGGGTCTGAGACGGTAAATATTTGAGTGAAATGGGTCTTTATGAGAAATACATGAAAATACGGGTCTTAAGTGGATAATAGTATTTCTTTTGGATCTTAAATGATACTTAAACCATTTTTATACATCGTTGTCTATTCGATGAAAATATAAAGAACATAATTAAAGTACATTTTTGGTTTTTTCCTTACATACATTTTATTGTAGTTTTTATTAATCAGATTAAATTTTCTGAATAAAAAAACCAAATAATAAATGTTAGAAAATAGAATTAGAAAATGACAATTTACAACTATAAATTAAGTTTGAAAATTCTTCGGAAACTATGATAGAAAAATGATATACATATCATTACGACTTAAAAAACAAGTTTGATCATTCTATTTGTTTGACATTTTAATGAAGTTGTTTCAGGATATAACAAATTTTCTATATCAAAATACAAACAACAACAAAAGCATATCATATTTGACAAAGTTTGAGTAAAATTGAAAAGATATATGTAAGAGAAAGTTTTGATAATTCAAGTGTTTACCTATTTGTAGAATTTATTAGTTATTTTAATAAACTCAAATATTCAAAAGAACACAACCTGTTATACTTTGCCGAGATCTTAGCTGTTTTGGTCGCGACAAAGTGCCTTTTGGAATAATTATCTAACTTTAGTAACCAAAAATTTGAAGTTGATCGCGATAATTGAAGATTTTTTCCATGATCATTAGTTCATTGATCGCGATGAAGTCATGATGCACAGTACTAATAGGTCATGTTTCTTAATTTATTGTATTCAATCTTTGGGCTTGCTACGATGAAGTCTATTACGCCTGTATCAACATCAGCTTGATCATGGTGAATTTTGCGCCATACTTGTAGCTGGTTAAGTTTATAATTATTAAATTAAATGATTTCCTTATCTCTATGTTTCTAAATTAATAAAGTTGTTCGTATTAAATATTTTCTTCAACAACCTCATAGTTCTCTCGACATCAAGGCTCGTTAATTGGTATTGCGCATGTGAGACCTGAAAATCTAGCTTTATAATAAATAGGTTTATGGTTGGTTTTTCACTTGGACCTCTTATTGATCATCTAGATATATATTAAACTAGCCATGTGGTGAACGAGGTCTTCATTGAACGATGACACCAAAAACCAATGCATTTCAGCTCGGATTTAGGGAGATGAATCTCACGCCAAATGACGTATTTGTAATGAAAGGCCTCCTAGTTGTTGGTAGAACGTTGGAAGTGCGCAGGCATGCTACGAGAGAAAATATGTATGTCGAATATGCCCGCTTGTTAGGACTCATATTTCATGATATCCACGCGTAATTTGAAATGACTAAAGGATACATCTATGCGGGATTGGTATCTTTAGTTAGTCGATACATATATTGTCCACCATGTATCACGTGCCATTCTTATGTATTTTTTGAATACACATTATTTATTCATATAATTCAAAAAATGTGAAGGCTCACTTTTTTTACGGTTTGGAGGACATGGAGAGTGGACTGAGGGATATAGCTTACAGGGATAGTGCATTGATTTTCTTTATAGTGCTTTGGGGGATGCTTCCAAATCTTCACACAATAACCTGTACGGGTTCGTGGCTATACTAAAATATTGGATATACGTCCAATTTCGAAATTTAAAATCTTTACCGAACCCATCGTACAAAATTACAAGGCTTCGTATTATTAGTTGTTTGTCAAAGAGGTTGGTGGACCTTAGTGTGTAACCAAAAAAACCGAGCCCACTATTATTAGAAATTTGAAAGAGAAAGATGTAAGTAAACAAACTTATACTTATTATATGTTTAACAATATTTATAATATTTTACTTATCGTTTTATATAATATATTGTATTCTTTTCTGTTTTGCATATCAGTTTTAGCCATATAAACACATTAGAGCTCATATTCTGTACAAGAGATTCGTCTAATCATTATCTAATTAAAAAAACACAATCGAAGGTTATATGCATGCTAGAGTGACGTGTTAGTGTAGATGGGGTACCTAGCTATAAGAAGGGATATCAAAATCATTATCTTTTGCTTATTTTGGTTTGAGAAGATTTACGTAATCATTTACTTCGTTATGATCGTACGATGGTCCCTATTGCTTCATGTCACAGGTTAATGACGAAGATTGATGAGAAAAAAGTTAAGGTTCTTGGTAAGATCAATACCATTCGAACGAAATATGATTAATAATGTTTGAGGTTCAACAAACGATTGCTGCAGATTGATTGTCCTTAGCTCATTGTTCTTATATGAGGACTTATGTTGGTTATGTTTAATTGACGTCTTTTTTTATATTTCAGACAATATTTTTCTTTTTCAAATACTTTTGTTTTGTATTATACCATGAATGATTTTATTTTAGTCAATCTTCTATGATGTGTTATATTTGACGATATTTGAATAGTTTTATCAACTCGGAAATTATTATATATAATTTAAAAATTACTAAATCACTTAAGTTGTGAATTTATTCAAAAAATATTTAAGATTTTTTATCTGATGAGTCCGAATATTGCTACCGCTCCGGACGAGGACAGTTCGGACTAAGATCACTGGACTGGACAGGGCAGTTCGAACACTTAGCTCATTGGACTGTTCGAACTATGACTAAAGTACTTAAAAACCTAAAAACTTCTTGACTAAGCTGCTTGCTCTCCTACTAAGAGCTCATGGGTCTTTGAACATGACCCGGGTCCATTAAACATGACCCGAAAACCCATAAAGCCCAAGTGTAAGGGTATAAATACCCAACCACCTGCATTAAATATGGGTGATGAAAATTAAATACAACCAGGCTGCTTAATTCTCCCTCTACTCTCTACTCAAAACATTAAACACATACCAACCTTCACAAACTCTAAGCAAATTACAAAATTACCCTCAGACAAAAATTAACCACACCAAATTGGCGACCACAGTGGGAGCACGAAGGTGCCTAAATCGAGCATTCGAAACCAACAAGAAAAGTCAGTCCGAATGAATCTGGACGCCCCGGAAGTACCACCAGCTTTGCTTGAAGTGGTGAGTATACTATCGAAGAGCGCGATAGGTTAAATGGTGAAATAGAAGCTCTGAGGGCAGAAAAGGCTAAGATGGGCATGAAAGAAAAGTCAAAAGCATCAGTTGCTCATCACACCGATAACCCCAGAGAGCATGAGCCTTCAAAGCCTCTTGTAAGCACCAAAAAGACTCATGCCAGCTCCAAAAAGTCTCACCTGTCTAAGCCAGCGGAGAGTTCTGACTCAGGCTCAGAGTCTTCTGATAGCTCTTCGGATGAGCAGGGAGTTGAAGAAGCCTTGTCCTCTAGCAGCGATGAGGTTCGAACTAAAAAGAAGCAAAAGCATATCAAAAAATATTCAAGAAAAAGGGATAGACATGGAAAATTGAAGAATAATATTGGCAAAGGGTCATCTCACAGCCGGAGGCATGTAGACCGGATGATGATGGATCCTTTCGCTTTCCACGATGAACCAGGTATCTTTGCAACTCCCAATGAAGATACTATGTTCAGTCGTCGCCGAAATTGGAGGCAATCTCCATTGTCTTCCAAAATTCTCTCCGGAAACCTCCCTAAGAGGTTTGATAGCACCAAAATGGAAAAGTACGATGGCAGTACTGATCCGGACAACCATTTGGAGCAATTTAAAAACTTCATGATGAACTTTGATGATGATGACAAGCTACTTTTTAGAGCATTCGCCCAATCGTTTACGGGGAGTGCTCTAAAATGGTATAACAGCATACAACAAGGTTGTATCAATAATTTCGATACTTTTTGGGTGGCCTTTCGAAGGCAGTTTGTTGGGAGTAAAGAGTTAAAGGGCAATGAGGACACAATAATCCATTGTGCCCAGGAACCGAACGAATCATTGAAAGAATACATAAGTCGTTTTGTGAACACTAAGAATGGGTTGGCTGATTGCTTCGAGCAAGTAGCAATAGCATCCTTGAGACAAGGCTTAAACCCTAGGAATTTGGTTGATTCGGTGACCAGAAAGAAAGCCATGACTTGGGGAAGGTTGCTGAATCAGGTTGGAAAGCAGATTAACGTTGATGAAACAAAGAACACTAGGGTGCACAGGCAGGTGAGGTCTACCCCGGTGGCACCAAACCCCAATCAGAATCAGTCCGGGAACAAGGCAAAAGAGACCGGACAAGCGCATCGCAGGGCTAAAGCTCAATCTCAGCCAGCTGCACCTGCTCAGAGTCAGCAATCCATAAATAAGAGAGGGTCTTGGATTCAACCGGAGTGGTTCGCAGAATTGAAAGAAAGTGTGGCCATCATTTATGATAAAACAAAGGAAGATGTGCACTATAGAAGACCGACCACACTGCAATCTCCTAGAGAACATCGCAATAACTCTTTCTGCCAATATCATAATGATACTGGCCATACCACCGATGGTTGTATAGCTTTAAAACAAGAAGTTCATAACTTGATTGAAAGGGGAAAGCTGGGGGCTTATGTCAAAAGAAGAGGAGGTAATAGGCCTGACAATACTCACCGGGTTGGTCCAAGTAATGCTGCTCCGGAGGGAGCCATGGTTATAATCGAAAGGTTTGATGTGGAATCTGAATACTTGGATCCTGATCCAACTCGAAATAGAGTGGGTGCCATTGAGGAATGTTCTATGCCAGTCTCCGGGCTCATTAAGTTTTTTGAGTCACTTACAATTTTCGGATGGGATACTATGACAGCTCCTACTGCTTCTTCGAGGAAGAGGCACGTTCATACTTTAGCTACCCAGCTAGAAGGAGGCATGACTTCCTATCAATCACAAATTCCATTCCCCTTCATTGTTTTTTATGAAGATGATTTAAGATATATAGTTGGCCCTCATGAAGATGCTGTTGTCATAGGAGCATCTATTGGGGGCAATGACATAAGACGAATCTTGGTGGATATTGGAAGCTCAGCTAATATCCTCTTCTTAAACACTTACAAGAAAATGAAAAATCCAGCCGTAATTCAGTGTTCAGACAGATCAATTGTGGGCTTTACTGGCAGCTGAGCAGACGTGATCGGGGAGTTCGAAGAGGAAGTTCTGTTGGGCAAGGGCCCTTTCAAGAAGATGGTCAGGATACGTTTTATTGTGGTAGATTGTCCCACTTGCTATAATGCTATTCTAGGGAGGTATTGGCTCTCTAGGATGCATGTAGTGGTTTCGACAGTCCACCAATGTTTGAAATATGTTGTTCAAGGACAGGTGGGAGTTGTCCGAAGCAGTCAAAAGGTTGCAAGGGAATGTTATGCTACAGCCCTGGCGCCCCGGACGTTGGGAGCAGTTCGTATCAACGAGCAATAGCAATTTAAGGGGCTTTCTGGGGGTGAGGGTGAAATTGATGACCCCAGAGAGACCCCTAGAGTATTAATACCAGTCGAAGAGGTAGAGATACATTATTTAGAAGAAGGGAAAAGTGTCAAGATATGGTCTAAAATGCCACCCGATCTGAAAAGTGAGATGTTAAAGTTTTTTAAAAGCCATCAGCATGTTTTTGCTTGGTGCAATGCTGATGTTACTAGGGTTCCAGCAGATGTGATATCACATCACCTATCTGTCCGGAAAGACATAGCACCAATGGTTCAAAAGAGAAGGGCTTTTTCTAAGTAAAAGGCTGATGTTATTGTGCAAGAGGTTGACAGGCTCACAAAGATGAGGCATATCAAGGAGTCTCAATATCCTTTGTGGACTGCCAATCCGGTCCTGGTGAAAAAGAAAAATGGCAAGTGGCGTATGTGCATTGACTTCACAGATCTCAATAGGGCTTTCCCAAAAGATTTGTATCCAGTTCCCCGTATTGACCAGCTAGTAGACTCCACCTCTGGGAATAAGCTGTTATCCTTTATGGATGCTTTCTCCGGATACAATTAGATCCAAGTAGATCCGAAGGATCAAGAGCATACCACATTTGTCACTGACAGGGGTCTTCATTGCTACAAGGTAATGCCATTTGGGTTGAAAAATGATGGGGCTACTTATCAGAGATTGGTGAACAAAGCCTTTGCTGATCAGATTGGAAGGAATATGGAAGTATACATTGATGACATGATGGTGAAAAGTGTGGATGAGCAATTGCACTTGACTAACCTCCAAGAAACTTTTTCTAACTTGGTAAAAGTGAATTTGAAGCTAAATCCAGAAAAGTGTGTCTTCGGAGTACAATCCGAGAAGTTCCTAGGCTATATTATAAATGAGCAAGAGATATAGCCCGATCCGGACCAGCCTAATGCTCTATTCCAAATGGAGCCTCCTCGTAATATTAAAGAAGTACAACGATTAACAGGGAGGTTAGCTGCTTTAAACAGATTTATCTCAAGGTCTTCGGACAAATGCGCCCTGTTTTTTCAAACCTTGAAGGGTGCGAAGGGATTCGACTGGACCTTACAGTGTGATGAGGCTTTCAATGAGATCAAGAAGCACCTGTCCTCCCCCAAAACCTTGTTTAAACCAGTTGATGGAGAGACACTCTTCGTATATTTGGCAGTTTCAATTTGTGCCATCAATGCTGTGTTGGTGAGAGAGGTGGATAGCTACCCTCATCCAGTGTACTACATCAGCAAGAGCTTGATAGAGGCAGAAAGGCGTTATTTGAAACTCGAAAAGTTAGCATTAGCCCTGGTAATAGCTGCCAGAAAGATGAGGCCTTATTTCCACGCTCATCCTATTATCGTCCGGACATCTTTTCCCTTGAAGAATGTTCTCCAAAAGGCAGACATTTCAAGTAGGATGACTAAGTGGTCGGTAGAATTGGGGGATTTCGGTATAGATTTTGCTCCCCGAACAGCAGTCAAAGCCCAAGCTGTGGCTGATTTTTTAGTTGAATTCCACTCTTATAGAGATTCGGAGCAGACTACTGAGATGAAAAACAAAAAGGTCTGGGTCGTCCGGACGGATGGTGGATCCAACACTATGGGATGTGGTGCAGGGGTGTGCTTGACTTCTCCGTATGGTGACAAAATGTACCAAGATATATGTTTTGCTTTCAGGGCTTCCAATAATGAGTCTGAATACGAAGCAGCTATAGCTGGTTTAAAGTTAGCCTATATTTGTGGGGCTAAAAGGGTTAAGCTAATGAGTGACTCCCAGCTTCTTATCCACCATGCTCAAGGTCAATCTGAGGCTAAAAAAGAACAATTAGTGAAATATTTATTTCTCCTTAAAAATGAAGCACTCAAGTTTAAAAGCATTGTTTATGAGCATATACCCCGGACATAGAATGAATTAGCAGATTCATTGGCAACTATAGCCTACACAGAGTCATATCCATGGATCCATGTACTGGAAATCCCCTCCATTAAGGTTAATATGGGTAAAGAAGAAGAAATTTTTGAAGTACAGGTGAAACAACCTCAGGATTGGAGATTTCCTCTCCTGCAATACCTCTCCGACGGCATCGTACCTCTAGATAAATCACTGGCAAGAAAACTGAAACACAAGGCTCGTGGTTTTATCATACTAAGAGACATTCTGTATAAAAAGTCTTACAGTAAACCTCTTCTGCGCTGCTTGGGGGATGATGAATCTCAATTAGTCCTCTCCGAATTACATGATGGTGAGGGATCAGCTCAGTGTGGATTCAGGGCTCTAACAAGGAGAGTTTTGCTGGCCGGCTACTATTGGCCATCTATCATGCAGGATGCTAAAGAACGGGTAAAAAGGCGTGATCCATGCCAAAGATATAGCAATGAAATTCATGTTCCAGCCATCCATTTAGAGTCAAATTCTGAGCCTATACCCTTTGCTCGATGGGGGTTGGATTTAGTGGGTCCTCTCCCTATGGCGTCCGGAGGGCGCATAACTATAATTGTTGCTATAGATTACTTTTCGAAGTGGATTAAAGCAGCCCCTCTGACAAGAACAACATCAAAAGCTGTCATAAAATTCATTTTATCCAACATCTGTTGCAGATTTGGTGTTCCACAAAAGATAACAACAGACAATGGGCCACAGTTCGACAATAAGGAAATGGAGAGTTTATGTGCCTCGAGGGGTATACAACACTGTTTCTCTTCACCTTTCCACCCACAAGAAAATGGTCAGGTTGAAGTGGCTAACAGAACTATACTGTCCGGTTTAAAGAAGAATCTGGAAGGGGCTACTGGGAAGTGGCCTAGCTATTTACAAGAGGTCTTGTGGGCCTACCGGACAACACCTGGGGCTGTAACGCAGGAGTCACCTTTTGCCTTGGTATATGAGATGGATGCAATAGCTCCCATAGAAGCAACTCTCCCATCATTTCATGTTCACAACTTCTCCGAATGCGCTAACGAAGTGGCAATCAGAGGTCAGCTCGATCTAGTAGAAGAAAGACGAGTTAAAGTTCACCTTAGAGCTACACACTATCACTGTTTGATGAGAAGCATATTTGCTTCTAGAGTTAAAAAAAGAGATTTCTAGCTAGGGGACAAGGTATTGAGGAAAGTCTTCTTACACACTAAAGAGAAGCTGCTCGGCAAATTGGCCCCGAATTGGGAAGGACCTTATATGGTTGTTGAAAGACTTAAACCTGGAACATATTGGCTAGAAGACAAGGATGGAAGAATGTTGACCCACCCTTGGAATATTGAACATCTCCGGATGTACTTGGAGTAGCATTTGTGAAAATATTTACTTGGTTAAACATCCATGTAAATATTTGGGGGCATACTCTTTCCTACCTTGGTGGCGCGGGGAGGTTTTAATAAGGTGTCTAGGCTTTTAATGAAATTTGATGCCTTCTTAAAAAAAATTCCGGAGTGTTCTTACTTTATTTTTTGTCACACCATCCGGATTAAAATAAAAGGATGATGACCACTTAAACATTCGTCATCGGAGAATTTAAACACTCTCGCTTTAGACTATTTATGAAATAACTAAGGGCTATCTAAACACTAGCCACCAAAATTGAAACAAACTATGAAAGGGTGTGAGAATTGTGCAAAGCACGGATATTCATTAAAATAACTTAAGTGCCTTGGCCTTCCAAGGACTTTCAAATTGTCAAGCAGAGTAAAAGATCTATCCGGTCAGATACCGGACACACTTACAAAAAGAGTGCCTTGGCCTTCCAAGGACTTTAGTTTAGATAACACGAAAAGTAAAAAGTAATTCATAATTTAAGGCTGAGCCTTTGAAGATGGCTCGGCTTCATTTATCTTCTTCTTCCTCTTGGGATCATCTTTCTCTTCGTTTGGGCTCTCCCCGGTGTTTTCTTCGTCATCAGATGAGGATGCACTGGAGAAGTCAAACCCGTCGCCTTCGGTCATTGTGTGAAATGGGAGGTCCGGATACTCTACATGAAGCCACAAATCCCCTAGGTTCCTCTTCGGAAACTTCTCATGGAAGAGCAGGACCATGTCTGATCTCACCTTGGCATACATTTGCTCTTGAGTGTCGATCACGTTGTTGGCATAAGCGTCGATCTTGGCTTGGATTTTGGCCTCCTGCTCCCTTAGAAAATCAGCTTTCTCCTTGGCAGCCTTGGATACTGTGTTCTCAAGTGCAATCTTGTCACTGGTCAAGTTGTGGATAACTTGATCCTTGGCCTTGGTCTCCTCTTTTGAAGAGTTGAGATCTTTCTCCAATACGGAAAACTTCTCCCGGAGATCCTTAATGGTCTCTTCTAGAGTGGCAACTTTTGTGGTCCACACCTCTTGGCTTTTCTTCAGCTCTTCATTTTCTCCCTTTAGAATGACAGCATTTGAAGTGGCAGTAAGAAGGTCATCGGACAACCTCTCTTTATCAGACTTGAGGTCTTTGATAAGATCTGCCAGACTTCGAACTTGTTTCTCCAACACAAGCACAAGCTGAACACTACTTAAGATAGAGTGAGCTATAATGTCCCTTTCACTTGAAATAATAAAAGTCTTACCATTAAAAGTGACAGTATTTGAAGTGCTCGGAGGGAGGTAAGGCCCAGCAAAATCATCTCTGGGGAGGTTGACAAAGTAGTCACCAAGCCCACCAAGACCAGTGATGTCAACCCCATCAATTCTAAGGCCTCCCCCTTCGACCTCGGCGGTTTGAAAGTCACCAGGGATCTCCTCGGCTTGTGTTGGATCAGTAGGATCAACATGGGGAAGAGGCTCCGGAGGCAGGAGAGAAAGTTTGTCCCCCTTAGAGGTCTTTTTCTTCTTAGCCTCCCTGTCCTTGTCTGCAGCTCCCCGTTTCCGGTCTCTTTTGGGAGCCCTTGGGGGTCTTGGGGATTGAACTTCTTGCCTAACACTCTCGTGCTCTACCACTTCTAAGAGAGCATCATCAATTTGGCTAGGGGCTGGCCCCTCCGGATGCGTTGAAACATCCTCCTCCACCTCAGCAGGGTTAGCTCCACCCACCACTTTCTTGCCCTTATTTTTTCCTTTCATCTTACTCGGGGCCTTGGCCCGGCCTGGCAAGTAAAGTGTCCCGTCCGGTTCATGTGTCCTTTTGAGCACTACATCTGGAGGGGGTTGGGTGGTGAGCTCTTCCCAGGTTAAGTGTTCCAAAGATGAGACCTTGCTAAGTTGCCCCCTGTGAAAGCATCACGGAACCGGTTCCCCCACTTCTCAGTAGCCCAAGAGTTGATCTCGGTGCAAGTGGGTTGCCCGGATTTCAAGTAGTCACTGAAGTCCTTGGGCAGTTCTTCTAAGGAAAAGATAAGGCCAATTAGTTTAAACAAACTTGATTAAAAAAAGAAAAAAGAGAGAGATAAGAATGTAAAGTAGAAGACTTACGGTCACTCCTCCATCTGCTTGTGAGGAGACTTGGGTTGACTCCGGCCTTGATTTTCTTCCCGTTCTCCCAAGAACCACTTACAAACAGGAATTGGGTCCTCCAATTCCTCTCCGACTCTAGCAAGTCATCCACAACTTTGAAATTATCCCCCATATTGAAGTGATAGAAGGGGATGTGGTGGTTTCTACAAAGACTGGCCACAGCAGCAAACTCCTCCATTGGTAGAGGAATCCCGGAGAGCCTAGAGGCCATAATGCAGGCCATCAGGGTATACCAAACATTAGGACTCAGCTGGCTCGGACAGAGCTTTATCAGATGAAAGTATCTGACAATCTCTGGGTCCAAGGGGAATCTGAGCCCCCAGTTAAACAGCTCCGTGAAGATCACTATCTCGCTCAGCTTGCAATCCGTGGGGGTTTCGGGGGTTATAGGGATTCTTATCTTCACGTTCTCCAGAATTCCCCACTTCGTACACATCCGGCCCAGCTCAGCTGTGTGGATGAAAGCGTAGTTGATTTTTTGCAGGGCAAGGAGGTACTTGACATTGACCTTGTGAAAACAAGGCCCCACCCTTCCTTCGAGACACTCCGGAAGATCCGGATGCCTCAAGCACAACTTTTCCTTGCCTTTGTCTTTTTGGGCAGCAACAGCACCACTAGTCTGTCCGGAAGGTTCAGATTTGAACGGAGCCTCTTCAATAGAGTCCTCCATTATTTCCTCCATAATTGAGGATAGGTTTTCAGTTGTAGTGGTGAGAGGGAGGTTTAGATTTGGCTCAGCCTGACTTCCGGACTGCTGCGCTTCAGTATCTTCATGGTTCCTAGCCTCCAGTTGGGGCTCTTGTATAAACGTTTCTCTTCGAGGACTTGAGCCCGTGCCCTCCGGACCGGACAACTTCTCCTTGGGAGCTCTAATGGGCACTTCTGACCCAGTACTACTGTCCTTGGCACCCGATTTTAAAGGGGTGCCCTTAGAAGCCTGCCCTTTAACTAGCCGGCCTTTTCTTCGATCAACTAGATTTTGAGGAGAGGTTTTGACGTCTGACCCCATGGCTAAGAAAGGGGAGGGTTTTTTAAAGCTTGTAACTGTTAAACCTGGTTCAACGATGGGTTCCAACTCTTGAACCGAGGAGCCTGAGATAAGAGGTGAAATATTGGTTTGAAATAGCTTCTTCGGTTTGATGCCCTTTATGGAGGAAGAACCTTGGTCTGATTCTGTGGGTGAAGTTGCTGGTTTGTCGATGGGCGAAGCTGGTAAGCCTGCTGCAATGCGCCTTTCCCTTTCAACCTTTTGCGCTTTTTCTAATTCAGAGAGGTTGAGCCACCCGCTTTTGATCAAAGCGTTCCGAGCCGTGAACATAAACAATCTGGGTAAAAATTTGTTTTGGAGAGAAAAAGCTTTGAGGATTTGCAGAGTAAAAACGAGAGTGATGGTGAAATAGTAGAAAGTATTTCAATTTATAGTCAATCTAAAAAAAAGGAGTTTGATTCCTAGGAGAATTCGAAAAGATTGGTAATGATTCAAGGTGAAAAAACGGCTGAATAAACCAACCAAAAAGTGACACGTGTCCCATAAACTCTGGAAAAAACCCGTTTGGATTCACAAAGCTTTATCAGTCCGGATAAAGCCATAGCACAAGTCAAAAGACCTGTCCGGATTAAAACTGCCCCTGAAATTGGACTGTTTTTCAGGTTTTTGGCAAACGTATTTGAGCAAACACCTAAAAAAGGGGCTCCTTATGAGTCAGAATATTACTACCTCTCCGGACGAAGACAGTTCGGACTAAGATCGCTGGACCGGACAGGACAGTTCAAACACTTAGCGCATTGGACTGTTCGAACTATGACTAAAGTACTTAAAAACCTAAACACTCTTGACTAAGCTGCTTGCTCTCCTACTAAGAGCTCATGGGTCTTTGAACATGACCCGGGTCCATTAAACATGACCCGAAAACCCATAAAGCCCAAGTGTAAGGGTATAAATACCCAACCACCAGCATTAAATATGGGTAATGAAAATTAAATACAACCAGGCTGCTTAATTCTCCCTCTACTCTCTACTCAAAACATTAAACACATACCAACCTTCACAAACTCTAAGCAAATTACAAAATTACCCTCAGACGAAAATTAACCACACCATTATCAACTCACATAGCATAACTTGTATTTTTTTACATAAAAATTTTGGTTGTAAATTCACACGATAAAAAAATTGTTTTAATTTTTTTTCAAAAATGGTATATGGTTTCAATATCTAAAGTACGCACCATTGGTGCATAAGTACCAATGATGCATAGTATGTTGCACCGATGATGTATAATACTACACACCGATGGTGCAATTAACATCATCGGTGCACTTGGTATCGATGGTGCTAATTACATAATTAGTGGCTCGTATTTTTACTGATGGTGCGAATTAGCACCATCGGTACTAGATGTACCGATGGTTCAAGTAGCACCATATCATGGGAACATCGGTGCAAAAAACTATGCATCATCAGTGCATAGGTATTGTGTAGATGGTGTATTTGCATAATATTAGGCACCAACCACATAGGATTTCCCCCTTATTTTAATTTCCTATCTAAATTGTTACCTGCTACCTTCATCATCCATGTTTTTTATATATGGGACGTAAATAACATCACTATGTAAACACAACTTCATCTACAAAAATATATCCTTTAATCAAACTCATAATTTTATTCGATATGGAATAAACTTTCAATGAAGATAACTATCTACTACAATGTACTAATTGTACAGATGTAAAGGATAAAATCCGTGTCTGTCTTGACAGATTCGTGAAGAATTCTCTACCATGTAAAGTTATCCAAAATAACAACTTATGTTTTAGGTGTTTGACTCTCATATGATGTTAGAACTGGTATATTAAACTCATTCAATTTGAAAATAACCGATTTTTTAGACAGACGATATGCTATGTTATAGAGAGGAACGAATCTTTCAAAAACCAGTTGTATATAGGAGTTATGCATTTAAGGAAGGATATGACTTTAACTAAAATTATATGTGTTGTTGTAGTTCGTGTTTAATGTTGTTTTATGTTATATTTATGTTCATTTGAGTATTTCTAGTTTTTTTTATGTCCATTACATGTTTTACATGCATTTTATGTTCTTTAGTTCATCTTCAAATATGTGTCGCATAATATGTATATGTACAGGCTAAAAATCATGGTTAGTCACTCGAGTTGATCATTTGTTTCAAAAGAGCCACTTATTTAATTTTTGTATCAAAACAGCCACTTTGTTTCACCGATGGTCACTAATGTTGGTATTTTATTTTCATTTTTAGTCACCGCTAGTGACCATAAATGTAAAAGAATGTAACTTAAGTAGCAATTATGAAACAAATATAACTTGAGTGACAATTTTGAAACAAGTAACTAACTCTAGTGACTAATGAAGTTTCTTAGCCTTGGTTTACAATATTTAGAATAAGTTCCAACTATATTCGAGTATATGTCGTCTTGCACGTGTCCGACAAGAGGTGTGTAACGTGTTTGATTGAAAGATGAATGATTCCATCAAACATCATATACTTCACAAGGCTTAAATCAGCAAAATAGTTCCTCGACTATCTCGTTTCTTTTGTTTAGTCCATCGACTTCAAAATCAGCAGTGAGGGTCTCTCGACTTGAAAAAATCTATAAATTTAGTCAATGAATTACATAATTTATTAATTTAATCTCTTGATTTGGTAAAATCTATAAATTTAGTCCATGACGAGGGTCTTTTTTCTTGGTGCAGGGACTCAATTTAAAGATTTTGCAAAGTTTATGGACTAAATTTATAAATTTTGCAAAGTTGAAGGACTAAATTTATATGTTTTACAAGTCAATGACTAAATTTATAGACTTTCTATGTCCAAGGACTATATTAAAACAAGTGCAAGAGAATTCTTACCTCGTAAAAATAGATATGTAGTGGTATATATCTTCCTAAAGTCTTGTGTTATTCGTATCGCGTATTTCTTCTTAATATATTTGCTTGTGATGCATTTTTATTTTATGTGTATTGTATTTGCTTCTGATGTATTTTAATTTTATGTTAAACTTAATCTAGTGAAGTTATATGTTTTCAAATTGTTAATATAATTACATAAAACAAATGCATTAAAAGATAATGTTTAATTACAATATTACACAAATTGATCTAAATTGGTCACTTCATGGTTAATTGAGCTAGGCTTTCGAGTTTCAAATCTCTTGATATCATATGTATCGATTTATAAATGGTAATTCCAAAAATACTTCTTTTGTGATATACAATACGATACATGAAGGATGTACTCATGCGCGTGGTGAGTCACTCGCAATGGAAAGTTATATAAACAAATAAAACTATACGAGGATGATAAAAACATATTATTATAAAACAAAAACATAATATGTACAATGGAATACTTATATGGATGACAAAACCAAATCTAATTTTCTCATTTTGAGACATAGGACGGGTGCATATAATAATGGTAAAAAAGTAAAACTATAATTTATCAATTCTGACTATGGTATAAAATGGACTTTGCGGTTAAACGTTGATGTCATCATTATTCTCGACTCTAATATTATCAATGAGTTCACTATAGTTTTAATATATTTATTGTAGTGTATACTTTAATACTGATCTTTACCATTAAATATATGCATATAAACTTCAGGGTTATCCATAAAGGTATCGAAAAGTGATTTCTGAACAAGGTGACATACACCTTGTTGGTCATACAAACCATACAAAACTGATCAATACTCGCAATGCACATTGGTTCTACGTTCGTTAGTTATAGTTATAAAAGGTCAACAATGAAAGGGAAATTTTCCTAAGTAAATGTTTGGATTATAAAAAAATGGTTTATATGCAATATTGGAGCTCGATTTTCTGTTACTAGATTGCAACACCATCAAATGAGTTCCAACCACCGTAGATTTCTCTAACAGATAGGTATGGCCATTAGCATGTGTTGGTATTTCAAAATCAACAGATTTATTTTTAGTGTAATTCTTTTCACTTTTTGTACATTTATAAGAAGATTTATAAAAAGGTTATGTATCAAAGGTTCACTTACTTTTTTCTGAATCTAGCACAGATTTCTAATGCTCTTTATCTCGTCTAATGGATGATACATCAATATATAATTTAAATTTGGCATGTGAACAACCTTGGTATTTATGTTTCTCTAAAGTCTTTAAAATGATAGATTTTTTCGGATAGACTACTTTAACAATTTCTTGTAAATATGTTCTATGTGTTTTTCGTTTTTGATTTTATGCCATAAATTACAAGTTTATCAAAACTTTATCGTGGTTAGGTTTGTTCGTACCATTAATAATTTCATAAATATATTTAGCACTGTATAATTAAATAAAAACAGGTTTTCAAGAAGTGTTCGAAGTGTTTCCTTTAAGTTTTTCGAAGATATTATCTCCAAATTTAAATTATTCTACAAATAAAATTATTTAAATGATGTTATAATTACTTCATGTTGCATTTCGACTAAACAACACATCCACCACAAAATAACTCCCCACTAAGTTTTCTCATAAGTATAAAAGCGTTGGGTTAGAATAAGCACTCTCCAGTCGGCTAATAGTCATGAGTCCCAAATGCATGATCTTGCTATATTTTCAAACCACAAACTTATCAGTCAAAGGAAATAACAAATACTTTTCGGTGTATTCTATTGCTTTAGGAAAATGTTTGAAGTCATATTACATCTTAATACGACTGTCTAAAATTCACGGTCTGTCTATGAGTATGTTATCTTTTTCCACGAAGATATAAAAGCTTCATGATCTCTTGATAATTCATGTCTTTATTTATATCCAAAAGAACGTTCATTTGAGTGTGCCATAGACAAAACATGTGTTTCGTGTTTTGAAAGCCTTGTTCTAGAGCTTTCGCAAACACTAAATTTGTATCCATAAAAACAACTTACTATTCTTCAATGTCGTTAGATGATATCTATGGTTTCAAGCAGTCTAATACCCATTTCAAATTGTTTACTTTCTCCCAGACATACACGCAAGTGTGACGTAATTAGTCCAACTATTAAAGGTTACTCTAACGATCTCAAACAACTAAATATGTTATCATATTGTTTTGTAAGTGTCATCCATTATTAGTACTTCTGAAAATGTCTTTAAAAAATCCACAGTCACTGGATGTGCAAAGAAAATATCGGTAGTAATCTCATTTTTAACTATCCTAGGTCTATGTTATTAAAAATAATTATACATTTAGAGTTTGTTTAACAAGTATTACGACTATGACCGACCGACTTTCCCCAATATCCGGGTTTTTTTCAAGGGTTGTATACAGTGCGCATGGATGACATATTTTCTTCTTTCAAACTTGTTACTCCGTTCAGAATTTTTGTAATGTACGTTCCCATGAAGGTATAAAATTCTACAAATTCCAACTCTTTTATAGTCAAACGTTATAGGTTTGCAAGACTGTTTAAGTGTTCAACATTTTAATGGTTGTAAATCCCACATATAACCTTTAATGACCATTGATCTATATTTACTAGAGTACCATGTAGCTCGGAAAAATAGTCACATTTTTTTTATTCGGTCGACATTCCCTCAAAATTCTTTACGGGTATTTTAAAATAAAGTGAAAGCGATAAATTTGGTTGAAAGGGTATTTTAAAAATATAGTGAAAGTGTAATAAATGTAAGATCAAATTAAAAAACATGATTGAGCTTCTATGTCTAATATTCATATAGAGAAAGTTTGATCCTCAGTAAACGCAATCACAATGGATATTTATTGGTTTACGCTAACTTGCTTATTGGATCTAGAGGGTTTTTATGTCGTTGGGCTTGGCCCAAGATCATGATTAGGCCCATTTGACCCATTAGGCTAAAGTCAGCCTATAAATATCATTTAAGATTTCATTTAATGAGCATAAAAATCTCTCTCTAAATATTAAATATCACAGCTCAATCATCTCTCTACTTTTGATCTTATATTTATTGTACTTTAACTATGTTTCCAAAATATCTCTCCAAACCAAATTTATCACTATTAAATTGGCAACCACAATGGGAGTTTGAATGCCCGGATAGCTGATATGGGAGTCTAATAAGGATTTCAGGAGAGGTAAGGTAGGCTTTCAAAGCGGTGAAGGCGGTATCACATTCACTAGTCCAGGAGAATTTCTTGGCGCCTCGTAGTAATCCAAAGAACGGGTGACTTTTGTCTGAGGCTTTGGATATAAACCTGGACAAGGCCGCCAGGCGACAGGTGAGGCATTGGACTTCTTTTATGTTGGAAGGGGGTGCCTTATGCAATAACGCATGTAATTGTACGGGGTCGGCCTCGATGCCTTTCTTACTGATCACATAACCCAAAAATTTGCTTGTTCGGACCCCTAAAGAGCATTTAAGTGGATTTAACTTGAGATTATACTTACGCAGGATAGTGAGAACATCCTGTAATGCTCGTAGGTGTCTTTCGATGTCGTTCGTCTTGACTATCATATCCTCGATGTAGGTTTCTAGGTCACGCCCTAACTGATCTTTGAAAATTTGATTGACGAGGCGCTGGTAGGTAGCCCTCACATTTTTGAGTCCGAACGGCATAACGGTATAGCAATAAAGGCCTTGCTCGGTTTGGAAGGATCTGTAGCATCCGAATTTGGTTGTATCCTGAATATGCGTCCATGAATGACATGTACTCACAACCGGATGGGTAGGCGTCCTTGGGGAATGATTTGTTTAAGTTGGTGAAGTCAACGGACGTGCGCCAATCACCGCTGTTATTTTTTACTAGCACTGGATTTGCGATCCATGTAGGATAACGAACTCTACGGATCTGGCTGAGCCCAAGGAGTTTGGCGACTTTAGAGGCGATGACATCCTACTTATCGTTTGAGAAAGACCGGCACTTCTGTCTCACTGGTTTGGCTTGTCTATCGAGGTTTAGCTCATGGCATATGATAGCTGGGTCGATGCATGTGACATCCTGCGCGGTCCTTGCAAAAATATCTAGATTGTTACATAATAAAGCTACTAATAAATTTTTGAAACCTGTTTCTAAATTTGCGCCGAGGCGTAGGGCGCGACCCGTGGCAGGTGCTTCGTTAATGGCGTCTGCAGGCTCGACGTCTGGTTCTTCACTATCGCGGGGGTCATCCATAAGGTCGGGTGAGGGGGTGTTGGTTGTTTGAGGGGCACCGCCCTAGCCAGCTAATTTTTATCGGATAGGTTTGCTGGGATCCATGATCACTGAGTAGCATGTATGTGCTGCTCGCTGGCTTCCGCGGATGATACCTATTGAATTGCCCATCGGGTATTTGACACATTGACGAAAGGTGCATATTGTAGCTTCCATTCTGTGTAACCATGGACGACCTATGACTGCGTGGTTTGGGCTAGGGTTCTCTGAAATGAGGAAGGTGGTGTTAAGCTCTTTATTTGTCGCCCCATAGCTTGTCTTCAATAGTAGCTCGAATTCCCCTATACACTGAGAGGTTTTGCCATCATACCCCGTCAAAGTGCGCTGAGTGTGTTTTCATGGAGGGACCCCAACATTTGGTCATTGCTGGCTTTGAAGATAATGTTGACGGAACTACCGCCGTCGACCAATATTTTGGTTACCATAACTCCAACGATATCCAAGGTTATTATTGTCAGGGCGTCCTCATGGGGTGTGGCGACACCTCTTATATCATCGCCGTTAAAGACAAAGTCAGCCACCATATCTAATAGTGACTATAAGTCTGCCCTTCTACAGACAGCACCTGCTCATCCTCTCTGGACCACTTTCGTCTCTGATGGTCCGCCTCGTCTAAAGAGCCGCCTCCGGCGATATTGAGCATCCACTGTTGATTTCCTGATCCGACGGGCCGATCCGCTTGGCGTTCATGTGGCTCGCTATGGTGAATCTCACGTTCTTTGGTTTGAGTACTTTATGCGTTGCCGCTCTGATACGCTGTAGTCTGCTGCCGTACGAATTGGATTAGTAGGCCGTTGTCGGCCAACCGTTGGATTTCTTCCTGTAGTTGCCAACAGTCGTTGGTTGCGTGACCGTGATCGTTATGGTATGCGCAGAAGTGCCGAGTTGAACGCTTGTATCATAGGGTAGATATCGATCGTGGAGCATGGTATCGAATCCTATCCCTGGTGCGGTCGTAAATGGTTGAGATGGATTCTGTGAGTTGCGTAAACTGTCGCGCCAAATTTTCGTTAACAGTCGGACGTGGGGTAGCCTCTGGTCTTGTACATTCCCTTCTGGGTCGGTCGCTTCCCCTATAGTTGTCCGTTCGTCTCGGATATTCCCGACCACACTCGTCATGGATTCTGCTCATGCCCTCGTCGCCGTTAATGATATTGGGGGTGGCCTCTCCTAAGGGTGTTGGGGGTTTGGTGGCGTCGTGTACCTTAATGAACGGATCCGCCTGAGCTAGGAGGTCACCTATTTTATCACAAAGGAAGCGAACTAAGTCAGCATATAGCTTACCCTGTCTGTCCAAACCTCGTTTGAGAGAAGCGACCGCCATATTTTTGGCGAGATCGGAGAACATATGCATGGCGTGCACGAAATGTTGGATGTAACACTTGAGAGATTCCCCCTCCTTTGGTAGAGGTCCATGATGAAATCAGGATCTTTTTATAATTCCTTGTTACCCACGAAACGGTTCCTAAATGCACTCCAAAAGCCTGCGAATTCGCTTATGGAACTCTTGGGGAGACTGCTGAATCAGTCAATTGCATTACCCGTAAGGGTCATAGAAAGATCCCTACATAACATAGCATCGTCTGGATTGAAGACGAGCAACAGATTCCTGAACAGTTCCAAGTGCTGTTCCGGGTCCCCAGACCCATCATAAGCCTTCAATCGAAATTGGTCGAATTTCTGGGGGAGCTGGACGACCAGTATTGTTTGGTAAAAGGCGATTCTTTAAGGACGTAAGCCGTCATGGCAGGGCGTACATGGTCGTACGCTGCTTCTTTGTTGTCCCTATGGACGGGCTGCTTTTGTCGCTTTTGCCCCGCCGCTGTCTCCCATGCCTTCACCGAGTTGACCCCGTTTAGAGGATCCTTCCAGCACTGCTGCTCGACTTATCTCGATGACCGACTTGGGTGGGCGATGGTGGTCATTTGAACGTAGTTTTGACGTTAGCGCGTTGACAGCTTCCTGGTCGAGATCTGCTTTACCCTGGGCTTTTTGCATCGTCAAAATTTGGTGCTTCAATCGCTGAACTTCCGTTGTGTCGTGTGGCAAGCTAGGTGGTAACTCCTGATCGGTCAGGTTAGCGACCAGGGCTGCGATGGCTGGTGCCACAGGTGGGTCGACCAGGTCGGAGCGCCTCTGCGCAAGATCTTTTCTAGTGGGTCTTGGTTAGGTAGAGGAGGTAGCGTTGGCCCTACAGCAAGATTTATGACATGGTTGGGGCTGATCATGGTGACACGTATCTCGTTTGGTTCAATATCAATCCTGGATCAAGTTACTACCATTGGGGGAAAAAAATGCTTTTGACGTTCCCACATACGGCGCCAAATATGATAAGGAAAAAGTCGAAAACAATGAATCTGCCAAAGTAGTAAGTTTTGTGATTCGAGAAGATCAAAATTTGTCCATTTACAAAATCCTTTCCTTCCTATTTATACTATTCTAAACCGTAACCCCCTCTATTAAATATAAACATTCAATGGGCTGCGATTCCCGTTACATTAATTAACACTAATCCTTTTAATTATGGTCCTCAAATGTTTGACTGTTGACTTCTCCTTGATTGCCAGTCTTTAATATAGTCTACAATACTTACTTTGCTCTCCTTTTTTGTCGTAACGGTTACTTTCACGAGTCGTCACGCGGGGAGTCCTTCGCGGTTCTGCCAGACGAGAATCAAGGTCGTCCTGTTCGCTCAGGTCAGGTCTGATGTCAGTTTGCTTTCGGTCGAGCGGCATTACACATCGCGTCCCTCGAGCCTGCTTTCCCTTGATCGTGCTTCACTTGATTGTGGCCGGGCGCGGATAAGTCTTCAACTGGCTTTGGCCGAGCGAGCGTGCTTTTAGTTGAGGTCTAATCGACGTGAGTTCGAGCGGCCGGGCGCGGATAAGCCTTCAACTGGCTTTGGCCGAGCGAGCGTGCTTTTGATCGAGGTCTGCTCGACATGAGTTCGAGCGCGCTCTGCATTGTATCATTTCTTCTCGGATTGGGTGACTCTTCTTCTCTGATTGATTGCATTGTCCTCTTTTAAAGTTTTTATGCCCTTCTTTCTTTATGCGGCCTTGCTCGCATTCAAATTGTCATGCTCTACCGATCTCAGTCTGGCTCTGCTCTTCTTTCCCTCCACTTGGTTTGATGTGTATTCTTTATATTGGTTGCAGGTGTCTACTCCCTTATCAATAGCCAAATCCAAAACCTAGCATAACAAAATTTTCCTTTATAACCCTTCAAAGAATCAAACTTTCTCTCTCTGAATATTAAACATAGTAGCTCAATCATCTCTCGCAGTCGAAGTAATTCAAGTATTTTTTTTCTACTCTTCAGAGTATTACGACATTTTATATTGATACTAACCTGTTTGTCTCCATGTCTTCTTAACACACTCAACCAATAAGTATCGTATATAATATTATGTTGCAAAAAAAATCAGACTACAATCCATCATTAAATTCTCCGCATATCCATATGTATTATTCTTATCCTACAATTCCAAAATATTAGAAAATTAAATTAACTAAACAAAACATAAAACCAAAACATAAAATAACAACTACAAAAATACACAATATGTGGTACAAAGGATACACTAGTAGTAGATTCAAACCAATTGTATTCACCATATTTATGACCATTTAAACGGCACGTACCGTCGGTTTATCCTGACCGAACTTATAATACGTAACTATCTCAAAAATTAAAAAGTTTTAGAAAACAAAACTCCGAAATAGTATTTAATCTTATTTTTCCGTGATTTTAGCTTCTCTAATATATCCGGTTTGGCTTTTATTTCTAATTTTCTAATAGATGCATATTATTTTTTATTATTTGTGATACTGAAGAAAAATATGTTCTAATTTTTTAATGGTTTCTAAAATGTATGTGGGGGATATTAGAAAATATTTTAGTATTTTAATATATTACATGGATTAGTAAATGGAAATATTTCAGTTAAATGTAACAAAAGAATCCGAAATGAAAAAACATTTTAGATGAACATATTTTAAATGGTAGTAGTGATTTCATATAAAATTCCGAATTTCATACAAAGTAGATTCTAGCTCTTATACCAATTTGTTATTCTTAAAAGCACTAAAATATATAGCTAAATAAGATCAAGAGAAAAGAACACTTACGTGGAAAACCATTCAATGTGAAGGAAAAAATCACAAGCGGCTTCGAGTAAAACTTCCACTATATGAATAATGGGATTACAAAATTAAAAAAATTTACACTCACAAACTCTTGTTTCTGAAAATTTTGAAAGGGGGAAAAGAGTCAAATAAAAGGCTCTAACGAAAGGAGGAATGACAGATCGCGAGGGAGATCACAATCATGGCCCACATGTATTGTGTGGTTCTACTGTCAAAAAGCTATTCATAAAAGGAACATGCATAGATTTCTTAAGAGAGATCAAGTAAAGAGTCCAAAGAGAGAAAATGTAGAAATAACGAAAAAACATAAGCCGTTGTATCATACTATGACAATGAGGTAAGTCTTGTTTATGATAATATTTGTCTTAATTTAGTAAGTGATGATAGTGATTATATGATTGATTCGAGATCATTCTATTATGTTATCTCTCATGATGAATTCTCCACTACCTACTCAACTGGTGATTTTGGTAATGTTCGAATCTGAGACTAAGGTATTGTAAAAACTATTAAAGAAGGGTGACATTTGCTTAAGAACAAAGGAAGGGAACAAATTATTTCTAAAAAATGTGACGTATATTCCTAGTATTCGACTCAATTTGACATCCACTAGAAAGTTTGATGATGAAGGGTATTCAAATTATTTGGTGATGAAAAATGAAAGCTTCGTAATAGTTCTCTTGTGGTGGCTAGAGTAATGAAGAATAATTCCCTCTACTTAATTCAAGCAACGTTTGAAAAGAGTGAGATTAACTATATATCTAAAGAGGATGTTACTGCACTTTGCCACAAAATACTTGGGCACATGGGATAGAAAGAGATGCAAACGCTGGAGAAGAAAAAGCTCATACCAAAAGTAAAAGGTATATCCTTTAAAATATATTATCATTGTTTAGTTGGTAAACAACACAAAATTTCTTTCCAAAGAAGTTTTACACAGAAAAGGGTTACATGTTTTGGATTTAGTACATATAGATGTTTGTTATATGGATAAAAAATCACTTGGGGGAGGGGGCATAATATATTGTAACCTTCATCGATAATTATTCTATAAAAATAGTTTCATATACCTTAATGAATAAAGATCAGGTCTTGGAAGTTTTTAAAAACATTCATAAGAACGTGGAACGAAAGACTGGTAGAATGCTAAAATTCGCTTGGTTAGATAATGGAGGAGAGTACCGAGGTACTTTGAAGCACTACTGCAGGTCCTATTGGATTCAGTTGGAGAAGGAAATATCCAAATATCCCCCAAAAAATGATGTGACTAATATAATGAAGGGGAAAAATTGAGAACGTATTTGGAGCATGCTCTCTAATAAGAAGTTACCAAAATCTTTATTTAGTGAAGCTATGCGGATTGTAATCGATATTATCAACCTATTTCCATCGATTCATTTGGTTATGATATTCCCCAAAGAGTATGGAGTTGTAAAGAAGTCTCTTATGGGCACTTGAGAGTTTCTAGATGCAAGGAAGTTTTCGATATTCCCAGAGATTAAAGAAAAAAACTAGATGCTAGGATGAATGAATGCATTTTAATAGGATACTCACATGGCGAATTCAGTTACATATTTTGGGATCCAATTTCAAGAAAGATAGTAAGAATCAATTATTTTATTTTCTCTAAAGATAAAACTCTCAGTAACATGGAGATAGAAGAACCTCCACCAAGATTAAATGATGAAATTCAAGTCAATTTGGAATCTCTTTCCTCCTCTATGACACAAACAATAAAGGGAATGAATATGAAGCTGAATGCCAAAAGTAACTACAAAAACATGAAAATCAGTAAGGTGAGGAGAAACAACAAAATCAAGAGATACCTTGTGAAAAACAAGTTATCCTAAGAAGATATGATAGAGGCCACCAACAAGATACAATCCAAATGAGTATATTATGTTTACACATAGCGGGGAACCCGAAAAGTATGCAGAAGATATGTCTCTTAATCAAAAAGAAGAATGGGTAAAGGCTATGGATGAAAAAATAGAATTCTTGTAGTAGATTTTAACCTATAACTTGGTGAAACTTCCCACAAGAAAGAAGACACTCAAGAATAAATGGGTGTACAAGATTAAAGTTCACAATTTCAGCTGACAACCAAGGTAAAAATATCGTTTGTTTGTGAAAGGATTTTACCAAAAGAAAGGAATTGACTTTGATGAGATATATTAGAACCATACTTGGTCTGGTGGCAAGCTTGAATTTTGAAATCAAACAACTAGATATATAGAAAACCTTCATCAACGGAGACTAACAAAAATAAATATATATGGAACAACGTGAAGGCTTCAAAATCAAAGGAGAATAAACTCTTGTGTGCAAGCTAAAAAGAAGTCTTTATGGGTTGAAGAAAGCTCCATACAATGATATAAAAAGTTCAAAATTTTATGCTAGAAAACAACTTTAAAATGACTATAGTTGATCAATTCGTGTTTATTAAAAGATATTATAATGGAGACTTCATCATCCTTTTGCTTTATATGGATAATATGTTGATTGTTAGGCGTGACCTTGAGAATATTGACAAGCTAAAGGGAGAACTAAATAAATATTTTTCCATCTAAGATTTAGGAGATGCTAAGAATATTCTTGAAATGATGATCATTAGACATAGAAATAGTATAAAGCTATGGTTGTCTAGAAGAATATGCTGAGAAAGTTCTTGAGAAATTTATCATTAGCAAAGATAAACTGTATATTCTCCCTTTAAAAGTAACTTTAAGTTAATCACTACTTAATTTCAAAGAGTGAGAAGGAGAAAAATAAAATGAATGAAGTTCTAAATGCATTTGCGGTCGAAAGCTTGATGTACTCCATGGTCTGTACCAGAGTAAACATTGCCCATATAGTTAGTGTCGTTACTCGATTTATTTCTACTCCTGGAAAAGGGCATTGGGATAATATTGTGAAGTGGGTTCTATGATATTTAAGGGGCACTTCAAAGATGTGCTTGTGTTTTGGAGGAAATCCGGAATTAAATGCTTAAACAAACGTTGATATGGCTAGAGATGTTGATTCCATAAATTCTACTTCGAGTTATATGATAACATTTGGTGGTGGAGCAGTATCTTGGCAATGCAAGTTACAAAAATGTGTCACATTATCAACTACCGAGTCAGAGTTTATCGCAACAACTGAAGCTTGCAAGGAAACATTATGGTTTATGAGGTTATTGCGAGAACTTTAATAAAAACTATGTGGTGCATTACGATAGCCAGAGGGCTATCCACAAAAGCAAGAACTCAATATTTCATGTCGAAGTCTAAGCATATCGATGTTCGATATCATTGGATCAGCGATATACTTGATCTTAAGATACTACACTTGGATGAAAATGGTTCAGATATGATGAAAAAAAATATTGTCTCTCAACAAACTTGAAGTCTGCAGATCAAAAGCGGGATAAATATTGCCTTCTATATAGGTGAGAGGGGAAATTTGTTGGTATATGGGCCTTTCTATGTAGGACATATAAGATAAAATTAATGGGTAGCCAAATTATAATTGGATGGTGCAATGAATAAAAATATTATTCTAAATGATTCATTGGCATTCCAAGAAGAACCCGAAGAGCCCCCACTATTATAAAGAAAAAAAATAGAACACCTAAAAAATACACTATGAGGACAAACATAGTAGTGAGAAGAAGATGACGCAAACTAGCTCGAAAATTGTCCATGTCACTGATAAGGAAAGATATTCCTCAGGGACCTAAGTGCAATTAATAGGGACTAAAGTGATAAGTTTTGTAAATATAAGGTTAAATTAGGCTCTAAGAGAAATGTAAAGGGCTAAACTGCAAATATACCATTATGTAACCATTTCTCTAACTAACTCACTCAGTCTATTTAAAGAGGCTGAAGAAGTTAGTTGGGCCCAGGAAATAATCAGAAGCACTTTTCACTTACTAAAATTCTCTAAGCAGATTTGTGTTCTTGATTTGATCATTTCAGCTTTAATTCTTACCAAATTGGCGCTAGAAGGAAGGGGAGAGGATACCTTGATCAACAGATCAGAAATCGACGTTCGAGTTTTCGTTTTGCAAAGTTTTTCGTTCGAATTTTCATATTTTGTTTGATTTTTTGCTGATTGAAGATGAATCCAGAGGAAGGTGACAATCCATCTATTCGCAAGGCTATGGAAACATTGAAATCCGATCTGCAAGAGGCAGGTAAAACGATTCCAACTCAATCAATCCAATTTGATTTTGAAGGAAAAATGAATGAGATGATAAGGAAGGTGGCAGAGCTTGACGAATTGATGAAAAAGAAGGGAAATAATGATGGCGCTAGGCTTAGGTCTAAAATAGCAAGGGGTGATCAGAATGATCAGTCGGATCAGTCGATGGACGATGGCGACGATCGATATGAACAGCGTAAAACACGTTTTGAGCAAAAGAAAGAGTATAGTGGGATAAAGAGGAAAGAAAAATTACAAAAGCGACTGTTTGTGAATTCTAGTGATGAAGATGATTTTGAAGATTCTGAGTCTGATGAAACACCGAAGTACGAACGTTCTCGAGGCCATTCAAGAGGAGTAGAGCGTGAGCTCCGGCCAGCTAGGGTGTATAAGGAAGGAAGGAAAAAGAAAGAGAGGCGAGTATATTCACCTCGGAAATATTCGCCTCGGAGATATTCGCCTCGAAAATATGAAGGTGAGTCTAGCTTATATGCTACTGTGGGGATGAGAAATGAGGACCAGTATGTTCAGGGAGTTGACTGGAGGGACTCACCATTGATCAGGGAGATCAGATATGTGCCGCTTCCGAGGCGGTTTGATATTTCTAAAGTTGATAAGTTTGATGGGACTCAAGATCCTGATGACCACATAGAACAATTTAAAAACTACATGACTAATTTCGAAGACGACGATAAATTGGTATGTAGAGCATTCTCTCAAACGTTTAAAGGAACTGCGCTGAAATGGTTCAACAAGATTCCTAAGGAGTCAATTGCAAATTTTAGAGGCTTCTATACCGCTTTCCGAAGACAGTTTGTGGGAAGCAAGGAAATGAGAGCCAATGGAGACACAATAATACAATGCAAGCAGGCTGTGGGAGAGAAGTTAATAGATTACACTAAGAGGTTTGTGTCAACAAATGCTGAATTGGATGATTGTGAAGAAAGTGTGGCTATGGCGGCGTTTAGGCAAGGGCTGTTGCCTGGGGATTTAGCCGATGAGACTACGAGGCGCAGGGCGTTAACATTTGGAGCTCTTATGGCTCAGGTTGAGGATCAGATTAAGGTCGAAGAATCGACGCGGGTTCGAGGAGGTGCTAGTACTATTCAGAAGGGGAGTGGACAATCTAACACATCGAACAACAATTCCTCGCGTCCGAAGAACAATCAAAATGTCTCTAATCGAGGAGCTTCGAACTCGTATCAAGGGGGATACAATCAAAACAACTCTAATAATCAGCAACAGTTTAGATCCAGATCGAATGTGTGGGTGAGGCCAGATTATTATGCGGATCTAACTGAAAGCGTGGCTTCGATATATGAAAAAACAAGGGGAACAATAAATTTTAGAAAGCCACCAGCGATTAACAGGCCAAGAGAGGAGCGTAATAATAAGTTCTGCAGGTATCACGACGATGTCGGCCATGATACAAATGATTGCATTGCTCTAAAGAAGGAAATGCAAATTTTGATCGAAAATGGAAAGTTGCTGGAATATGTCAGGAAGAATGCCAAGGCTGTAGCTCCGAAAGTTGGTAATCCTAATTCTAAGCAGAAAACTGCACTAATGATTTTGGATGTTGCAGGTGAGGGCAATGGTTTCGATGTGGCCTCGGAATATGTCGAACCAGACCCCAGTCGACTTTTGTTAATGTCAATAGATGAGCCGATGCGTTAGGGACGTGTTCGAGATTTGTGTGCCTTCTTCGAATCACTTACAATATTTGGGGGAGATTCGATGACCAACAACACTAATAATTCGAGGAAGAGGCATATAGTGAACTTAACACGGCAGATTGAGGGAGGCGCATCGGCACACTTAAGCAACAGAAAGGATGTGCCCTTTATAATTTTCGATGGGGATGATTTAAGGGGGATTACTGGGCCACATGAAGATGCAGTGGTCATAGGAGTAGAAGTATGCGGGGTGGAGATTCGACGAGTGCTGATTGATACAGGGAGCTCTGCTAATGTGCTTTTTAAGTCAACATATGAGAGATTAATTGCTCCGCCTCGAATAGAAAGATCAGAAAGGACTATCATAGGGTTTACTGGCGCAACAGCAAATGTGATAGGAGAGTTCGAGGGTGAAGTTTCTTTGGGAAAGGGGCCTTTCAAGAAGAAAGTACAAGTACTTTTTGTAGTGGTGGATTGTCCATCAAGTTACAATGCTATTTTTGGGAGGTCGTGGTTGGCGAAAATGTATGCTATAGTTTCTACAGTTCATCAATGTTTGAAGTATGTGATCGAGGACCGAGTCGGCGTAGTTCGAAGTGATCAAAAGGTGGCAAGAGAATGTTATGCTGCTGCATTTAGACTACGGGGCAAAAGTTCTGATGATCCGATGGAGAATTAGCAGTTTGGGGGGTTGTCTTCTGATGGAACAGATGAGGGAATTGATGATCCGAGGTCAACCCCGAGTTCTGTGGTGGTCAATGAGGAAATAGAAGAATATATTTTCAATAATGGCAGGGTACTTCGAATTGGGACTCTGTTACCTTTATCGATGCGAGAAAAGTTGTTGACCTTTTTGTCTGAGAATTTGGATGTATTTGCGTGGAAGTCCGAAGACGTAGTGGGGGTCCCAAGTGACATCATATGTCATAGTTTGGCGGTTGATCCGAAGGTCAAACCGATAATTCAAAAAAGAAGGGCCTTTTCATTGGAGAAATCTGAGGCAATAGTTGCCGAGGTGGATCGACTATACAAGATGGGTCATATCAGGGAAGCCAATTATCCGAGGTGGACGGCTAATCCGGTGGTAGTGAAAAAGAAGAATGGAAAATGGCGAATGTGTGTGGACTTCACAAATTTGAATAGAGCTTGTCCAAAAGATCCTTTTCCGATGCCTCGAATCGATCAGTTAGTGGATTCCACTTCGGGAAACAAAATCTTGACTTTCATGGATGCATTTTCGGGGTATAATCAGATTCGAATGAATCCAGATGATGAAGAAAGCACGACTTTTATTACTGACAGGGGTTTGCACTGCTATAAAGTAATGCCGTTCGGATTAAAAAATGCTGGGTCAACATATCAGAGGCTGATGAATAAGGCGTTTTCTTCACAGATTGGGAGAAATATCGAAGTGTATATTGATGACATGCTTGTTAAAAGCAAAAGTGATGATGAACACATTGATGATTTAGAAGAGACGTTTTTGAATCTTAGAGCAATACAATTGAAGTTGAACCCAGAAAAATGTACATTTGGAGTTCGATCTGGCAAATTTTTGGGATACATGATTAGTGAAAGAGGAATCGAGGTGGATCCAGAACAATTGAAGGCCCTGATATCGATGTCTTCACCTCGGAATATTAAAGAAGTGCAAATGTTAACGGGCAGGTTAGCAGCTTTGAACAGATTCATTTCTCGTTTTTCAGATAAGTGCTTGCCTTTTTTCCAGGTGCTACGAAGACCTAATAATTTTGAGTGGACTTCGGATTGTGAAGAAGCCTTTATAAAGATCAAAAATATTTTGTCCTCTCCTGAAATATTATCAAAGCCTCGAAAAGGTGAGCAATTGTTTTTGTACATAGCAATGTCGGATTATGCAGTAAGTGCAGTTCTGGTCAGTGAGGATACGAGAATTTCGAAGCCTGTCTACTATGTCAACAAAAGTTTGGTTGATGCTGAGAAGCGCTATTTGAAGCTCGAAAAATTGGCACTGTGTATAGTAGTGGCAGCAAGAAAAATGCGCCCTTACTTCCAGGCACATACAATTGTGGTTCGAACTTCATATCCATTAAAAAACGTTTTGCAAAAGCCAGACATCTCAGGAAGGATGACCAAGTGGTCTGTGGAATTAGGAGATTTCGATGTGTTATTCTCTCCTCGAACAGCTATCAAAGCTCAAGCCTTAGCAGATTTTTTGGTGGAGTTTCACTCAAGCAGATCCGAAGAGAAAGATGGTGAAAAGGTGAACGAGAATCCGACGTGGACGGTACGAACTGATGGAGGATCCAGTAATAAAGGATCAAGTGCAGGAGTTGAACTGGTGGCACCAACAGGGGAATTTATGTTTCAAGCTATAAAATTTGGCTTCCATGCTTCGAATAATGAAGCTGAATATGAAGCTGTGCTAGCAGGATTACGGTTAGCAAAGATTTGTGGAGCAATATATGTGCGCTTGGAAACAGATTCGCAGTTGGTAGTTAACCATGTTAAAGGAGTATCGGAAGCTAAAAAGGAACGTTTGGTTTTGTATTTACAAGAGCTTCGAGGAATGATGGCACAGTTTGAAGAATATCCATGGATCATAACACAACCATCGCCTTCGATCATACCGAATTCTGAGCAGTGTGAAATTGTTAATGAGGTAGTGAATGGTCCGATGTGCGCTCGAGGAGATTGGAGGTTTGACTTGTTAAACTTTATTTCGAAGGGAATATTACCTCTTGATAAACACTTGCTCAAGAAAATAAAGTATAAAGCCCTTGGCTATGTGGTATTGGATGGGGTATTGTACAAAAGGTCTGCGTCGAAACCTTTGCTACGGTGTTTAAGCAAGCAAGAGTCTCAGAACATCCTATCTGAACTGCATGATGGGGATGGATCAGCTCATTGTGGGTTCAAAGCTTTAACGCGTAGGGTATTGTTGGCAGGGTATTATTGGCCTACTATTCTGCAAGACGCCAAGTCGTTAGTTCAAAGCTGTGATACTTGCCAAAGGTATGCAAATTTAATACACAAACCAGCAGTACCCCTAATGACAATTTCAGAGGCGGTTCCTTTCGATAGGTGGGGGATTGATTTAGTGGGACCATTACCTATGGCTTCTGGTGGAAGACAGATGATTATTGTTGCGGTTGATTATTTTTCGAAGTGGGCAGAGGCAGAACCCTTAGCTGGGACAAAAGCTAAGGATGTAATCAAGTTTATTCAAAGTAACATTTGTTACCGTTTTGGAGTACCTCGAAAAATAACAACGGACAATGGTCCTCAATTTAATAATAAGGAAATGGACTCTTTTTTCTCTTCGAAAGGGATACAGCAATGCTTTTCCACTCCTTTCCACCCCTAGGCAAATGGACAGGTGGAAGTTACAAATAGATCTATTTTGGATGGCTTGAAGAAAAATTTGGCAGGAGCAGCAGGGAAATGGCCAAATTATCTTCAAAAGGTGTTATGGGCATATAGAACAACTCCTAGAGAGGCTACAAAAGAGACTCCTTTTTCTCTGGTATATGGAATGGATGCTGTGTGCCCTGCTGAATCTACATTGCCTTCTTATAGACTACTACAATATTCCGATGCGGATAACGATGAAGCTAGAAGGGTGGAGCTTGATTTGTTGGAAGAAAAAAGGGTCAAAGCACATTTGAATGTGATCCATTATCAAACATTAATGAGAAGCAGGTACGATGCTAAAGTTAAGAGGAGAGAATTCAAAATTGGCGATCGAGTGTTACGAAAAGTATTTCTTCACACTAAGGATAAATACCTCGGAAAATTGGCCCCGAATTGGGAAGGTCCTTACGAAGTTAAAATGAGGGTCAAGCCAGGTTCTTACAGGTTGTCAGATCGAGAAGGGAGGATGCTCAAACACCCTTGGAATATAGAGCACTTGAAACTGTACTGTGAGTAAAACTGAACTTCGAATTTTTGTAAAACAGACATACTCTTTCCTTATCTGTTGGCCCAGAAAGGTTTTAACGAGGTGTCTGGTTAATATTGGATTTTTTAATAAAATTTCTTTTGGTCATTGGTTGTTTACTATAATGTGTGATTTATTATTTTGGTAAATTGGCAAAGACTGATCATCTTTGAAAGTTGACCAAGAATAATTTTCCGAAGCGATAGCTTTGAAGAAACAACCAAATTTTCGAGGTGCCACGTCTTATGAGTGCATCTATTTTTCGAGGTGCCACGTCTTATGAGTGCATCTATGTTTCGAGGTGCCACGTCTTATGAGTGCATCTATTTTTCGAGGTGCCACGTCTTATGAGTGCATCTATTTTTCGAGGTGCCACGTCTTATGAGTGCATCTATTTTTCGAGGTGCTACATCTTATGAATGCATCTAATTTTAGAAATAACCAGTTCAAACAAGTATACCAGAAATTTAAGATATAAAAAAAAGGTGGGTTGTTCGTTGGATAAAATACGAAGTTTACAAAAAAGGGGGAAAATACTTAACCACATACAAAAAAAAAAAAAACAAACTGCCTAGCCTATTAGGCATCATCTTCTTCTTCTTCTGATGACTCCTCTTCTGAATTATTTTCTTCTTCTGGGGAGGAGCTTGGTGGCGCTTCGAACGCTTCCTTTGGGCGTTTATCTTCTGGAACTTGTTTCCAAAGATTTGTTAAGTCTAGTCTTGGACAAGCAGCATGAACTTCTCGAAGAAGCTGAATAGATGTATCAATTTGAGCTTTCTTGATACCTTCGAGCATTAAAGAGCCAACTTTGGTTTCAGCCTTTTTTACGGCAGCTTTCTTTTCTTCTTCGAATCCTGTTCGAAGTGTGGTAATCTCAGTTTGGCTATTTTCTAGTTTCTCTTTAGTTTCTTTAATAAGTTTCTCAGCATCGGAAATAGCAGTAGAATGTTCAGACTTTAGACTTTCAAGAGCCAGCAGATGAGTAGTCTTAAGAGCTTCGACTTCTTCTTTGTGTTCTTTGAGAAGCTTTTCTTTCTCAGCTTTGAATTTCTGGAGTGCTTCATTTTTCGAAGTCTTTTCAGACTCTATTTCTTTTCTGCTCTTAACTAACTCTTGGGCAAGGCGCTCCAATTGAGTTTGAGAGTTGTTCACTTCTTCATATAACTTTTTGACTGCAACACTTAAATTTGGAAAAGGTTGGAGAATTGAAGTTACCTCATCGGATTTCTTTGAATTGGGAAAGTTTGTTGGTTGCTGACAAACAGGAACAATGGTGTTAGATGTCGAAGCCATAGGAATAGCAGCCCCAGTAGAACTCGATGGAGCAAAATTGGGAGGTTGAGAATCACTGCCAGCAAATGCAAAATCCCCGCTTGAATTGAGGTTGTCGAGGTTGAGGTAATCATCTACTTGACTATCCTCTAGTGTCAATCCTCCATCAGGGTTCTCTTCGATAAACGTTTTCCCATGCACCTCGGAAGCTAGTACTTCATCTAGCATATCGGCCTCGTTCTTTTTCTTAGGCGTACTAGACTTGCCCTTTTTCTTCTTTGGAGAATTGTCCTTTTTCTTTTTTAGAACAGGTTCATCTTCTTCGGAAATGGGGGGAAGCTGAGGAGCAGATGCTTTTCGCTTTCTTATAGTCTTTGAGGTGTTGGAAGATTTAGCCTTGACTGCTTTGGGTTTTTTGAGGGTTTGCTTCCCCTTCTTTTTTAAAGGTAAGTGGCTGTCACTTCGATTCCGGGTCGGAAGATAGCATTTCCTATCTGGAGCAAGTATCCTCTGAACTGCTAGGATGGGATCTGGGGGCACCATCGGATCTTGAGGGAAGTCAGCCCCTAATGATATGCGCCAGAGATGGCTGTTGACGAAGTTAATAGGCTCAAATGCTGAATGAAACCCATTTCCCCAAGACTTTTCTGCCCACTCAGCCATTTGTTGGAAGATGAGCTTGGCTTCTTTTCGACGACTCTTGAACCGCCTCGGAATTTCTAAGGAGAGACAAATAGTTGGTTAAATAAATTGATTTAAAACAATTAGATAAATAGAGGAAGGTATTACTGACTGCTATCTCTCCAAGTAAGGGTGAGTTTGGAAGGATTGGCATCGGAAATTTCTTTGCCGTTTTCCCATGCCCCTGATAGGAAGACAAATCTTTGCTTCCAGAACTTATCAGCTTCGAGGAGGTCGTCGACAAATTTTAAATCATCTTCAAGAGTTAGATAATAAAACGGCAGAACTGGGCCATTCGAAACTTTGGTTACTGAGATGAAGTCCTCGATTTCGAGGGGAATGCCTCCAAGCCTCGATACCATGATTGCTGAGAATAAAGTAAAGAGCAAGTTGGGAGTGACTTGTGTTGGGCACAATCTGTGGATTTCGAAGAACCTCACTATCATCGGATCAAGGGGAAACCGAAGTCCCCAAATGAAGAGCTCAGGGTACACTACTAGCTCATCTTTCTAACAGTTTAGAGGTGTCTCTCCTTCTACTGGAAGTCGAAGAATCATGTTATCGGTCAGTCCCCATAGCTTTCTGAGCTGCTCTTTCTCTGATTCGAGGTAGTAACTGTAGGCTACATTCTTTAAGGCAAGAATATACCAAGCAGAAAGAGGTTTAAGATTTTCTTGAACCGAGGCGGCAACGCTCTTGGGAAGTGTAATGAGAGCTTTTTTCCCTCGAATCTTTTTTGGAGGAGCTACACCATCAGCCTCGGATTCCTCGTCGGCATCAGATTCAGTAGCTTCAGAATCGTCTTTTTTGTGATCTTCATCGGAGCGACTTCGGATTTGAGTCTCCTGTTGAGTCACAGGAATTGGCTGACTACACTCTGGTGTAATGTCATCCACTTGTTGTGGGGGAGGAGAAGAGTGTGGGGGAGGAGAAGAGTTTTCTGCTTCTTCACCCATTGCTAGGAAATGTGATTTTTTGGCACGTTTGACTTTGATAGCTTCGAATTGAGGAAGGAGTGTGTTGGATTGAAGGTTTTTTGTCGCTTCGATTTGAAGGACAGGTGATTTGGGTTGTGATTTATTATCAGTTGGTGGCTTGTCTAAAGTAACGACTTTAGATTTCCGATGAGGTCTTAGTAATGAAGAATTAGCTGGATTTCGAGGAGGAAAGGTTGTTGGGTTAGTCTCTGGGTTTGAAGCTAAGGGTAAAGACGAAGTGGCAAGGTTAGGGTCGAAATTACCGTATTTAAAAGTGGTACAGGAAGAGTGAGGACCGTTGTAGATCAACCCAGCAGCTTTGTATTCTTTGGCTCTTCGAGAAATGCAAAGATAATCGTAGGCTCCGAATACTTGATTGCTAGAACCAGGGAAAGGAGGTTTCTTTGATTTTACTGGTTTTCTGGGTTTAGATCTTTTGTATTTGGGATATCTTCTCATACAATGGGTATCGATCTGAGAAGTTGCTTTGATGGACGAAAAAGATGAAGTAATCTCAAGATTTATGAAGAACAGATTGAAGGTGGCTTGAAGAACAGGTTGAAGATGAAGAACAGGTTGAAGATGAAGAACAGATTGAAGGTGGTTCAAGAAGTGATCTCTCTAAAAAGTTATTAGTGAATGAAGGGTTGGGTATTTATAGGATAAAGGAGTGACGTTGAGAATATGGAGAGGCAAAACCAGTGAGTTGCTCTCATTGGGTGGAATATGAAACGAAAAGAAAGTGTGTAAAGTCACGGGTCTACTATTAAAGGTCTAATCAATCTATCAAGTAGGGATCAGAGATTTCGAAGTGTAAGCAAAATTGCGTTCCTAGTAATAATGTTCGAAGTTGAGGCGAAGTTGTACTTCAAGTTGGTAAGTTCGAAGCGATGGGAAATCTGTTTGCACTTGTTCACAAATTCGAGGAGAAGTCACAAATCATTGGGTTCGATTATAATAAAGAGATAAAGTGAAGAAAGTTGTACTGACTCAAGGTAGAGTTCGAGGAGCTAATAGTTCTTATAAATGTCTGTATAAGAACTAGGGGGGCTACTGATAAGGAAAGATATTCCTCAGGGACCTAAGTGCAATTAATAGGGACTAAAGTGATAAGTTTTGTAAATATAAGGTTAAATTAGGCTCTAAGAGAAATGTAAAGGGCTAAACTGCAAATATACCATTATGTAACCATTTCTCTAACTAACTCACTCAGTCTATTTAAAGAGGCTGAAGAAGTTAGTTGGGCCCAGGAAATAATCAGAAGCACTTTTCACTTCCTAAAATTCTCTAAATAGATTTGTGTTCTTGATTTGATCATTTCAGCTTTAATTCTTACCAGTCTCGACTCAAGCATAACATCCTTTAGTAATTGAAGTCCATACCTCTCTTGTTCCGGTGGCAGAAGAACAAGCTCATTCAAAATAATGATACGATTTGAGTTCGTCTAGATGAAACTTTTTGTTTGTTCAACTTCATTACTCTGTTCAAAAAATTTCAACTGTATGATCCCATTAGGCTAGAATTTTCTACAATTCTAACGCTTCTTTAGTCAAATATCCCACAAATGATTGACTAAGTGTTTAACATTTGAATGATTGTGAATCATGTAGGCAACCTTTAACAATCATTGGTCTGGAGTTAGCATGGTCCCTTTAAGCTCGAAAAAGCAACCACGCATTTTTGATTCAGTCGAAATTTTCTTAAATTTTTGAATTCAAAGCTGTTTCAATGATTTTTTTTATATTATACAGAGTATCACGACATTTTATGTTGATTACCAACCTGTTTGGTACCGCGATTTTCTTAACCACTCAACCAATAAATTTCGCGTATAATATTCTGTTTTGAAAAAGACATTACTAGTATCCGTAATACAATCCCCTGCATATTCATTTGTATTATTCTCATCATGCGATTCGAAAGTACATAAAAAAAATTAAGTAAACAAAACATAGAATGACAACTACAAAAATGCATTACTTGTGAATAGGAGGTACAAAAAATTATGATCCCTTAGTACAAGATATTTCAACTAGTGATTCAAAAAGCGCAAACCGTGTACATAATATAAACTTACAATAAAAAAGATTCAAACATAATACATTCACCGCATGTACCACCGACTAAACTGTACACGTTCCGTTTCGTCCTAATTAAGCCGACCTATGCATCTGTTAAAAATGTTTAAAGTTTTAAAATAAAAAAAAAAACAAAACAAAGCATTGAAATAATATTATATTTCATTTTGTGACAGATTTTGATTTCTTTAACAACGGTTTCCACCTCTATCTGTCTTTTTCGATATTTTGTAAATGCATATTTGTTTTTTTATTTTGTTAATATGGATCGAATAAATCTTCATTAGTATAAAACAACATTCTTTTAAAGTAAAATTGTGATTTTAAAATAGAATTGTGTTTTGTATTTTATTGTTATTAAGATGTATAAAATGTACGTGAGATTTAAAAAAAAAAATAGGTTATTAATATTATATTGATAAATTTATCGAGTAAGAGGATTTACTTTAAATAGAACAATATAAATCTTTTATCCTATTTCTCTAAAATGAGAATATATAAAAGCGGATGAGAAAAAATTCGTTCTATTCTAAATTGTCAATGATTTAATATGAAACCGGGTCCCGAATCACTATTTTTTAGGATTCGAGGTATCGAGATCAGGCGTAAAGAAAATTTTGTTTGATAATATTAACAAATGAATCTTGGAACGCTAAATTCTTTTTATCTAAAAATCAGGTTTAGAATATATTTTATAGTTTACAAAACTTGAGACTAGTTTCCTTTTTCATATGGTTATGTTGCACTTTGGTAATATATTTTTAATTATTTTCCCATCCTTTATATGCACACCAAAACAGAGGAATTTGATAGCCTATATTGCTCCTAGTGCCGTAAACTTACGATTAACATTGAAATTTCCCTACATGTTCTATTTTGGTATTGTAAACTTATTGTTCACTATCAAATTTCACTTCCACATATTTTATTATTATGGCAATATGATATGTATTTGTATGGAAAAACAAACAGTAAGAGTTCTTTAATAAGATTTAAAGAAAGACTAAAATAAATTATTAAAATATATTATGGTGCACAATTGATGATTAATTTGAAAGTAAACAAAATTCATTCAAACGGTTTTACCAAAACTTAGGTTCTTGTTTCATTTGAATAAGTTTTCTCCTAAACAACTAAATTAAAACTCTAATCACGATTTAAAATTGTATTCTAAGATAATCGATCTCCCATACATTTAAAATTACATAAAAATGGCAACAATTAATGTTGTAGAAGATTTTATAGGCTTTAGATGATTAGAAGTTTTACATATTTTGTTTGTTTACCCCAAATCAATTTAGGTAATTTATCGTTGCATAACTAGATTAAATATAATTATACAACTAAAAAAAATTAAACTTACTTTTTTTTTATAGATCTAATTTCGTCATTTACAAAAAAACATGATTAACATACATTTTTAAAATTATGATATAAAAGAAATATAATATTAAAAAATAAAAACTAAAAATAAAAAAATATTTCAAATTAATATTGAAATAGAGATGATTATTTTATCAAATCTTAAAAATTACTGGTACATAATTATTAAGTTGAATATTAATAGATCATAGTATTTTTTTAGCTAATAGATTTTATTAAAATAAGAGTTTAGCGCAATATTGATTGGCCTATAAGACCAGCTAAATTGGAAAAAAAAATACAGCATAAGTGGTGTCAAATTTTAATTCTCAATTCATCCTCTCTCCAAAATTTAGAGCTAAGAATATGGAGGATGGAGAGATGAAAAACAAAAAAAGATTGACAACGTAATATTCATAGACTACTTTCAAAGAACAGATGGATGAATTCATTCTCCCACCAATAATTTACTGCAATCCTAAATTCAGCAACAATTCATCGCATAAGAATAGATTTCAGTTCAAATCTTTACTGGAATTTGAGAAGCACAACGAAAGGGCTAGAAACTTCATCTACTCCTAGGATAGATTCAATTCAAAAGATTCTGATTCTTCAACACGGGAAGGAGAGCTGAGAATAATACAAATTGAGAATGTGACAGAAATCAGAGGAATGGAAACGTTTTGACAGGAATCGATAGAAAGTCTTATGACAAGCTGAGTTGGCTAGGAAAAGAAAGAAACTGCATAACTATCAGCTCGAGAAACTCATCATGTGAGACTAAATACTAAGAAGATCCTCAACAAATATACGATTATTGATGAATTTGAGTAGCCGATAACCTTCAGATGATCTATTGTGTAGCTTGATAAACTGTGAAATAATCATGAAAAAAATATATGCATTTACTTGTCAGAAGGACTGCAACATTTAAGATAGACGAATTGAAAGATTAGATATAAATAATCAGTAGCTAAGAGTAGTATAACACAACTATTCGATTCTTATACATCCCACACCTAAAATTTCTAAGAAGAAAATAGCTTCGAGCTGATTAGGGACCTATAAATTGAGATGGTCAATCTTCATTTTACATTTCGCAGTCCACCTATCGAGCCAATATGTCGCTATATTTTGCTCTCTGAAAATGTGATGAAGATTCATTGATGAGGTTATTAAAGATCTAATGTTGTTAAGAATGGAATCCAAATAAGATGAATATTGGCCTCAAGAGAGGAGAGATACTCAGATCGCAAAGTTAGTTTCAATATATATCTTACTTAAGCCATTTATTTTGCAAGTCGAGAGACCATTATTGAGAGCCATGGATTCAGATTTAATGGGGAGAGCTTGCCGTAGAGATCATTATATCCATCGAGAATATTGTCATTTTTATCTTGATTAATAATGCCTCCACTCGAATCTCTTAAAGCAAGGCAGCAAACATATGTGTTTAGCTTGCAACTTCCTGAATGAGGCGGATTTCAAGTTAGGTGAGTTTATTTCTTGTTCTTGTTGAAGTGATTAATACAACCCATTATAATAGTTGTATTATGTGAATTTTTCCAGTGTTTATGTTAAAGAAGGTTAGCATGATGTAGACTGAAAATAATATGCTTTATGTAGTTAATAGATAATATAGGAGAGAAAGAACTTCATTTGATCTCTATTTTGTTTCTTGATTTCCATATAACCAAGTTAAGTGATGTGACTTTTAATAAAATTCTTGATTTTAGAAACTTTTTTCTAGGTAAAATATCCATGTTTTGAGTAGTTTATGTGGATGCATGGACTGTTTTTGCAATAAATACTATGAAAAAAATTAGCCCAAAGAATTATTCTCTTTGAATCTTATCCATAACTTGTAAGAGTAGAAAGTTTGAATATCATTAAGGATTCTCAAGTTGAGGCCTCCTTCATTGAATGTTTTACAGTTGGTAAGCCAGTTAGACAAGTGAACTTTTTTAATATCATTGTTATAGCCCTACATGAATTTGTTTAGTATTCTTTCAATTTTGGTGATGATAGTCTTAGGTAGCCAGGAACTCTGCATCCAATAAGTAGGAATAAGTATGAATATACATTAGAATAGAGTTAATAAGTGTCAGTTTACCACCATAAGAAATCTTATTTCCCTTCCACTCAATAATCTCGTTTCTAATTTTGTCTAGAAAAGTAGAGAAGTTGTTGTCTTTATTTCTCGAGTTAAGGGTAATGTCCAAATAAGTTGTTGGGAGAAAGACAATGCTGGAGCGATTTTGAATGCATAAAGAACATATTATGTCTTGAGTTAGGTTGCTATATGTAATGATCTTGGATTAATAGCTTTGCGAGAGATGTCTTGTTAGTTATTTATGAAAATACCTATAGTATTCATTGAAGAAAAAAGACCATTAGTAAAAATTAGTAAGTTATCAGCAAACGCTAGGCATATAATTCTAATGTTGCTTCTACCAAAGTATTTCAAAGTTTTGATTAGAATCTAAGAGAGTACAAATTCCTCTAATAAGAACTTCTTCAGCCATTATAAAGAAACTAAGGGACAAAGGGTCCCCTTGTCTAACACCTCTTTTAGTTTTAAAAAAAACCAATGGCTTTACCATTGATAATAATAAAGACAAAAACTGATTTAATTAAGCTACTCATTAAGTTAATAAATATATTTTTAAATCTAAAGTAACTAAGAACTTTGATGATAAAACTATGAGAAAGATTGTCAAATGCTTTAGACATGTATACTTTAATCACAATGTTACCAACCTTTGTGTTTCTTCCCAAATCATGAATAAGCTTCTTTGCAATAAGGATGTTATCTTGCATTGATATGTCTTTGACTAAGCTCAATTTATATTATAAATCATCTTAGGAAGAATATTAGTTAGTCTATTGTTCAATATCTGTGACATGATTCTATTCAACACAGTACATAAACTAATGGAGCTGGGATTGCAGGATTTACAAATTAAGCAAATGTCGGTAGTCATGATACCTTTAGGGATGTCTTGGCCAATGATAAAAGAAGTAATATCTTTGCACAAGTCTTCCTTGATAATTTTTCATCAAGTCAAGAAGAAACATATGTTGAATTCATCCATTTCTGTTGCACTTGAAGGCTTGAAGTTTTTGATAATGTTGTGGATTTCATCTTCTGCAGGAGCAACTAACAGTATATTATTATCTGCATCATTGACAATCTTAGGGATTATATTGAATATATTATCATTCATGAAACCATATTCTTCATCTAGATTATGGTAAGAAGGGGATGAAAGAGTAGCTTTGAGATATAATTCAGCAGATCAGCTGAGAAGATCATCGTTTGTGATCCAATTATTGTTGATTTTGTTGTTTGAGATTCTACCTTTTCTTCTTGTCTTTTTAACATAGTTGTGGTAGACTTTTATATTCCTATCACCGTCTTTGATCCAGTTAGAATAACACTTTTAGAGTCAGTAATCTTCTTCCATAGTCAAAGCAAATATATGATCAGCATTAGCGTTATTTGTCATTAATGCTATTAGAGGCATCATACTCAACTTCACAGTCTAAAACAACTTCTTCACTAGCTAGAACTTTGTTAAAAATGTTGCCAAAATAATTTTTGTTCCAGTCTTTAAAAGCTACTTTAAGCCTTTTCATTTTGTTTTAAAAAACAAACAAAAATAAATCTACCATTTATTGATTCTAATTAGCCTCAACCAAGTTAAGGAATTTATTTTCAAGAGTCCACGTATTAAGAAACATGAAACTATTATTGTGCTTGATTTCGTCTTTGTGATATTGATATACAAAGGAGTGTGATCAGAGCAAGTACGAGTCATATGAGTCACTTTAGTATCAAAGAAGTCGTTTGACCATGCTTGGTTAAAAAATTTCATCGAGGCGTTTCCATTTAGTTTTGTTGGACCACGAAAACTAAGTAGCAATGGCAAATCATATTACTAAAGTCTTCATAACATTAATTGCAGAATTTTGAACATCCTAACTAATGACAGAGCTATTTTTATTTTTGTTTCTTGCTTGTTTTAGCTTTATTTTGAGCAAATTATGAAAGCTAGTGTCTATATCTTTTTTCTTTAGAACAAAATTAAGGGGAAAACTTCCTATGTTGTCTTGGTTTGGGGTACGGTTACTTGTAGAACAGTTTTAAGATATCATAGAGGGAGATAAATCGTAATAAATATCTACCGATTTGATTGCTTCTATCACATCTTCCTTGATGACTTCAAAATCCTTCTGACAGAGGTTGTTTGAGATTCTTTGAGAAAATGTTTCTTGTCTTTCTTAGTTTGATGATTACTGTTTTCTGATCTAAATAAGGTATTAGAAGAGACAACTTTTATCATTCAATACTTTGGTTTTGGATATTGGTCTAAGGTACAATGGTTATTGATTTGATTCTAGTATGCTTTTTTGTTGATGCTTCTGGTTTTATAGATTTCTGGCTTTCAGGAACCTTCATTTCTTTTAGTTCTTAAGAGACAGTAATGAGTATCTTGAACATGTTTGATTGTGACCAATGTGCTTACAAGTCTAGAAGCATTGAGATAGTTCTTGTAGCTTAATTGTAGCAAGCATCCCTCATTGTCACTAAACCTAACCCATATATAATGTTAATTGTTTTAGTTAATATTCATTTCAATACATACGTAGTATGCATTGTAGGTAGCTTGATTTCTCTCTAGGATCCAGGTTTTGATAGGTTGAACTATAGAGGTTGCAATTGTTTGGATGTCAGTTTTGTTAAATAGGTATTAATGGACTTTAGCTAATCATATACATACATGAGTGATTGGGCTTTTGATTCTTGGATTGAAGGATGGAGTCCACTTGAGGACTCTTATTACCGATTGACTAATAGTCCAGACATTTTTATCCACATTTTTCTTATATCTTCTTTTAAGAAACACTCCAACAACATGTAATAGGCATCCCAGTTAGACACACTATAGTCATTGAGAACCTGTGTTCACTGAATAATTTAGTTAGAAGATATCTCTTAGGAATACATGTAATTTTTTTTTACCGATTATGGTAAATTTGAAGGAGGTCATGAGTGTATCTTTTGTTTGAAAACTACAAAGAGATATGATTATTTTTTGGTTGACTGCTACTGGTGTGAATTCTTTGGGTGATAATGATGGTTTAAACATTTCTACAAATTATTTTTTGAATGTCGTTTTTGTTGGTTCTTTTCCATGTTGGACCATTTTCTGAAAATCAGAGAAATTAGATTCTTTGGGTATATTGATTTAGAAAATGGATAAAAAAACTAATCAATGTAAGATTCAACTCGCACTGGCAAGCAGACAGTTTCGAATTCACAGTACTAATCCTTTTAACCTTTCTATAGAAAAGTGTAATTAAGATAAATAAATATATTTTATTATACATTTTTATACACAGTCGTGTTGGATAAAAATACGTCTTGTTTTGTTTTTATTTTGCATATGCTTTACTTACATTTAAAAAAAAAATTAGCTAGATGTTGAAAATAGAATTTGGAAACGATAATTTACAATAATATATTTTGTTTCAAAAATCGTCCCAAACTAGAGTGCAAAGATAGGTATAACTATATTTTTCAATTATTATATGGTTTGATATTATAAAGAAGTTTTTTTCAAGATATAATATTTTTTTAATCTAAATATAAATAACAAAAAATTCAAATTATATTTAAAAAAGTTTGAGTAAAATAAGAGAATATATGTAAGAGATATTTCTCAGGATATAACAGAGTTATGATTTGTTCTTCAAGTGTTTACATATTTATAGAAATGATAAAACCCTTCTTGATGAGGTCGTGGATACCAATAACAGCACAACAATAGATGTGAAGAAATGATTGTGATTGAACATACTTAGCAACAACAAACCGATCGATTTCACTAAGTCTGAAACCTAGCAGACCTGTTATAAATACAGATAAAAAAGAGAAAATGAATAATACTTAGAAACAGCAAGCCAAGTGATCTCATTAAGTTTGAAACCGAGCAGACTAAATATAAATAAAGATAAAGAAGGAGCAGAGGAAGGGTACAAGCTTCAACTAGAGCTCGCTCAGATCATAATGTGGGTATGCAACAGAGGCAAGACGAGAAGACCCAAATCAAACCAATAAGAACTTGAGCGCGCTCGAGACCGAGCATAACTTTAAAAAGCAAAGCACATGTAAATAAAGCAAAATAAACAAAAAAACGGCAAACATTATTAACAGTCCAGTGTATTAATTGGGTCAACCCACGAAGACCATAAGTCCAATAATAATGGCCATCAATCTAGAACGATTAGTAACAATTATGATCTACGTGTGAAATAAATGAGTCCACCTAATAAATAATGTTGTAACTGCAAAAAGTAGTATATATAGGGATCTAGAGCAATGTAATAGGATCCATATTTTTCTTCTTCAATCAATAAGAGTTTACTAATTTGGTATATAAGTGTTAGGGTTTTCTCGTTAACATTTTTGGCACCGTTTGTGGGAACCTAAAACTCATTCGCATCTTAAAACCAATGGTAGTAACCAGATTCGGGATCGAAATATAGCCTACCGAAAGACGCATTCCTATGCTAACCCTAACCAAGTAGTGGAACAGGTAGCATGTCCAAATGTCATACAATTGCAGACTAGTCAAGGAGTCCATCCTCATGATAAGGTGGAAACTCCCGAACAATTCCTATGTTACGGTAGACCCGCCGTTTGCACCTGCTGTCGCAGAAATTATAGCTAATCTAGCTGACCAACCTGCTCGAACCAGAAATATAGAGAAGGTGGAGGAAGTTAAGCGGATCAAACAACAAATCATGGTGATGCACCTGGACAAGGTAAAGTTGATCAGGATCAAGAAGCCAGAGATCAAGCCACCAAAGCGACTATGGCCTAGATAAATGACGCAATCAACGCTTTAACCGCGAAACTACACGATGACGGTCACCAACGGTCAATGTCCACTATCGAGGCTAGCCGAGCGACCAAGCTTGAAGAGTCTTCCAAGCGCGAAATGTATGGTGAAAGAACTGGAGAGAGAGTAGCGGTAAAAAACACGAAAAAGGGAAGGAACATTATCAAAAGGAAAAGCAAGAATCCATAAAAGCCGACAAAGAAGGCGCAACATAGAGTATGATCATGTACGCCCTACAATAGCGGCATATGTGCTCAAGGAGTCGCCCTTTGTTGAAAACATTCTAGCCGCACAACTTCCGAGAAAATTTGACCTATTCCATTTGGAGGTATATGATGGCTCTGGAATCCAGTAAGACATCTGGAATAGTTCCGGTAAATGATGTTGGCCTTCAACGCAGACGACAACATGCTGTGATGGGCTCTATCTATGACCCTCGAAGGTAATGCACTAGATTTGTTCAGTAGCTTACCTAAGGGTTTTATATGCTATTTTGCAAGATTATAGAACGCGTTTAGGAACAGATTTGTAGGTAACAAAGAACTGCGCCTGGATCCTGACTCCATCATGGACCTCTAAGCGAGGAGGGGAGAGCTTTTAAAAGGCTACATTAAGATATTTATCCATGCCATGAACAAGCTTCCAGAGTTAGCAGAAATATGACAGTGGGGTCCTTAAAGAGGGGGCTCGATATGACGGGAAAATTATTCACCGACCTAATAATATTCCCGTGTGATAAGATAGAAGATCTCATGGCTCGAGATGACCAGTTTATTAAAGTGGACGATGCAACTAAAATCAGCTCCCCAGACAAAATCGTGTCAGACACCAGAGCGTCTACGTACAAGAGAAAGAGGACCGACGAGGCAACGATCACCCTATAGAATATGAAAAATCCTACTTGACAATTCACCCCGCTCACGGAAACAATTTCTGCCATTTATGACCGCACTAGAGATAGGCCAGGATACCAATCCCTGCACATTTTATAATGACCACGACCACACAACGAACAATTGTTGGCAACTAAAAGAAAAAATTCAAAGGTTAGTCGACAATGGTGTGTTGATCGAATGTGTGTGACAGCAAGAGCGCGGTCTATAGAACGAAAAAGAGGAAGAACCTTATTGGAACGAGCTGAACCCTCACCGGGAGGATAAAAATGCCGACACAGGAAAAACACAATGGATGTTTGCCATATCCAGAGGTATCACCCTAACATAGGTCGATCAACAATCAAAGAAACATGCAAGGGAGGACCAACAAGTGCTCTCAGTGGGAAGTTCTTCTTAGAATAATTATAAAGAACCCGTTTCCGACCTAATGTTCAACGACGACAAATTAAGGAAATATCCACCCCACATGAAGACGCACTGAAAATAACTCTAGGCCTCGGACGCGTGATGGTAACCAAGGTACTGGTGGATGGGGGCAACTCCGCCAATATTATTTTCAAAGCAAACTATGATAAAATGATGGGAGTTCCTCCATATAAACCAACATAACCAACTTTAACTAAATATAAAAGGAAAACATCTCAGTGTGTAGGCGAATTTGAACTCATGGTCAAGGTCGGGGATGGGGCTACAAAGAAAGAACTCAAGACCCTTTTCATGTTCTCAGACATACCAAGCTCTTACCATGCCATCATTGGAGGCTGTGGTTGCAGAGAATGGAAGAAACCCCATGCACCTTCCGCCAATGCATAAAATATCATGTTGGTAATGTTCTTAGGATTATTTGAGGCAACCAGCGAACTGTACGACCCTGTTACTCGGTGATTGTGGATCTGAGCAAGCCAGTCCAATAGAAATTAAAAAGCGAGGGGGAAACAAGACCACAGTCAATCCTTTCCTTGCTTGACCTAATGGAAGACCCCGAGGAGGATGTGAAGCAGGATGTTGACACGGAGGACGCTCGAGTAGAAATATTAGTCGTAAGACACATCCTTTGCATTGGTACTTCTTTGGATCCAGGTTTTAAAACTTCTATAATTAAATTATTACAAAAAAACTTAGATATTTTTGCGTGGGTCGCCATGGATATTATTGGGGTCGTCCCTTAGTAATGTGTCATGAATTAACAATTGATAAGTACGCCAAACCCTTAGGACAAAAATACAGATCTTTCACCACTGAAAAACAAAAAATGATAAATCTTGAAGTAACTAAATTATTTGACCTCGAGCATATCCGCCGAGCAAGATATTCGGTGTGGATCGTAAACACTGTTCTAGTAAAGAAGAAAGGAGGACAGTGGCGCATGTGCGTCTATTTTACTAACTTGAACCAAGCCTGCCCTAAAGACGCCTTCCCCTTCCCCCGAATCAACCAATTAGTAGAATCTGCCTCGAGTTGTGAATACTTGTCGTTTATAGATGTGTACTACACCTACAATCAAATCCCCATGCATCGAAACGATGAAAAGCATATTAATTTCAAATAGAGCCAGACCTATATTACTATACCATCATGACCTTTGGATTGAAAAATCTCGGCTCAAACTACCAGTGCCTAATCAATCAGATCTTCAAGGAACAGCTAGGATACTGCATGGAAGCTTATATCGACAACATGAACGTCAAAACTAATTCCCCAGAGAAACACTTAGAAGTACTGAACAACATTTTTACTATCGTACATAAGTATAATTTAAAGTTAAATCCTTTGAAATATTCTTTTGGTGTCCTAACAGGAAAGGTTTTAGGCTACTGTGTTAGCAAAAAAAGAATATAATCCAACCCTACCCAATTACAGGCATTGATTCAAATGGATCCACCTAAGAACGTTAGAGAGGTTCAATGCCTTACCGAACGACTAGCGGCCGTCTCTGGCTTTATATTGAAGGTTTATGACAAAACTCACCCTTTCTTCAAAGTACTAAGGGGAGCAAAGAAATTTGATTGGAATACAGATTGCGAGGCGGCGTTGAACGTTCTAAAAATGTACCTCACATCACCCGAAATAATATCGGCTCCAGCACCAGGGGAACAACTATACCTTTACTTATCGGTCTCTAACTTTGGCGTTAATGCGGTACTCGTGAGTGAAATAGAAGGCGTTCAGCGCCTCGTTTACCACACAAGTAAAACTTAAAGAAAATTGTTTTGGGGTTGGTGGTTGCAGCACTGCAAATGAGACCGTATTTCCAAGGCCATACCATCACCATTCACACATCCTTTCCCATACGCAACGTACTGCAGAAATAAGATGTTATGGGGTGCCTTACTAAGTGGTCAGTTGAGATGGGAGAATATGACATCAAATGTTAACCTCATACGATGATTAAGGTACAAGATATAGCGGACATCTTAACCGAATGTTCTGATCTCTGATCACCGGATGGAGGCTTCAGCACCACCGATGAAGAACACAAGTGTGTATTAGAGGCTGATGAGGCTTTGGGCTGCTCTGAGGGAGGAACCGGTATTAGTCTCAGATCACCAACAAGAGAGCTGATCAAATAAGCAATTTGCTTCGGCTTTCTAGTAACCAACAATGTAGGTGAGTATGAAGCAGTCCTAGGGGGCATGCGATTGGCTCGCATCTGCGTACACCGCACTTCAGGTACGATCAGATTCACAATTCGTTATAAATCAGGCTAAGGGATTATATAATGCAAAACAAGAGGGAACGCAAACCTATGTGACAATCCTAAAAGAATGCAAGGTCGAATGCCACGCTGTTCACTACGAGCAAGTACCCCGCCTTGTAAATTCCACAACAAATTCTTTGGCGAAAGAAGCTGCGGCGGCAGAGCACCCGCTAATGATTACCCAAGAACAGCCTAGTATCGCGCATTATCTCTAGGTGACCAAGGTATATTCAATCAAAATTTCCACTGATTGGAAGAACCAATATCTAGTTTACCTCACCCATAAAACCATCGGATAAAACCCTCGCCCAATTTCTGTTAAGAAATTTCTTCATTAATAAAACACCCCTATATTTCTTAAATCTTTAATCTTCTTTTATCAGTAGCCCCCCAGTCTTTGTGAAAATATTTTAGACAAAGACAGTTGTATATCTTTATCTCTATCAGATTTTGCGCGGTGCTTTCTCGTGGGATTTTGAACGACCCTCATAGCCAGAATGAATCTGAGATAATACATTTTTTGGTTCATGAGAAATCTCCCATGATCTTTGACATCAATCTTCGTCCCTCGAATTCTAAAATGAATCAATTTCCCTCGAATTCTAACCAATTTTTTTTCTACCATACCAAACATTTCTCAGATTTTAAAACTTATGAAGTCACACTTTTTTATAACACCATCAATGAAAATTCCTCTCTTAACAAATTTTGATTGAAAAATCCTTGGTGTGCTTTTCGTTTTGACACGATATAGCCTAGGGACGACATGACACTTCCCTAGGCACTCATTAAGCATATTCTGGACAATTTACCTCTAGTAAAATAACTCATCACCTCCACGGGTTTCGATGTTTTCAGGCCTATTTTCTGCTTATAAATACCTTTAGTTCATCATAACTCCTCACAATACTTTAGAGATAAAGAGCTCTAAAAATTAATCTAGAGAGAAAAAACTTGTGTATGCCAAAAAGTTCTCGTATACCTGATTGATGGCTATTAGCAAGCAATTCAAAGAAAGAAGAGTTGCGGGTTTATACATTGCACCAGAACCCCAGCCCCCGAAAGTTTGCTACTACGGTACCTGGCCTCCCTCATCCCCCTAGTTAGTCTTGTTTACCAATCTACAAGAGTGACTCCAAAGTTATGGGAAAAGACAAGCACTTAAATATATCTTCTTCGAATAGAAAGAGGCACCATAAGGATAACAGACACAAACATTCGAAGCGTTCGAAAGAATCCCCAACAGATTTTCCTTCAACAGCTTCTGCCACATATCATGGGACCCCAAAGCCAACACCTGAGATACCTCCCCAAAAACTAACACGAACAGATGTTGCCCGAATGACTACGCAACCTCTTGAGGTCATCGTAGAAATAAATTTTCCAAAACAGGAAAAAGATCACAGTCTCTGAAGATAAGAAAACTCCTATTTTCGAAGAGAATCCAATTGTTGCTGTTTTTTAATTCCTGAAGATAAGAATATTATTGGAAAACTTCCTAAAGAAGCATCTCATTTTTCCGTTCCTCAAACTTTCAAATAAAAAATCACTACGGTTACATTCGAGGATGCTGGTTCTTTAATAGAAGACAATAACCCTTCCCCAAAAAGGAAAAAATAAATAATAGGAAGACATCCCATTGCCCCAGGAAATCTACACCTTGGTGGGAAAGAATATCGAAGTCGTAAAAAATAGGAATCTACTAGCCTTGCATAAAATCGAGTATAAATACTTTGACTCTTCAGAGGAAGAATTATTAAGACGTCGATCAGGGATCCCTTCATCAAACTTCATCCATTTTCCTATTGTTGGTGAAACCCCTCTATCAGTTAAGGACAATGAACTGATTGTATAGACTTAGATATTAAATTGGGGGCTCCGTTATATGAGGTTCACCCTTATGGCCTGCATCATGGCCTCTACGATTTCTGGAATCCCTTCTGCTTAGAGGAATTAATTGGTCTTTCGATCATGGGAAACAATAAATATTTCCCTTTCTAATCTCTCACCTTTGGACGCGGTCAAAAAATCGTCAAAAATCTTCTTGAGGGAGACAAAAAATGGAAGCAATGCTTCCTTTTTTTCTCGAGCCTTTGGGAAACATGATCCAAGGCCACTACCGATAACCGTCAGAAACTCACGCTAGCATGAACAAACAAAGGTATGACTTTATTTACATTGTACATCAAAATTATTCTTTTGCTTTTCTTTAGATTTTTACACTTTTTGTAAGCATCAATCGGTGGTAAATCTAAGACTATTTGGCTCCATAAATTTGACTCTGCTTTACCCCTTCGAATCTCGCCATAGGCCGTTTGTCGAGGTTTAACACATCAGAAATTCGATCTTTAGAGGAACTCATGATTCCCCCATTGCAACAAGACGTGTTAGACAGATTAGACAAGACATATGCGATCCTTTATCTCCGAACAAGAGATATGGCTAAAAGTCATCTTGTTCAAGAATCATATATTTCTTTAGAATTGGAAGAAGCTTCTGAGAAAGCACCAAAATAAAGTGGCACAACTTAGAACTCGAAGGCAAATAATACTGATAAACTCACAAAGCTGTCTAGCCCCTCGAAAAACAAGCTTCCTCGTCAGACTTCTCCCAAAAAGAAAGTCAAAAGAAATGATTATATTCGAGGATATCCTAAAAGCTTGTGATGATGTTGTCTCCTAGGAAACATAAAGAATAACCCAATTAACACCTCTCCAGAAAAAGCAACCTTTGTGCTCAAACTTAATCTACTTCCACTAGCTAACAAGACGTCTCAATAAATTCAAGAAAATATTTAAACGACTATCTCCTCACCACTAAATACATTCGAGGAAGGTTCTCAATCAAGCTCCTTCGAAATTCCTTTCGAGGATGAATTCTATCTTCACATTCGAAGTTTTATTCATTCCCATGTCACTATTGGGAAATAGATGTAATATATAAAAGATCGGAGAAGCCATTACAAATCAGAACTTTCCAAGGTTAAATCAAAACTCGACGGGCTCAAAAACGACGTTCGAGCCTTGAACGACAAGCCGATGCAATTTACAAAAAAATCGTTGCATTTGAGCATTACATCATGGTCCTCGAAAAATGTTGTCAAAATGAAAAAGATTATTACACACAGAAATGTTACGGGAATAAAAAGTTCTACCACAGTAAAGCCTTTAATATTTTAGCCAAGAAAGAGATAAGCCGAAAAAGATCCCTTTTATTAACAAATTGGTCCTCCTTATTTATAATGTACAAATTAGTGGGCTGTTGCATATGTTCGCGCTTTAAGTCCCACTCAGCCACTAACCTCACTATCCCTATTATTGTCGAACAAATAACTAAAATGGTTTGACTTAATAGTGAAACGTAGGCTATATTACATTGGTTAAGAAACCGCTCAGTCTAATCAACACTTTAGGCCGAGCTGGGCCAATCTAATGATGAAGAGCTCGAGCTCAATGATCACATGCTCAGCTTATCCTATTTAAGTCCACACTCGACCTTGATCATATATTCATCGCGTTCCTTACGTAGTTGATTGATTCTTCCTCTAATGTCTTCGAGCTCACTCTACCTTTGAGCTCATCAACGTTGCACTTGTCTTCGAGCTCGATCTTCCTTTGAGTTCGATCTGCCTTTGAGCTCACTAACTCTACACTCGCCTTCGATCTTGATCTTACTTTGAGCTCGATTTGCCATTGAGCTCACTCGGCCTTCGAGCTTGTCAACGCCGTATTTGTCTTCGAGGTCGCTCCGCCTTCGAGTTCTTCAACGTTATAAAGCGTGTCCTTTTCTTCATTGTTTGCCCTGATCAAAAGTTGTGATCCTCCTGCTCATGCTCGTACGTATTTAGAGTAATCCCCCCTTATCAGGGCTCCCCCTAGTTTATAGGTTTATTAAAAATATTAACAAGCCTGTAAATTAAAAGACTAACTAAATTCCTTACTTATCCGCGTGGTGATTCGAACCGTCTCATGACAAATTCTTTTGGATACGTGTCGGTTACACAAAAGTGAGAGTTTCTGACACCAACATTTCTTGGAGACACTTTTTGGCGATTCACTTTTTTGGCACAACTTTCAAACAATTAATGACATCACGCGCCTAATTGGAAAAACATATAATCACTTAAACACTTACTATATTCAATTGTTAGAAATAAAAATCCAAATTTAAAAATTCTTCGCTTCAACTTTGCTGGAAAACTCTCTCCATCTTTAACCAAGGCATTTTCTATCATCTTCTTTAACATTACCCAGATAAATTATTTTTTATCAAGTAAACACTTCTCGTTGGACGTTTGAGAAAACCTAGATTTAAGGTTTCGAACTTCTATCAGTAGGGGTTTTCCCAAAATCAAATCGTTTGCCCTCATGAGCTTTAATCATTCTGATTCATATCCTTACCTAATTGCAGTGTGTAGAAAAACCATGGCACCAAAATGGAAACGAAGACTAAAGTCGACAAAATTACGGAGCCTTTATATGAAGACATCAACGACTTAGAAAACTATTTCTCTCAAATAGCTCATAGGTATAATAATTTAGACGATGAAGGAATCGTCATCCTCAGTGAAAGATGTAGTATCCCTGAGAATGTAACTATTAGGTCTTCCAGTATAGGCGAACATGCATACCATACACAAGAAACGGAGACCTACATTTTTACTACCTTATTTGACTGGGGGCTGAGGTTGGCGCTGCCCGAGCTCATTTGCGATTATTTTCGTGTGCTCGGCATCTGTCCTACTCAAATGTCTGCGAATAGTTGGAGGCTATTTCTTGGCGTGGTGCTCAGATCTCACTAGCTTAGTACTGGAATATTCTTGGAAGACCTACTATCCGGTACTAATGTATGTTAATTGGCCAAAACCCCTTTCTTTTACACCCACTTTAAAGGGGTTAAGAAATTTTTTGAATTCCCTTTCTCTGATAAGAACTGAAAGGAATCATTTTTCTTTGTATCGGATAACTGGGAACACAGTACCCCCATCTCAAACCTTCAGCTAGAAAGAAAATGGAAGAAAAATTGTAAGTACTGTTAGCTTGTAGGAGATTGAAAATTTGCACGACCTCTTGTATAATATTGTATCCATCTTTCTTTCAGGTGAACTGTCCAATCAGAGCTGGTGAAAAGAAGGAAGACCACTGAACTACGTAAACCTTTTGATCAGAGTCAGTAGCTTAGCTTTTGAAGCTTGGCAACAAGATCCTAAGCGACTCTTCACACGGTACAATTACTTGAAATCGGGGTTGTGGTCGATTCCAGAGCTCAGAATCACAGAGGAAGGAGAAGTAAGAATGACAGATGGTTTACAAGCTACTATGGATCGCATCAGATCGCTTTTAGAGCAAAAACTCTGGGAAAAGAACAATGTTGGCATCTAGCTGGCAGTATCTCAAGTCACCCGAAAAGTTGGTGAAACTTGGGACTTATCTTCTGCTGCTGCTCTCTGTTGTGAACAAGGGAATGATGCCTAAAAACAAAGGAAAACTGTCGAGCAAACTGGAAAAAAAAAAGCACCGAAGGTGCCTGAAGCTTCTCAGCCAAACAAGGTCTGAACAGAAAGAGAGGGGGATGACGAGGAGACCCTCTCTGGTGCACTTGATACACAGAGGAACAAAAAACAAAAGGTGATTGTAGACGTTGTTCCCCTAAGGACGAGGAGACTACAACTTAGAGATGAAGAAGATTATGGTGCTGAAGCTACTTCCGAGGAAAGAGCACATCCTCCCAACCCAACAACTCAAGTTTTCGAGGAACAAAATCCTCATGTTACCGAGGTCGTAGTCGATATAGTGGACGACGAAGCAGAAAATGAGGATAATGCTCATCAAAAGCAAACTACGCCCCCAGCTCGCACAGAGAAAACAAATCAGCTGGTGCTGAGTTCTTCTGTGGAAAACCGAGCACCCTCAGTAGAAGCTACTGAGAAGAAAAAAAAGGCGACAAAGAAGCTGAGTCTTGCCAGCAAAGGGCCGTTGTAGACAAGCGTCTAAAGGTCAACATTCCTCGTCCCTCCTCCTACATGTTCGAGCAACTTCGCAGGATCCCTGATTTGTCGTACTACGAAAAAATGTCGATTCCAGATATCTTGCAAAGGCAAGTAGAGTTGTCGATCGAGGTAAGAACCCGAAGATCTGAACATGTTGAGTTAAAGATTTAAGGATTAAATTTAACTTTCTTGTTTATATACAGCTGCAACATAACTCCTTTGTGTTGGGTTATCGCAATATCTCCCCTACTGAAGTGACTACCATAGAGAAATGGAAAGCAGAAGGCATGGTTTTTGGCTCAACTAAACACAACACTGCTGAGAATATTCGCTTGAGGCATGCTTATACCTCGGCCAATAACTTCAAGCATGAAGCCATTGAAGCAAAAGCCAAACTAGAGAAAGTAGTTGCCTCCTTGCAAGAGAATGTGAAATGCAGCGACCAGAGGCTCGCGACTGTATCCGACAGCCACAAGTTGCTGCTGAACCAAAACGAAAATCTATTAAAGAGAAATGACGAGTTGCACGCGCAAAACGCAAAATTGTTGGACGAGACCATTACTCAAGCCAAGAGGGTGGAGGAACAGGCGGACCAAATTGCAAAGAAGGAACGTGCACAGCTTGAACGAGAGGGGCAACAGTGGCAGGCAAAAGTAGAAGCAGCTGCTGAAGAAAAGGAAATGCAAGTGTTTACCGTTGCCACAGAGATGATATCTAAGGAAAACAAGAATGTTATCGCAGAGTTAATAGCCTTGAATCCTGACATGAACCTGGGATCCTTTGCCCATCTAGTAGAATATTCTGCACCGAGCTCGAACTTGGCCCCTCAGGCAAACACATAAGCTAAAACTTTTGTTGATCCTCCCAATCCATTGCCACCCAGTAGTGCTAACTAATTGATACTTGTTTTTGTGTGTTCTGTTGGACCAATTTCCTTGCTGTTTGTTGTTTAAAGTTAAAACACCTCATACTGCTTGCAACATTTGGGTTTATTTATTTAAAATGTGTTTGAATTGATGTTTGATTTTCCTTCTATAAGTTAGTTGTTGACGTTTGTTGCTGAGCTTTCTAGAGATCCTTACAATCCCAAGCTCAGTAGGGCTCATTGCGTAGCTTAGAAAACTTGTTCCATAATAACGTTTTCGCGGCAAGGTCTGATGGACCCTATTTCGTAATCTGTTTAGACTTGGCCGTTATGAAGTATAAAGTATAGGCACAGTATGGCCGTTACGTAGCCCGTAGGCGTGGCCAATCAGCCCATGTATATAGACACTTAGTCTGGACTTAGTGTGGTCCGTTGTATAGCCAAAGATGGCGTGGTCAATGACCCATTAGATGGTTTTAAAGATAAAACTTGCACAAATAAACATTGGCGAAAACATAACTTATATTGGAAAAAAATCAAATAGCTGTTCTTAGATACCTCATTAAAAAACCTCCCTGCGCCATAAAAGAGGAAAAAAAGCGCACCATTACATCTTAAATATTATGGCGATACAACTTTAGGTGATTAACATTCCAAGGATGTTTAAGTGCTCGACCATCTTGATCTGCTAATCTGTACGCGCCATGGTGTCCTACTAAAATAACTAAGTATGGGCCTTCCCAATTTGGTCCCAGTTTGCCACGTGTTCCATTACCGGAGCCCTAAAACACCTTCTTCAAGACTAAATCTCCCACCTTAAAAGAGCACGGCTTTAGATGAGCATTAAAGCGTCTCCTCATAAGACTTGGATACTGTTCTGCTCAGACTCTTGCTGGATCTTGTTGCTCGTCTTATAGATCCAGAGATGGTTATCTAGCTACAAGATTTTCCTCTTCTTCGTAGTGCTTAATTCTATGGCTTGGTACTATGACCTCTGCTGGAATAACTGCCTCTGCACTGTATACCAAATCAAATGGTGTATCGCCTATTGTGGAGCGGTGGGTTGTTCTATACGCCCATAGGACCTCTACCAATTTGTCCGGCCATTTACCTTTAGTTCCCTCCAACTTTTTTTAAGCCCTTCTAGTAGCGTTCTGTTAGTTACTTCGACCTGTCCATTTTCTTGAGGATACTAGGGGGTGGAAAAGTGGTGGAGAATCCCATATTGTTTCCATAAGTTGGTAAGGATTGAATTTTGGAATTTCGGACCGTTATCTCTCATTATAATTCGTGGAATTCCATATAGGGTTAAAATTTGATTATGAATGAAATCATATACCACCTGAGCGCGTGTTGTGAACATGGATTTAGCCTCAACCCATTTCGAAAAGTAATCCATTGTGACAATTAAGGAACAGTCGTTTGCATGTGGCCATTGGCAAATGACACACCAGATCTATTCCCCATTTATCAAACGGACATGAGATGGGGAGGTTCTGTATGGGCTCGCTGGGTCTATGTTGCATGTTCGAATACTCTTGACACTTGTGACATTTCAATAACAGATTATCAACATCACTTGCTAGCTCAGGCCAATAGTACCCAGCGAGGAAAAAACAGTGAATCCGTGTTCGGTGTCCACAATGAGCCCATACTTCTACTGAGTGCAAATCAGCTAGTACCGAACTGGCTTCAGTGCGGTCAAGGCAGCGAAGCAGAGGCCGGGTTGAAATTTTCCTATACAGGGTATTGTTGAGGACACAATATTTGGCCGCTCTGATCTGCAACGTGCGAGCTTCATTTTTACGTGTGGGCATTGTTCATTGGTTCAAGTACTAAAAGTATGGAGTTCTCCAGTCGTCGTCATTAGTAATTGAATTGACGGTTGCAACTGCTGATATGAGTTCTATCGTGGGGAGTTGCTGGAGTAAAATTGTGGGATGTTCTCCTGAAGCTGCGGCCTTAGCTAAAGTATCGGCTGCCGAATTATCCATTCGTGGGATCTGCTCATAAAGCACGCTAGTGAACTTAGACTCGTACTCCATGAGTATTATAAGATACTCCATGATCATGTATTGCATGACATCTTAAATACCTTGTGCCTGATTAACCATCAACTGAGAGTCAAATATGATCTTGATGCTTCGAGCTCCACATATCAAAGCCAGCTTCATGCCACAAAGGGCGGCTTCATATTCTGCGGCGTTAGTTGTTACCGGAAAATTAAAGCACACATCTTGTTTGACCTCCTCCCTTCTTGGAGTTCGGAGTATAATGCCTGCGCCTCTCCTGATGTAGAAGATGCACCATCGACCTAAATGATCCATTTGTCGAGCTCAATCGCTTGTCTTTCATTTATCTCAATCTTTTCTTCTCTAGACGAGCCGAACTCTGCTAAGGAATCTGCAACTCCTTGTCCCTTTATAGCTATGCTCGGCTCAAAATGGATGTCATAATCGTCGAGCTCGATGCTCAATTTGGTTCACCTGCCAGAAACATCGGGCTTCCATAATACTCTTCGTATAGGAAATTTTGTTCGCATCGTAATTAGATGCCCTTGGAAATATGACCTCATTCGTCGAGCTGCAACAACCAAACTCAAAGCGAGTTTTTCAAGGTTTAGATATCTCGTCTGTGCATCTATTAGCGTTTTGCTCATCTAATATATCGGGCGTTGTTTCCCTTTCTGGTCGTGCACGAGAACTGAACTAACAACAAAGGATGATACCGCCAGATAAATAAATAGAGGCTCTTTAGGGGTAGGAGCAGACAAAATCTCAGGGGATGTGAGGCACTGCTTGAGCTCGACGAAAGCTTTGTCACATTCTTCTGTCTAGGCGAACTTCTTAGCACCTCGCAATACTTCAAAAAAGTGATGACTCTCGTTTGATGTGCGGGAGATAAACCTCGAAAGAGCTGCTAACCTTCCTGTAAGACACTGCATTTCTCTAACATTCTTTGGTGGTTCCATCTGTAGAATCGTATTTAGTTGGACAAGATCTGCCTCAATTCCTTGTTGGCTTACCACATAGCCTAAAAACTCCCCTTTAGCAACACCAAACGAACACTTATCCGGGTTAAGCTTAAGATTAAATTTGCGTAATAAATCGAAAACGACGTGTAACGTATTGAGGTAATGCGCTTCTTCATGGGTTTTAATAATCATATCGTCAAAATATGCCTCCAAATGTTGCCCCAAATGATATTGGAAGATGTGATTTATCAGTCGTTGATATGTAGATCATGCATTCTTCAACCCAAAAGACATAACTGTATAACAATAATGACCTTGCTCGGTTTGAAAAGTTGTGTGTTCCTGATTGGATCGGTGCATGCGGATCTGATTGTACCCCAATTACGCATTCATAAAGGATATAAATTCGAAACCCGAGGCCTAATCGACCAAGTGATCTATCCTTGGAAACGGGAAAGCATCATTGGGGCATCTTTGGTTCAAATCGGTAAAATCCCTGCACATTCTCCACTGTCCGCTCTTCGTTTTTTACCAGAACCGGGTTGGTTGTCCATACTGGGTACCTTGTTTTTCGAATATGCCACAACCGGCTTAGCATATTTACCTCCGCGAATATAGCAGCCTGCTTCTCATTCGAAAATGCCCTGCGTTTCTGTCGTACGGTTTGGCACAATGGTTGATAGCCATTTCATGGCTTATGATCAAATAGCTTACTCCCGAAACATCAGCTGCCTCCCAAGGAAACACATCCAAAGGTTTTGCTAATAAAGTTATGAAACGTACCTTTGAGTCCTAAGACATATCTTTTCCCAATCGAAACATTTTACTGTCAGCTATAATCGTATCCACTGTTGTAATATCTATAGTAGGTGAATCTTCATTTTCTCGTGGATCATCCACTGGATCTGGAGAGGTGAGATCTAAAGTTAACAGTGTAGCGTCTCCCTCTCCATTTAATTGCTATTGGATAGGTTTGGACGGGTCCAACACGATTACATAGCACGTTCGCGCAGTCTTTTGCATGCCCCGTATTGTTCCTACTGAGCTGCCTACTGAACATTTGATGCATTGTCGAAATGTACACGACGTCGCTTCCATCATATGCAGCCATGGTCGTCCAATAATTGAATGGTAAGGGCTAGGCGCATTGGAAATTAAGAACAGAGTTTTTAATTCCTTCTTTGTAGCTCTGTGACCAACCTTTACTAACAACTCCACCTCCCCAGCATATTGAGAGGATTTTCCTTCATAGCCGACCAATATCCGCTGAGTAGGTCGATATGGTGGCATGTTTTGCATACGATCAAAGCTGCTTTTGAAAATAATATTTGCCGAGCTTCCTCAATCAACCAGTACTCAAGTTACCATTACCCCTCCAATGTCTAAGTGAATAATTAAAGTATCTTCATATGGTAAACTGACACCTCTGAGGTCATCATCATTGAATATGAGGTAAGCTACTGGGTCCCTGTAGTTTTGATAAGAATTTCCATCTATTTCATACACGTCGAACTTATTTTTAGCTCGTTTATTATGAGTAGAACCTTGACCTGCAACTGAATTCCCCCCTAATATGGTCAGTTTCCATTGTTGCTTGTTTGCTTCTGGCTCTTCTCCACTGGCCGGTTTGTAGGTGTTTGGAGAAGGAACTTCTTTTCGATCTGTTTGAGATCGTTTGATAAACTGGATCAGCTCACCATTGTCTATCAGGCGCTGAATCTCTTCTCTTAATTGCCAGCACTCATCTGTTGAATGTCCATGATCATGATGATATGCGTATTAATATTGATTAAATCGTTTAAACCATGGTGCACTCATTGTGCGCGGAGCTTGGTAGATCGTACGCCCCGTTGTTCGATCATAAATCACTGAAATGGCCTCAATCAACGGGGTGAAACGCATGTTCGATTGATCGAGATGCTGGGGTCTTCGGTTATAATCCCTCCTTGGTTCCTCCTCTTTGAAGTCGGACTCGCACCGCTCAGGTGACACCCCTCTTTTGGCGTCATTAACCCTGATAAAGGTATCTGATCTTGCGAATTGGTCCCCCATGTTCTCAGTTGGGAACTTGATGAGATCTGCATACAGTTCCCCTTTTCGGTTGAGCCCCCGTTTCAAGGAGGTCACCGCCATGTTTTCGGACAAATCTGGAAAAGAATTCATAGCATGAACAAATCTTCTAACATAACTTTTAAGAGACTTAGCTTGGCGCTGATAAAGGTCCATGATTGAATCCCGCTTGCGCTTAAGCTCCGTGTTGCCAAAAAACCTTTCACTGAATGTTTTCCATAGTCGTGTAAATCACAGATGGATCCATTTAGCTAGTTGCTGAACCAGTCTATGATGTTACCTTTGAGGGTCATAGATAGTGCTCGGAATAACATCGCATCATCCGGGTTGAAAGCCATCATTATGTTTCTGAACTGCTCCAAATACCTCTCTAGATCCCCCGTTCCATTATATGCTTCCATCCTGAATGGGTTGAACTTCCTCGCGAGGTTAACTTCCAGGATTTTCTCATAGAATGGTGATTCCTTTAGTGTGTAGGCCGATAACTTCGGGTGGATCTTATTGTAACATAGGCCCTCATTCTCCCAAGCTCTCTTGGTTGACGTCTGTTTCACCTCGTCGCGCAGTTCTCTGTTACGATTCTTACCCCCGCTTTCACCTTCACCTTCATGCTTGTCATCTAGTTTTGACAAATGATTCGTTCTGTTTAATTTGCTCGCCTCTGGTCCAGATGGTTGATGGGTCTTGCTTGTTCCCTTGATCTTAGCGGTCAGAGCACCAATATCATCGTTCATTCTTACCATCGTGGCAAGCCTGTTCCCTTACGTCTCGTTCAAACATTTTAACTGTTCCTCCTGGAGGTTCTGGATTCTTTGTTCTAGTTGGAGAACCACTGAGTCATCTGCCGGTATGGTTTCCGCAGTTCACCGAGCCCCTGATGCAATCACCAGCTTGCGGAGATGCACATTCTCCGTGGAAACGATCGTAAGCCGAATCGGTGGTCCCTCTACCACCAACGTTTCTTGGGGTATCATGGCATTTCCCTCTTGAGGAGATATGGGACCGTAATGTAGGACGCATCGCCGTGCAGGTTGATTTACAGTTCTTCTTTGGTGTGTTGTTGTTTCTCTAGTTTCCTGGTTACCTCTCTCGATTCCTGACCTTGTGACTACCATGGTGATTGGTTAAAAGATTTCCAAAGACGGCGCCAAATTTGTTACGAGAACAACAAGTTCTACCACAGTAAAGCCTTTAATATTTTAGTCCAGAAAGAGATAAGCCAAAATAAGATCCCTTTACTAACAAATAGGTCCTCCCTATTTATAATGTACAAATTAGTGGGTACTTACATATGTTCGCGCTTTAAGCACCACTCACCCACTAACCTCACTATCCCTATAATTATGGAAAAAATAACTAAAATTGTTTGACTTAAGAGTCAAAACGTGGGTTACATTACATTGGTTAAGAAACCGCTCAGTCTAATCCATACTTTAGGGCTGGGCCAGTCTAATGATGCAGAGCTCGAGCTCAATGATCACATGCTCAACTTATCCTCTTTAAGTCCGCACTCGACCTTGATCATATGCTCATCGCGTTCCTGATGTAGTTGATTGATTCTTCCCATAATGTCCTCGAGCACACTCTACCTTTGAGCTCATCAACGCTGTATTTGTGTTCGAGCACGGTCTTCCCATAGGGTCACTGGCCACGCTTACGGGCTACGCCATCTGGGCCATAGTGTGATATAATTAGAGATAATCTAAAAATATATGATGAACGGGCTAATCGTCCACACCTCTTTAGGCTATGTCACTGGTCATAATGTGCCTAATACCATATTACGATATTATTTATGTGACTCACTCGAAGCCCACTGGTTTACGCAATTGGCCAAACCAGTCGCTCCGCAAACCTGACTAAGACTAATTTAACTCGTTTTAGTCACGTAATGACCCTTAGTGTGCTTGATCCTACAAAGAAAGTTTGAATACAACGATAAAAAGTATAAACACACATATCACCAACACACCGCAACACCGTACTACCGCAAAAGTATCAATCACACAATACATATTACAAACCATAAAAATTCGGTAAATATCTATTATAAAATAGAAAAACATATATGATCCGCAGGATCCTCTGAGACCTACACAACGGCAACATCGATCACACTTGCCTTCTCAATTTTTCTTTCATAAAAAACTGCCTATAACTTTTGGTGCGGTCCAAGGTTCATCTGTAGATTCAACACCACTAGATCTGCTACAAGCTTCACCTTATCTATATTAATCATGGTCGTCGTTATCTACATCACTTGACGTTCACTTTCATCCACGTTCGCCAAAGCCTACCTCTTCGTAGTTGCACACTCATGCTCCTTTTTTCATAGCATTCATCAATTGTATCTTTAGCTATGTCATCTCCATTATTAAATTGGTTATCTCCGCAGTTTTTTCATCCACCCTACCAGCTTGACTTACATTTATATCAAGCAGTTTTAAATTCTGAGCTATCAAGGTATCATTTTTCGTCACCAGCTTGTTATTCGGAGTAGATAGCAAGGTCGTGATGCTTACAATTTCTAGGCCACGTTTGTGTATAACATCCCTCTCTTTAGGAGCACGTACGAGTTGTTTATGAAGATCCTCGTTCTCTTTCACGACCTTCTCCAAGTGTTGCTTCGCAAAGTCGTAAGAATTCTTATATCTCGCCAAATCCTTTATCAAACCCTGAACCGAGCCAAAATACAATGCAAAACTTAGAAAGAAACCAACGCTTATCTCCAAACATTACGAAGCACAAAATGTTTTCTTTTGAATATAATATCCGAAATGGGTTACGAACTGTTATGAAGAAACTTCTCCTACACTAATATATGGACTTGTAACTCAACCGCCACGAGGCGCTAATTCATGTCAAATCATTTATGGGGAGACTAAACGACTACATTACTTTTCCAAAATCTCTTTTTCATTCTACCAAATCTACCACCACACCTTACAGGCACGCGCTATCAGATTAACATGTTGTCACGTTACTCAAACCCTTTCTTCATATCTAATACAATTCAAGATTTATTCCACCCAGTAACCGTTGCACAATTACTCCATGGACTAAGGGGGGCCCTGGTGAGGTCGTGGATACCCATAATTGCACAACAATAGATGTGAAGAAAAATTTGTGACTAGGCATACATAACATCAACAAGCCGAGCGATATCACTAAGTATCAAACCTAGCAGACCATATATGAATAAAGATAAAAAGGATCAAAGGAATCATACTTAGCAACAATAAGCCGATCGATCTCATTTAGTATAAAACCGAGTACACCAAATATAAATAATGATAAAGAATGAGCATATGAACAACACAAGCTTCAACTAGAGCTCGCTCGGATCATAATTTTGGTATGTAATAGAGGCAAGACGAGCAGACCTAAATTAAACTAATAAGAACCCGAGCGCGCTCGAGACCGAGCAGAAATCAGAAGACCGAGCACACGTGAATAAAGCAAAATAAACCAAGAAACGACCAACATTGTTAGCGGTCAAGCACATTAATGGAGTCAACTAACAAAGAATATAACTCTCATAATAATGGCCATAAATCTAGGACCATTAGTAACAGTTATGGTCTACGTGTGAAATAAATTAGCCAACGTAATAAATAATGTTGTAACTGCCAAAAACAATATATATATGGATCTAAAGCAATGTAATAAGATCTATTTTTTTCTTCCTTAATCAATACGAGTTTACTAACTTTAGCATATAAGTGTTAGGATTTTCTCGTTAACACTTACAAATAATTGTAACTATTTATACATCTGTAAATAAAGTTACAACTCATTAAGAGATACTTTTTGAGAAATTCAATTATTCAAGAGAACACAATTGTTAGACTTTACTGTGATCAACTATGTTCAGTTCACGGCAAATTCCCCTTTGTAATATTTACCTAATGTTGGTAACCAAAAATTTGAAGTTGATATTGACAATCTTATTATTTTCCCTGACGAAGTTAGCTTTACCGTGATCAACATATTTTTTATCGTGACGAAGTCATGTTGCACAATTACAGTAGGTTTTGTTTCTTATTTTGTCGTGACTAGGTTTTCGGGCTGTCCGTATTCGAATTAAGAGAGGGTCTGTTAGGGTCGTCGTACCTACTATGAATAGATAAAACCTTCCCCGCGGTAAATTCTATTACACTGTGATCAACATAACGTGATCGTGACAAACTTTGTGCCATACTTAAAAAGGGTCAATTTGTATTTTTTAAATTAAATTATTTATATTTATATACATCTTAATTAATGGAGTTTTTCTTATTGAATGTTTTCTTTTATATCCTCAGATATCCAGTCTCGTTACTCGGTATTGTGCATGTGAGACTTAAAAACCCAATTTATTGTACAAAGCTTTATGGTCAATAGTTTATTTGGTATTAAACTAGTACAATCTTGAACGAGGTCTTCGATTTTAGGAGATGACTCTCATGCTAGATGAGGTATTTGTCCTGATACGCTTTTAGCTGGTCGATAGAATATTGGAAGTGGACAAGAAGGTTACGAAGATAAGATATTTACGACAATTATTTCCGCTTGTCGGAACTTCTAGTTCATGATATCCATCCGCGATTGGGGTATAGACGAAGAGTCAGTTTTATTTTGAAATGGCTTAGGGATACATTTACGTGGGATTCATATTTTAAGTTAATAAATAGAGAGAGAGTCTCCACTAGGTATCAGGTGCATACCTCATGTATTTTTTTTTTGTATGCATGTTATTCACTGATACCATTTGAAAATGTTAGGGCAGACTTTCTTTACTAATGAACTGTGGAATATAGTTGGGGGTGAGTGTATTGAATTTTTGTTTCTTACTTTGGGGGATGGTTCCAAATATTAGAAACAAAATATCTACGGTTTCGTGAGCATGCTAAATTTGGATATACGACCAATTTCCTAACTTCAAAAGATCCACCCAACCCATTTTACAACATTAGAAGGCTGAATGTTGTTAATTGGTTGGTAAAAAGGTTAGTGGACCCTAGTGTACGACTCAAAAACACCATATGCACTATTTTTAGTGATTTGAACGAGAAATATGTAAGTAAACAAACTTATACTTATTATAGGTTTAACAATATTTAAAATATGTTACTTATCATTTATTGATAACATGTTATTTTATTTGGAGATAAGTTTTTAGTTGTATGAACACATTAGAGCCCATTTTCCTAAAGCAATATTCATCTAATCGATTATCAAATTAGAATGATGAAAACTATCGAAGGTTATATGTCTGATATAGTGATGCGATATTATTTCTCCTTGACTCATTGTTATTATATTATGACTTATGTTGGTTATGTTTACTTGATGTCTTTGTTTTCATTTCAGATTTTGGTTTTTATTTTTAGACAACTTTGTTTTGTATTATACAATCTATGATTTTATTTTACACACTTTTCTATGATGCAGTAGAAATTCTTGTGACGGCCACCGTTAGTATTAAAAGTTTAAGAATTGGTGATGATGCATTGGATGATCCAGTTTATCCCCTGTTTTGAAAATTCATGGCTACCAAGATATATAGGGTAAGATACCACCCAACATTCTCAGAGGCCTTCATTATGTAGACTTTAAAAGAAACTCATAGACATTTATAGTTAGTGTTATAACCTTTTAAAATCCCTTGAGAGAAAATGATGTTATCCGAGACATTACGGCTAGTTAAGAAAGCAAATTGAAATTTAAAAATCAAACAAAAAAATAGTTCATTGATAGTTTCAGCCATGAAAATAATTTTGTAAACTACATTACTTCGGCCTAAAATTCTCTATGGGAGAGGAGGAATCTTTCTTCAGGATTACAGAAATAAAAGTCACATTCCATGATGGCTCAACATGACCAGTACTAAAGAACAATAATATACCCTCACAAATGTCTTTACCGATGATGTTCCATAAATTCTTGAAGAAACGAGCGTTGAAGCCATCACGCCCCGGGGATTAATCATTTTTATACTAAAAAGAGCACTTCTAATTTCTACGCACGTAATATAACGAACCACGGAAGATCAATCATGAGAATTTATTTTTACAGAAGTAAGCGAAGAGATTCTAGCAAGACAAGAGTAACTCATGAGAGACATATAGCCGAAAAGGTTGAAAAATAGTTGACTAAGACGCTCCCCACCAAATTTGGTGAAGTGGCAAGGTCCCTGTACTATTAGAGATTGAGACTATTTAATTTGTCAAGATACAATTTTTTATATTATCATGAAATAATTTAGTATTACGGTCTCGAAGCTTGAGTGAAGTATCTCTAAACTTTTGTTTATAGAATTATTCATCGGCACGACTATAGTAGATATAGGTGGAAAATGTAGCTATCTCAGGTGAGACCGATTAGGGATTCAAGAGGTCATTAGCTAAATGAGATTTGGCTGAGCGGAGGTGATTTTAGGCATTAAATACCCTATAGCTGATGTTGCTATATTCCTTGCGATTAAGGTCCATGATAAAAAATTAAATCTGAAAGGTAAGACTACAACATGTTAAAAAAAATTGAAAGGTTTTTTTAATACATGGCCTTGGGGTAACCAAATTGAGAGTAACGATATAACCATATGAATATCGGGGAGGCCCAAAATGGGCAAATAACATTGATAACTATTCATCCATATAATTGATAACTAAGACTTGATCATAATTGATGTTATGTGGCTTAAAGGATTTTAATTATGCCAAATGAGATGGAAACCAAACGAGTAAAGATCACTCAACTCACATTGATAGAAACAATGATTGAATTCGTCAATCTCACTCTGATTGAACATGCCAGCACGTTCTTCAGGTTTAAGAATAGTGTTGAAATCGTTGAAAACGCCCCAAGGATGGTCACAAGATGAAGAAAAGAGGGTCTACAAGTCAGCCCATAGAGGATGATGATCATGACTACCATTGTAAGCATAGATAGTTTTAAGAAAGAAGGGGATCAAATAATTAATACTACAAAACTTTGCAGTTAATAAATTAAGAGGAAGAATAGATACTGAACATTTAAAAGATAATACGGTTCCCGATGACCTATGTCATATCCAGGAGCCGAGAAGAGTGATTGTTGAACGTTTTAAAAAAGAGTCATTTTATAAAAAAAAATAGAGTCAACATTACTCAATCTGACTTTAATCTCTACGAATATTATGATTGTTATAGTGCTCCTAATGATAATATCGTGACATATTTTTGTCTTATTGGTTCGTTTAGCCTGTGGACATCCAAAAAACGATCAACATTAAAAGTTTATAGTCAGTATGGTCTAGTATTGAACTGCAACTAAAAATTTACTAAACGAAGACTCCATTTTCAAACAAGCAATAGATAATAAAAAATTATCATCTTTGCTGCTAGTATTCTAAATCAAACAACTAAAAACGTTTAGAATTAAATATAACTTAAAAAAATAAAACCACACCCATAAAAGATAGGATGTTAATCAAACCCTCAACGAGAACTAGGATCGATTAATGAGTTTGACAAAAATAGATTGTCAGAAGAAACATGGGTTTCATTTGGCAGGATTGTTGTTCTAATATTAATTTTAACCTACACATAATAATTGTCCACCTAGATTTATAATATCTTCCGTGTCCGTTCTTTTAGATGTTTTACTTTTTAAAGACCTACTCAACTATATCCCAAAGTTCCACAAGTCCCAGGCAGTTTGTGAATTTTGAAATCCGTAATACTTTAGTACGAGCATCAAAATGATTTTCCTTGCTAGTAATCTTAGCCACTTTAACTTGTTCTCTCTCCACCACGTCTCAGATGAAGTGAAACTTAATATATATGTCCCCCGTCTCAGATGAAGTGAAACTTAATATTTATGTGCCAAGTTGCTCGTAAAACTTCAGATTAATGATTAAATGAAGAACACTAATATTATCACAGAACATAATAACATATTTCTCTAAACTAGTGATCTTAGCTAACAGTCACATCAGCCCAATAACCTTCTTCACGACTTCTGTAGCAGCCATATATACGTATTTGGTAGATGACAAAGAAATGACCATTTGTATGTAAGACTTCCAGCTAATCACTCTTCCAAGCACAATTAACGGATAACATGTAGTCGACTTCTTTGTATCAAAGCAGGTTGCATAATAGAGTTGTCATACCATCTCAGTATTACATCAACCATATCATTCTAAGTATAACACAACTAACCTTCCTCTGAAACCTTCAAGTATCTCATGAGCCACTTAAGTGCATGCCAATGCGACTTTCACAAATTTGACATGAATCTGCTCAAAATAATAATATAGTAGGCAATATCAAGTCTCGTGTAAATCATAGCGTACATAATGCTACCAACAACATTGTCATAAGTATGTCTTAGATATACGTCTTATATGTTGCTTTAGTTGGTGCTTGAGTGACAGTAAGTTTGAGTTGGATTCCAATGAGATTATCAACCTCTTTGGCTCCACATAAACTGAACTTTCAAAGGATCTTTTGTATGTATCTTGTTGCAATAAAGTCGATATCTCTTTAGTATGTTCCTCTTGATGAAATACCAATTATCCTCTCGCTCCCTCCTATATCTTTGATTCCAAACTCTCAATTTAACCGAGCCTCATTCTTTTAACTATATTGTTGTCTCTTCTAACTATTAGGATATCATGCACATACAATAACAACAAGATTTTCCTCTCCATGTTTGTATCTCATTAAATTGGACAAAATTATCATAGCATATTCTGACATACTTGATGCATCTCATAAAAGAATAAAATCTTTTCTGATAAATAGGGAATACATTGGATGAAAAAGATTAAGTGCAACTGTTATGTAATAGTATAAATAGGGAACACCTTGTATGAAAAAGAATCTATTTTTTCGAATAAATACAAATCACTACTATAAATGCTTGTTAGATTTCCTTTTAATAAATTTGGCACCGTCTGTGGGAAGTTCTGAGAATATCAATATGTTTTAAAGCACCAATGGTGGTGATGCGATCCGAGATTGAAAGAGAACCTTCAGAGAGACATATTGTGATGGCAAACCAAATTCCAGAGCTGGAGCAAGCAGACAGACCAAGAAAAAATCAACCACTGATTGCGAACGGAAGTTCACGTTCCTAAAGGATTAGAGACTCAAGTGGTTGCCCTCACCATAATGATTGACCCGTCACTTGCCCCGATCATGGCAAAATTCATAGCAGACCTAACCAACTTGCCATCGAGAGCCAATAACCTTGATGAGGAAACATAATTTCAGCGGTTAGAGCAGCAGATTCAGTCCATGAAACAGGCTCATCAAAGGGCATATCGCAATCAAAAGGCCAATGATCAGGCCGCCAAAGCAACTTGGGCGGAGATGAACAACCCTATCAATGCTTTGAAAAAAAAATTGCGATGGATGTCAAGATCGACCGAGATCGGGGGTTGAAGCTAGTCGGGCAGCCAAAAGATGAGGATATTCCAAGCGCGACAACTACGGTGAGGGGATCGGGGAAATTAGTGGTAAAAAAACGCCAGATAGAGGAGGAAAGGCAATCGTCCCCCAAATAAACTAAAGAAGGTGCAACCAAGCAGTATAATCGGATACGCCTGACAATGGCATCCTATGTACTCAAGGAATCTCCATTTGCAGAATAGATCCTTGCTATATAACTCCCGTGAAAGTTCGACCCTTTCCGGTTAGAAGCATATGACAGTACATGCGACCCGGAAGTAGCTTGGGCTGATATGAACGACGTTATCAATGCTTTGACATACAAAATCTGCGATGGAGGCCAAGCTCAGCCGAGATTCAGGGTTGAAGCTAATCGGGCAGTCTGAAGAGAAGGATCTTCCAAGCGCGACAAGTACGGTCAGGTGACCAAGGAAAGTAGTGGTAAAAACGTCAGAAAGAGAAGGAATACCAGTGGGAGGAAATGCGAGCATCCTCCAAAAGACCAAAGGATGGTGCAACCGAGCAGTATGATCAGATACGTCCGATAATGACAGTTTATGTACTCAAGGAATCTCCATTTTTAGAAAAGATCTTTGCTGCAGATAATTTCCATTTAGAGGCATATGATGGTACAGACGACCCAGAGAGGCAACTGAAGCAGTTCATAAATATAATGAAGGTGTTTAATCTTGACGAAGCCATGCTTTGCCGAGCTCTATCCATGACCCTCAAAGGTAATGCCATAGACTGGTTCAGTAGCTTACCTAAGGATTCTATCCATGCTTTTGCAGGAGTATGGAGTGCGTGTAAAAACAGATTCGTCGGCAACAAGGAGTTGATGTTGGATGCAGAAAATACCTAAAATATTATGTCAAGCGCTTCATCCATAACATGAACAAACTACCTGACTTGGCAGAAAATATGACGGTCCTGTCATTAAAACATGGGCTAGACATGCAAGGTAAGTTGTACGCCGACCTAGTAAGATTTCCATGCGATAAGATAAGATATCTCATTGCTCAAGCTGACCAATTTATCAAAGTGTACGATGCACTGAAAAAAAACCTCCTCGAAAAAATTATATCAGAATCCAGAGGGCCAACATATGATAAAAGGAAGCCAAATGATGGCCCCCGTAGAGATATACTGAGGGCCACTAACAATCAAAGATCTGAGATCTACGAGAATTCAACCAGACAATTTAATCCACTGACAGAATCCATCTCCCCCATCTGTGACAGAACAAAGGATCGGGTGCGATACTAGTCTACAAGAATTATGTCTGCCTCGGCTACAAGCGATCGACCAGGAATGTTTTCACCTACCACAACAACCATGGGCACGCGACTGACGACTGCTGGCAGCTAAAAGAGGAAATCCAACTAGTTTCATTAATGGAGGTAATAAAAATTTACTGCTTGCACACATCTTACTTATCTCTCTACATTTTACTCCAAATATTAAATATCCAAAACTCATTCCCAAACTACCCTTAAATCAAAAATATACCGCGCCAAATTAGCTACCACAGTGGGACATGACGGTGCTTGAATTTCATATCAAAACTAGTAAACAAATTAGTTTTGATGGATCTGAATGCACATAATGTTCCATTTCCTGAGGTGGAAGTAGAAAAAGGAAAGAATGAGTACATTGTTGAGGAGCGCGATCAGTTGAGGATTGAGATTGAGGCACTGAGAGCGTCAAAACAAGCAGGGAAAGGAGTTAAAGAAAAATCTTGTGCGTCCGTGATTCACCATACTGACAATTCTGGTGAGAAATAACAGTCCATAAAGACTTACCTCAACTCCAAGAAAACACATCGATCTAAACATATGGAGAGCTTCACTTTGGAAACGTCCAACAGCTCCTTCAATGATGCAGAACTTGAAGAATCAGTCTCATTCAACAGTTATGAAGGACGGTCAAAAACGAAAATGAGGCTTACCAAAAAGCATTCAAGAAAAAAGGATAGACATGGGAGGCTCAAGAAGTTTCAAGGGAAAATGAAGGCTTTAGTTGATCAGCATATTGATCGCTTGCTGATTGATCCATCTGCTTTCCAATCCGAACCATGTATTTTTGCTACTCCAAATGAGGATGCCGTGTTTAGTCGTAGCCAAAACTGGAGACAATCTCATTTGTGTGCAAAAATACTCTCCGGACACCTTCCTAAAAAGGTTTGACAACTCCAAGATGGAAAAATATGATGGGAGCAAAGATCCAGAAAACCATCTCGAGCAATTTGAAAACTTTATGATGAACTTTAACGACAGACTTCTGTGTAGGGCTTTCTCTCAAACCTTCAAGGGTAGTGCCCTCAAATGGTATAATAGTCTCCCTCATGGATCTATAAAATGTTTTGACATATTTTGGGTTGCTTTACGGAGGCAATTCGTTGGAAGCAATGAGCTTAAAGGTAATGAGGATACAATCATCCACTGCGCTTAGGATCCAAATGAGTCTCTAAAAGAATACATCAGCAGGTTTGTGAATACAAAGAACGGGTTAGCAGATTGCTTCCCTCAGGCAGGGTTTGAATCCCGGAAACTTGGCTGATTTAGTGACCCGGAAGAAGGCCATGACTTTTGAGGGGTTGCTAAATCAAGTGGGGAAAGAAATTAATGTTGAGGAAACTAAAAAATCTAGAGTGCCTTGCCAGATTAGGTCCACCATTACAACATCAACACCTCAAGTTGCTAATCAATCCGTTTATAAATCGAAAGAAACTGGGCAGTGATCTAACTGGTCAGGGAAAAATCAACATGTTAGAAATAAAAGGGGACCTTGGGTTCAACCTGAGTGGTTTGCTGAATTAGGAGAAAGTGTGGCTATAATATATGACAAAACTAAAAATGAAGTACAATTTAGAAATCCAGCAACGTTACAGTCTCCCAGAGAAAACCGGAATACCCGTTTCTGTAAGTACTGTAATGACATTGGGCATGATACCCATGATTGCATAGCTTTGAAGCATAAGGTGCAGAACCTCATTGAAAATGGTAAGTTGGAGGGTTTATGTTAAAAAACAAAAGGGGAGCAAGCCGGATAATACACAATCCAATACCAACACTCCCCGGACTACTCTTTCAATCTTTCTTGGAACGTCTAGGCAGGAGGACGCTATGGTAATTACCAAAAATTTGATGTGGATTCTGAATACCTTGATTTGGATCCAAGTCGGAATCCGGTGGGGGTGATAATGGATAAGACTGCTACCATTTCCGGTCTGATTAAGTATTTTGAGTCTTTAACCATTTTTTTTGGGGGGACACTGTGACTGCACTTTCTAGTTCTTTAAGGAAGAGGCACATCAACGGTTTGACCACCCAGTTGGATGAAAAGATGTCTACACATTTGTACCAAACTGTAACTCATTTCATAGTTTTTCATGAGGATGACCTAAGAGACATTGATGGACCTCATGAAGACGTCGTGGTGATATGGGCATCGATAGGAGGAAATGATATACATCGAATCCTGATTGACACAGGTTGCTCAGAAAATATATTGTTCTTAAGCTCCTACAAACAGATGTGAGACCCTTCAGTTATTCAATGTTCGTGGGCTTCATATGGAGTTTAGCAGATGTGATTGGAAAATTTGAGAAAAACGTATTTTTGGGCAAAGGGCCTTTTAAGAAAATGGTGAGGGAATTGTTTGTTGTGGTGGATTGCCCAACATCTTATAATGTGATATTTAGGAGGTCTTGACTCTTCAAAATGCATGATGTGGCCTCTATTGTCCATCAGTGCTTAAAATATATTATCCAGGAACAAATAGGTATTGTCTAAAGCAGTCAGAAGGTAGCCAAGGAATGCTATGCACCAACGCTTGCGTCTAAGTTCGTGGAGGTAGCTCTTGCATGGTGCAATGATGATGCCATTGGAGTTCCTGCTGATGTAATTTGTAATAAGTTATCTGTACGAACTGATGTTGGAAGGGTTGTACAAAGAAGAAGGTTATTCTCTAAAAAAAAGCATATGTAATTCTTCAAGAAGTTGATCGTTTGACCAAAATGGGCCACATCAAATAATCTCAGTACCCATTGTAGACTACCAATCTTGTTTTGGTAAATAAAAACAATGGAAAATGGTGCATGTGTATAAACTTCACTGATCTTAATAGAGCATGTCCCAAACATCCTTATCTTGTTCCTCAGATAGATTAGTTGGTGGACTCTACCTCAGGTAACAAGTTGTTGTCCTGCATGGATGCTTTTTCAGGGTACAACCAAATACAAGTAGATCGGAAGGATCAAGATCACACTACTTTTATTACAGACAAGGGGCTTCATTGTTATAAAGCGATGTCATTCGGATTGAAAAACTGTTGGGCCACCTATCAAAGATTAGTGAATAAAACTTTTGCTAGTCAGAATGGCAGAAATATGGAAGTTTACATAGATGACATAATGGTGAAGAGCCTTGAAGAAGATACACATATATCTGATCTTCAAGAAATATTTTCTAACCTAGAGGTTGTCAATTTAAAATTAAACCCTAAAAAGTATATTTTTAGAATCCGATCTGGAAAGTTCTTGGGTTATGTTATAAGTGAAAAAGGAATTGAACCTGATCCGGATCAGCTCAATGCTCTATTAGCCATGGACCCTCCTCGGACCACTAAAGAAGTTCAAAGATTAATTGGGCGCATGCTATTGAACAGGTTTATTTCGAGATCATCAGATAAATGTGCTATATTTTCCAGGTGTTAAGGAATGCCAAAGACTTTAATTGGTCTCCATGATGTTATCAAGCATTTTTTGAAATAAAAAATAATTTATGTCAACCAAAGGCACTATTTTAATCATGTTCATGGGGAGAAGCTCTACATATACCACCGTCCGGTTTATTATGAGAAGTGGATAATTACCACCGTCCGGTTTATTATATTGGCAAAACTATGTTGGATGCTGAAAGAAGATATTTGAAGTTAGAAACGTTGTCCTTGGCATTGCTAATTGCAGTAAGAAAAATGAGACCATACTTCCAAGCTCATTCCATTATCGTCCGAACATCTTTTCTTCTGAAGAATGTTCTCCAAAAGGTTGATGTATCAAGCAGAAGGACCAAGTAGTCAGTTGAGCTGGGTGATTATGATATTAATTCGGGCCCTGAACGGCGGTTAAAGCCCAATCGGTGGCTAATTTCTTGGTAGAATTCCATGTTGATAGGTCCCCTAGACAAATGCAAGAAAACCAGTCTAAGAAAGAATGGGTAGTCTGAATTGATGGTGGGTCTAGTACAATAGGGTGTGGGGCTGGAATTTGTTTAACTTCTCCCAATTGTGATATTATGTACCAAGCTATATATTTTGGTTTCAGAGCCTCTAACAGTGAATCTGAATATGAAGCAGCTATAGCTGGACTCAAGCTAGCCCTTATATGTGTCTCCCAACTACTTATTCACCATACTCAGGGGCAATCTGAGGCAAAGAATGAAAAATTTATAAAATATTTGCTGATGTTGAGAGAAGTTGCTGCAAACTTCAAGAGTATCAAATATGAACATATCATTAGATCAGAGAATATTGTGCCAGACTCTTTAGCAACCATAACTTATTCTGAATCTTACCCTTGGATTCTGATGCTAGAGTGTCCATCAATACAAATAAGACAAGAAAAATGTAAAGAGAATGAAGAAAGTATAAGAATATTTGCAATTCAACCCAAAGACTGGAGGTATGGTATCTTTCAGTGTATTTCTGATAGGATTTTGTCTCCGAATAAAATCCTAACTAAGAAAATTAAATATGGAGCTCGTGGTGTCTTGGTATTAAAAGAAGTTCTTTATAAGAAATAATTTAGCAGACCTCTCTTGCCTTGTTTAGGATTTAAAGAATCCCAAAAAAAATTATTTGAACTGCATGATGGAGAACTTTCTACACATTGTGGCTATAAGGCCTTAACCAGAAGAGTCTTATTAGTAGGTACTATTGGCCAACAATAATGGCAGTACTAAACAATGAACTGTTGTGCTTGCTTGCTTACTAATCAAGCGTTCTCATATGTCTTGTCCTTAAGAAGCTTCTCCAAGTTGACTTTTTCTTCAGAAAACGTTTTGACAGTACTGGCGTTGGCTTCTAGTTACTCCCAAAGTCTTGATCTCGTTAAAGGAATAATTTTCCAGTCCGAATACTTAGTCTGGATATCTTGTTGAGCATCTTTTGATTGACGCAATTCGGAAGCTAAGTCCTCTTTTCCCTTCTTTAAGGATTCTATACTTTACTGAGTAGTGGAAAGAATATTCTTTCAGCCTTGGTTTTCTGTGGTCAGGGAGGTTATGGTTGTTGTTTGTTCCCTCACTTTCCTTTTCAGGTCCACTATCGGACGGATATAACCCAAGAGGGCATGACTCAGAGTATCTTGTTTGCTTGATATCACATACGTATCACCGTAATGGGTTATAGCATTGGTCATATTGGCATGAGGATAAGGCTCCGCGAAGTCATCATTGTTCAAATCACTAAAATACATGTTATGAAACGCATCCCGATTGACATCTCCAATAATGTATACCATGCGTTTGGGATTAGTTGACTTGGACATAACTTTATCAGGTGGAAATACCTGACAGTTTCTGGGTCCAAAGGAAACCGAAGGCCCTACTTGAGCACTTCAATATATACCACAAATTCGTGGGATTTACAGTCCATAGGGGTCTTCGGAGTAACTGGGATTCTCACTTTGACAGATTGAAGGATGCCCCATTTTGTTCGAATCCGACCCAATTCGGCAGTATGAGTGTATACGTAATAAATATTTTGAAGGACTATCAAATACTTCACACTAAAGTTTTGAACGTTTGGCCCAACTTTCCCTTCCAGACACTCTGGAAGTGACTCAGTGTTGGGCAGACCTACTTTTAATTTGTCCTTCCGATCTGCTGCAGTGTCCTCTGTCTATCCCGACGTCTCGAAAGGAGTGTCTTTCATACTGTCATCCATAGTCTCCTCCATTATCGTTGATTGATGTTTGGACGGTTTAGTATATGCTGAGGGCTTTGTTTTCTCTGAACTAGTAGGTTTTGAAGAAGAATGAGTACTTTTGGCTTTCGATAGATGAGTTACCATGCGAGGGGTGGGTTTCTCAACATCTGAACCCATGGCCAGGAAAGGTGAAGATTTCCTAACACTGGAAACTACATTTTCTTTAGGCAAGGGGTTTTGGGACTCTTGAACTGAAGACCCTGATTATAAAGGAGATAGGGTTGGAACAAAACGTGATTTTCTAACTTTTGGTTTCTTTGATGATGATGACCTCTGGTATGTGCTTGTTTGTGGTCGACTGATTTCTCCACCAGGAGAGGAAGAGAGTCCAGCTACAACTCTTGCTTCTACTTTTGCTCTTTTCAAATTAGATAAATTTAGCCAACCTCATTTAACCAATGCGTTTCTAGCTATGAACATAAATTTACCCAGATACGAACTAAGAAAATTATCGAGCTTTATCTCTTTAGAAATTTCAGTGTTCTCAGATACAATAAAACAGTGAAACCAATTTATATAAGGGTGAAGAGGTGGGAGTTTACCTAGGGAAAGACAAATTGATCATAGTAATTATTATGGGCTAGGAAGTATGGGGGTTACACCATAAGTTACTTTTAAGCCGAGTAGTTACAGAAATCTAGGAGAAAATATGGTTGAGAGGTCAAACCAAAACTCGACACGTGTCCCATTTTAAAAAAAACAGAATTTTGGAATATTCAACTGTAAAGTTGAACCTCTTCAAATCCGATCAGCTCTCTGTTCGAATACAAATGTCATATCGGACGATCACCTTGAACATATACTAAGTTTTATTTTTTGAATTAGCTCTTCGAAAGATTCTTTGTAAGACCTAAAAGGGTTACTCATAAGGTCAGATTATTTTGACACTGACTAGTATATATCTGTCTAAGGGGTAGTTTGGACATATCCAGTACCATGGCCCTCCAAACAGTATAACTTAGTGGAACATGACTTAGCTAGTTGAAATTCGTTTCATCTTTTGAGATAATGGATTTGTAAACTTGATCCGAGTCAATGATCCGACCCATTAGGCCCATGAATCATTAAAAGAGTATAAATACCTCAACTACTTTCATTAATGGGGGTAATAAAAATTTACTACTAGCACACACCTTAAATCAGAAATAAACCACACTAGAAGGCTCATCTTACAGTACCTACAGAGAACTCGTAGCCAACCTCTCTTTGAATGATGATTTGAGATGCATCGAGCTCTTATCATGCTATCATAGGCCGATCGTCGTTATATCGGATAGAAGCCACCCCTTGCACATTCATGTAGTGCATCAAATACCCAGTGGGAAATTCAGTAGGGATCATAAAAGTTATCCAAAGAACTTCGCGAACGTGCTACTTCGTAGTAGTCGACCTTAATAAAACGATACGATAGCTATTAACAGGTGAGGGGGAACGGTGTGAACAAAACTATATTGCCCTTTGCCTCATCTGATGGATGATTTTAGTGAAGCTGCGCAGTATGATGATAGCCTAGAGGGTGCCTCAAATGAGTTGATAGCAGACAGACACACAATACGCATCAGCACGAGCTTATATTCATTTGTTAAAGTTTCTTTAGTTATTCTTACAAGGAAACTTGTATATTTTTGCGTGGATTGCTATTGATGTAACGGGAGTTGATCCCTCGGTAATATTCCACGAGTTGATAATTGATAGATACGCCAAACATGTTAGGAAAAAGTATAGGTTATTTTCTGTCAAAAAGGAGGAAGCGATAAATAATAAGGTGGCTTAGATTTGCGGTATCGGGTAAATTCTCCGCGCTCGGTATCTGTTCTAGGTTGCAAACCCCGTATTAATTAAAAAGAAAAGAGGACAATAGCCCATGTGCATTGACTTCACCGACCTGAACCACGCCCGCCCTAAGTATACATACCCCTTACCTCTTATTGATCAACTAGTGAATTCCACATCGGGTGTGAATATTTATCCTTCATGGACGTGTATTCAGGTTATAACCACATCCGGATGCATCAAAGCAATGAAGAGCACACCACTTTTAGATAGAATGAGGGTTATTTTGTTATATTTTTATTCCTTTCGGTTTAAAGAACGCAGGTTCTACATCTGAATGTCTGATCAATTAGATATTTAAAGACCAATTAGGGCACAACATAGAAGCTTACATCGACAACATCATCTTCAAAACCAACACCGTAGATCAACAACTAGAAGTGTTAAACAACATCTTCACAATTTTATGTAAGGACAACCTAGAACTAAATTCACTAAAATGTTATTTTGGAGTCTGAACAGGAAAGTTCTTCGGATACATTGTCAGTAAGAGGGGGATCAAAGCGGACCCAGCAGATTTATAAGCTTTAATAAAGATGGAGCTCTTGAAAAACATAAAGGACATTCAATGTCGTGTTCCAGAGATTCCAGTATGACCAAGTGCCCCACCTCGACAATCCAATTGCCAATGCTTTGGAAAAAATGGTGGTCTCTGGATACCATCCTTTAATCATATTCCAAGCACATCCTAGCATTTCCATATCCCTTCAACAATTCACCATTTGTTCGGTTAGTAGTTTCCCTGATTGACGAAACCCCTACTTATTTTATCTCAACGCCACGCTACCCTCTGATAAGGCGACCGCTCGGGAACTCCACTTGTGAGCAACCAAATATTGTTTGTTGGATAACGTACTCTACACAAAAAGTGCTACTCAACCGTTATTACGCTATGTAAGTAAAAAAAAGGCTACTACAGTTCTCTTAACTTACACTCGGGTGATGTAAGAGCTCACTGCGCTTACTGAAGCCTCATTCGCAAGTTTCTACTTGCAGGATATTATTGGGTTGATTTGGTCTCGGACGCAGAGAAAATCACCCAAAAATGTCATGTCTGCCAAGATTTTGCTAATATCGGTCACCTACCGAGCGAAACGATGGTTGTCAACCCAATCCCATGTCCTTTTGATAAATAAAGCATAAATTTAATGGGGCCCCTACCAATGGCTACGGGAAAACGATAATTTATGGTGGTTTCCATAGATTACTTCACTAAATGGGTAGAGGCCAATGCACTAGCTAAAACAAGGGCTAAGGAAATTTGTGATTTCATGCACCACCAGATATTAGCAAGATTAGGTATCCCTCGTATTTTGATGACCGACAATAGCCCCCAATTCTAAAATTCTATGGTTTCTATATTTTGCAAGCGCTACAACATTGAACAACATGTTTCCACTCCTTATTACCCTCAATAAAATGGAAAGGTTGAAGTCACCACCGTACTAGAATACTAGATCTCAAGTGACACGTGTTACAACAACCACTAACCACCATTACATCATACACTTTTCCCCATGTCATCAAAACTCGTTTTAAACTTCACATCTACTACTATAATGTTTGATATTCCATTCAGTATCGATTGCCCAAGCTACTCAATCGACTAGGGGAATCCCTAATGAGGTCGGAAATATTAAAATTAGTATCATCAGAAAAGATGTGATTAAAATGAGTAAATAAAGATAAATAACCAAGGTAAAACTGAGGAACATCAAACTCATGTCGACGAAATACACAGATCGCTCGACACATCTACTAGGGAAACCACAGAGAGGCTCTAGTAACAATATACACAAACACCTTACAAAGAATAATAGAGTCAATGCGAAACTGAATTAATCGAGAAGACACAATTGAGACTAAATCCAGAGCAGTACGAGAATATGATGTAACCCCGTCCGAACTCAACCGAAGCAGTGTCGGGCAGAATTGAAACCGAACATAAGCCACCTCAGGCTAAGGATAATCATTAAGCCTAGCGAGCCCGGTTATTATGGGAAACGGTCAACAAAAAAGTCATAATTATGTAAAAAATCATTTATTGTTCAACCCATATAACAAAATATTTATAATGGCGATCATTATCAATTTATATGCGAGAATAGTGGAACCACGTAATAAAGGATTAAGTGTAACTTCTATCTAATAGTATAAATAGCGAAAACCTTGTATGAAAAAGGATATATCTTCTCGAATATATAAAAATCACTATTTTGGCAAATACCTATTAGATTTTTCTAAATCGTATGAAATCCTTATAGAAAAACTAGACACTAAAATACGAAGTAAAAACCTAAATCGTATGGAATCCTTATATGCTTGTTTTGGTGACTTCTTTGCTTTAGCATGAGATTTGGTTTTTTTCTCTTGACTTTCTTTTCCTGTTTTTTTTACAGTATAATTGAATTGATGTTACGAATAACACTGCTGCATGAAATCCTAACACAAGAAAAAAAAATTATTTAGCTCTTCATCATTCCATATTGCAATAAGCAAGTGCCTAGGAATGATTCTGGTATCGTTATATTTGACCGCATTTCAAGCCAACTCAAGTACCTCAGCAGTTGGTATTCGAGGACAACAGCAAGGTAAATAGGATAACCACTTTGGTATATCTTCATTTTTTTCAAATACCTAGCAACTCTTTCCAAAAAAAATTATAGTCCTGTTTTAGCCGACCTTGAAACCGATTTGCCATAATAAACTGTCTGGTGTATATTTTTAAAGGTAATAAATTAATTTAAGATAATAGATTGGTGGAATTTTAAATTTAAAAAATGTTTTCAAATTTTATAATAAAAAAAGCAATATAAAATATTATTAACATATAAATGAGGCAATAACGAAAATTTTATTAAGTATGAGCATCTTCAACAATTATAGTACAATTTTGTTTCATATACCTATAATTTATAATTTAAAGTTTAGATTATGAATTAATTCAACAATTTGTTTTAGGCTTAAGTTATATTTCTTTTTGAAGTTGTGTGATAAAATGAAGTAAGTTATACATATGGTATAACGGTATAACGGTTTAGCTATATATATTTTAAAGTATTTTATTTTTATTTTTTGGAATTTTATTTTAAGAAAAATAATAAGTATTTTTATTATCTAGTGATAAAGGGGTATCAATTATCTAGTAAATCAAATGATATCCGAGCGGAGAAAAACGACATGAACATGTAATCGACATCAAACCGAACTGGTTATAAGGTAGGCCGAAGCTACGAACAAGGACATAAAGGATTAGCGAGTTACTTGAGGGTCACTAAGTGAAGACAGCCCTAGAAACAACAACAGAGAGGTGAAACAGAATCATGCAGACGCTAAAGCCGAACAGAGTGAGCCAGAGCTGACATCAGCGAACAGAGCAACACAGGAGTAGATGTTAAATATAAGCGTCAACGCCCTTGTCGAGCAAGACTAGAGTGGTTAAGAGGCATATCCGAGAATGGGTAAAGACCAAGTAGATGGGTCAAACGATTCAGATCAAAACGACTAGGGTCAGTTATCTAACTCGATGACTGATAAAACTGTTAGAAATGACATTAAATATCCACTCAACCCACTAAACGTATAACGACTAAAGTAGTTGTCATAAATTTAGACCTCACATCATAAATGTATGTCTACGTGTACTGTTAGTTGAGTTAGTACTAAGTAACACTTTGTAAACTGTTAGTATATATATAAATAAACCGATAAACCAAAAAAAATCTAACTTCTCTTCTCTAATTAATAAATTTACTACCTAGTATTATTTTTAGTTTTTGAAATTTTACTTTTTAGAAAATAATTATTGTTATCGTCTAGTCCCAAAAAAAGAGTTGCTTAAATAGAAAGACAATGGACCGTTTGTGGATCGGGTTTGAATCGGTCTGTTCATGCCCGTCTGTTTTACGAAATTTGGTCGGGTCCGTTCTATATCTAGTATTTTCAAATTTTGAATCTACACCGCAGGTGAATATGTTCGCTGATGGACACCAATTTCAATATTTTTTTATATATTTTATTTTATTTTTATGCATATATTTATATATTATTTTTATTTTATATATATATTAGCTGAATTGAAACGGACAAATTGAGAACACCAACGCAACCTAATAATTTTAAAATCCGTACTCAATTCGGTTTACGTCCGGTTAAGACGGAATCCAATCTAACCAGAACTAATCGGATTCAAGAGAACAAACGTTACCATCCATATAGTCGCGGACTAAGTATTTTTTTTGTCTATAAAATATAAATCATAGTGGTTTACTTCTTCCATTTTGTATTTGTATTTATCCAAAACATATCTGATTTGGTTTTATATTATTTTTGAAAGGTTTTATTTTTTTCACATTTAGATTGCAATAGCTACCGGAGGAAAACGACAAATTATAATATCATATGCTAAATTTCACGATGTCATATTATACATTTCAAAAAATGAAAACCAACAACTCTTTAATTTTGTTAATTTTAAAGAATGAAGTTGTATGAAAATACAGTTATGGTTTGATTTGATAATATTATAAATTTTGTGTATGCAGAAGTAAAAATATTTCAAAACTTTAATTACATATTTTGACAAATGAAATAAGTAAATTATCTATAACTAAAATAAATACATTTATGATATTTTTATAAAAATCGAGCAATGACATCATATATATAACTTGACTCTTATATGTGTAATTAGGGATCAAAATTATAAATTTCTATTGCATAGAATTATAAATATATAATATACGTTATGTTTCAGTATGATTTTAGAAATTTCCATATATATCCGAAGTTGCCTATAAATTTATATACTATGTATAGAAAGTGTGGTAGAGGTGTTACTCCAACTTGCACTCGGCTTCTTGGTCATATACACATTATAATGTTCCTTCTTTCTCCATTCAATGAATTTTCAAATTTCTTTCATAGTTTTTTTATCTCCTTCATCTATAGTGACTATTTTTATTAGCATAAGTTCTTTAATCTCTCCTTCAATAATTATTCATCACATTTCCAATAGTCTGATTGAGTAGCTAGATTGACTCTAAAACGTGGGAGGAAAACTAACTATAATAATTAGTGGTTCTCTCTCACCTAGAATCAATTATTATAGCATAAGTACCTATCTTTTTTATATTTGTATTTACCAAAAATGTTTGATGTGATTTATATAATTTTGAGAAATTTCATGTCTTCAATATTTAGGGTTGTACTAGCATTTCTCTACACATGTTCATGTTTTTATGAATTTTTTTAATTTCATAAGTTAATGTTCACAATAACATACTATATATTTCCAAAAATTAAAACCAAACACTCTTTAATTCGTTAATTTTAAGATTGAACTTGTTTTGAAAATAATGTTATGGTTTGACTCGTTAATATTGTACATTTTGGCCGTGGAAGTTCAAATATTTGAAAAATTTTCATTACATATTTTGAAAATTGAATAGTAAATAGCCTAAAATTAAAATAAAAATAGTTATGGTAGTTTTATAAAAACCCGACAAACATGATGAGTTTAAAGATATAGCTTAACTCATATTCGTAATTAGAAATAAAATTATAAATTTTATTGGATAGAATTATGAATTGGATATATAATATATGTTGGAGGTTGATATGTTAGTCATGTTAGTCCGCTTATAAATTTATATAACTATTAACTATGTATAGAAAATGTGGGAGAGGTGTTACTCCAACTTGCACTCGGCTGCTACAGGTTCTAAAAACATTAGAATGCTTTTTTATTTCCTCATTCAATGAATTTTCACATTTCTTTGTTGGAATAAATCTTTTCCTCTTTTGAGTTAATAAATTTGAGCAAATTTCCTGATAATTTAAATGTTCAAAGTTTAGCATCTCATTTTAATTCGTATATAACCGACCAATTTGATCCCAGTGATTAATACATACATTATATATAAATAAAAATAGTAAAAAATAAAAATAGTAAAAAATAGAATATATATTAAATATCTTTATCTAGTGGAGATAAATTTATATAAATAATAGACATTATGGGCCATATTATTAATTATCCATCTAACTTATTAACTATATCTATAAAGATATAGATCTCCCCTATATATATATATATATCAGTTGTGTTAGCTTAATTATTTAGTCAAAAACATAATTTTTAATACATGAAACTCTTGCCACATTTGTTATTCTAAGGTGTCAAATTAAATATTTGAATGCTTATCTCGCATAAATATGTCTGGTATATTCGTAACTTGCAGTTTGTTTTTTATTACATATTATATAAAAAAAAGTACATACTCAAATAACTCTCCAGAGGACAGAAAATTGGAAAAAGAAAAACAGATACGGAAATAACTAAAAGAGGAAGCAGAAATAGCTGAAATTGAGAAAGAATGTTTGAAAGAAAATGAAATAAAAAATGGCCATATAAAAGCCACCGGACTAATTATGACAATATCAAAAGAACTGCCCATAACAAGATTAAAGATATTAACACTCAACATGTTAACAAAACATTACTGTCTAATTATATTATTTAATTTTAAAAATTCAGTCATCAATATCAAAGAAGCTTAACTTAATTAAAAAAACTTAACTAAAAAGAATAAATTCTGGTAAAACATAACTTGGTTTATAAATAAAATAATTATTTTAATAAATTCAATATTTTACTAGTGAGGGTGAGATGATAATGAAAAACTTATGATAATGAAAAACTTCAATGGTACCATGACCTAGTGGATGGAAGATCAAGATTATAAAAATTGTAGTATATTCAAAAAAGATTTGTAGTATCTATTTTTTTTGACAGTGTTCTATTTCTAATATACCAACATTTGCAATTATCATTAACCATGTCTATTCACAAACTTTTTTTTGAAAAAGATAAAAAAATCGGAATTCAATATTTTTTGAACAAAATTGGATTTTATTTGAATAATATAATACACTGTTGTATTGAAAACTGAGAATGAATAGTTTAATGTTATCCTATAATATTTGTGATTCTTAATAATCTCCTATATTTTTGGGAGAATAAATTTCCTTTTCATTACATATCCAAAATTATCAAACTGTCAAATTTTTGTTGATGCATTCGGCTGATTATTAAAAAAGAAATGTGCGTTGTGGAATGTGCGTTCATATTTTCCAGCCTGCTGTCCGCATAAATTTACTTATGTTCGTAAAAACATTGGTGTCTTTAATATTATAAAATTTCTCAAAAGAGTTCAACACAAAACAGTATAATAACTAAAACAAAAAATATTTAAAATTAAGCAATAGATAATAGATAAATGTGTTGAATGCATTAAGCAATGCACGAACAAAACCAAATGGATAATTTGATTTAACTTTTAGAATTACATGGTTCTACTTGATGGATTTGACATATAGAGATTCAGCCATTGTTCTACTTTGGGTGGTAGAACATTAACACCGCGCCTCCTATGTGTATTATTTTGGGGAGTATAATTAAACACACAAACACTACAGCAAACTTTACCGTAATGAAAATGTATATTTTATGCCGGTGGAAAACAAAACCCTGTTTGACAACATAAATTTGATTTGGCAGCTAATTCAATTCAGACATTGTACATTATTTTTAAAATGCATTTCACCAAACTAAAGTGTGTATCATTCTGTAACAAAATTATCTTTTTTCAATGTAGAGGTTATTTTATATAAAACTCAGTTCTCCGATAATATTGATTTAAACATTGTGTCCCTCGCTGACATTTCTATTTTTAGAATGTGGTTCAAAGATTCTTTTAGAAAACATTCTAAGGAAGTCTACTAATAAACTTAATTTTGATCCTATTTGTTAAAAAAGTAAACATTGTATATTTTACTAATATTTTGTTTGATAAATTTGTGGTATGCTTATTCCACATGTCACAAATTGGTTTTTCATAGATGCATAGTTAGATATTGATATACAATAATCAAATTTATCTTACCCTCTCACTAGATTTCAATCTATATTTATATTAAGTGTCTCTTATAATATTTTTTCCTGTAATTCCAATATGTTTTCGATGATAATTTCCACCTTTAGAAAAAAACAAATAAATGAAGATTATGAAAAGCTAGTTGGTATCAACTTGAATGTTATATTTCTCAATTCCCAAACGGTTTGTTTCTTTGTTTACTATAAAATTTTAAGTGTTGGATTCCAAACTTATATTTTAAGTATCGCATCAGTCTATGGTCTATATTTGACTTTTAAATACGTGTTTCCTTTTTATACGACTAAAGCGATTGGGAACTGAAAATCAGATCGGAAATGAGCCGACAAAACCGGACAAAAGTTTTAACGATCCGATACGGTTTGTGGTTTTATTTCAGAAACTGAAATTGATAAAAAGTAGAAATAATAATATTGGTTCGGAACTAAAAAATCGAACCAGTAAAATTATTAAAACTGATTTTTATTTTTATTTTATTTTTTATAATTATATTACTAAAATTATTAATTATTATTTTTTAATAAAAATGAATTATTAAATTTTAAATTTTAATTTTTATGTTATTTATTTAAGTTAAACAATTAAAAATTAAATTATAACTTTTTACTAAATGGACCAGATCGGATTGCATCGAATTGCTAGTGTATTAACCCGAAACCGAATCAAACCAAAACAGACCGAAACGAGACAGAAATTAACTGAATTCGGAACTAACCGAAAACAGAACTTAACCATATCGGACCAAACCGCACCTGATCGAATTGAATTGAAATAAAAAATTTAACTTTTTAATCCGGTTTAAAAAATAAAACCGAAAGCTTCACAGTCTGGTCCGATCCGAACCGATAAACTTAACGATCCGGTTTCAAAAAAAAAATCACACCGAACTGCACCGATAACACTCCTAATATTAGGGGCTATGAATGAGGGAGATTTATATTATTCGAGTATTCTGTATGGTGAGCCGCAATAACGCATGCTTTGAGATTTTTTTTTTGTCTCAATAGTTTATATTGGATATGATTGTTGATTAATATAACGATATTTAAAAGAAATTATTTAACAAGTATAAACTAACAAGTTAAAAATGTGTCAAATCTGTTTTTTTAACGTACAAATATTCAATTTTATATTTATTATTTTATTGAAATGTGTACTGGTTTTTAGGATTTTTTAGATTTTTCTATTAATATTTAAAATTTATATAGAAATTTTATTTGTTAATGGATATGTAGACAATCCTTTCTTTTTTTGTTATTAGTTGTATCATAGTCAATTTTGAAAGAAACAAAAAAAATCATGGCTTCTAACAGTGCTGCAGAACCAACAATTCCACATTTGATGGTCAATATAATTATTGAGCATGTTCATAGAGAAATTATTAAGGTCCAAAGAATATTGAACGGTTGTTGTTTCAGAAATAGCAGAACCAGAAGAAGATCTTGTGCTTGCGGTGCCAAAAGAACAGAGTTTGAAAGGAGAAAGGTAAAAGATTTGAAGGAAACAATTTTTTTTTCTGGCTATTAATCGTCACATCTTCGAAAAAAATCTTAGCAAAAAAACTTCCAAAAATATTTGGGATTCCATGAAGAAAAATATTAAGGCTCTGCTAGAGTGCAATGTGCACACCTTCAAGCTTTGAGAATAAATTTTACGACTCATCAAATGACGAATGGGGAATCAATTACCTGCTATTATGCTAGAACTATGAAGATCAACAACAAAATGCGATTTAGTGATTGGAAGATGGAAGATGTCACCATTGTGGCACCAAATTTTGATTATGTTATGTGTTTAATTGAAGAATGGAAAGACATACATGGATTCTATCTAGATGAACTACAAAGCTCATTAGTAGTCAACGAACTAAAGATGAATCGAATTTCAACTTCAGACGAGAAAGCTTTGAAGGCTTCTATCTCTACTCATTTCTCAAAATCTAACGGTAGGAGTAGAGGTAGAGGTAGAGAAAGGGGAGCTCAAAGGAATAGAGATGGAAACAGGTATTCAAAAGTCAATCGTAATCAATTTCCAGGCAGAGGCAGAGGACGAGATCAACATTTGACAAATCCGAGGTAGAGTGTTTTAGATGTCATAGATCTTGTCATTATCGTTGTGAATGTTATACTTAGTTTCTTAATGATAAAGAAATGAAAAAATCAATCAAATGTTTCCAAAAATAAAACTGTTAAAACTATGTTGATGGTTGTTCAAGCTAATTAGCAATCTGAGTCTGGTGTTTGGTATGTAGATAGAGGTTGCAATATCACATTTATGGAAGTAAATCTTATTTTTCTTATTTACATCAAAGCTTTCTATCTACTATAAGTTTTGGTGATTGTCCCACTTTGAAGGTGATAGGAAAGAGTAATATTGAGATAAGAACCAAGAATGGTTTTGTGGAAATAAAATTTAATGTTTTTTAAGTTCCTCACTTGAAAAATAATCTGTTAAGTGTTGGTCAATTGCTGGGAAAAAGTTATATGATCACAATTTAAAATGATATTTTTGAGATTTATGATCCTACTAGAGAAGCTATTGTTTTTGTGCAAATGAGTTCAAACAGGTTGTGCCCATTAAATATTGAAAGTGTGCATCTTGTTTGGTAGCTGAAGTAAAAAAAAATCCTTATTAGTTGAGACATTTTCATTATTGTCACTTGAGTTTTGGTGGATTGAAGACTCTTGAACATAAAAATATGATGAAAGGCCTCCTCATATTAGAATTCCTTCCCAAGTTTGTGAAGAATGTGTTATCGGCAAACAACATCGTTGTCTATTTATCATAGGGAGCCATGGAGAGAAAAATGAGTTTTGGAGTTAATTTATTTTGGTATGTGTGGCCCGATAACACCATTTTCTAACGGAGGTATAAGATACTTAATTACCTTCATTGATGATTATACTCGAAAAAATTAGGTTTATTTTTATAGAAAAAATCAGAAGCTCTTTATATATTAAAAATCTCCAACGTTCGTGTGGAAAACAAAACAGGAAAGACAAGTAAGACCCTTTGAACAAATCATAGTAGAGAATATTGCTCAACTGAATTAGAAGTTTTTTGTGAAATTTTTATGGTATTCAAAGAGAGTTAACAACTGCTTATACACCATAACAAAATGTTGTATCAGAGAGGAAAAACAGAACCATCCTCAATATGGTGAGAAGCTTGTTGGAAATAGGGATAATTCCAAAAAAATAGCCTAAAACAATAAATTGGAGTATTCATATGTTGAACCAAAGTCCTACATTTTTTATTCAAAATATAACTTCATGTGATGCTCTAAGAGGAAGGAGAACAACTATAGATTATTTTAATTTTTTTGGTCGCATCGATTATGCGCATATCCGGGATGAGAAAATGAAGAAACTTGATGATAAAGGGGGGAGGGGGTGTGCGTTTCTTGGTATTAGTGAAATATCTAAATCTTATAAATTATTTAATCCATTAAGTCATAAAGTTATGACAAGTTGAGAAGTAGTCTTAAATGAGGAAAACACTTGGGATTTGAATCGGAAATAACCTACTCAAGTTCTTTTCTTTGACAACGGTTTTGAAAGTGAACCACATATAGCAGCCTTTATGCTTGAAAACTCATCAGAAACAACTTCAACATCTGCTACAATTTTCCCAACAACATGAGAAGCTAATGATGCAACAGCTCAATATCTTCCTTATTTTCAAAAAATGCTTGCATGGATAGAAGACTTCGAGGTAACTAGAATTAAATATATAAAATTTACTTTGCTCTATTCAGATTGTGATCCTAAACATTTAAAAGTGTTGTAATAGAAGAAAAATGAAGGTAGTCGATAGATGATGAGATTTATGTAACTGAAATGATATTTGGGATCTTATTGATCTTCCGAAATGGCACAAAACCATTGGTGTAAAGTGGGTCATCAAAACAAAACTAAATTACGATGTTGGAGTCAACAAGTATAAGGTACATTTTGTAGTTATAGGATATAAACAAGCATGTGGGGTTGATTATGTAGAAGTTTTTTCTCCTATTGTAAGACATGATACAATCAGAGTAGTGATCGCATTAGCAATGCATAACTCTTGGCCTATTTTTCAGCTAGATGTCAAATCAACATTTTGCATGGAAACTTGGAGGAACAAGTATTTCTAGAGCAACATTTTGGTCATATTTAATATTGAAAATAAGCATAAAGTGTATAGATTGAAGAAATATGTTTATGCTTAAAACAAGCTCCACGAGCTTTGTATGATCGCATTTAGGCTTATTTTTTTATAAAAGGCTTTCACCAATGTCCATATGAGCACACAATTTTTGTTCATATTAGAGATAAGGGGGAACTACTCATCATTCGCTTATGCAGACGATTACATATTAACTGGAAATGTTGGGGTTATGTTTAAAAAAATTTAAGAAATTCGTGATGAATGAATTTGAAATGTCTGATTTTAGTATGATGCATTATTTCCTTGATATAGAAGTAGTGCAATGATCTAATGCGACCTTTATTTCTTAAAATATGTGTGTACGAGATATATTGGACAGGTTTCAAATGAAGGATTACAATCTTGTAAGCAGTCCAACTGAGTTTGACTTGAACCTAAACAAAGATCATGAAGGTAGAAGGTGGATAACACAGTTTACAAGTAAATTATTTTTAGTTTGATGTATTTAGATGCCAAGAGAATCCTTTGTTACTCGCAGTGAGTTATAAAGTTTTGGAAATTCTACAAAAAGGGTGAAAATTTAAAACTGTTTGGGTTTACTGACAGTGATTATGCACGAGGTCAAGATGATTGAATGAGTACTTCAGCCCATATTTTTATGTTATGCACAAGATCTATTTCATGGTCTTCTAAGAATAAACAGATTGCGACCATGTCAACTAAACAGGCTAAATTTATTACTCCTACAACTTGTGCTTGTCAAACTATCTGGTTGAGAAGATTCTTGAAGAACTCCAGTTCATGCAAGTGGAAGTTATTACAGGTTTTTATGATAGCAACTCAGTAATTGAACTCTCCAAGAATCATATGCTACACAAACGAAGCAAGCATATTAATGTGAAATATTATTTCGCAAGAGATCTAAGTAATGATGGAACAATCAAACTCGTTTATTGTTGAAGTGCAAACCAAGTTGCAGAAATACATACCAAGCCTCTCAAGTTGGATATATTTTTTATGTTGTGTGGTGTAGTTGGAGTTTGTTCACGTACTGCTCTAAAAGAGGATTTTGCAAAGGGTTAATTCTTTCTTTTAAACTGATATCTACTGATGAGTCCGAAATCTGACTACTCTCCGGACAGGGACAGATCGGACCTAGCCCTCCGGACCGGACAGACCACTTCGAACACTTAGCTAATGGGATTGTTCGAAATATGACAAAAGTACTAAAAAACCTAAACACTTCTTGACTAAGCTACTAGCTCTCCTACTTAGAGCACATGGGTCTTTAAACATGACCCGGGTCCATTAAACATGACCCGAAAGCCCATAAGGGCCCAAAAGTAAGAGTATAAATACCCAACCACCTGCATTAAAAGTGGGTAATGAAAATTAAATACAACCAGGCTGCTTAATTCTCCCTCTAGACTCTACTCTAAACATTAAACACCCATATACTTCCACTAAACACAAAACAAATTACAAGCCTACCCTCAGGCGATTATTATCCTCACCAAATTGGCGACCATAGTGGGAGAAGAAGGTGCCTAAATCAAGCATTCAAAACCAGCAAGAAAAGTCAGTCCGAATGAATCCGGACGCCCCGGAAGTACCACCAGCTCTGCTCGAAGTGGTGGGCGAAAACGATGAATACACTATCAAAGAGCGTGATAGGCTAAAGGGTGAGATAGAAGCTTTAAGGGCAGAAAAGGCTAAGATGAGCATGAAAGAAAAGTCCAAAGCATAAGTTTCTCATCACACCGATAACCCAATGGAGCATGAGCCTTCGAAGACTCATGTAAGTACCAAAAAGACTCATGCCAGCTCCAAAAAGTCTCACCGGTCTAAGCCAGTGGAGAGCTCTGACTCAAGCTCAGAATCTTCTAATAGCTCTTCGGACGATGAGGGCGTTGAAGAATCCTTATCCTCTAGCAGCGATGAAGGTCGAACTAAAAAGAAGCAAAAGCATATTAAAAAATATTCCAGGAAAAGAGATAGACATGGAAAACTGAAGAGGAATATTGGTAAAGGGTCATCTCATAGCTGGAGGCATGTGGACCGGATGCTGATGGATCCTTTCGCTTTTCACGATGAACCAGGTATCTTTGCAACTCCCAATGAGGATACTGTGTTCAGTCGTGGTAGAAATTGGAGGCAATCTCCATTATCTTCCAAGATTCTGTCCGGAAACCTCCCTAAGAGGTTTGACAGCACCAAAATGGAAAAGTACGATGACAGTACTGATCCGGACAACCACTTAGAGAAATTCAAGAACTTTATGATGAACTTTGATGAAGATGATAAGCTACTTTGTAGAGCATTCTCCCAGTCTTTTACGGGGAGTGCTCTGAAATGGTATAACAGCTTACCACAAGGCTGTATCAAGAATTTCGATACTTTTTGGGTGGCCTTTCGAAGGCAGTTCGTTGGAAGTAAAGAGCTAAAGGGCAATGGAGACACAATCATCCATTGTGCTCAGGAACCAAACGAGTCCTTAAAAGAATATATAAGTCGTTTTGTGAACACCAAGAATGGGTTGGCTGATTGCTTCGACCAAGTGGCAATAACATCCTTAAGACAGGGCTTGAATCCTGGCAATTTGGCTGATTCAGTTACCAGGAAGAAGGCCATGACCTGGGGAGGGTTGCTTAAATCAAGTTGGAAAACAGATTAACGTAGACGAAACAAAGAAAACAAGGGTACATAGGCAAGTGAAGTCTGCCCCGGTGGCACCAAATCCCAATCAGAATCAGTTCGGGAACAAGGCAAGGGAGACCGGACAGGGGCATGGTAGGGCCAAAGCTCGGTCTCAGCTAGCTACTCCTGCTCAGAGTCAGCAATCCAGAAACAAGAGAGGGCCATGGGTCCAACCGGAGTGGTTCGCAGAATTAAAAGAAAGTGTGGCCATCATTTATGATAAAACAAAGGAGGAGGTGCACTATAGAAGACCAGCCACACTGCAATCTCCCAGAGAAAATCGCAATAACTCTTTCTGCCAGTATCACAATGACACTGGCCATGCCACTGATGATTGTATATCTTTGAAGCAAGAGGTTCAAAACTTGATTGAAAGGGGGAAGCTGGGGGCTTATGTCAAAAGAAGAGGAGGTAACAGGCGTGACAATACCCACCGAGTTGGTCCAAGTAATGCTGCTCTGGAGGGAGCCATGGTTATACTTGAAAGGTTTGATGTGGAATCTGAGTACTTGGATCCTGATCCAACTCGAAACAGAGTAGGTGCAATTGAGATCCAGGTAGATCCAAAGGATCAAGAGCATACTACATTTGTCACTGACATGGGTCTTCATTGCTACAAGGTAATGCCGTTTGGGTTGAAAAATGCTGGGGCTACTTATCAGAGATTGGTCAACGAAGATTTTGCTGATCAGATTGGAAGAAATATGGAAGTATACATCGATGACATGATGGTGAAGAGTGTGGATGAGCAATTGCATTTGGCAGACCTTCAAGAAACTTTTTCCAACTTGGTAAAAGTGAATTTAAAATTAAACCCAGAAAAATGTGTGTTCGGAGTACAGTCCGGGAAGTTTCTAGGCTATATTATAAGTGAGCATGGGATACAGCCCGATCCGGACCAGCTCAATTCTCTACTCCAGATGGAGCCTCCTCGACATGTTAAAGAAGTACATCGACTAACGGGCAGATTTATCTCGAGGTCTTTGGACAGGTGTGCCCCGTTCTTTCAAACCTTGAAAGGTGCAAAGGGATTCGATTGGACCCCACATTGTGATGAGGCTTTTAATGAGATCAAGAAGCACTTGTCCTCCCCAAAAACTCTATTTAAACCAGTTGAAGGGGAGACACTCTTCGTGTATTTGGCGGTTTCAAGTTGTGCCATCAGTGCTGTGTTGGTAAGAGAAGTAGATAGTTATCCCCATCTGGTGTACTACATTAGCAAAAGTCTGATAGATGCAGAAAGGCGTTACTTGAAACTCGAGAAATTAGCATTAGCCCTGGAAATAGCTGCAAGAAAAATGAGGCCTTATTTCCAGGCTCATCCTATCATCATCCGGACTTCTTTTCCCTTGAAAAACGTCCTCCAAAAGGCAGACATTTCAAGCAGGATGACTAAATGGTCAGTAGAACTGGGGGATTTCGACATAGATTTTGCTCCTCGAACAGCAGTTAAGGCCCAAGCAGTGGCTGATATTTTTTGGTTGAATTTCACTCCGACAGAGATTCGGAGCAGTCTACTGACATACAAGATAAAAAGGCCTGGGTCGTCCGGACAGATGGTGGATCTAGCACTATGGGTGTGTTTGACTTCCCCATATGGTGACAAAATATACCAAGCTATATGTTTCGCTTTCAGGGCATCTAATAATGAGTCCGAGTACGAAGTGGCTATAGCTGGTCTAAAGTTGGCCTACATCTGTGGGGCTAAGAGGGTCAGGCTACTAAGTGACTCCCAACTTCTTATCCACCATGCCCAAGGTCAGTCTGAGGCTAAAAAGGAGCAGCTAGTGAAATATTTACTCCTCCTTAAAAATGAAGTACTCAAGTTTAAAAGTGTTGCTTATGAACATATACCCCGGACAGAAAATGAGTTAGCAGACTCATTGGCAACCATAGCATACACGGAGTCATATCCATGGATCTATGTACTGGAAAGCCCCTCCATTCAAATAAATATAGGTAAAGAAGAAGAAATTTTTGAAGTACAGGTGAAACATCCTCAGGACTGGAGGTTTTCTCTCCTGCAATACCTCTCCGATGGTATCGGGCCTCCGGATAAATCACTAGCCAGAACATTGAGACACAAGGCTTGTGGTTTCATCATATTGAGAGACGTTTTGTATAAAAAGTCTTACAGTAAGCCTCTCCTACACTGTTTGGGGGATGAAGAGTCTCAAGTGGTCATCTCCGAATTGCATGCTGGTGAGGGATCAGCCCATTGTGGATTCAGGGCTTTAACAAGAAGAGTTCTACTGGCTGGATACTATTGGCCATCTATCATGAAAGACGCTAACGAATTGGTAAGAAGGTGTGACCCATGCCAGAGGTACAGCAATGAAATTCATGTCCCAACCATTCTTTTAGAGTCAATTTCTGAGCCTATTCCTTTTGCTCGATGGGGGTTGGATTTAGTAGGACCTCTACCTATGGCCTCCGGAGGACGCAAAACTATAATTGTTGCTATAGATTACTTTTCGAAGTGGATTGAAGAATCCCCTCTAGCAGGAACAACATCAAAAGCTGTTATAAAATTCATTTTATCCAATATCTGTTGCAGATTTGGTGTCCCACGAAAGATAACAACAGACAATGGGCCACAGTTCGACAATAAGGAAATGGAGAGCTTCTGTGCCTCAAGGGGTATACAACATTGTTTCTCTTCGCCTTTCCACCCACAAGCAAATGGACAAGTCGAAGTGGCTAATAGAACTATACTGTCCGGTTTAAAGAAAAATTTAGAAGGGGCTGTTGGGAAGTGGCCCAGTTATTTACAAGAGGTCTTGTGGGCCTACCGGACAACACCTGGGCTGCAACACAAGAGTCACCCTTTGCTTTTGTCTATGGGATGGATGCAGTAGCTCCCATAGAGGCAACTCTCCCATCATTTCGTGTACACAACTTCTTCGAACACGCTAACGAGGTGGCAATCAGAGGCCAGCTCGATTTGGTAGAAGAAAGACGAGTTAAAGCTCACCTTAGAGTTGCACACTATCAAGGATTGATGAGAAGCAGATTTGCTTCCAGAGTTAAAAGAAGAGATTTCCAACCGGGGGACAAGGTGTTAAGGAAAGTCTTCTTACATACTAAAGAAAATTTGTTCGGCAAATTGGCTCCAACTTGGGAAGGACCTTATGTGGTTATTGAAAGGCTTAGACCTGGAACATATTGGCTAGAAGACAAGGATGGAAGAGTTTTGACTCACCGTTGGAATATTGAACATCTCCGGATGTACTTGGAGTAGTATTTGTGTAAATATTTACTTGTTTAAACATCCATGTAAATATTTGGGGGCATACTCTTTCCTCCCTGGTGGCACGAGGAGGTTTTAATGAGGTGTCCGGCCTTTTAAATAGAATTTGATGCCTTCTTAAAAAAAATTCTGAAATGTTTTAGTTCTGTGCTTTATCATACCATCCGGATTGAAATAAAAGAATGATGACCACTTAAACATTCGTCATCGGAGAAGGGCTATTTAAACTCTAGCCGGAGAACCTAAAGACTCTCACTATGAAATAACCAAGGGCTATTTAAACTCTAGCCATCAAAATTAAACAGACTATGTAAGAGGATGAGAATTGCACAAAATGAAGGTATTCATTAAAATAACTTAAAATGCCTTGGCCCTCGAAGGACTTTTGAATTGTCAAAAAAGAACAAAAAACCTATCCGGTCTGATACCGGACACAATTACAGAAAATAGTGCCTTGGCCATCCAAGGACTTTAGTTTGGGTAAACAAGTAAAAACTGAATCATGAGTTAAGGTTGAGCCTTTGAAGATGGCTCACCTTCATCTGTTTTTTCCTTCCCTTTGAGATCACTTTTCTCTTCGCCAGGTTTCTCCCTGATGTGTTCTTCCCCGAACGTGGTCCAGAATCCTATAAAATTATGTATAGATCCTTTTGGTAAACCACTAAACTAGTCCATAATGTTATCTTTGAGAGTCATGGAGAGGTCCAGAGAAAGGATGGTATCATCTAGTTTAAAAGTAATCATCATGAATATGAATTGCTCCAAATTCCTTTCAGGGTCACGTATGCGGTCGTAGGCCTCAATGCGAAACGAGTCGTAATTGCGAGGGAGCTCATCTTCTAGGATTTCTTCCACAAAAGGAGTTTCTTTGGGAACATATACAACTATTTTGGGGCGCACCTGGTCGTACTACGGGGCTTCATTCCCCCTCGCCTGTTTGAGGGCTACATCATTTGCCTCGTGGTTTGATTTTAAGTCTTGGGACTGGTTTTTTCCACTACTTTATCCTTCCGCTTCACCAAGATCTGCTCGCTTAGAGGACCTAGTCTAGAACGAAAATTTGGGTTCCCACGGGTAGATTTCTATCTGAAGTTCTCATTTCAACCCCGAATCTAGTTACCACAATTTCTTTAATAATTAATTTTTTTTTCAACTGCTTATCCACAAACGACGCAAAATTTGTTGAGCTAAAATAGTCACAAATATATGCAAAGTATATACTTTATTTTTTAATGAATAAAATATGTGTTTAACATTTTCGAAATCCTATTTATATAAATCACTCTATTTTTCTCTTCCATACTAAGTACATAACTGCACTTATTACAATCATGGACACACATTAATGACCATTAACGTAGTCGTGGTCAGTTATAGCAAATGGCTTATCAAGAATCATCTTCAATGTTTGTTGACCTCCTTCAGTGGTTAGTCCGCTATTTGAACACCATCGCATATATGTTGCCACAGTAAAACATGAAACCACCTCCGTAGGCCTCGGTCCAGTCGCGTTGATTTTGACGCTTGGTGGGCACTGTTTAAGGACGATTATGTTAAGGCTTGGGACTCCTTCGATGTTTAGGCTCGGGACCCCTTCGATCTTTAGGCTCTAAACCCCATTGGTCGCGTATTGCAGGTATGACGTGGTTATACTACTTGGTTATCGATGTTCATAAAGATCATCAGTATAACACGACGTCTATTCGGTAACACACGATTATATTGATTCCTTTGAGTGTATATATTGCTCGGTATTTTGCTTTGTAACTCTATATTTCCCAATAATAGCTACCTCATCAGATGTAGATGCTGTTGTTGGAAGTAGTTCGTGTTATATTAACTAACAAAATGTTTTGTATTTGATTCACATTTATAATCCAAGAGACGCAACACAACTACGAATAAGAATACCATAAAAAACTATTTTTGAACACTAAATACATGTTATGTAAATGACATATCCACAAGAACGGTTTATTTTAATATTGTAAATAGTCATATTTTCCACGCTTTATTAAATGGACAAACAATTAAAGAAAATACATGACATTGTTGAAAATCAAGAGAAAGCGATCGACTACATCTTAGACTTATGTTTTATATTATATAAAGGGATTTTTGTTCATGCATACATTAACAAGATCATGCATTTTTATAACATGGTATCATCTAAGGCGGAAAGCTAGCATGCTACTTTAAGTTTTGAAATATTTAAAAACGAATCATGGTTTTCTTGCGATGTAACATTTAACCATAAAAAAATCTATGAAGTTAAGAAAATGTCCTCTTATTTTTAAAGTCCAATAGTTTAAATTTTTTTAATTAGTATGAATTAACGTATCACCAATCGCTTTGACGATAATAAATGATAATTATGTTGAAAAAGGCGAGAAAGCCAGAAGTGATAAATCCACATATAATTGTATCATTTGAACAACACACGATTTATCATGTACCCAAAAATTAGAGAATATCTAAAAATGGATAGGTATGTTCCTACCCGGATTATAGACAAATATTGGAGAAGATTAGAGATGGCCAATCAAGTTAAACCGATTAGAGAAGAAGAGATGAAAGATAATTTTGAAAATCTGAATACAAACTATGAGAGTTCAACGTTTATGCACAAAGTCATTGCATTAAAACATTTACATGGATTTAGGATACTTATACTTCTATTGTTTGTGAACCTCGAAAAAAATAAAAATACGGGGTCATCCTCCCGATCGCGGTCGTGATCGTGGTCACGATATGGGAAATAAAACCAGTATTAATCATTTTACCAAAACAGATTCGTTTATGTACAAATACGATAAAAAGTAATAGTTTGAATCCCATGCAGATAGTACAAAAACTCCAAAGATGGGAACATCGATCGCTAGTTTCAAAATACTAGTCAGTACTTTGGGTAGCACAACTTGAATCTTTGTTGGACAAGTCTGTACACATTTTGACGTATAAGCCCCGACAATAAACCAAGAATAGCTTACATCTAAGGGTAAGTAACTCCGATCTTAACAAATAACATTAAAGAAAAATCGTCTGTTATCGTTAAACCAGCCCCAATAAGGTTTTCTAGTATTTGTAAAATGATATCTAACATAGTGGAGACGAGGTGTGTATTAGACATACTATAACTATGCGTCATTTAATAAATTTAGTTACAAATTTTAAACTCGACATAAATTTTGGGTTTAAAGCTATCGCCCATGATTTGTTTGGGTCGAAGATAGATGAAAACACGTTAAATAATCATTAGTACACGAACTAGAAACTCATAGAGAGGTTTATTTAAGTGCCACATATTCTAAATAATATTTTGAGGTAAAAAAAGAATGACGCTCGGTGAAATATTCCAAAGAAAATGCACCGTTAGAAAATTAGATGTTGTTTCCAAGTTGTGACAAACTAATCGTGACCACTTTCAAACGTGTTTTAATTGGTTTTCACCCACCGTTGTATAAACTATTTACCGGTTAAAAATGCACCAACAGAAACCCCTCTCGCAGACCTCACAATTGTTTTTGTGAATAAAAATCATTTTGTTCATGTACGTAATTATATTTTCTTGTAAATACTTTTAGTTATGAAAATGATATAATTATTCTATATAATTTATTTTGGTTCTTTTTATTCTGCTTTTGTAGGTTGATATGCTTCAATGTTTTCTGTTACCAACGATTGATCCTACGTGGGTGTACACTACTAGAGAAGACATTACAACTTGATTGATGCCATTATTTGAGAGAAATAACGATTTTTATTATACTTTTATAGCTTAATATGGTTCAAAGCTCACAAACTACATGAGACTAGTGTAAGTCTGGGACATAGGTGAACGTGTCTTTAAAGATGATAATATTTGGTGCAACATATACTAAAGTTACCATAAGTTTAGGTGGATAATTGTTAAGTGTGGCTAGAAATAACTCATCAATAAAAGTATTATGGTAAGACTATATGCGCATAGTTAGAATTTTCTTGATGTGTATAGGTAGTAACTACTGAAACTCTCTAGCTGAAACCTGAGTCGTGACTTAGTTGCAGAGATGTATGTGGATCTTAAAGGTTGAGACAAGTTTTAAAAATTGGTGACTTATCGATTATAAAAAAGATATGTGTTGAGCCACAGCAGACTAGCCACAACAGACTAGTCTAAAGCATGATATTCCAAACCAAGCTGATGAGAAGCAGTTTGATCAAAGACGAGCTCGATTGTACAACAGTTGGACCAAAGTAAAGTGTCTTTTTTTATGTATCTTCTATATTAAAATTTTCTCCTATATTTATCTTCTAGATTTTATTTTAATTAGATCATTGATATCCATTAAATTTAGGTTTCTTATATCAATAGAATAAGAGTTATTTTTGCCCGTTAATTAATAGATTTTAATCTAGAGAGTCTAATTAATAATTAGAGATATCTATAAACCTATAAATAAAATAATATATTAATACACAATTTTGCGATAGTGATATAACAATTTGGTGAGGAACGAATTTCTTAAAAGAAAGAACTAACTAAGAGGTCTATAGGTTTCTAAGATCGAGAAATGACTCAATTGTTTTGCTTTCTTACAATTTTCATTAAATGAAAAATTTCCCGCATGTGCCCCCAAATCACCATGTGAAAGCATCATCGGTACTTAAAAAAATCTTAAAACTCTTATAAAATGTTTTGGCCCGTTTCATATCGTACTTGAATTCTACGCTATGAATCCACTTCTTATAATCTAACTCTGCCACTCAAAATATAAATACAAAAATATTTATAATTAGAACCCCATTTCTAGACCTCAAAATCTAGAATCAGGCGGCTGTCCTCAAACACCTGTGGTCAATAGTAAGTAACAACTCTCAGTCCATTTGGAGTTGCTGGATAAAAGCTGAAAAAATAAAAAATAATATTTTTTGGAACCTCCCGATGGGATCTTCTCCTTCTTGGATCTGGCGGAAAATTCTTCGCCTTCGTCCATTGGCTTGTAATTTATGCAGGATAGCAATTGGAAATGACGAGGGTACCTCATTCTGGTACGATGCATGGCTCATCCCTTCATCCCTAGCCTCCCATTATGGCGAAAGTATCATCAAGGACTCCAGACTTGGGAGAAATCTCAAGGTTGCGGATATAATTACCAATGGAAGCTGGAGCTGGCCAATATCAGAACTGCGAACCCTCGAAGCCGGGCCAGTTTACAGGAGATCCAAAACCTCATTTGTTCTCTCCCTCCCCCCAACATATCATCTGTTAATATCCCCTTCTGGAATGCTAAAGAAGGGTGTCCTAAATTCTCCATTAATAACACGTATCATGCTATCCGAGTGCCCCATCCTAAAGTAGGGTGGGCAGGGTTAGTTTGGAACAAATTCAATATTCCGCGACATTCCTTCATTCTCTGGCTCGCTATCTCGGGCAAGCTTGTCACCAAAGACAAGCTGCTCAGTTGGGATTACCATATCCCAGCTCATTGTATGCTTTGCAGCTCTGATAATGAAACTACCCCTCATCTTCTCTATGATTGTACTTTCACTTAGAGCATTTTGGCAAACGCAAGTTCTAGATTAGGTTTCCCCATTCTCGCTTCTTGTTGGCAGTCTTGGGTTAGTGAAGCGTCAAATTGGTCTCCATCTCGAAACCTCTCAATCTGGCAATCTTGTTTCGCTGCGGTAATCTACCACGTTTGGAAGGAGATGAACCAGAGAACCTTTGGTTCCCCTCCGATCCCCGCCTCTTTGGTCTCCCACCGAATTTTCTCAGATCTTCGGTTTCGATTCCAAGGAACCAAGACTGGTTGGACTTACTAATATTATTATTTATAATCCTCCTTTGTTGCATGGATCTTTTGTAGCATACAGCTCGTGACCTGACACTCCTTTGACGGATGCTGATTGAGGATGCTGATGCGGATGTCTAGCTGACTGAGCTACTCACTGGTCTACTTGTCACGGACGAGGCCTCCCTTTTTCTCATGTCTCGATTGTTTAGTTTATGTCATTTCCTATCATATCAAAAGACTACTTTAAGTCGTTTGTAGAAGTAATTGGAGAGGAATGCCCCAGATCCTTGTATGAACCTTTATTTTTCAATTTTAATGCTTTTAACACCAAAAAAAATCATTCAAATGTATTATTATTTACCATTAAAACTCCAAATTCGGGCACATAACAGCCTCGTACGACACCGTCCTCCCACTACGCATGCACATATAATTTTTTTCCGAACCTTATAATAATATGTAATATCATTAAAAACCTTGACGAATATCTCATAGATAAAGTATTCTTCTTCTGAGTCAGTTTATTTATAGAAAAAAGTCCCTAAGATTTAAACACCAAAATGGATCCCGGGTAAGTACCATATTACCCATCAACAATTGCAAGGAGTTGGGCACCAACTACGTTGAACATATCCCTGTTGCTTCCAAAAAATCAAAAATGTTTGCGGTCAATGGAATTGCAGGTCGTTCTTTAACATATAAGTAAAAAATACAAATTTTTTTTATGAACGTCGAACCACGTCTCACCACTTTTAGGAAAATGCATCCTTAGATTGTGAAAAACAAACCAATATTTAAATTGTTTTACCATGGTTCAACTCATTGTTTAATTTGTACATATTACCTTTAATATACTTAATTTTAATTTCATAAATCTTGACATAAAACGTTCAAGGATTATTCTTTTCTAGATGTTTCCGCACACAGTTAAGCCATCTAAAATAATGACAACATTTTTTAAAAATTTATAACTATCTTCAAGGTGGGGCATCATCTAGCCGAATCCGGTTTCCTATGCAATTTTAGCAGAATATTTTCGTTTTCTTCAACGGAGGTTTCAACTGAGGAAAGGCTTTTAACATAGAAATGAACACGTTGTGAAAAAATTAATCTCGAAATATATTTAAGGTTAATTGAAGAATTTTGGGAGTCCGGCCAAAAAAAGTTGCAATACAATTTAATATATTTTGGGATTACAAATGTTGCATCAACTACATAACACAATTTGGAAAACACGTACAAATTTTTAGTAGGCATACATGCAACAAGCTATTCAAAATGATAAACTTCACTAACGTAATCATTCTTCATTCTCTCGGAAGGAATATGGGTCTACTAATAAGGGTGAAAACTCATATCCAATTTTGGCTTCAACATCTCTTGGAAGTTATATTTTAACAACCAGAAACCATCGTGTATTAATTTATTCAGCAGTTACCATGTTAAGGGAGTTATTAAGCAATTTATACGTACACGACAAATAGAAATGCGTTACATTTTCATCTATATAAAAAAGAGACACTTTAAAATAACCTTATTACATTCTTACCATATATTACCACACCAACTCACAAATTTACAAAAAAAAAAAAAAACGCTTCCATTGAGCCTCAACAACATCACCACCACAATGGCAAGTACATAACGAACCTCAACCATAAATTTGTGAGATCTTTGGACCTCAACCATGTCTACAAAATATAGGCACATTTCAACTTTTGCGCCATGTACACTTCCCAGCGAACACCTTGATGTAACACAAAAGTCTCGGTATTGCCTCACAATAATGTAGACCTTCAACAATTTCATGATATGTACACTTCCCACGAACACCTTAATACAAAAGTCCCGGTAATTGCCTCACAATAATGTAGACGTTCAACAATTTCATAAAACATCTTACTATAAGGCTCAGTCAAATTCTGCAAACGTGTCAATTTCTGCAAAGACTCTAATTCTTCCTCACTCCACTTGCAAATACTAAAAATACTAAAGGTTCTACTAATAAGACTCGAATTCGTTCACCAATAATTATACAATAACATGTTCTGCAACACTTAATAATGTGTAAGATAAATTGTTTTTGACTGTATTTACAAACGATACGTAATTCAATCCATAAAATCATCTAAGAACTTTCTATTACATAAATTGTAATTACAATATTATTTTATTTCATTCTGTTTAAGATGTATTTCATTTTCATTTACTCACTAGTTACCTCATCTATAATTTTCAGGTTTCAAGAAAAATGGTACTACGAGATATAATAATATATAATGTTTTAATAAAAAAATAATAACTAACAGTTTAAAAAACTATATATTATGTTTTTTTAATTATAAAATAATAATAAAATATTTAGAAGCTTATTTAGTGTTGATTATACCTCAGGAATAAAGGATGATTTTTTTTTGTTTGCAATTTGGTGAAAAATGTTGCAATCTTTACTTTTTGATTATGTGAAAACGGACCCCAATTTTTAGGTCTGGTGAAAAAGGATTGCTACATTTTTTGTGAATTAGTATTTAGATTTGAAAATAGTAAATTTAATCTAACTTTAGCTAAAAGTCGAGATGGAGAGACTGTGTAACACATAATTTGACAGATCATGAACTTGTAGACAATTAAAGTAAATTTTGTTCGTATATGTTATATAAATATTTCAACCACTTGTATGTGTATAAATAAACTTGTATGGTGATAATTAGAGTAATTTTAGTCCCTATTTTCAGCCCGTATTTTCTGAAAATAAATCTCTTCTGGTATAAAAAGTAATTTTTATTTTATGGGTTGAACTAGTTTAAAACAAAATTTTATTTAATTGGAGTTTCAAAATAATAATTTTGAACTTTTAATAATAAAAAAAATAACAAGAGTTTTATAGATTCTGGAGTAGGAAAATATAATGTATAATGTAGGTAGGATTAAAAAGCAGCAATGCAAAATGTAAACCCCTGCAGCCACATCATGTACACGTTTCATATCAATAAGTTATACCCTCCACTCTCTTGTAAATCCACACCCAAAATCAGCTCAATATCATACACAGTCTCCTCTTTTGAATCATCGCCTAAGGATGCATTCTCTTTTTCTATTGTTGTTGTTGTTCCTGAGCAACAAATATAATGCATCATAACTGATAAGTATTATGCTCATAACCCTATATATTTATTTAAATATGAAACAATCATCTATCTGTAAATGTAACAACAAACTACTACTGAATGGAATAAACAAAGAAACGCCAATCAACTAATATAGTAGAATAGAAAATAGAGGGGATGAATCTTACCATCTGTAGACGAAACAGTGAAAGTCTCAGTGATGTTTGGACAACCTGTCACCTCTAATTCAGTCTCACTGATAATAAGTGGACATATAAAATTGTAACCCGCAACGGAAAATGCTCTGAGGCTTGGTAGCTCCTTGAGTATTATATTCTTCAGTTTAGGGAGCACTACCTCCTCTTTCTCAACGATGTCGTTTCCCACATCTAACGTTTCGTTTCCAAATACATACACTACTCCATCACATTTTTGGACATCCAGTTTCTGCAGATTTGGAAGACCACCAACAACGGATAGAGGAAACCCTTCTAGCTTGAGATTGTTTGGAACTCCTTTGTCGGCATTGCCGATCACTTGCAACAATTCCTTGCAATCTTTTACTATTAGCTTCTCTAACATGGGCAGATTCTGAGCCAATGTTGGTGAAAAAATATACCGCAGTTTATAGCACTAAGTGATATGTAACATTCCAAGATTTTGGAGGATGCTGGTGTACGAGGGGCAAGTGCATATATGTTCCAGCTGAGGAAGATGAAGCAGTCCCAGTCGCTCTATGGGAAGAACCAAATCTGATCTTTGGTTGTCAACTTCAAGTTGAATTACTTCTTCTACACCAATGAGAGATCCAATACCAAGGGAATTCAAATTTGGCAAGTCTTTAATAATTAGCTGAGATAAAATATAGTTCGCCCATTCCTTTGGTACTTTAGAGAGCAACACTTCCTCTAATTGCTAGAAGCAGAAACAACAAATCTGAACGTGATTAGTTACAGAGTAAAAAAATATAAGGCGGCAAAGGCAATATAAAACAATTCACATACCTTTGCTTCCATATGAGCCGGAAATTTTATGACACAATCGTTCATGAACAACTTTCGCAAAGATGGGAATGAGAGAGAAGAACAATATCCTCCGCTGAAGTTGACGAGATTTGGTGATCTTTGAATTGATAAACTTTGTAAGTGAGACAACTCAATCTCCATTTGATTTCCTTCTGCATACTTGAAGATTTGCTCTGACGCACCATTTTGGGATAGAAAAAGGAACTTTAATTCCTGAATTCAAGAAGGAGCTAGGAAGCTGGGAAATACATATTTCAATTTGTTGCAGTTTCTAATATCCTCCCACATACAGACTAATTCGGGTAAGTCTGTCATCCTCAAATAATCCAGAGTCCAAAACAACATTAAATTCTCTTCCTTTCCCATCTCGTCTTCCTGCACTCGGAAAAAAGATTTTAACTTGCTGCATCTCTTTATTGTCACAGTTGTAAGACGGTAAAGGTTTACGTATTGAGTAGGCCCCTCCCACAGACAACTTAATTCGGGTAAGTCTGTCATCCTTAAATAACCCAGACTCGAAAACAACATTAAATTGTCTTCGCTTCCTGTCTCTTCTTCTTATACTTGGAAAATAGATTTTAATTTCCTGCATCTCTGTATTCTCACAGTTGTAAGACGATTAAGGCTTATGTGTCGAGTGAGCCCCTCCCACACACAACTTAATTCGGGTAAGTCTATTAACTCCAAATCTTTGAGAGTCGAAAACAACATTAAACTGTCTTCGTTTCTTAGCTCTTGTTTCTGCACTTGGAAAATGCTGCATAACTTTGGACATTTTTGGATACTTACTGTTTCTAATTTCTGAAAAAACTCATTTGTAACCTGCCCTAGACACAATTCTTTTAGACTATGCATTTCTAACAGCATCAACTTCTTCAAATTCCGAAATGCCATGGTCGGAACCTTCTGTACTGTCGTGTCAATCAGACATACCATTTTCTTCCAACTTGACAGATCAAATCAAATTGTCGAAAACTCCTAACTCCATCTCCGGAATAATGCATCCTATCTCCTCATTTTCTCTTATTACCAAATACTCAACGGTTGAAAAAAATATCTTATATGCATTTAATGAGATTTCATTAAACTTATTCATATTGAGTATTTTTGAAATTGGATAGTCATTATACCAAAAATAATGTTGAGATATTAATCTGAACATGACCAGAACATGACGTAGCAGTTGCATTTTGTTAGGAGTAGTGGCTAATTATTAGAGTCTGTTTGGCTCTAATTAGTTATTCAGTTTTCTTATATATTCATGTAGTTCATTCGTAGTAGTAAACAAGTTTGTACTCTTCTTTCAGCAGTTTTAACACAACAAGAACGAGTTTAACTCATTGCTGTTTCTTTGTTAATTATCTGCACACATTCATACACTTATAAATTTACAACACTCTGGTATTAGAGCTACATCTTACTTGCGGATGCCCAAATATATGGCCAAGAAAGTATCAATGGAGATAAACAAAAGCAAAGAGAATTCTGTGGGTCTGACCTATCCGATGCTTACCAAGATAAACTACACCGCGTGGTCTCTGAAGATGAAAGTATTCATGCAAGCACATGGCATATGGGAGGCAATCGAACCTAAGGATCCTAAGGCATGTGTTGAAGACAGAACTGATAAGCTGGCACTAGCCGCCATCTTCCAAGGGGTCCCTGAAGATACGTTGCTGACACTCGCGGAGAAGAAAACAGCCAAGGAAGCATGGGAGGCAATCAAAACTGTGTGTTTGGGTGCAGACAAGGTAAAACAGGCGAGGGCTTAGACATTGAAAGGAGAATTCGAGTCACTCAACATGAAGGAAACAGATCAATTGGATGAGTTTTTCTTAAAACTGAACAGCTTGGTCACTAGTATCCGAGCTTTGGGAGAGAAGGTGGAAGAGGCATACGTGGTGAAGAAGGTGCTTCGAGCAGTCCCACCAAAGTTCCTACAGATTGCATCGGCTATTGAGCAATTCGGAAATCTAGAAGAAATGTCCGTTGAGGAGATAATTGGTTCTCTCAAGGCACATGAGGAGAGGCTTCGTGGACAATCTGAAGTCAACGAAGGGAAGCTTTTGCTAACTGAGGAAGAATGGAGAAAGAGAGAACAAACCGAAGGACATCTCTTACTCACTCGGGAAGAGTGGATGAAGAAAACAGGAAGGGATGGGACTAGGAGCAGCAGTGACAACCGAGGCAGAGAACCGGGTCGAGGGGGACACGATAGAAGCAAATTGAGGTGCTTTAATTGTAATGACATTGGACATTACATGGCGGAATGTCGCAAACCTCGTAGAGAGAGGGAATGAAAATCTGAGGTAAACCTGAATCAAATTAACGATGATGAACCTACACTCTTGATGGCTGGGTGTGGAGAGGAAGAGAAGGGACTAATCCGTGGTCAAGAATGCGAAATGGATGTTTGGTATTTGGACAACGGGGCTAGTAACCATATGACTGGGCACCGCTCCAAGTTTAAAGATTTAGACGAAACAGTGACAGGAAAAGTAAAGTTTGGAGATGGGTCTACCGTAAACATTGAAGAGCGAGTCCTCAAAGGTGTGTATTTTATTCCCACACTTCGTAATAATATTATAAGTTTAGGTCAACTATCGGAGGATGGCAACAAAGTTATTCTGAGTGGTGAGCACCTGTGGGTATATGAGAAAAGCGGTAAGCTGTTAATGAAGGTTAAGAAATCCACGAATCAATTATACAAAGTAATCATTGAAGGAGACAATGTAGAATGTCTACTGACAAAAACAGAGGAGACAACATTGCGGTGGCAGTCAAGGCTTGGGCATGTAAACTTTCAGGCAATGCAACTCATGTCCAAGGATGATATGGTTTTTGGTTTACCAGTATTATGTCAGCCAAAAGGAGTCTGCGAAGGTTGGTTACTTTCAAAACAAACTCGAAAACCATTTCCAGCAAAGTCTGATTTTACTGCGAAACAAGCACTCGAACTGATACACGGAGACCTTTGTGGACCTATCTTACCTCAGACTCCAACTGGTAACAGGTACTTCTTGCTCTTAGTAGATGACTTTAGTAGAATGATGTGGGTTTTCATGCTCAGGGCTAAAGACGAAGCTTTGCGTACTTTCAAAACATTTAAGGCTTTGGTCGAGAAAAGGCATAGACAGGGGATACAAGTTTTTAGAACAGACCGGGGAGGAGAATTTTTATCCAAGGAATTCACATCATACTGTGAAACAACAGGAATTATGAGACACTACACAGCCCCGTATTCGCCACAACAAAACGGCGTTGTTGAGCGGCGAAACAGAACTGTGGTTGCCATGGTAAGAAGCCTATTAAAGGAGAGGAACATGCCATCAAATTTCTGGGGGGAAGCAGTCAGGCATGCGATCTATGTGTTGAACAGGGTACCCACTCGATCTCTAACTAAAAGGACTCCATACGAAGCATGGACAGGTAAGAAACCTCACCTTGAGTATCTAAGGATTTTTGGCTGTTTAGCTCACATGAAATTGGCTGGATAAATATTAAAAAGCTAGACGATCGAAGCAAGGTTGTTGTTCATCTCGGAAAGAAAACAGGAACTAAGGGATATCGCTTGTTTGATCCAAGCACAGGTACTTTACATGTGAGCAGAGATGTGATTTTTGAGGAAGAAAAGAGTTGGCCCTGGGATAAAACTGAGGCAGAAAATGCGTATGTGAGCTCTAACGCATACGTGAACACTCCTTTGACTGTAGTTGGAGTTCAAACAAATACACAAGAGAACGTTAATGTCGAAGGAAACGCAGTCTCTCCTAGTTCAACCATGTCAGATACAAACAGAGATCACGAAGATGGAGGTTACATATCTGAGGGGTCAAGCAGTGCATCCAGTGAACCACATAAGTTCAGATCACTCAGAGACATCTACGCTGAGACGGAAGAAGTGGAAGCTGCAGATGAGCTATTGCTGGCAGACATTGATGAACCTGTTACATATGATCAAGCAGTGAAAGAAACATCTTGGAGGGTGGCAATGCAGAATGAAATGGAGGCTATAGAGAGGAACCAGACGTGGGAGTTAACAGAGCTGCATGCAGGCCAAAAACCAATTGATCTAAAGTGGATCTTTAAATTAAAAACTGATACGGAAGGAAATGTGGTCAAACACAAGGCTAGACTCGTGGCGAAAGGCTATATTCAGAGATATGGATTAGATTATGAAGAGGTGTTCGGCCCGGTTACAAGGATGGAAACAGTGCGACTTTTACTGGCTCTTGCAGCGAAAAATGAATGGGAAGTACATCATCTTGATGTAAAGTCAGCCTTTTTAAACGGGGAATTGCATGAGAAGGTTTACGTAACGCAACCAAAAGGTTACGAGAAGAAGGGGGATGAATACAAGGTTTACAAACTCATAAAGGCTCTATATGGTTTACGCCAGGCGCCAAGGGATTGGTACACCCGTTTGAATCAGTGTCTTACCAAGCTTGGCTTCATAAAATGCCCGTTTGAACACGCTGTGTACATCAGATAAGAAGAAGGTGAAACACTTATTATCGGCGTGTATGTTGACGACCTTTTGGTCACAAGCTCAAACATTTTAAGCATCAGCAAGTTTAAGGAACAAATGAATAGAGAGTTCGAGATGAGCAATCTTGGTAAGTTGACGTATTATATTGGAATCGAAGTTGAGCAGGGAAGTGGTTATATTGAGCTTAAGCAGACTGCGTATGCTAAGAAGATACTCGAAAAGGCTGGTATGAGCGACTGTAATCCAGCGAATTATCCGATGGAGCCTAAGATACAACTACACAAAGATGAAAACGAGAAGCTGGTGAATCCAACTCAGTTCAAGAGTTTAGTAGTGGGGTTACGATATCTGGTGCACACTCGACCAGATATTGCGTATTCGGTTGGTGTAGTTAGTAGATTTATGGAGAAGCCTACTGTGTTACATTTTAATGCAGTTAAGCGAATTATACGGTATGTGAAAGGAACATTAAGCTACGGACTGGTGTACACAAGGAGTCGTGGGGATTATTTGTTGTCTGGGTTCTCAGACAGTGACCTTGCAGGAAATATTGACGACAGGAAAAGCACTGGAGGCATGGCTTTCTATTTAAACGAAAACCTGATCACTTGGGTTTCACAAAAACAACGATGTGTAGCGTTGTCTTCTTGCGAGGCAGAATTTATGGCTGCCACCGCCGCGGCTTGTCAAGGTATTTGGCTACAGAAGGTGCTAAGTCATATATCAAAAGTGAAAGCAGGTCCTGTCATTCTTTACATCCACAATAGGTCTGCAATTGACTTGACGAAGAACCCAGTATTTCACGGGAGGAGTAAACACATCGATGTGCATTATCACTTTATTCGTGAGTGTGTTGAAAATGGAACAATTGTCACCAAGCATGCGAGTACTAGTGAGCAGCGTGCAGATGTTCTAACAAAGGCACTGCACACAGCTAAGTTTGAAGAAATGAGGAGTTTGCTTGGCGTCAAAAATCTCCAGGCACGTTCGGATTAAAGGGGAGTATGTTGAGATATTAATCTGAACGTGTTTGCAACATGACCAGAACATGACGTAGCAGTTGCATTTTATTAGGAGTAGTGGCTAATTATTAGAGTCTGTTTGGCTCTAAGTAGTTATTCAGTTTTCTTATATATTCACGTAGTTCATTCGTAGTAGTAAACAAGTTTTTACTCTTCTTTCAGCAGTTTTAATACAACAAAAACGAGTTTAACTCATTGTTGTTTCTTTGTTAATTATCTGCACACATTCATACACTTATAAATTTACAACAAATAACCCTGCTCAAAAAACTTATTGTGAAGAATAGCAGGTCCTTGAATCATGGAAAGGGTGAAGCTTCAAGGACTGCTTCAATGGCAGCTTTGGGAGTAGAGAAAGAAGAGAGAACGGCTACTGTGGTAGAGAAAGAAGAAAGGAAAGGGAAAGAGACTTAGGGTTCAGACAGTAACCCTAAGTCGATTTGGTACTTGTGTTATGGGCCTTTAGCCTTGGATTGAAGTCGGGCCGGATTGCTTTTCGAAGCCCAACAGAAGGCCTAAAGTTTGGCTTTTGGACTTGATCCTGCTTTAAGTATTATCACACGAAAAATAGTCTTAATGGTCTAGTGTTACATTTTCAAATAAATGTGTAACAAGATTTCAATAACAGATTTACACTACTAACTACCTAACAAGAAGTTGTTAGTGAACTACCTATAAAATGTACTGAGCTACACTTAGTTGATTAATGAAAATACAATCTTCAAAATCTCTCTCTCTACACTCTAATTCTATCTTGGTATCAGAGCTCTTGCAAGCCTTCAATGGCGAATCCAGAATCACCCACCCATAGTAATGAGTCGTTGGGCTCAGTGTTTCCTAGCAGCTTCTCTGCTACCAAGAATGTGCACCTGCAAACAATCAACAACAGCAGTCAGATAAGACTCGATAGAAACAATTACTTGCTGTGGAAAACTATGGTTTTTCCTATTATCAAAGGCAATAAGCTATGAGGCTTTGTTACAGGGGACAAGCCCAGTCCTCCTAAGCTTGTTAATGATTCTGAAGGTAATACTATTGATAATCCTGAGTATGAGGATTGGACTGCCAAGGATCAGTTACTTCTTGGCTGGTTGTACTCTACTATGAGTACAGAGGTTGCTGCTCAGTTGATGGAAGAAAGCACCTGAAAAGAACTGTGGGACGCAGCTAGTAAGCTTTCTGGCTCACACACAAGGGCCAGAATAACTTACTACAAATCAGAATTTCAAAGAACAAGGAAAGCTAACTCTACTATGACTGAATACCTAAGCAAGATGAAGAATATTGCCGATAATCTTGTGTTAGCTGGCTGTGGTGTATCAATAGATGACCTAATTACTCAAGTCCTTGCTGGTTTGGACTCAGAATATACTCCTATTGTGGTTAGTCTAACTGACAAGGACTCTATGGGGGTGGCTAGATCTCCAAACTAGTCTACTCACATTTGAGAGTAGGCTGGATCAGTTAGTAAGTCTTCAAAACAATGTGTCAAACCTAAGTCTAGCCACAGCCAATCTCACTCAAAAATAGACTATAAGACACAAAACAACAATGCAAATCAGAGAAACTACTCTGGTCAGTACAGAGGATCATACAAGAATAACAGAGGAAGAAACAACTCATCAAATTATTCAAGGGGAAGAAACAACTTCTATAGAGGGAGAGGTGAACACTTCTCTCAAAATAAACCTACATGCCAGATTTGTAATAGATATGGACATAATGCTCCAGTGTGTTACTACAGGGATGATCCATCTGTTATGGGGTCATCTTCTTCTGAACAACCTAAGTGTGATAGTGATCATGCAGCCTATTTGGCTACTCAAGACTCTATTGGAGATTCTGCCTGGTATGCTGACAGTGGTGCTAGTCACCATGTCACAGGCAACACTAACATGTTAACTCAAAAGACAGAATACACAGGTAACAAAAGTATACTTGTTGGTAATGGTCACAGGTTTCCTATTCATAATATTGGTTACTCTAGTTTACAGTCTCTCAATCATACTCCTATTTCTCTCAAAAACATACTACATGTGCCCTTGATTAATAAGAATTTCCTATCTGTTTCTTAGCTTACTAGTCATAACAATATTTTCATTGAATTTTATCATGGTTTCTGTCTTGTGAAGGACAAGTTAACAGGGACAGTGCTTCTCAAAGGGACTACTGAGGGAGGACTGTACAGGTTGAAGGATGTTTCTAGGTCACAAGCTACTGGGGGTCCCTCTATCAGTGTCAAACACAGTCCTCTAGTTTCCAGTACTTTACTACCTAAAGTCATGTCTGTTTGTTTGTCTAATTCCCTAAAAGATGGATGGTATAGGAAGCTTGGCCATCCATCCTTACATGTTCTCAATTCAGTTCTAAAGCTGTGTAATCTTACTTTTGTTATGAAAGAAGAATGTACCTTTTGTGAAGCCTGTCAGTTTGGGAAATCCCATGTGTTGCCATCTTCTTTGACTTACTCTCATGCCAGCAATGTCTTGGATCTCATACATACAGATGTATGGGGTCCCTCTCATGTGGCATCCACTCAAGGTCACAAATATTATGTGATCTTTGTGGATGACCACACCAGGTATACCTGGCTGTACCCTGTCAAACACAAAATCCAAGTGGTTAGTATGTTTAAACAATTCAAAAGTCTTGTTGAAAAACAATTTGAAAGAAATATCAAAGTGATTCAGTGTGATGGTGGAGGAGATTTTCTGCCTATATCTACTATGGCTCATGAACAAGGGTTCATTGTGAGGAAATCCTGCCCTCACACTTCAACTCAGAATGGTAGAGCTGAACGTAAACACATGCACATAGTTGAGACAGGGCTAACCCTCTTATCTCAAGCTAGTTTACCTTACAGATTTTGGGTCCAAGCCTTTGAAACATCTGTCTATCTTATCAATAGGTTACCTACCCCTGTCCTATCTAACAGTTCACCTTTTGAAGCCTTGTTTCACAATAAACCTAATTATCCAGCCTTGAAAACATTCAGGTGTGCCTGCTTTCCATGTCTCAGGTCTTATCAATCACACAAATTTCAGTTTCATACAATCAAGTGTGTTTTCTTGGGGGTTAGTCAATTTCATAAGGGCTATGTGAGGCAGGGTCTATATCTCTAAAAATGTTGTGTTTAATGAAAATGATTTCCCTTTTCAAAATAAGTTTATTCATACTACAGTACCTGAGTCTTCTACTAAAATTTTCTTAGAGTCTTGGTTACCTAATTTACATCTAGCTCTTATGAACAATGAACATTCTTTAACCTCTACTGCTACTCTCAGGGTCCCTCAAGATGCTACCTCTCTGCAGCCTATGTCTACACAAGGTAATACTTTTCCTTCTTTTTACAATAATTCTACTCATACTGAATCTAATACTTCTAGCTCATCTCAAACACATTCTGAGTCATCTACCTCAAATTCTAATCATACACTTGGTTCTTGCTAGTCTCCAGTCCAAACAAATACTACTGATAAATATCTAAGTCAGTTGAATCAATCTAGTCCTAAAATCTCTATTTGTCTGCCCTTTGTGTCTAATGATAAGTCAACTACCTTAACTTCTAAACCTACCTCTCACTCTATGATAACTAGAACCCAGGATGGAACTAGGGTACCTAAAACTCCTTATATTGGCTCTGTGATCAAAACTGACCTGGATACTACTGAGCCTACTACCTATTTTAAAGCTGTGGTGTGTTCTCATTGGGTAACTGCTATGGAAACAGAGTATAAAGCACTCATGGCAAACAAGACCTGGTCCTTGGTTCCCTGGACTCCTAATCTAAATGTTGTGGGTTGTAAATGGGTTTACAAAGTTAAACATAATCTAGATGGGTCTGTTCAAAGATATAAGGCAGGACTTGTAGCCAAGGGGTTTCATCAAACCCCTGGCATTGATTATTCAGAGACTTTCAGTCCAGTGGTTAAACCTTCTACTGTTAGACTTGTTCTAACCCTAGCTGTTTCTAAAGACTGTGAAGTTAGACAGTTGGACATTAATAATGCTTTCCTCAATGGGTATCTCACTGAGGATGTTTACATGGTCCAACCACAAGGGTTTCAAGACCTTCAGAAGCCTACACATGTATGTAAACTTCATAAGGCCTTGTATGGTCTTAAACAAGCTCCAAGGGCCTGGTATTCTAGGTTGAAGGACACACTTCTTCAATGGGGCTTTAAGAACTCTAAGTCTGACTGTTCTCTGTTCTATCTTGTATCTAAAACTACTGTCCTACTAATTCTGGTCTATGTAGACGATATTATTGTTACAGGTAATCAAACAGTGTTTGAGGGAGTTTATTCATAAACTCAACACTGTCTTTTCTCTTAAATACATTGGACCACTCCATCTATTCCTTGGAATAGAAGTTCATCGTGATTCAACCGGGTTCTACTTAACACAACAGCAGTATATCAAAAACTTACTGAGCTCTCAAGGTCTCTCGTTAGCCAAGCCGTGTCCTACACCAATGGCTGCTGGTGTTCATATCTCCAGTGAATCTGGAACTCTCCTTGCTGACCCTACACAGTATCGAAGCCTGTTAGGCGCCTTACAATACTTAACACATACGAGGCCTGATATTGCCTTTGCTGTTAACAAGCTCAGTCAATATCAGCAAACCCCGACTACTACACATTGGTAAAATTTAAAACGAATCTTAAGGTACTTATCTGGGTCTTGGTGGATCGGATTACATCTCAAGCCGACCTTCAATTTTCAGCTTCAGGGGTTCTCAGATGCTGACTGGGCTTCGTCTTCTGATGATCGAAGGAGTGTTGGTGCCTACTGTGTGTACTTTGGAGACTCACTGATCTCCTGGTCTTCGAAGAAGCATAATGTTGTGGCTCGTTTCTCCACTGAGTCAGAGTATCGAGAATTGGCGAATCTTTCAGCAGAGATGATGTGGTTGCGATCTCTTCTGACTGAAATCCAGTTTCCGATTGAGACTCCTTCTGTTATCTGGTGCGATAACTTGGGAGCGAGCTCGCTCGCGTCAAACCCAGTTTTTCATGCCCGAACAAAGCACATAGAGATTGATGTGCACTTTATTTGGGATCAGGTCTTGAAGGGTCTTCTTCAGGTTCGCTTTGTACCATCTCACGACCAGCTAGCCGACTGCCTCACGAAGCCACTCACTCATCATCGGTTTCAGTTTCTCAGGGATAAACTTGGTCTCTTGCTTTCGCCCCTTCGTTTGAGGGGGGATGTGAAGAATAGCAGGTCCTTGAAGCATGGAAAGGGTGATGCTTCAAGGACTGATTCAATGGCAGCTTTGGAAGTAGAGAAAGAAGAAAGAACGGCTACTGTGGTAGAGAAAGAAGAAAGGAAAGGGAAAGAGACTTAGGGTTCAGACAGTAACCCTAAGTCGATTTGGTACTTGTGCTATGGGCCTTCGGCCTTGGATTGAAGTCGGGCCGGATTGCTTTTCGAAGCCCAACAGAAGGCCTAAAGTTTGGCTTTTGGACTTGATGCTGCTCTAAGTATTATCACACGAAAAATAGTCTTAATGGTCTAGTGTTACATGGTCAAATAAATGTGTAACAAGATTTCAATAACAGATTTACACTACTAACTACCTAACAAAAAGTTGTTAGTGAACTACCTATAAAATGTACTGAGCTACACTTAGTTGATTAATGAAAATACAATCTTCAAAATCTCTCTCTACACTCTAATTCTATCTCTTATATCTTGTTAAATTAGGCAGAGAAAAGTCGTCGGGGAGAAGACATTCACCTATGTTGTCCAGAAAGAGTACACTCAACTTCGATAATCTACCCCTCTAACTTCCCATGTTGTTTTTGCTGAGCCAGTAGTAACATACAGTTCCTCGAGACATGAAAGCTTTTGTATCAAGCCAGCTGGAATCCTTTCCAAATCTTCACAACTTGAAAGCTCCAACACCTTCAATTTTTTTATTTCACCAATTCCATCCGGCAATTCCTGGATATCAGAATCAGCAACCCTTAGAATCTCAAGTTTTTTGAGGTTTCCTAGTGAAGAGATGTCACCAACTTTGCATTCTTCTAAACTCAAAACTCGAAGGCCTATCGAATTATTTCCAAGTTTATGTGAAGACCAATTGCTTAGAGCTAGAACTTGTAGACCTTCTAGCTGCTTGAAAAAGGTCTCAGAAACACTCATTCCGCCCTCTCCACGTAGTAGCAAAAGCTTCAAGTTTCTACATAATAATCCACTTAGAAGGTCTTCGGCTTCTTTTATAATTAGAGAGATTGCCCTGTAAGTTTTAAGGGATCTGCTTATGACTGCCTTTCTCCAGATATATCCTACAGTGAAGTCTTTCTCCTCATTGAATGCTATCCATAGTGCAAAACGTCGAACCACATCGTGCATTTTTACTCTCTTTCTATCGCCATATATTAACAAACAATAGTCTTTCAGATGATCAATAGATGACTGTAATTTGATTCTTCCTTCTTCAATCGTGTCTGTATGTTTACAAATTCCTAAACCCCATGCATATCGAACAAGAAGTTCGGGCTCAATTTCATGATCTTCTGGAAACAAAGAACACATCAAGAAACAGAACTTGACCTCCTCTCCATTCAATTTATCATAGCTCAATTTCATACATTTATAAGCATTTTCATCTTCAATGTTGTTAATACCCGTAAGGTTCGAGTTCCGAAGACACTGTAGTGCATCTTTCCACTGGTTTGGAGTGTTATTCACTAAAGCCCGGGCTAATGGAACAATTGCTATAGGCAAACCTCCGTACTCTTTTGCAACTTCCTTCGACGTATCAATTATGGGAGATGCATCATCTAGAGCAGCTTTGTTTTGAATAAATCCCATGCCTCGGTTTCGCACATGACATCAATGTGAATTTCTTTGTTACAGTTCATCAGAGAGCACACACGAAGAAAACGGGTTGTGATAAGAATTTTGCAGCCTTTCTGATCTGCAGTGAATGTCATTCCAATCTTTGGCAAGTCGATTTCATCCCAAATATCATCTAAGATAATCAGAATTCTTTCCTCTTTTCCTAAACACAAGCTTAACAGGCCAACTTTCGTTCTCCGATCCTTCGCATCCTCAAATTTGAGACTTAAATCAGCTGCAACCTTGTCTTGAATGGCCATGAGATCTGGAGTTTCAGACACAACAACCATCGAAACTTTGTCAAATAGTTTTGAATATTTGACTGATTCGATCACCTGCTCGGCCAAAGTAGTCTTCCCAACTCCACCCATGCCATACAAACCAATAGCTTTGGATCTTTCATCCTTGAGACCTTCCATGATTTCATCAAGAGCTGCTTTCAAAGAGTTAGAAAGCACGAAGCCATTGGATGAAACATAAGGTATGGGCAAGTGAGCCCTGGGGGACTCACTTCTCCATAAGTCTGGGCCCCTCAAGTTCAATACTTTGGAATGTTTTTTCTCAAACTTTTTACTTAACGGATACCAAGAGGTTCGTCCCATGAAACACCCCTTCTTATTATTCATATCTTGGATTAGTTTATCTGCCTCAACCAAGATAGCTGAGACTTTAACCAACCATTTTTCAACATTAGGATAAATTTCTCGAGCGTTGTTCCGATCAGCCTCGACAAGAGATACCACATTCCCTTTCATGTTGGGAATTTTGTTTAGAGATTTTCGGATAAACTTTGAAGTCTTGTTTTAACAATTTCAGATTGAAATTATTTTGGTGGTTTTCCAAAATTTTCAACCGGATAAAATCATAGATTTTTTTTAACAATGAGAATGAATTTTTTGTTGTTGTCATTTTCTGTTCAGAACCATACTTATTTATTCAACCAAAATACTCCAACTGCAAAACAGTTTTATGTCCAAAAACGGTTAAAATTTCAAATGATAAACTGACTAAAAATTCAAATTCAAATTCAAATTATTTTTCCAAATTCAAATTTCCATGAATTTTCATAATAGCATTATCATTCAAAATAAATCTAACCCGAATAAGGATCCGATTATTGGACCCACTAATCATAATATATTCTAACAAGCGTGTACTTCACACTCTCCGACTTGCTCCATAATATATTATGACTACATTGGTCGACTAGTTAATCCAATTACACTAAAATATCCAACAATCTTCCCCCATTTTAGTGCAATTCATGATTAACTAAAACAAAATCACAACAAATAACAAATTTATGCATAAATGAAATATCGTGACGATTGAATTTCATATTAGTATATTACACATTCCAAATATTCGAATATCAAGGTATCACTAAGGATTGAACCTTTACTATCCATAATGAATACTCGAAGATAATATACACATAATTTTACATTCTCAAATGTTCTTACTTGACACTATATTTTACTAGCCTTGTGTCCTTATCCTTCTTAGGCATATCAAAGCCAAGTCCTAACTTTTTGAAGCGGCTAAACTTCATGCTTAAATACGTAGATCTTTTACTCTTGCACATGCATATGCAATTTTTCAAAAGAGCTATTAAGAAGATAAACTTCAACCTCCAAAACTTGCATGTCTGAACACATACTTCGGGATAATACTATGAATGTGTTCCAATCTCTAGATGTTAAGCTTTCCACATTGAATTCAGCACCTAATGTCATAGTAGATGGGAATTGGGTATCTTAACATGAGAGATTTTAAATGGACTTTAATCTCATCTCAATAGCCGATTTGTGCACAAAATCTCTACTTAACCCTTTGGGTAAATGATCGGCTAAATTATATTGAGATCTCATAAACTCTACTGAAATAACATCATGCGTGATGCGCTCACGAATCATACTGTGTCTAACACTTAAGTGTCTAGACCTGCCTTTGTAAACTTGTCTATAGACATTAGCCAAGACAGCTTCACTATCACATCTGATAGATATAAGTGATATAGGTTTGGGACACAACGGATTGTCATATATTAAATTTCTTAGCCACTCAGCTTCTTTACTCGCTGCTGCTAATGCCACAAACTCTGATTCCATTGTTGAATCAGTAATACAAGTTTGTTTCTTAGACGCCCAAGAGATAGCACCTCCCCCAAGTAGAAATACCCATCCACTTGTGGAAGAGTGTCTTCCATATTCGAAATATAACTCGCATCCGACTATCCTTAAAGTATCGAAGGAAATCGAGTATAAGTCAAACCATAATCAATGGTTCCTTTTAAATACTTAAATAATCGATTTATAGTTTGTCGATGATGTGAACTAGGATTGCTAGTATACCCTACTAAGCTTTCCAACAGCAAAGGCAATATCCAGCCTAGTTTTAATCCTCACATACATATATCAAGAAGCCTCTCCGCTTCCTCCAAATCTTTCATCTCAAACTAGATGATATGAATGTCTTGGTTTCATTAATTTAATTTGGTCAATGCCAAAAAATCAACATGTCATCCACATATAAACAAATCATAACTGATTTACAAATAAAATAAAAAATTATCGAAATCGTAAACAATATTATATAAGAATAACATTAAAAATTTGAAAAACATAAATTATATTAACTTATAAATAAACTAAATTTATAATGCAGTCTTTTATATACTCCGATCGTTATACACTACACATTAAGTTCTATTAATCTTTTATAACAAGTGCACATCTAGTTGCCAACCTTTAGTACTGTACATTTAACTTACAAGTGGTATGAAAAAACTTTTATTCAATATACACTCCATATTGAAACTAAATATAGAGTAGTTTTTCAATTGAAAAGTAACCACTACAAGCTATAAAGTAAAATGCAACTTCAGTTTTATCATGCAGTTGCGCACTTCCACTGCACTTGTATCAGTAAGCAAATATATCCGACTCCAGTTTTATCGGGAAATAAATATATTATATCATAATAAATTCTTATTATAGATAACATTGAATTGAAACATTTTTTATACATCATTAATCTGTATATATTTATCAACTTTCAAAAATGCACTAACTTTTCAATTATATTATATGATTGAAAAGCAGCCAACCAATGATTACAATTGTATCGAGTGTTGACAATTCATCATTTGCAAAACCATTTACTTTACATTCTTGGCTACAATTTCTATTCTACAATTTTATATAACCTCCACGGGCAGTTATAACTCAAGCGCAGTTATTAATTCAACAGCAATATACATATAACTGTACTAATAAAACTTAACAACTAGCGTCCATGACTACTAGAGCAGTTTTAATCATAATCAAAATTAATTAAATAATTAATCTGTGGATTAAGAAAAACAAACTTCTTTTTATCATCCCTTAATCAAGTTTTTGCATCTTCTAAAATTTCAAAAACAGAATATAATATTATAATAATAATTACTAGTATAGTATTTCGATTTAAAATACATACCCTAAAAATATAATTGTAGTATAATTACAATTATATTTGTATTCATCCATAGCCATGGTTATTTAAGGAATACGGTTGATTGGTTTATCCATTTCTGTTTGCAAAAATCAAAATTTTATTTTGAAACTAAACACAAAAACATATTTTCTTTGGATCAAAATCAATTCAACCATTTTCACCTTTGGATACACTTCTAACAACAAAAACAACAATTAACCCAAAATGTGTATCATTTACAAAATTTAAAACAATGCAAAGATTATCACCATTTTCACCCATCAGTAAAAGTCAAAGGAGAAAAACTTACCGATGATAATCTTCCAATGCGATACTTAATACCAACAGTAAAGAAAAGAGAAGAGTAATTTTATGTCTATAACATTCTCAATATAAAACTTTTTATTATTATTTTGTATATCATTTTTTTAATCTAACATTTTAGTACATAAAATTACTGAATATTTTCTTATCGTGTGTCTTGCTTATCCAATTTTTACGCATTAAATATTCATCCAAGTTAATTTGGGGTTTTCTTTCGAATTCTGTAGAGCTAGTTTATAAATTTTATACTTTCGTCCAATATCTCACACTTTTATAGTTTTCTACGGTAAGATGTTCTATTTTTTTTAGCTTCTTTGTATATTTTCTACGGTAAGAAATTAGGTTAATTAGTCCGTATTATTATTTTATGAATAATAGCTAATATGTTCCTAGAAACACTTTTTAAAATAAAAATAAAAACTTAAGTGTTGTTTTTCGTTTTTTTTTCAACACAGTATTAAAGTATATATGAATTTTTAGATTGACTTGATTGGAGAATAATATGTTTTTTTTTAATTTTTAATTTGTTTTTGTTTTTCCATTTTGATTTTTTACTTTGTTTTCGATTTTCTATTTCGATTGGATATTTTTTGTTTTGAATTTGATTTCGATTGGGTTATAAAGTTGTTTCGATTTGAATTTTTTATTTTGAATTTAGCTTTTGATTACAAATGTGGTTTTGATTTTGATTGCACTTTAATATTTTTCAATTGTCTTATTATGCTCGATTGACGTTTATGGATTCATATGGATAATATGACAGGAAGATATGACTCTCTATAGTCTATTACCCAAATTAATATGATTTTTTTTTTCATATTGAGGCTTTATCATGATGAATTTTCTACGAGGCAAGCATATGCGAGGATATGCTTCAGGTACAAAACTTTCACCTACTAATAAAACCATTACTGAAAACTATGTTATGCTGTTTGACACATAGGAAAACATAACTTTAAGGTTATCACTTGGATTAATAACTTTGTAACTCATTTGATTAGTATTTAGTAAGCAAAGTATGAAACAGCAAAAGATGTGTGGAATCATTGGAAAAGATTGTTTACTCAATCCAAGTTTGCTAAGCAATACCAGTTAGAGTACGATATTTGTTCTCTTCAACAAAATGATATGAGTATTTCTAATTTTTAGGCTCACATGTCATATTTGTCATATCAATTATCTTTTATCGAATATGCAGATTTGAAGACGTTTAAACCTTATGTTGATAGAAGGGAAGAGCAAAGACTGGTGGGGATTTTTATGGATTTACGTTTCGGCTTTGAAGATTGCGTGGAACAATTCTTCATATATCTCTTCTACCACCACTTTTGATTCGCTAGTTCACGAGCTTATTGCAAATGAGACTCACATCAAATATTAGGTTGATAATTGGTAAAAATTGACTAATGCTCCTACTCTGTTTAATATCCCACAACAATCACATGCTCCAAATCAATTTAGATAAACATTTAATGGACCAAGGGTAGCATTTAATGAGTGTGCTTTCTATAAAGAGAAGAATAATTAGAATACCAATCGTAGAAATAAAAAGAACAACAACACTTTCAGTACCAACCGCTTCAGTAGCAACCTTTCAACAATGTCCTTTTCCGCAACAACAATGTTATCCTCAACAATTTCATGCCCCACGGTTCACCGTTGATGTTGCATCTTTATGAGATACTTATAGAACCATGCCACCATTAACCTCTATATTGAATCCTTAAATTACATAATTCTTTAGACGATTTCTTACTTTTAATCCTACAATTATAACTACGACAATATCAATACAAGTCTTTCATCGTCTTCAACTTTATATATTCCCTCATCTTTGTAGATTTTATATTCTGTTTCATATCGTCATATGTAACCTTACATGTCATACTTTGATTTTTTATCTCTTATTTCACCCATATTGGTTTTTCCTGCAAGTGATACATCAATATCGATAGAGGGTGTTAGTTATATTGTTACCCATCATATATGACACATTGATATTTACGCTTTCCGAACCTTGCTTTGAATATTATTTTGGTCAGTCAATTATATAAATTTGGTTATTTAATTTTATCCTCTGATTCTGCTTGTGTTATATCGGATGAACGTTTTCAGAAAGTGATTGGGATAGACTGTACACTGAGAGAACTATACATTTTGGATGAACCCAAATTTATTAATGTTTTTCCTTCTAGTGTTGATTTATATTTGTTTTGTTTGAATATTTTATCGTCTGAATTTTATCTTTGACATTCTTATTCGGGACTTGTATTTGCGTTATCTTTGAAGTTTTTAGTCTCTACATGTCTTTTAGTTAAGTTAAAAACTTGTAATATCTCCGATTGTAGTTGTTGTAAACTATTAAAATTTATGCTTTACCATTTAATCAAAATTCCTTTTGTTATGTTGTTCCATATTATATTATTCATTCTGATGTTTAGGGTTCATATATTGTCTCCACAAAGATGGTTTGACCTATTATGTATCTTTTATTGATAATTATATTTTGTATACGTGGGTTTATCCTATAAAACAAAGGTCATATTTCCTTCAAATTTATAGAGAATTTAAAGCACTTGTTAAATTTAAACAAGTTGTTGTAATAAAATGTTTCAGGTGTGACTTAGGTGATGAATATACCTCAAATGAATTTAACCAGTTCCTTGAATATAATCGTACTATGGATCAACTATCTTATAGTGAAACCCCTTACAATAATGGTGTTGTAGAAATTAGGGAGAATCCATTTTGACATTTGTACATGCGATTAATCAATTTCCCAATACAAATAAATTAGGGATGTCTCCCTTTCAGGAGTTATATGAACAACCTCCAAATTATTCTTCATTACAAGTGTTTCAATGCACATTTTTTGTCATTCGTTCTCAAGTTGAACAAAACAAGTCGTGTCCTAAAACAACTATATATGTTTTTTATGGGTTATAATGTTAGGCAAAAAAAAATATTTTCTTTGATCTCATAAGTCATAAGCTATATGTATCTCGACATGCCATATTTATTGAGAATATCCCATTTTATTTGATTCCGGTAAAATCACATGATGTAACGAATATAGAACTTCATGTTATTGATCCTTTTGAAATTGATAGCGATACATCCATTGACCTTGATGTACCAATTCATGAAGAATCTACAAAATTTTCATACTCATTTTGCTCCATCAACGCCTGAATCTTCTCTTTCTTCTAGTGAAACAACACGAGATCTATTGGTACAAGTAAGTGTACCAAACTACCAGATTTTTCTTATTCTTCTTACTCAACTTTGTTTTTTTCTTTCATAGCAAACATTTATGAATTATATTCTATCATCTAAAGAATTTATTTGTGCATTTCCAAAATAGGTTGGCTGAAAAGCTTAATGCTCTTTATCAGACTCATACATGGGATGCGGTAACCTCCATGTGGTAAGCATGTAATTGGCTCTTGTTGGGTTTTTAAAATAAAAACAATGTTTGTTGTGTCTGTTGAATGATATAAGTCGCATCGTGTAGGAAACGATATTTGTAGAAGTATGGTATCGATTATGAAGAGTTGTTCTCTCTGTGGCAGTAATGATGACAATTCATACTCTTATTGATATTACATCTATTCGTCAGTGGAAGATCTTTCAATTGGATGTCAAAATGAGTTTCTAAATAGTGATCTTCATAAGGCGGTTTATATGACTCCTCTTTATGGTGATTCTCACCAACAAAGTGAAGTTTTTTTACTTAAAGAAAGATTTACATGGTCTCAAACAAGCTTCTCGTGTTTGGTTTGTGAAATTCTTTACCATTATTATTTCATCTTGGTTTTCTATCCAACTAATCACGCTTTGGCTTTATTTATTAGATGTACGAGGGAAAGCCAGATTATTTTATCCTTATAAGTAAATGAGTCGATCGTATTGAGGTATTAAAATGTGGTTTGGCTCATCGCTATTATCCAACTCATGGTGTTCATTTATCAAACCCGACTTTATATCATATAATTGTGGGGAGCTTGGTTTATATTACGGTTACTTTACCGAATATAACTCATGTTATTAATGTGGTTATTCAGTGTGTTATTCATTGAGATATCTTCATGTCACTCAATTCCATATAATTGTATTTCTTTTAACTTCTTTACTCGCACTACGTGCCTATAGTGATGTTGATTGTTATAGTGATCCTCATAACCCTAAATCACTACTGATTTTTGTGTTTTTCTTGGAGATTTATTATCTCATGAAAAAAGTAAAAATGAAGATGTTGGCTTTTAGATCTTTTATTGAGGTTGTATACCATATTATGACATTAACTATATGTTAGATTGTTTTGTTACGGTGACTTCTTGGAGATATAATGGAATAAATAACTAAGTTCACTTTGTTACATTGTGATAATAAAGCGTCTTGCATATTGCAAAGAACTATTTTTCCGTGAAAAGGTGAAGCATATTGAAATTGATTGTCACTTCCCTCATCGTGATTTTTAGCACGACATCATCTCGCTCCACATATTCCATCCGATTTAGAGACTGTTCATATCTTCCCGAAAATTCAATCGATATCGCGGTTTCGTTTTTCTTTGTGACAAACTCCACATGTTTATTAGTGTAATATCATGAGTTTGAGGAAGTAGATTCATGTTTAAAACCATTAGCCTATATTGCCGCTTTATTAGTTTAATATATTCATAAACAAATCATTCTAAATGATATATATGTTAATTCTGGTTAGTTTTTTCAGCACATATAATATCTTGTTTGCTATTAGATGTGATAATTTTTTTTAAATCATGTTGCATTCATTTTTTTTCCGCTTAATTTATATTTTATATATTTTAAATCTATAGAATTAGTAGCAGAATCAAATAATCAATAAATTGATTTTTTTAATGGAGTATAAATAAAATTATAAATTATTTCGATGAAAATTTTGTGTTTTGCGAAATTTTTTTAAGTAATATATTTGGCTTATATATTTTTTTAGATGAATATTTATTTTAATATATATAATTTAATTAATTGTTTACTATTTAATTAATTATTTTATTTTGCCTGTTCCAATATTCCGCGCACAATTTGTTCTTGCTAATTGCTTGTTTGACTTTGAAGTACATATATTATTTGTTATTATCGGATTTTATGTTAGACGTTTTTTTTTTTTTCTTCGGAGGGAACCCGCAGCCGCTACTCAGAGTGCAATGAGTGCGCACAGGATAAACCCTCAGTCTAACGCGATAGCCTGCAATCCAACGCCAGAAGGTAAACCACATAAAGTGACAGGCTCAGCCGAGAAAGTGTATGTAGAGGGACTCGAACTCATGACCTTTTGGTTATAAGAATGCCATACTCAACCAATTCGGCTACCCCATTGGAGGCTTATGTTAGACGTGATAGTTTTGGTATTGGATTTTGTTTTTCCAGATTTTTCTCTATTAAGATACGTTGCGATTCGGATTGGTTTAATTTAAGTTTTGAATTTTTAAAACCTGATCATTAAGTTATCGAGAAAACCGTACCGGTAAAAATATTAAATTCGAATTTTGGATCGAAATCAATTCCATAGCTAACCAGCTCGGTTTAGAGGGGCCCCCCAAGGGGGTAGCCGAGTTGGTTGAGTATGGCATTCTTATGACCAAAAGGTCATGAATTCGAGTCCCTCTACATACGCTTTCTCGGCTGAGCCTGTCACCTTGTGTGGTTTATCTTCTGGCGTTGGTTTGCAGACTATCGCGCCAGACTGAGGGTTTACCCTGTGCGCACTCATTGCACTGTGAGTAGCGGCTGCGGGTTCCCTCCGAAAAAAAAAAGCTCGGTTTAGAGGGATCCGATAACTAGCTAATTTGATCCGGACTGTCTACGTGTAGAAATTAAACTTAATAAACAAAAAATTACAGTAAATCTTAATCAAAAGGCTGAAAAGAATATTTTTTTAAATATATATATATATATAAAGCTAAGTAACAATTATATTTAAATTGAAGGCCTCGAACTGAAGATTACAAAGTTTGAAGATTTACATTGATAATTTAGAATGATTGGAACTAATTCTAAAAGGAATATCAACTTGGGGTTATATTGAGATTTCCAAAACGAATTAGATGTGAGGCTAGGCTATATTGAAATTCTAAATAAATAACCATATCTATTCATAACTATTTTTTTTAGCAATTTTTTTCTTCCTAAGATGTGACATATGCTAGGAATTCTAGACTAACCACCCTACCTATTTATAACCACATTTGTTAATCATCTGTTTATGTTTATATATGATGTAAAATAACACTATTGAAGTTATACATTTGCTATGGTAAAAGTCATGGTAAAAATTATAATGAAAATGCAAAGATTGGGAATTAAAAAAATGATGAAAATTTGATAATTTTTTTTATAACCGTGTCCTTTACTACATGTTAAAATTATAGCTTAACTAGTGAGACGTAGTAAAAAGAAATACGATTTTGCTATTTAGTCGTATATGTTAAAAAATATTAATTGATGAATAAAATAACAAAGAGAGAAAATGAAAAAAAAAAAATTAAAATACAAAACATTCTGAAAATTTAACAAATGAGCTTTCAAAAATTACTTCGACGTACTGTAACTTCAATCTTAACACGTTTATTGGAATTGAATTTTTAGTGTTTTAAATAAAAATCAAATTAATCCATGATACATGCTTTTACTATTTTTAGTGTTTTCTCTTAAAAGATTGTAATAAATACTTTAACCCGAAACAAATCCAAACGTGTACATGAGGAAAAACCAAAATATTTTAATGATCAGAGTTTCAAATTCTTTTAATTTATAATATAATTTTCTGAACACTTTTTTATATATAAAATATTTAATTTAATAGTTGTTTGTATTTTAAATATTAACGAACCCAAAATAATATCCAAAACTATAGTAGAAGATATAAACTATATTACAATTTAATTTTTGATATCCATATTATATTTTGAAATGGCTTAGTTTTTTTTTAGTTTTTTAGTACAATTTTTATATATCAGGTTATTATCAATTTTATCGTTCCTAATCCGTAATCAAACCAGATCTAAATTTTGGTTTGCCAACAGTTTTATAAAATTACTGAATTAATGTTGGACGAATTTTACCGAACCGTCTTCGAATTTCGTTTCAATAATTTATCATGTCTGTAAAAATTTGTTAATCAGATGAATACCGTAATGTTATATAAATAATTTTTTATATTAGTTTATGTTTTATTTACCAAAAATTATAGTATACGGGGTCTTCCTTGTTCTTAATAAAAACGATAAATCAAATATTTTTTAAAAAAAAAAGTAGTATCTTAATAGTGTAATAATAATAATAATAAAACTAGTAATAATAATATACTCATCTACTACTATATTCGAATGAAAATAGTGTAAGAATATCCGGTATGTAATTTGTGTCACTATCAAAACTTATATATAATATTTGGACTGAAGGGCATATATAAATACATAAATAAATAAGTATATAAGTTCATTCTAGTTGGAAAAACGAATCTGAATCTCTTAATTACTAAAAAGGTTAAACATGAAAACGTATTCAAATAACAGGTATAGTTAGTTTAAAACAAAGAAAGCTAACTCACTCACCTCGCTGAATTTGAACTTCTGGCAATGGTTTGTAAATAAGAAGAGAGGAGGAGATTCAGAATTTGGATTTCGTCTGAAAGAAGAGATTCAAGTTATTGTGATTCTATGTATTATTGAAGTTTAGCAGGCCCAAATTGTTAGATGCTGGCCCACTCATTTAGGTACACTCGTTTCTTTTTCTTCCTTGACTGTTCAGTTTACACCACTCGTTTCGTCTCTATACAGCTATGACTCTTATTATTATATGAACCTTCCTCCAAACTCTCTCATTTTGTCTAGTTTTGTTATATACATTTCATGCATTATCTCTTGTTATACGAACCTTCCTCCCATTGTTATCGGTTATAGAACACGTGAGAGTTAACATCACTATTATTAAACTTATATTATTTCTAAGTCATCTAATATAAATAATATAAATATCGTTATTAATTATTATATTCTTATTATATTTTGATTATTATGATGGCGGATTATAATTTATAAGTGGTAGAAGTGTTCTTATATCTTTTTTTATAGTTTTATTAGAACTCCTGAACTAGTAGTCTATCCGGAAATCATCAGCTGGGGTTTCGGTTCCCATTAGATCACATGATAGTTGATTACTTCGAACTCTTGAATCTGTGCCCAACTAAAGTGACATCACATCAATGGTTCACCCTTCTCTCTGTAATCATGGCCTCCTATTTGTCCAAGATTTCGATCAGCATTAAAGATTTCATATCTTTGACCAAATTATCCAAGGGAACAAAGCTTCAATTTTACTACCTTACATTAGATGATAAACCTAAAAATCATCGATGATCTTCTGGAACCGGACAAGTTTTGGAAACAAAAATCCATCCTCATCTCGAGAGCATGGGAAAACGGCAAAAAAATACCTAAAGTCAATCCATCGAGACTGAATTTTGTCTTGAAAAATGGTTGTAAGTATTATAATACTATTCTTCTTAAATTAAATTTTCTAACTATTGTTACTCTTATTCATTATCAACCTATATGTTCTTATTAGAAATTCTGAGGCGCTACGCCATTCGTCGAGCTACATCCAATGAAACATTCATAAATCTTGTCGCCTTTGCTGAAGCACAATGGAACAACGCTTTCCACACAGCCTTCGAACCAATCAATTAACTCAACAGTCATTTATTTCTGATCACATCTACAACCTCTCCTCCTGAAAATTTGATGGAACAGCCTAAACCTCGACAAACTGTTAAAAGATTAGTCCATCCCGATTGCAAGGTATTCTTACCGATACGCAATAGATCAGACAATCATCTTCCTCTAAAGAAGAAGGCAAAAAGGACAAAAATGATGCTAGTACATCTCATGCTAGCCCTTCAACAAATCCAAAGCCTAAACGTTTTAAAAGAAAAAGATAGGAAATCACACTTTCGACCATCGAAGAAGAAACACAAGGAGAACCTTCTTCAAAAAGAAGAAAACTGCTACACCTTCGAAAAATGAAAGTTCCACCAATCCCCATAAGAAAATGAATAAAACAATAGTTGCAACAATCAAAGACATAATATTTAATGATGTTGAGGTCATAGTTGTTGGGAATCAACAAAGTCCTTAAAAGGAAAAGGAAACAACTAGTGAAGATGTTGCAATGCTGTAGAAGATACTCAAAATGATGATCACTTCGATCCCGATAGTTTCATCAACTTTAACGAATCACAAGTGCTTATTGGATAAGAGGATCCTCTCATTCAAGAGGTTTAAACTCTCCTACACAACTTTGGTAGAAGATCCACACCCTTTACCTCTAAAGCAACATCTCCTGAAATTATTGTTCCTACTGCTCCTACTACGTCTTTAGATCTCATCCCTCGACCTAGCCCATTGGTTTTTCCTACTATTCCACCAAACCAGATGTCCTTGTTGCACTTTAATCATTTTTCGATCTCAAAACTGCAGCGGAAATGCTTACCCAAGAAATCGAGGCTTCTCAAAGTCATCTGAAATGACTGGCCAAAAATATGGTTCGCTATAAAGGAATTGCTGAAGCTGAAAACAGTTGAGGGAAAAGTTTTGCAATCATATAATAGAACAATTTCATGAATTCAAACTGGCAAGGTTTGACCTTATCAGAGGACTCCTATTTGTCAAAATGCATTTACGAGAATAACACCAAATCGAGAAAGAGAATCTGAACATTTTGCATCAAGAAAAAATAGATCGACTAAAGGCTAAACACTTTGAACACTTAACTGTTGAGAATAAGAAGGCCAGTAATCTTCAGACTTCTCTTACCAAAAGCGAATAAGAAAAGAAAAACTTGACCGATGAGATAGCCTCATTGAAGCCTTCGATCCTATACAAAGTTCATCATCTAAAGAAGAATCAACCAAAGAGGAGCCATTTGAATGATTTTACTATTCTTTGAATTTATGTTATCTTTTTTGTATTTATCATATTTAATGAGGTCATATATTTTACGATATTGTTTTTAGCCATAACAAGAATTGGAGGAAACCGCCTTTGTCTGCAAAGATACTCTCCGGACATCTTCCTAAAAGATTTGACAGCTTCAATATGGATAAATATGATGGGAGCCGAGATCCGGACAACCATCTGGAGAAGTTTAAGAACTTCATGATGAATTTTGTCGACGAGGCAAACTATTGTGCAGGGCCTTCTCCCAAACTTTCACAGGATGCGCCCTAAAATGGGATAACAGTCTCCCTCAGGGGTGCATAAGAAATTTTGATACATTCTGGGTTTCCTTCTGGACACAATTCGTTGGACACTTCAGCTCCAATTACCACTGCATCCTCATGTGGTCCTGCAGCTCCTCTCAAACCTTCTTCATCAAATAGAATCAAAGGAATGTCTTTATTCCCATACAACATTATCCCTTCAATTTGAGTTGTCAAGTTGATAACATGCCTTTTCCTTGAGCTGCCTAACTTTCCAGTCATCGAATCGCCCCCACAAATTTATAATGATTCGAAAAACTTGCACAATTCCCGGATACGTCCCTTTTCTACAAAACCAATCTCAACAAGCTCTTTAACTGCCATCAGAAGCAACCTGTTCGGATCCTTCTCAACGAATTCATTTGAAGCATCAAATGACTCAACCTGTGAATCCATAATCATCAAGTTCTCAGCTTGTTGCACAGCCTTCGAAGTTGATTCACTGTTATTCTTCGATGCACTTCCATGTGACTTCACATAAGTCAAGAGCTTCCCATTTTCAATCAAGTATTGGATTTATTTTTTCAAAGCAGTACAATCATTTGTATCATGCCCAATGTCATCATGATACCTACAAACTTTATTATTTATTTCTTCCCTCGGTCTACTGATAGGAGCTGGTTTCCTAAAGTTTACAAATTTTTTAGTTTCATCCCAAATAACAGAAACACTCTTTGTTAAATCAGCGTAGTACTCTTGTTGCTCCAGTTGCATAAGAAAGGGATTCAGCCTGATCTAGATCAACTTAATTCCTTGTTAGCTTGGACCCTCCTCATAATATCAAAGAAGTTCAAAGACTGACAAGAAGATTGACCGCATTGAACAGGTTTATTTCAAGATCATCAGACAAGTGCGTTCCATTCTTCCAAGTGTTGAGGAATGCTAAAGACTTTAATTCGTCCCCCCACTATGATCAGACTTTTATTCAAATCAAGAAGCATTTGTCTTCACCTACCTAAGACTCTCTTCCTGTTTGGAGGGAAAATCTCTACGTATATCTAGCTATATCAGAGTATGCAATAAGTGATGTGCTAGTAAGAAAAGTATACAATTACCCTCGTCCAGTGTATTACATTAGCAAAAGTCTGTTGGATGCTGAAACAAGATATTTGAAGTTGGAAAAACTGGCATTGGCCTTGATAATTGCAGCGAGAAAGATGAGACCATACTTCCAAGCTTATTACATTGTGATTCGAACATATTTTCCCTTGAAAAGTGTTCTTCAGAAAGCTGATGTGTCAAGTAGAATGAGCATGTGGTCAGTGAAGCTGGGTGATTATGATATTAATTTTACATCCCGAACGGAAATTAAAACCCAGTAAGTGGCTGATTTCTTGGTAGAATTTATGCTGATAGATCCTCCAAAAAGATGTCAGAAAACAAATCTAAGAAAGAATGAGTAGTTTGAACTGATGGTGGATAAAGTACTATGGGTTGTGGGGCTGGAATTTGTTTAACTTGTCCCAATATGCACCAAGCCATATGTTTTGGATTCAAAGCTTCTAACAATGAATTCGAATATGAAGCAGTGATAGCTTGTCTTAAGCTGGCTCTCATATGCCGAGCAAAGAGAGTCCGGTTAATGAGTGATTCCAATTGCTGATTCACCATGCTCAAGGAAAATCTGAAGCAAAAATAGAACACTTGATTAAATATTTTCTCATTTTGAAAGAAGTTGCGGCAAACTTTAAGAATATCTTCTATGAAAACATCCTTAGATTGGAGAATATTGTGGCAGACTCTTTGGCAACTATAGCTTATTCTAAATCTTACCCATGGATTCATGTGCAATAATGTCCATCCGTACTGACAGGCCAAGAAAAAAAGAGCGAAGAAAGTATGTGGATACTTGTTATTCAACCTAAAGATTGGAGGTATGATCTTCTCCAGTTTATCTCCGATAGGATATTTCCTCCGGATAATGCCATGGCTAAGAAAAGCAAGTATAAGGCTCGTGGTTTCTTGATACTAAGGGAAGTTCTTTACAATCAGTCTTTTAGCAGACCTTTCTTGCGTTGCTTAGGATTTGAAGAATCCCAAGTTGTGTTATCTGAACTACATGATGGAGAAGGTCCTGCACACTGTGGTTATAGGGCGCTAATCAGGAGAGTTTTATTAGGAGGATACTACTGGGCAACCATAATGGCAGATGCTAAAGAGATGATAAAAAAATGTGATCCTTGTGAAAGATATGGAAATGATATTCGTGTGCCAGTATTTCCTATGAAATCTATATCTGAACCAATACCCTTTGACTAATGGGGGTTGGATCTAGTCGGGCCTCTTCCCATGGCATCCAGTGGACGTGGAACAATCATAGTTTCTATTGGTTATTTATCTAAGTGGGTAGAGGTATCTCCTTTAGCTGGAACCACTTCTAAGACGATCATTAAATTTAATTTATCTAACATATGTTGCAGATTTGGGATTCCCTAAAAGATTACTACAGACAGTGGGCCACACTTTGGTAATAAAGACATTGAAATGTTCTGCATCTCCAGAGGAATTCAAAATTGGTTTTTTTCTCCTTTCCACCCTCAAGGGAATGGGCAAGTTAAAGTTTCAAATCGGACAATCTTGTCCGGATTGAAGAATAATCTGGGGAGAGCTGCAGGAAAGTGGCCAAGCTATTTACAACAAGTATTGTAGGCCTACCGAACTACACCTCGGGCTGCAACACAAGAATACCCTTTTGCTTTTGTTTATGGGATGTATGCAATCACTTCCATATAAGCTACTTTACCATCTTACAGAGTCCAAAACTAGTTCGAACAGGCTAATGATATAGCAGTCAGGAATTAGTTGGATTTGATTGAAGAAAGAAGAGTTAAAGAACATTTGAGAATGTCGTATTACCAGGGTTTAATGAGGAGCATATTTGCCTCCAAAGTTAAAAGAATATATTTTCAGTTGGGGGACAAAGTCTTAAGAAACGTCTTTCTACACACCAAGGAAAAACATTTAGGTAAGCTGGCTCCGAACTCAGAAGGCCCTTATGTGGTATGTGGGAAAGTTAAACGAGGGACGTACAGGCTCCAAGACAAGGAAGGGAAAGAACTAAAACACCCATGGAACGTTGAACATCTCAGGTTATACTAAGAATAGAACTCCCTTGTAAATATCTACTTTTTAAGTATCAATGTAAATATTGGGGGGCATACTCTTTCCTACCCTGGTGGCGCGGCGAGGTTTTAATGAGGAGTCCGATTTTGTTCAATAATATCTTATACCTTCTTCAAAAGTCTGGTGCAATTTTGTTTTTGACTTAAGTTATAGGATAACGTGGTCAGATATTAAATACATATTAAACACCCCGGCTCTCAAATGTCTTTGAGTTGATTGAATATATTAAAAACTTGATCACATTCATTAAACACATGTGGTTGAAGATGTTTAATACCCTTGTTTAATACCTCTGAAATATTGAAGGCTAACTAAACATTGGCTATAAAGAGTTAAACAAAATTTAAACAAAGGGAAATATGATATTAGAATCTGATCGGACTGAAACTGATCTAAGATTCACAAATGCCTTTACCATTCAAGGACTTTAAGTTTTACAAAACTGAGATTAAACAAACAGTTCAACAAAATGCCTTGGCCATCCAAGGACTTTGGTTTATCAACAAAAAATACACAACAAAAAATACAACCTTAGGGCTTGTCCCCTTCGAACGTTTGAGTTAAACACTTGAACTATCACCAACTTCTTCATCGTCTTCGGAATCTTACCCACAAGAATAGTTGTGCTTATCTCCATCAGCCATCGTATGAAAAAGAAGGTCATCATATTCCATAAATTTCCACAAAGGACCAAGAATCCTCTTAGAAAAGGTCTCATGGAACAGTAAAACCATATAAGATTTAATTTCACATCTCTCTTCTCCAAGGAATTCACTATCCCACTAACATAATTCTTTATTCCTGTAGTTATTTCTTGAGATTGTTTGTTTCTTAAGGACGCATTCTCATAAGTTTTCTCTTGGATAGTTTTCTCGAATTTGACTTTGTGTTTCGATAAAGTTTGGATAGTTTTGTCCTTAGATTTTAGTCGCTCCTTTAAAGCTTTGATATCATTAGAAGAAGAAGTCTCCAGTCTGGAATACTTGGTCTGGAAGTTTTTGCTAGCCTCTTTTGACTTGACTTAAGGTGTCTTCCTTGCTTGATATTGCATAAGTCTCTCCATTGTGGGTCACAACATTAGACGAGTTAGGAGGACGGTAAGGCCCCACGAAGTCGTCCTTTTCCAAATCATTGAAATATATGTTAATGTTCTGAAAAACATCAAGGTTTAACTCTCCATCACCTTTTCGAAATAAAGGTTGGGTGGAATTTCTTCTTGTAAGGTAGAACCAACAAGAGCTAGAGAAGGGATTTAAGAAGGACGTAGAATTACCTCTGATCCTAGAGTGACTTTTTTATTCTTTGCAGGTTTTTCATCATTGATTGTTTTGCGTTTCTTATCCTTCTTCATAATGTTTGGTGGTTTGTCTGATCCACCACCCTTCTTAACAGTAGCTTCTACTGCTTTCAGCAGAGCAGCATTGATTCCTCCTTTATTCTCCGAACTGATACCTTTTGTGGTTGTCTGAAATGGGTCTGTTGTGTTTTTCTTCTTTTTTTTGTTCTTCATCTTGTTCCTATGACTAGGGGATTTTTTTATGGAAGACAAGTAAACTTTAGCATCTTTAGCCTCAGTTATCCTTAGGATGACATCTACATGAGAAGGGGTGGTCAATTCTTCCAAGAGAGGTCTCTTCTTCCTGTTATGTTCCACAGATGAGACCTCACAAAGTTCCCCGAGGTAAAACAGTTGTGGAAACCGTAATCTTATTTCTCCAAGGCCCAAGCATTTAGCTTGGCACAAGTGTCTTGAACTCTCTCTATATAATCTGAGAACTCCTTCGGAAGAACTGAAAAGAAATACAAATCAGTTCGGAGTACCTACCTAGTACTTGAAAGATTAAAGAGAATATGAATAAAACTCACCTATGCTTTTTCAGCGACTGGTCAACTGACTTGGGTTAGAATTAGCCTTGTTTTTCTTCCTATTCTCCCAGGTCCCGTTGATGAACAGGAATTGTATCTTCCATGGCTTCTCTCACTCCAAAAAATCATTCACCATTTTGTAATCATTCCCTATATGGTAATGGTAGAAGGGAATGTGATGATTCTTGCACAAATTCGCCATAATAGCGAATTTTTTCATTGACAATGGGATCTTGGATGGTCTGGAAGCCATGATGCCATCCATCAGAGCGTATCATGCATTTTTGCTTAGCTGACTCGGACATAGCTTGACCAGGTGGAAGTACCTGACTATCTACGCATCCAAAGGAAAACAGAGTACCCATTTCAGCACCTCTATGTAGACCACTAACTCAATGGGTTTGGAGTCCATCGGCGTTTCTGGGGTATTTGGGATTCTCACCTTGATAGACTCAAGGATTACTCATTTTGTACGAATACGATCCAATTTAGCGGTATAGGTGTATACATAGGCTATGTTAAGGAGAGATAGTAGGTATTTTACGATGACCTTCTTGTAGTTTGACCTTACTTTCCCTTTGAGGCACTCCGAAAGTGCGTCCGGATGAGTCACATTTTAGTCTTGCATTTTCGATCTGCAGCGGTGTCCTCCGTCTATCCAGACACCTCAAAGTTTGTTATCATCCAAACTATCCTCAATATTCTCTTCCATTATAATGGAAGGTTGTTCGGATGACTTGGCTTCTGTTAGGGGCTGTTGTTCAGAGGATTGGTTATCTGACAAAGGTTTTATTGTCTCGGAACTAGTGTATGTCGAAGAGGTAGGAGTGAACTTAGCTTTGGATTGGAGAGTTATTCGGCCATGGTATTTTTTCATGGTATTTATCAGCGTCTGAACATATGACAATAAAGGTTGAAGCCTTTCTAACTCTGGAAATTACTCTCTCTTTAAGGAGAGGGTTTTGAGACTCTTGGACAGAAGATCTTGATTGAAGATGAGAAAGGTTTAGAACAAATGTAATTTTCTAACCTTAGGTGCTTTTGCAGACGATGAACCTTGGTCTATGTTTGCTTGTGATTGATTGATTCCTTCACCGTGAGAAACGGGAAGACCAACAGTAATTAGCTCGTCTCTTGCAACTTTTCTCGCTCTCTCTAACTCAGAAAAATTTTACCAACCTTCTTTTACTAGTGCATTTCTAGTTGTGAACATAAATGATTCGAGCACAAATTGGAGAATGTACTAGCCTTTCTCTTACTAGAAATACTTGTGTTTTTTAAGAAAATGAAACAATGGAATATATTTATATAACAATGAAATGTGGGAGGTACCTAGGAGAAGGTAGAGCGATCGAAGCACTGATTAAAGGCTACAAAGTATGGGAGTTAAAACCTAGGTAAATTTCTAGCCTAGTAGGTACGAGAATCTAGGAGAAAAACGACTCAGAGGTCAAACCAGAGCCTGACGCGTGTCCCGCGTAGAAAAAAGACTCTTGAAATTCTAAACGATAAAATTAGTCCCACCAAATTTCGAATAGAGTAACTCTTGAGATTCTTAGCAAAAAGAGATAAAGTGCGTTTCGGGTATAGAAACAGATAAGAAAGAGTTGATTTTGATTCTCAAAGGTTAGCTCTTCTAAAGCTTCTTTGCAATACCCAAAGGGGCTACTGATGAAGTCAGATATTTTAAACAATGTATCTTACTCTTATCTGGGGGGTTGTTCATACATAACCATTACTATAAAAAACCGAACATCACAAACTTAATGGAGTGTGACTAACCTAGTTGTCGGTCACTTCACATCTTGGGCTAATGGGTTCTTAAACATGACCTGAATCCACAATCTGACCTGATATGCCCATGGGTCATTAATTATGTATAAATACCCCAACCACTTTCATTAATGAGGGTAATCATAATTTACTGCTAGCACACAACTTAATTATCTCAATACTCTCTACCTTAAACATTAAATTCCAAAAAAACTTTAGCAAATTACCCTAAAAAAGAAACAAACAAAATCAATACTAGTACTATAACCCTTGTACTCATCGAATTTTTCTAAATGACAAAGGTTATTGGTTATATTTCATATTTTCCATCAAGTTGTGTGAGCCCTTGTTTATGCTAAATATTCGAAGTTAAAACATAATAAGATACTTTATATTATTTTTGAAAAATGTAATCCCTCGAATGTTATAGTGCATTAAATGAACGTGGCATATCTAAAATCATATTGTGTTTATTGAACGTAGCACATAAAAAATCATAGTGAGTTTAATGAATGTAGCACTTCGAATATCACAATGCGTTTATTGAACGTAAAATTTCGAATATAGTTGTTTCTTCAAAAAGTCTATTAAACACTTCGGAACATTCTACTCTTGATCAACCTTAAAGATGACCAGTCTTTGATCAGTTATCAAGATAGTTTAAATAAACACTTGTAAACAACCATTGGTAAAAAATGCATTTAATTGATAATGTTGAATATGTACATAGCTCCTTGTTAAAACCTACCTCGGCCAACAGGGTAGGAAAGAGTTCCCTAATCAACTAAAAGAAATAAATTCAAAATACAACATAATTATTCCCAGTATAACTTCGCATGTTGTATATTACACAGGTCTTGAAGCATCCTCCCCTAATTATCACAAAGACGATAAGACCCTGGCTTTATCCTTTCAACAACCACATAAGGTCCTTCCTAATTTGGGGCCATTTTTCCGAGACTTTTCTCCTTAGTATGAAAAAAATATTTTTCTCAACATTTTATCATCTATTTTAAACTCCCGTCTTTTTACCCTTGAATTGTATCTTTTCCTCATAAGATTTTGATAATGGATTAAATTTAAATGAGCTCGAACTCTTTTCTCATCAGTCATAAATATTCTTTTTTAGCTTCGTCATTGGATTTTTTAGAATATTGGGTTATTCTAAAATATGAAATCGAAGATTCCAGAGGGTTGACAACATCCATTCCATATGCTAAAGCAAAAGGAGTTTCTTTAATAGCTTCCCTAGGAGTTGTTCGATAAGCCCAACGCATTTCTTGTAAATAATTTGGCCATTTCCTTGATGCCCATGTCAAATTATTCTTCAAACCATCTGAAATAGATATGTTTGTCACCTCGACTTGTCCATTTTCTTGGGGATGAAAAGGTGTTGAAAAACATTATTGAATTTCTTTTGAAGCGCTTAATGAAGTCATTTATTTATTATTAAATTGAGGTCCATTATCCGTAGTAATTCTCCGAGACCCTCCAAAACGACAACAAATACTGCTTACAATGAATTTAATTACATCATTTGCTTTCGTTCTAGATAGAAGTTATGCTTCTGCCTCTTTTTAAAATAGTATACTGCAACAATTATCAGTTGCCACCCTTCAGATGCCATCGGAAAAGGCCCCACTAAATCAATTCCCCATCTATCAAATTGTATGACTTTGGTAATAGACATAAGTAGAACTGCCTTATGTATAAAATTAGAAAACCTTTGATAAGTATCACAGCTTCAAACCAAATTTTTGGAATCGTTCATGATCGAAGGCCAATAAAACCCTGCAAGCAAAAATCGACGAGATAAAGCTTTAAAGCCACAATGAGCTGATCCTTCTCCATCATGCAACTCTGATAAAACTTTGTGTGATTCTTGCCTATCCGAACATCGTAATAATGGCCTGCTCAATGCTTTCTTATACAAAACTCCATCCAAAACTATGTATCCAAAGGCTTTGTCTCGCAATTGTTTGTCCAATTCTGCATCGTCAGATAGTGCTCCTTGAATCAAAAAATTTAAAATATCAGTTCGCCAATCGCCTCAGACTACATCCATAGTGACAAACAACTTTTCCATATAATCACATTGGTTTGACTGGGTGGACTCTCTTGTAACAAAATCGAAGAATACTCTTCCTTGTAAGCAATATTTGCTAACGAATCAACCATCGTGTTACTTCCTCGACTTATATGTTCCACAACAACATGATCAAATAATAGCATCAAGTTTTGAAGCTTTAAAAGATAAAAGATTAAGCGATCATATTTTTCTTTGGAGTTTCCAGATACTTGATTTGCTACTAACTGAGAATCTGTCTCTAACCGTACTGAAGTTTCTCTACATATTTTTGCAAGTCTCAAACCAGTCAAAGTAGCTTCGTATTCAGCTTCGTTATCCGAGGCGTGAAAACCAAATTTGATTAACTAAAGCATCGTTTCACCAGATGGAATAATTAACTGAACTCCAGCGGTGCATCCCAAAATACTAGATCTGTCGTCTGTTCGAATAACCCACATCGAATTTGCTGGTAAAACATCCTTATAATGTTCTCTGTCCAATTTACTTGAATGAAATTCAACAAGAAAATCTGTCAAAGCTTTAGCTTTAATTGTAGTTCGAAATGTGATCAAAATATCATAATCTCTGAATTCCACTGACCACTTGGTCGTTCTCCCCAAAAATATCAGGACGTTGCAAAATATTTTTCAAGGGAAATGAAGTTCGAACTTCAAAGGTATGAGCTTAAAAATTAGGGCGCATCTTTCTAGCAGCCACCACCAACGCTAATGCTAATTTCTCAAGCTTCAAATATCTCTTTTCTGCTGTCACTAAACTTTTGCTGATATAGTACACCGACTTCGGAATTCCTGAATCTTCGCTTATAAATATTGCACTTACTGCAAAATCTGATACCGCAATGTATAAAAAGACTTATTCTCCACTTCGAGGCTTTGATAAAATTTATGGTGCTTGTAAACGCTGCTTCACAATCTGAAGTCCACTCAAATATTTTTGTCCCTCGGAACACTTGAAAGAAAGGAAAACATTTGTCAGAAAATCTAGAAGTAAATCTATTAATCGTTGTTGACCTTCATGTCAAAACTTGCACTTTTTTAACCATTCGAAGTGAATTTATTGCCATTACAGCTTTCAACTGTTCTGGGTCAGCTTCTATTCCTTTTTCACTGATTGCCCTTAGATTCAAGAATGTCTCCTCTAAATCCTCCAGATGTGCATCGTCCACCAAGATTTTTACCACTATATCATCAATGTTTCTTCCAATCTGAGTGGAAAATGCTTTATTCATCAACCTCTCATAAGTAGCCCATGCATTTTTAATCCAAAAGGCATAACCTTGTAGCAATGTAATCCCCTGTCACTAATGAAAGTGGTGCATTCTTGATCCTTAAGATCCATATGGATCTGATTATATCCCGCAAAAGCATCCATGAAAGTTAATATTTGAGGAACAGGAAATGGGTCTTTAGGGCAGGCTCGATTTAAGTCTGTCAAATCGACACACATTCTCCACTTTTCGTTCCTCTTTTTGACCACCACTGGATTTGCCGTCCATAAATGATATTATGACTTCCTTATACGTCCAACCCTGGATAGAAGACCCACTTCGGAGACAATTTATTCTGATTTTTCTGCCGAAAATGTCCGTTTATTTTGGATTACCGGCTTCACCTTTGAATTAACAACTAAACTATGACAGATTACTTCGATCAACACACCTATCACATCCTCCATTTTCCAAGCGAAACCCTCCAAATTATAAGACAAAAATTGTAACAGTTTTTGATGTAGAACTGGGGTCAGTAAGGTTCCTATCCGAAGTACTTTTTCCCTCAGAAAAAGTATACTTCTCAATTTCTTCATTTACTGCTAGGGACCCTATGGTTTTCCCTCGGATCGTCAACTCTTTCATCAAAAATCCCAGGTCAACCCCTCTGACTGCATTCATTGATCATATTCCCTTGCAACGTTTTGGTTGTTTCGAGCGACCCCCACACGGTCTCCGACCACATACTTATAATATTGGTGAACTTTTGACATGGCGTTGTAACTTGTGGGATAGTCCACAACCATAAAGAGCACTTGAACTTTCTTCTTGAAAGGTCCCTTTCCTAAACTCACCACCCCTTCGAACTCTCCTATTACCCGTGATGTCACACCAGTGAAACCAATGATTGTGCGCTCTGACTTAGAAATTCGAGGAAGATTGCACATCCCGTCATACGTTGCTTTAAAAATAATATTCGTGGACTTCCTGGAGTCTATGAGCATGCGTCTAATTTCAACACCAGCAACTTCTGCCCCAATAACTACCATGTTCTCATGCAGCCTTGCAGTTCCTCGCAAATCATCCTCATCGAACACAATAAATAAATGTCCTTATTTTCGTACAAATAAGTGGACATTCTCCCATCAATCTGAGTTGTCAAATTGATAACATGTCGTTTCCTTGAACTTTCAGTATTATCAGTCACTAAATCACCTCCAAAAATGGTCAACAATTTGAAATACTCACACAGACTTCAGATATGTCCTTTCTTTATTGGCTCTTTGACAGCCATCAAAATCAACCTATCTGGATCCTTATATAAATACTCTGAAGCAGCATCAAACTCATCAGCCTATGTATCTAGAATCATCAAGTTTTCAGCTTGCTGAAATTCACATAACACTTAGTTAAAACCGCATAATACTCTGACATTATCACCTAATTTGGCCTCGGCCTGTTGTAGTTGTAGGATGGGGCTTGATTTGAATATCCCCTAGTTAGAGGTGGTAAATTTTTATTCCTTAAACGCGCATGCTGATTAACATTTGAAGATTGTCATTGGATATGAGACACTTGTCCTGAATTATTTGGAATGTTAATTGGTCCTCTTTGGACCCTCGTTGATTGTTCAACTTTAATCTGATCTTCAACCTGAGCCATTAATGCTCCAAAAGTTAAATTCCTCATTTTTTTTGTCTCATTAGCCAGGTCCCATGGCAATTAACCTTGGCAAATAGCTGCTATCGCCACTCTCTCGTCAGAGTTATCCAAACTTGCCTTTGTCAAAACGAATCATTTTGTGTAATCCTTCAATTTTTCTCCAACTGCCTTCTTGCATTGGATAATCATATCACCATTTTCCCTCATCTTTTTGCTACCAACAAACGACCTTCGAAAAGTAGTATATAAATCCCTAAAATTTGAAATAGATACCCTTGGAATTCGGTTATACTAATTCAAAGTTGTCCTTTTCAAAGTTTGTGAGAAAGCCCGATATACCAGCCTGTCGTCATCCTTGAAATTCATCATATATTTTTTGAACTGTTCCGTGGGATCATTTGGATCCTGCATCCGATCGAAATTTTAAACCTTTTCAATATCAAAACATTTCAGAAGCATAATAGATCTGATCTCATTTGTCAACGAAGAATTCCTCTAATCGACACCTAGCACGTACTGGTCTTCAGTTCCCATGACTGCATACAGATTCTGATCAACCTCAACATACTAATTCGATGTGTTCCCCTCACACCAATTAGAATCCCTCAAATATCGAGGCAATCCTCCCTTCTTAATCTGTGTTCTTTCTTGTATTTCCAGGGTTGTTCTCTTTTTTTTTTCGAAGAACCCCTATACTTTTTAAAACTCGAGCCAGAAGTCTCAACCTCTTCGTCCCTAGATGTGACACACGTTTGCTTATCTTTCTTTTATTTTCAAGAAGAATGACGCTCTTTTGGAGCTCGAAGCATGAATTATTCTGCTCATTTCTGATCTGACGATTAGTGCAAGATCAATCAGATTGGTTTCCAACTTCAGTTTGCTCATTCATTTGTCTAACTTCAGAATTCAATTTTGCCGAGTGATTTTCATGTTCTCTTTGCTCATATTTTTCATTCAAAGCATTTATCTCATCCAAGAGTTGATTCATTTGCTCTTATATATCAGATTGAGTTTGGCGGATCAGACAGATCCTTCTGGTCTATCCTTTATCCTATGCAAGTCTTCTCTCAACGTTTCAATAGTTGATCGAACCAAATGATTATTTTCTAGGATTCATCGCACAATTTCAAAGATTGTTTTTCTAAATTGATAATATTTGAACTAGAATAAACGACACTAATTGCCAATTGTCCCGAGTGAAGTCGCCAATTTGGTAACTTTGATTATTAAGGATTTCCTTAGTAAACAAAAGAAGAAGTGTTTAGAGAGAGAAATAGATTTTAGAGAGAGAAAATGAAAGTATGCAAGTAATCGAATTCCAACCCCTTTATTAGTTCAACTTTGGCCTTTATATAGAGGTGCAAAGACTTAGCTTACCACTGAAAATGGTTACATAAAAGGTTAAATTGCACTCTTAGTCCTTAGCTAAAATATATATTTTGAATCCCTCCTCTAACTTTATCATTTGTTACTTTGTTTTATTATTTACACTTTAGTCCCTGAATTTTGATTTCCTTATCAATTAGGAAACACAATAAACTAGCATTAAGATCAAACACTGTGCCTATGTCTCCGACACAATAAACCAATAGTAAGATCAAACATTGTGCATATTTATCTGGCACAATAAACCAACAGTAAGATCGAACACAATATAAACTAGAAATAAGATCAAGCACACAAATTGTTAATAGAGTTCAGCAAATTGTACCTACGTCTCCTGATGGGCTGCAGATCGATTTTATTAGAAAAGACCGTGTGGCTCTTTTTTTCTTTTTTTCGATACATTCACAAACCTAGCTATTTTCTTCATATAGAGTTTAACAAAAAGAAAAAGAAGAAACAATTAAGGTAATTAACTCTCCTTAATGAGCAATTTATGACTCATTAAATTATTTCAATGGTCTTTCAAATTCAAAACGTCTTCAACTCTCCTTAATGAAATTAAGTCTCCTTAATGAGTCATTTGTGACTCAATAAATTTTTTCACTCGTCTTATCGAATTAAAAGCTTCGTCAACTCTCTTTTAATGAGTCTAACAATCTTCCACTTGAAGACTAGTTTCAACCTGTCTTCACACATTGATGTATGGAACACATCTTTCTTCTCTTGTGACTATTGTAGACCAACTCAAGTTAAACACAACTGTAGTTTTTCAATGGTTACTATATTTGTCAACGTATCCGTTGGATTCTTGCTTCAATGGAACTTTTCCAGTATCAATACCTCATCTTCCAATAAAGATGTGATGAAATGATAACGAAGACCGATATGCTTGGTTCTCAAATGAAATGTTGAATTCTTCGCCAACTGAATTGCACTCTAACTATCACTATACAGAACGTTATTATTTTGTTTGAATCCCAACTCAATTAACAAAACTTGAAGCCATATCATCTCTTTACTGGCTTCAGTCACTGTAGTTTATAGAGTGAAAATTTTCTGTAGGTTTGACATCCAACTAACAGTTGTAGTTCCAACAGTAAATATACAACTGGTGATGCTCTTCTGGTGATCGATTTCACCTTCAAAATCTGCATCTACGTAGCCTTGTACCTTTAACTCACCCTTACCAAAGTATAGACAATTTTTTGTGGTTCCTAGTAGGTACCTCAAAATCCGTTTGACAGCTCCCCAATAAATTTTCTCTTGATTTGACATAAACCTACTCACAACTCTCATTGCATGACTAATTTATGGTCTCTTATAGACCATTGCATATATAAAACTCCCAATAGTCTTTCAACGTTTATACTTCCTTCGATCACTATATTTCTGGGAGATTTTGAGTATTCTTCAAAAAAAAAATCATATGCAATTGGATGACAAAAAAATAGATTAAGATCTTATGTTTGAAGAGTCTCAAACATCTTCGAGTTATATCGTAAACATTTAGTTAATATGATTATTTAAATATATTGTCTTAATATGAGATTTATGTCTCTCCAAATTAAACTAATCAATTTATGACAGGATTGTCTTGCGACTTAAACAAAAAGTTGTTCTTGTAAATGGTTTTATATTGAGTGAAGTCTTTTATATATATATAAAACATATTTTATATAGCTTCGCTGTTTATTATTAAATGTTCTCTTACAACCCGTCGCCATCAGTGTGTTTTTTATTAATTGACATGTAGAGTCCTAAAATTAAATTGTCATACATGAAATTTAACTTTCTAGTTAGATCAATTCGAGAATTAAAATTTAAAAAACGTTAGGAGTTTAAAAAGAATTCATTCGTTGCCATATATAAAACTGAATATTCTCGTGGAACATTTCAGACACTTATAGTGCTCGAAACTGAATATAACCGCTTCCTCATGATTCTTTTTCATTTTCTTGTAAAAGTTTTTATATTTTTACAAAATTTTCTATTGAATGTTTTTGTTACGCAAAAGAATATTGATTCTCACAAAATTTTCTATTGAATGTTTTTGTTAGGCAAAAGAATATTGATTCTCTTGTAGGAATGCTATTGCAATGATACAATTTATATTGACCAGTTAGTTGATAAAATTGATTATGTTATATTTGAATAATTTTAGCTATTTATTATTCAGTGAGGAGTTTAACTCCAATTTTGAAATTATACATGTTTCAAAGATTATAATTTGGTCAATACCAAAATACGAAGGTTTGAATAAGTAATTAATTTTAATTTCACTAAAACAAAATATTGTAATATGAATATTACTCCCAAATTTAATTTTTCTAAAACTTACTACCATATCTCATATTCGAATTCATTTATGGAATCGGAAAATTAAAATTTCACATTGGTTGGAACCCTCAACAAAATATTTATTAACCATTCTAAACTATACCATGATCTTGTCTAACTAATTTGCATGGCTTCAAAACTCTCTACAACTTTCATCAAATCTAATACAACTCATGATATTTCATTGTACCCTCAGAAATTCAAACAATATTGGTTGTTATACCACGAATTGATCCTTGATGATGATGCTATATATGTTTGAGAAATATTATTGATAATCAACATATAGCATCCTTTATTACCACTATTTAGAACTTGTAAAGCAGCCGTACAAAAATAAATTAGAACTTCTAAAAATAAATGGTTGATTTGAGTAATGTGATCCAAGGGTGATTCGTGGCATCGAAAGATTGTTAGTCCCTACGGTATTTCAACCGTTTAACCCGAAGGTGCTGCAAAAGTTCACCCGAGTACAAACTGTTTCCACCAACGACTTTAACTCTAGTCCATCATGTTGACTTTAGTCGTTCCGAAAGGTGTTTTCTACGAGATTTTTTTTTTTTATTTCTTCCATATGTGGACGAATTTTTCTCAGTTTATTAGTTCTATCATGAAAGAAGGTCTAAATGTACCTCTCAATTTTTTATTTAGAGAGAAACGTCTCCATATGTGGAAGAGTTTTTTAATGTGGAAAACACTTAATTTTGTGATCATTTTTCGAAACTATCTGTTATTAAAAAAATATCATATAATTTCGAAGCCAACCCTTGGAATTAGTGGTTTTTTTTGGCGGATGATTTCATAATTTTTTTAAAGTTTTTAGAAGTTGGGTTTTTGAGGTTTAATGAAACTAAGATTTAAATTGAAGATTAATAAGTCTTGTTAGTAGTTTATGTGACATTTTCCGTTTTTAATTCATTGTTTTCTTCTTTCATTAACTTAATATTGTTTGATATAGGTTTTAATATATTTTTTGACTTTTTAGGTTTTAATTTTAGAAGTTTATGTTGGAACTTCTCCATCCAGTTGGACCGTCACATGTTCTATAGTTGTATCGGACTATCGTTAATATTAGTCCAATAAAAGTAATCATAAAGAAATGAATAGAGTAGTAGATAAAATATGTATAATAGAGGTGATTGTATAGATACCAAGTTTAATTCCGAATACTGTGAATAATTAGATTCAGAAATAAACAACTTAAACAAAACGTACCATTTGAGATTATTTTGGAAGACAAAATAATACCAAGTTATGGTCCCTAAGAGTGACAATTTAATAAGGTTTGGTCTTGATTAAGTAACTCACTTGAAGTTACAAACAGTTAAAAGAGAAGAACTATTTTTTCACTTTACGATTCTATATAAAGGTGAATTTCATTTTCAGAAAAACACGATTTTCAAATACAAAAAAAAACCTTAAGAAAGACAAATTGGTTTTCCTTATGAATCAATCACGAGTTTTGGTTAGCATCTCTTAGAAGATCATAACCTAGCGAAGGATTCAAGGATCCGCAGCAAGTTCAGAATATGAAGACCAAACAATATCTGAATCATGTAAGTATTTTTCCTCATTGTTAAATGATGAATTATCTTCATGGTTTAGTAAGTAGATTAGAAATCTGAAATATCTAGTGAAAAAGATGTACGTAATTATAACGATCGTTCACTTTGTTTAGAGGATGTACAACGGAAACAGAAGTGTTAAATCATATGTTAATTTAATTTATAGTTAAAATATGAAAATAATTCATCTAATGATTATGTTAGGATACATGTTAGATGACGTGGAAATAATTTTTGTTAACTCACCTGTTAAATTCTTAGAGGAAATTAGAAAATATATATATTGATTTTTGTCGGTTATCTTTCCGCCTTTTCCTCTTTCATTTTCTCTACTTGGTATTTTATTCATTAATACGTACACTACGAAATAGATTAGGTACTAAGTGAAAAGGTGGTCGTATAGTATTTTCCAAAATAATTAAAATGTTTTCAGTTGTTCGAACTTGGATAAATAGTTTAGGATTCAATATATCGCCAAAGTGATCTCTATTGATGAACTAATTATTTTAGAGTTTTGAAAACTATTTGATTCCCAAGTTTTAAAATGTAATCGGCTTAAAAGAAGGTTAAGGTTTGACATAATTAATCTTAGACACGAGATAATTATTTGTGAATTGGTCATTAAGAAAATTGACTTACCAAAATCGGAGCCAAAAAAACGTTTCTTGATTAAGTCAATTGGTAGGATGAACATTAATTTTGTTCAAACTCATACATATAAAAATTAATATACTTGCCCAAAGGTATCTTATTGATGTTGTAAGAGGATGTTTTATTATGATACGTTTATTTGTTAAATACTATAGAGATTATATGTTAAGTGATGTTTTTGGCTATTGGTTTTTGTTATTTGTTATGTTAGCAAATTCGCATCTCTACAATCCGGAAGGAAACAATTCACCCATACTTAATGGGAGAAACTTTGAGTTGTGGAAAGAAGATATGTTGCTGCACTTGATATGTCATGATTACGACTTAGCATTAAGGGTCGATGAACCTAAACCTCTGACTGAGGATAGTTCTCCTACGGAGAAGAAAGGGTCAGAGGCGTGGGAAAATTCAAACATGATAAGGCTAGGGATCACGAAGAAAGAAATTCCATTAGCATTCCATAGTGAAGTTCCACCTGAGATCACCAATGCGAAGATGTTTTGTCGAAGAGGTAGAGAAATATTTTGCCAATAATGATAAATTAAGGATTAACCCACTTCTTATTAAGCTAGTATATACGAAGTATCGTGGCAAACAGATTGTTAGTGAGCACATCTTGGAAATGTCAAACATCGCTTCCAAATTGAAAGCAGTTAAGATTGACCTTCTGAAAGATATTGAGGTTACCTTTATTTTTCACTATTTCCTTCCTCAGTATAAGAAATTTGAAACTTCTTTCAACTAACAGTGCGAGAAATACACTCTTAACGAGGTCATCTCTCAAGCAGCACAATAAGAGGAAAAGATGAAGTAAGAACATCCAAAAATGTAAATTGTGAAAACTCAGATGGATAAGGGAATTAAGAGAAAGTATGAAAGTTCATACACACATGCATCCGGCTCGGGACAAAAGAAGCATACAAGTACGTATGGTAGATGACATTGCTTTCATTGTAAGAAACCGAGGCACTTTAAGAAGAAATATAAAAAATAAAGGACTATGATCAAAGCTAAAGGTATTTTCACTTCTATGGTCTATTCTGAGATCAGTTTAGTTTCAATGCCGAGAAATACTTGGTGGGTTGATACAACAGCAAGCACTCATGTTTGTATTTCTTTATAGGGTATAATAAGAAACCGAAGCCTGAGTGATGGTGAAACATCCATCTATATAGTTGATGACAGTTCGTGTTTAGTTAATTTTATTTGTGATTTTTGTTTGTTTCTTACTAGTGGATATTTTTTGTATTTAAAAGACGTATTGTATGTACCTTAAGGAACCTAATTTCTTTTACGTTTTTTGAAATTAAGCTATTCTTCTATTTATTAGAAATGAAAGTTTGTGTTTTATTTACATGGTAATGGAAATGTTGATGCTTCTGCAAATTTAATAGCGAATGGTAACTTGTATTTATTAAATACTATAAAGGATCACAAAGAGATAATAAATGTAGATGTACCCGTAAAACTAAATTGTAAACTAGAATATTCACCAAAATTTTGGCACAAGCGATTATGTCACATCTTTGAAAAGCTTTTTTTGGAAGGTTTATTAAGTGGACTCGATTTTAGGACTTCAACGTGTGCGTTCAATACATATAAAAAAATAGACCAAGGTGAACCGATTAGATACGTACAGAGTGAAACGGGTCTTGGACTTGATACATACAGACATATGCGGTCTGTTCCCTACAGTTTCATTGACGGTTTTTGTGATACAAATATTTATAGCTTATCAGAAAAAATCATAGGCCATTGACAAGTTCAAAGTCTTTAAGACTGATGTTGAAAAAAAACTTGGTAAAGATATTAAGTGCGTCAGATCGGAGCTTGGTGGTGAATACTAGTGTGGATTGTTTTTAATTAAAGGGTACTTTTGGTCTTGTAGAAGATCAAAATATAAAAGAGTTGTATGCATGTAGTTAAGATTATTAGAAAACGCCAACCTATTATATGTGGTTGGTTGGCGTATTTATACTCCTGGTTTGTGACCGAAGGGTCGTTCGGGTATGATCTTGGATTCAGTTCAGCCTTAAAAACTACAAAGCCCAAAACCCACGAGTGTTTAACACACAGTTGAGTCATAACACACTCAAATCTAATGCTCATTGAAATTCTGATGCAGAAGGTGTCCGAATTGCCCCTTCAGGTTTTGCTACAATGCCTATCCAGTAATATCCGACCCTGTGAGTAGCCCATTTAGGGCTTTCAAAAATGTTTAGGAAGAGATTATTTTTTACTAAAAAATACTTGGATCAGATTATTCTGGAATAGTTGAGTAGTTAAAAGAATACTTGGATCAGAGTTTTAATGAACAGTTTTTGCTACACGTGTCATTTCCTGGTTCGACCTCTCAGACATTTTTCTAGGTACTCGCACCTAAATTATGAAAAAGTAATTAGACTAGGCTATTAGCCTCTAATCATGGTTTAGATGATTCATCTCCCTTAGGTAATATACTCAATTATTTTCTCAAATATATATTCATGAAAATTTTAGTGTTTCATTTTATAGAGTGAGAACAAATTTCAAATCTAAGCTTCCAAAGAGATAAAGCTTAAGACTTTGAATTATTCTAGGTTTGACAAATTTTATGTTCACATCCAAAACTAATCTGATCAAAGGAGACATCGGCAATAAATTTGATAACATTCGTTGCCTTTGTGCCTAATAGCGGTTCTGCCACAATTATCATCTGTCTTCCCCCAGAAGCCATCGGCAAAGGTCCCACCAGATCAATTCCCCACCTATCAAATGGTATCGCCTCAGGTATAGACATAAGCGGTACTGCTGGTCTGTGAATAGCATCGGAAAATCTCTGACAAGTATCACAAATTCAGACTAAATTCTTAGCATTGTTCATGATTGTAGGCTAGTAAAACCCTGCAAGTAAAACTCGATGCAATAGAGCTTTAAACCCATAATGAGCTGACCCTTCACCATCATGTAATTCTGACAATACTTCTTGTGATTCTTGCTTGCTTAAATATCGTAGCAATGGTCTGCTTAATTCCTTCTTATATAAAATTCCATCCAGAACTAAAGATTTGAAGGCTTTACCCCTTAACTTTTTGGCCAATTGAGAATCATCTGGCAGTAGTCCTTGGGTAAAAAAAATTAAGAATCTCCGATCGCCAATAGCATCGGTTTTCATCCGTGATAAAAACATCTTCTATACTTTCACATTGGCTAGATTGAGTAACAATTGAAGGATTTTCTTGTAGAAAAATCCAAGGATATTCTGCCTTGTAGGAAACATTTGCTAAAGAATCAGCCACCGTGTTACTTCCTCGCCCGATATATTCCACAACCACGTTGTCAAACAGAAGCCATAAATTCCGAAGCTCCCGAAGATATTAAATCAAACGATCCTTTCTTGCTTTGGAAAATCCAGACACTTGATTTGTAAATAACCGAGAATCCGTTCCCAAGCGCACTGAAGTCGCCCCACAATTTGTTGCCAACCTCAAACCTGTCGAACAAGCTTCGTATTCAGCAAATTTAATTGATTGGACCATCGTTTCTCTCGTCGGATCTATTAATTGAACCTCAGCAATGCACCCTGAAATACTGGATCCTCCATCCGTTCGAACAACCCACCTCGAATATACAGGTAAATATGTTTTAGTTTCTTCCTCATCTGATCTACTTGAATGGAACTCAATAAAAAAAATTGCCAGTGCCTGTGCTTTGATCGTCGTTCGAGGTGTAAATTAGATATCGTAATTTCCCAACTCCACTGACTATTTGGTCATCCTCCCCAAAATATCAGGTGGTGTTAAAACATTTTTTACGGGTAATGAAATTCAGACTTCGATAGTATGAGCTGGAAAATATGGACACATCTTTCTAGAAGCAATCACCAATGCTAAAGCCAGATTTTATAATTTCATATATATGTTTTGTCCTGCCACCAAACGTTTACTAACATAATAAAACGGCTTCAGAATTCATGAATCTTCACTTTAACACTGCGCTGAGTGCAAAATCCGATACTATAATGTATAGAAATAATTTCTCCCCGTTCTGAGGCTTTGTCAAAATCTCTGGTGATGAAAATAATTTTTTAATGTTTGTGAACGCTGCTTTACATTCCGACGTCCATTCGAACCTATTGGGTCCTCGTAACACTTGAAAAAAAAGAAAGAATTTGTCAGAAAATCTTGAAATAAATCGATTAAGTGTTGCTAACCTTCTTGTCAAAATTTGCACTTCTTTGATCGACCGAGGATAATTTATAGTTATCAAAGATTTCAGCTATTCTGGGTCGGCTTCTATTCCTTTTTCACTAATGATAAAACCCAAAAACTTCCCCGATCAAACTCCGAAGGTGCATTTCTCAGGATTTAATTTCAACCTGATCGCCCTTAGATTCAAAAAAGCTTCCTCTAGATCATCAAGATGCACTTCGTCCCTTGAGATTTTCACTACCATGTCGTCTATATATACCTCCATATTTCTTCTGATATGCGTGACGAAAGATTTATTCATTAATCTCGGATAAGTGGCTCCAGCATTCTTCAATCCGAAAGGCATTACTTTATAACAATGCGGCCCCCTATCAGTTATAAAAGTTGTGCACTCTTGATCTTTTGGATCCATTTGGATTTGATTATACCCTGCCAAAGGATCCATAAAATTTAAATTTTGTTGCCCGAAGTAGAATCAATCAGCTGAAAAATCGGAAGAACAGGAAATGGATCTTTGGGACAAACTCTATTTAAATCTGTAAAATCCACACACATCCTCCATTTCCCATTCTTCTTTTCTACTACTACAGGATTTGCCGTCCATAAAGGATACTGTGATTCCATTATGTGTCCAACCTTAGACAACCGATCCACTTCAGCAACAATAGCTTCTGCTTTTTTCGAGGAAGACGCTCTTCTTTTTTGAATTACCGGCTTGACCTTCAGATTTATGGCCAAGCTATGTCGAATTACCTCAATAGGTACTCTTGTTACATCTTCTGTCATCCAAGCGAAGAGATACAACTTTTGATATAAAAAATCAAGCAATTGTCGACGTAGAAAAGGGGTCAATAAAGTTCCGATTCGAAGTACCTTTCCTTCTAAAAACGTAAACTCCTCTATGCCTTCACTCACCGTTAAAGACCTCGGGGTTTCCCTCGGATCGTCAACCCTTTCTTCCAAATCCGAGGATGCCCCTTCTAACTGCCATTCTCGTATCAAATCTCCACTGCTGGGTCCTCAAACCCGAAGCGCAGTGACATAGCATTCCATGACAACCTTTTGATCGCCTCGAACGACCCCAACTCTGTCTCCAACTACGTACTTAAAGCACTGGCGAAGTGTAGAAACCACCCCGTACATTCTTGAAAGCCACGACCTTCTAAAAATAGCATTATAACTTGTGGGACAGACCACCACCACGAAGAGTACTTCAACTTTTTTCTTAAATGGTCATTTTTCCAAACTAACTTCACATTCGAACTCTCCAACAACACAAGCTGTTACACCCGTGAATCCGATAATTGTACGATTCGATTGAGTAAACCGAGGTGGATTTCTCATTCAATCATAGGTGGATTTAAAAAAGACATAAGCAGAACTCTCAGTGTCAATCAACACACGTCGAATTTCGACGCCAGCAACCTCAGCTTCGATCACCACAACATCCTCATGTGGTCCAGCAGACCCTCTTCGATCATCTTCATCAAACAAAATGAAGGGAATATCTTTATTTCCATACAAGTGTATTGACATCCTCCCTTCAATTTGAGTTGTCAAGTTGACAACATGTGTTTTCCTCAAACTGTTTGAATTTCCAGTCATTGAATCGCCCCAAAAAATAGCCAACGATTCAAAAAACTTGCATAATTCTCGAACTCGCCCCTTTTCCACAGGATCTTCGACTGTCAGTAGAAGCAACATGTGTGGATCCTTTTCAACGTATTCAGTAGAAGCATCGAACGATTCAATCTGTGAATCCATAATCATCAAGTTCTCAGCTGGCGGTGCAACCTTCGAAGTCGATGCGCCATTATTATTCGATGCACTCCCATGTGACTTCACATAAGTGATAAGCTTTCTATTCTCAATCAAATATCAGATTTCTTTATTCAGAGCAATACAATCATTTTTATCACGTCCAATATCATCATGATATCTGCAAAATTTATTATTTCTTTCTTCTCTTGGTCTACTGATGGGAGCCGACTTTTTGAAATTGACAAAATTCTTAGTCTTATCCCAGATGACAGAAACATTCTCTGTTAGTTCAGCATAATACTCAGGCTTGACCCATGTATTTGGTATAGGCCTATTGTAAGTATTAGGTGGAGCATGGTTTGAATAACCACCACTCCGAGGAGGCAAATTGTTGTTCTTCTGCCTCGAATGCTGATTACCATTACCATTGTTATTACCATTCGAAGGCTTCCTTGGATTATTGGCTGCCTGTCCTGAATTCTTCGGAGTGTTAGCTGGTCCGCCTAAGACTCTACTTGACTCCTCCACTTTGATCCGATCCTCAACTTGAGCCATCAAAGCTCCAAAAGTCAAGGCCCTTCTCATTGTTATTTCATTAGCTAAAAATCCCTAAAAAAATTCTTGGCAAAAAGCTGCCATTGCTACATTTTCCTCACAGTTGTCCAAACTAGCCTTGATCAACACAAACCTCTTGGTATAATCTTTCAATTTTTCTCCCGTTTCCTGGTTGCACTGAATAATTGTATCACCATTTGCTCTCATCTATTTGCTTTCCACAAACTGCCTTCGAAAAGCAGTATAAAAATCCCTTAAATATGATATAGACCCCCTCAGAATCCTGTTGTACCACATAAGAGTTGTTCTCTTAAAAGTCTGTGAAAATGCACGACACACAAGCCAATCTTCATCTTTGAAATTCATCATATAATTCTTGAATTGTTCGATGTGGTCATCGGGATCCTGCATCCCATCGAAATTTTCAACCTTTGAAATGTCCAAACGCTTCGGAAGCGCCATTGATCGAATTTCATCTGTCAACGGAGAATTTTTCCAATCAACACCTTGAACGAATTGATCATCAGTTCTCATTGTAACATATAAATTCACATCAGTTTCACCATATTTGATATTGAGGAGCATTCTTGGATTTTCTTTGTTTTTTATACTTCATCGAATAATCTCTATCAGATTATCCTCTTGAAGAACCTCTATGCCTTTTAAAACCCGAGGCTGAGCTTTCGACCTCCTCGTCACTAGAAGTCACCAATTTCTGTTTATCTTTTTTCTCCTTTCAAGATGAAAATCTCTCTTTAGGAGCCGCGAAACGTACCTTTTTGTGTTCGGACTTAGCGTGTCGGTCCTCAAAGATGAATCTGATTGACCTTCCACCTTAGTTTTTTCAACTTCCTGTCTAACCTCAGATCTGATCCTTGCTGAGAGTATCTCTTGCTCTCTTCGTTCATATTTCTCATTCAAAGTATTTATTTTATCCAAAGGTTGATTCATTCGCTCCTCAATATCAAATTGAGCTCGAACCGGAGACGATCCATCAGTTCTATTTCCATTAGTTTTCTCAGCATCCATTGCTAACACATGCGTATAATTGTTTTCACGATTCATCATATGAATTTTAATCAAAGTATTCAACTAAATTGTATCAAAATTTCGAACGAAATAAAAGCACCGATTTTATATCCCAGTGGAGTCGCCAATTTGATAAGTTATCGTTTTGTCTTAGTAAACCGTCAAGAGTGTATTCTAGAGAGAGAACATGCTATAGAGTTTTTAGAAAGAGAAAACACAACTACAAATGAGTTTGAGAGTAAAAGTGTTCAACCCCTTTATTAGAGTAGTCTGGTCCTTTATATAGAGGAGGCAAGACTTAGTCTCAAACTGAATATGTTACAAAAAGTGGACTAATTGTTGTTTATTCCTTACTACTTATACATTGTTACAAATATTCTCTAAAACTTACATGAGTCAAAAATTAAGGACAAAACTTACTTTAATTACAAGTAAATCCTTAAATTTACATTATTTATAATTTAGTTCTTAAGACTCTATTTCCATATCAACCACGATGTTCATTTTACCGTGATCAAAACTTTTATGATCGCGATAAAGTCATGTTGCACAGTTCCAATAGGTTTTGTTTTGTATTTTATCGTGAGCAGGTTTTGGAGTTATCGCGGTGAAGTCTACTACGACACGATCAATATAAGCCTGGTCGCGATGAACTTTGTTTCATACTTACACAAAGCTAAGTTTATAATTATTATATTAATTGATTTATTTTTATATATATATTAATAAATAAAGTTGTTCTTATCAATTGTTTCCTTCTATAGCCTCATATTTCTCTCTCCATCCAGACTCATTACTTGGTATTGCGCATGTGAGACATGATAAAGAATCTTATAGTAAAGAGGTTTATGGCTGGTACTCCATTTGGTCCTCTAATTGGTTATATGGCTAGATATTAAACGAGTCCAGTGTTAAATGAGGTTTTCGTTAAACGTTGACACAAATAATCAACATATGCAGTTTGGTTTTGGGAAGATGACTCTCACGCTAGAAGATATCTTTGTTCATACATGCTTCCAGGTGGTTGGTAGAACATTAGAAGTGGACATGTAGGTCACGAGAGAATAGATTTATAACAATTAGTTCGCTTCTCGGAACTCCTAGTTCATGATTTCCATGCACAATTGGACTATACACGAAGAGTAAGTTTAGTTTTTAAATAGATTAGGGATAAATTTATTAAGGATTTGTATCATAAGTTAGTCGATATAAAGAGTCTACACCAGGTATCACATGCATACCTTGTGTATTTTTTCCGGATGCACGTTATTCACGGATACCATTTAGAAAAATGTGAAGGATGACTTTCTTTACGGTTGGACAACAAGAAAAAATGACAGAGAGATATAGGTTGGGGGTGAGTTCATTAAAATTTCTTTACCTTGCTTTGGGTAATGCTCCCAAATATTAGAAGTAGAACCCGTACTATTCGTGACCGTGCTAAATTATTGGATATGCTACCAACTTATAACTTTAATAGCTTACCCAATCCTACAACACTACGAGGCTAAATATTGTTAATTGGTTGGTAAATAGGTTAGTGGACCCTAGTATGCGACTCAAAAACACCATATGTGCTATTTTAAGTGATTTGAAAGAGAAAGATGTAAGTAAACAAACTTATACTTATTATATGATTTATAATATATAAAATTATTTTACTTATCATATATTTATAATATATTGTTTTATTTAGAGATAAGTTCCTACTTGTATGAACACATAAGAGCTCATTGTCTGGGAAAAATATTCATTGAATCAACTACCACATTAGAAGGATGAACATTATCGAGGGTTATGTGCCTGATATAGTGATGCGCTATTGTTTTTCCTTGAATCATTGCTCTTATATTATGACTTATGTTGGTTATGTTTACTTGATGTCTTTGTTTTTATTTTAGACTATGGTTTTTATAAACAGACAACTTTGTTTTGTATTATACAATGTATAATTTTATTTAGTCAGTTTTCCAATGATGCAGTAGAAATTCTTGCGAGGGTTACCATTAGTATTAATAATGTATTAAGGAGTGATAATTCTTTGAATAATCCAGTTAATCAACTGTTTTGGAAAATTCACGACCACCAAGATATCTAGGATAAGATGTCAACGAACGTTGTCAAAGGCATTCATTACGTCAATTTTCAGAGTGAAGCACGAACCATTATAATTAGTGTTATAATCCCATAAAATACCTTGAGAGAGAAATATTTCCTTTTATTCTAACTAGTGACTGAGAGTAAGAAAGTTACATTCATTCAACCGATTTGTGGTTGAATCAATAAGGACGGGAATCTTTGGTCTTCTCTTTTGCTTTTTTGCCATTGGATTCTCACCAATGTTTGCGTTACTCAAACCGACATTTTATGTTCCGCTTTGTCCACCACTACTCACGCGGGTGCTTCCCTTTAAGGGGGAACGCTCCCCTACTAATGTTTTTTTACATCCCACAGCTTCGACAGATCGCTTAGCCTCGTTCATCTTCAGCGCAAGAGCGCTCGAATAGTGAGTTATTACGCACTATGTATAGTTATATTTTGGGGCGTAACGTTGTGGTTGTTCCATCGTCTGGCCGAGAAAAAAAAGGTCCAGAGACATCTTCCATTCATATCGATTTTGGTTTTTCCGCACCATATTTGGATCTGCCTCTTTTTCGAACCAGAATTTCAAAGAAATCATTGACTCGTCGAACATAATGGGATTTTACACCTGGCGAATCTTTCACTCTACCTCCTCTTATTAAGACCTTTCACTTAACGAGAAACTAGGTGAGATTCCATAAGATCAATCCTATGGGACTTAAGGAAGGAATGATGGAAGGGAATAAAAAAGAAATCAAAAAAGAAAAGAGAAAGAAAAAAAGAAAGAAGTAAATAAATGTGATTGGATTCCCATATATATATATATATATATATATATATAAACAAATGAATGATTGGTTTAGATTATATTTTAAGACATATGTTTTGCAAAAATAACTAGTCTTATTATTCCTGATCACTAAACTCAATTTTATAAAAAAATATGGGATTTTCTTTTATGCTAAAAAATTCATTCATTTCATATCAAGAAAAAAAATAAAGAAAATAGGGGGTCTGTTGAATTTCAAGTATTCAATTTCACCAATAAGATACGAAGACTTACTTCACATTTGGAATTTCACACGAGAATAAAGATAGAGTCCATTCTACATGTCAATACTCTGACAACAATGAAATTTCTAGTAAGATGAAAATCTTTCGACTTTAGAAATCGTGAAGGTTCAAGTCCATCTATTCCCAATTCTATTAACTAAAAACAAAAAAAAACTTATATAGAAAAAATTCAATTACAATTAGAAGTTTTATAATTAATTATTATCGATTCTAAATTATTCAAATAACTTTTTATTGTTCAAGTTCATTGTTCAAGAAGGTAGGATGAAATAAAATCTAATTTGTAAAAATCACAATTTAAACACGATATCTAACAAACTATTTGAAAGCATTTCTAAAATTTGTCTAACTTTTAACTTTGTCGTAATTGGTCCGCGTTTTTTTGTTAATTTGTGCTTGTATTTACAAACCTAATTCAATATTAGGTTGTACATAAAATTATTATTATTATTATTTGATTTCTTTTGAGTTCTACCCACATTCATACTTCAAAAACACACACACACAATGCTAGAAAGGCTAAATTAGATTTCTAAATTTGCACTCGTAAAAAAAGAGGATATGATTGAATATCGAGGAGTCAAAAAATTGAAGGAAAAATACCAAACCAAAGTAGATCAATTTTTTTTCATTCCTGAGGAAGTGCATATTTTACCCGAATCTTCTTCGGTAATGGTACGAAAAAATAGTCTCATTGGAGTACATACAAGCTACGAAACAAGTAGCTAGAAAATTAAATTTTGAATTGGCTGAGTTCGCTGAATTAGAAGCCTTTGCACAATTTTCTTTTGATCTTGATAAAGCTACTCAAAATCAATTGGCAAGAGGTCAGCGATTACGTAACTCAATAATTAATTTCCTTACATGTCCAATTTCTAATGAATCAAGATAACCATTCGTTCTGGTATAAATGGTTATTATCTGTTCGTCCACCGTAAGATGGACTGATTAGGATGTCCTCCATTTTTGTATAGATTTTTTGTTTTTTTCTTATGATCATACTCAGAATTTTCTTTTTCTTAAGATAGTAAATACGGGTACCGTACTTTAAGTGGTCAATGGCATCACTCGTATTTATGGTCGTGATGAAGTAATGGCAGGTGAATTAGTAGAATTCAAAGAGGGTACGATAATTTCATTGCTTGTTTCTTTGCTTGGTTCAATAATACCGCTTAGCCTAGTAAGTTTTACGGGCCCACTGGACCAGAAGCTTTTCATATCCATGATATTGCGGTCAGCCAAGAGAACAGTTTGAGAATTGAAATCAGACAAAGAAATGGTTCCTTGATATTGCCAGTCGAGATCTTGAGAATAATTTTGTAAACCACATTGCAACATGCAATTGGACTAAAGTCCACGATGGTAAAGGAGGATTCTTTCTTCAATTAGGGAAATAAAGGTGACATTCCACGACCGCTCAAGATGACCAGTATTAAAGAAAAACAAGATCTCATCGTAAATATCTTACGACGATGTTGTAGGAGTTCTTGAAGAAACGACCATTGAAGTCATCATATCTTGGGGATTTATCGTTCTCAATACAAAAATGAGCACTTTTAATTTCTACGAAAGTAACATGACGAATCATCGAAGTAAGATCTTGAGAATTGATTTTTATAGAAATAAGCGAAGAGATTCTAGCAAGACAAGAGTAACCCAAGAGCGAGCGAGAGCCAAGAAGGTTTTAACAAATAGTTGAGTAAGATTTTCTCCATGTAGTTTGATGAAGTGACAAGGTCCCAGTCACTATTACAGGTAAAGACTATTTTATTTCTCAAGATATGATTTTTTATACTATCATGAATAAATTTAGTCTTATGGTCTCGAAGATTGAGCGAAGTATCTGTAGAATTTAATTTATAGAAATATTCCACGATATGTTTGAGGAAGATGTAGGTAAAAGAGGTAACAATCTCAGTTGAGATCAACAAATGATTTGACGAGTTATTAGCTAAATGAGATTAGGTCGAGAGGAAGTGATTTTGGGTATTAAATACCCTAGAGCTAATATTTCTATATTTCTTGCGATTAAATTTCATAAGGAAAATTAAAGCCGAGAGTGATAATGCAACATGTTAAAAAAATTGAAAGCTTTTTAATACGCGACCTTGAGATACCCAAATTGAGAGTGATAGTATAATTATATGAATATTGGGGAGGTACAAAATGGGCAATGAACATTAGAGTATTATGAATCCTTAGCTAAGACACAATCATTCTTCAATGTTATGTGGCTTAAGATATTTTTAGTGAGTCAAATGAAATGGAAACCAAACGAGTAAAGATCATTTAACTCACATTGATAACAACGATGATTGAATTTGTCAATCTCATACCGATTGAAAGAGCCACTATGTTATTCGGATTTATTTGACAAGAATTGATGGTCAAAACCACTAAAATAAATAGAGGTTCCATTTCAGGAGAAACTATTAATGCTAAAAATAGATTTATTTGCCCCTTCCCCCCCCCCCCCCCCACAAAAAGTTATAGCATCAGAAAAAGGGCAAGAACAGATACATAAACCATCAACATAACTTCCTCTCGATGAGAGAAAGTATGACTCCAACCACAAACGATGCCAGAACTTAACTACCACCTTCTCGAACATGAAAAATAATTCCAACCAGGGGTTCGGAAGTGTTGTTTCATTGAAACGCAGGGTCAACGCCTCATTAGAGGTTTTTAACCACAGAATTATGAAACACTTCAAGACCGACTATAAATTGTTGACATATCGGCCTTCCTATGTAGGGCCTATAAGATAAAATTAATAGGTAACCCAAGTATAATTTGATTGTGCAATGAATTAAAAGATTATTCTAGAAGAGTCTTTGGCATTCCAAGAAGAAACTAGAAAATAAGTTACATTGAATTTTGGACGAGACTCTTTAACTTCCAATTAATTAATGTATATAGATACTTTATTTTAGTTCTATAAAAGGTAGATGATTTTTGGAGTTTATCATCAAACAAACTTGAGAAATACCTATAGTAAGTGAGCTAAATCGAGAGATATATAGAGAAAAAGAGAGAGATCCTTACATATGTGACTGCAAAAAGTTTTAATCTTTTAATCCCGTTATTCATATAGTTGAAGTTTTGCTCGAGGCCGGTTGTGATTGTTTCCTTCACATTGAATGGTTTTCCACATAAGTCTTCTTTTCTCTTGCTCTTATTTAGCTATATATAATTTAGTGCTTTTAAGAACAACAAATTGGTATAAGAGCTATAATCTATTTTGAACATTCATCTTAATGAAATATATATTTTTCAGAGGTATGCTAAAGTTGACTTCTTCAAATTATTCAATTTAGAAAACAAAAATGGAGGACATTCTTTATTCCAAAGATATTTATGAACCCATTCAAAGTGATGAAGCAAAACCCGATGATAAAACTAGATAAATAGTGTGAGGTGATGCATCAGAAGACAATGGCCATTATCTGCCAATGCTTAGATTAAAGTGTTTTCATCATGTTTCTAAGGAGATAAAAGCGGATATGCTTTGGAAAACGTTGGAGTCTATGTACGAGCGTCAAAATTCATGAATTAAAACTTATTTGATTAGAAGACTTTTGAATCTCAAATTCAAGGATGGAAAGAGCATCACGAAGCATCTAAGTGATTTAAAGGTTTGATAATTCAACTCATTAATATGAAAATTAATCTTGATGATGAATTAAAAGCATTATTATTTCTTAGTTCTTTACCGATAGTTGGGAAACTCTAGCTATTTCCTTAAGAAATTTTGCTAGAAATGGTAGCGTACCATGGATATGGTAAATGATAGTATCCTAATTGAGCAAGCAAAAATAAAAGATATGTGCACTCATAATAAGTCCCATGGATTTAAAGCTCTTGTTTTTTAAACTTTTGAAAGCGCATAAATAGTCAAACAAAAGGCTTTAACGACAAGAGGAATGACAGATCGAGAGGGAGATCACAATCATGGCCCACAGATATTGTGTGCTTCTACTATTAAAATTCTAGTTATAAAAGGAACATGCATAGATTTCGTAAGAGGGATCAAGGTAATGAGTCCAAAGAGAGAAAATGTAAAAATAACGAAAAAGCATCAACTGTTGTATCATTCTATAACAACGAGGTAAGTCTTGTTTATGATAATATTTATATTAATTTAGTAAGTGATAATAGTGATTAGGTGATTGATTCAGGATCATTCTATTATGCTATCTCTCATGGTGAATTCTTAACTACCTACTCAATTTGTGATTTTAGTAATGTTCGAATCTGAGACCAAGATATTGCAAAAAATATTAGAAAGGGTGACATTTTCTTAAGAACAAAGGAAATGAACAAATTATTTCTAAAAAATGTGAGATATATTCCTAATATTTGACCTAATTTGACATCCACTAGAAAGCTTGATGATGGAGGGTATTCAAATTATTTGGATGATGAAAAATGAAAGCTTAGTAACAGTTCTCTTGTAGTGGCTAGATTAATGAAGAAGAATTCCCTCTACTCAATGCAAGAAACGTTAAAAAAGAGTGAGATTAAGTATATATCTGAAGAGGATGTTACTGCACTTTAGCATAAAAGACTTGGGCACATGGGATACAAAAAGATGTAAACATTGGAGAAGAAAGAGCTCCAACCAAAAGTAAAAGATATATCCTTTAAAACAACTTATCATTGTTTAGCCGGTAAACAACACAAAATTTATTTCCAAATAAATTTTACACATAAGAGGCTATATGTTTTGGATTTAGTACATATGGATGTTTGTTATATGGATTAAAAATCACTTAGGAGATGGCGCACAATATATTATAACCTTCATCGATAATCATTCTATAAAAATAGTTGCATATACCTTAATGAATAAAGATCAGGTTTTGGAAGTTTTCAAAAACTTTCATAAGAAGGTGGAACGAGAGACTGGTAGAATGCTGAAAGTCATTTGGTTAGATAATGGAGGAGAGTATCGAGGTCCTTTTGAGAACTAGTGCAGGTCCTATTGGATTCAGTTGGAGAAAAAAATTCCTAAATACCCCCAACAAAATGATGTGACTAAAAGAATGAAAATGAAAATTTGAGAATGTATTTGGAGCATGCTCTCTAATAAAAAGTTACCAAAATCCTTATTTAGTGAAGCAATGCGGATTGCAATCGATATTATCAACCTCTTTCCATCGATTCTTTTGGGTAATGATATTCCCCAACGAGTATGGAGTTGTAAAGAAGTCTCTTATAGGCACTTGAGAGTTTCCGGATGCAAGGAATTTGTCGATATTCCCAAAGATTAAATATATAAACTAGATGCTATGATGAATGAATGCATTTTTATAGGATACTCATATAAAGAATATTATTACATATCGTAGGATCCAATTTCAAGAAGGATAGTAAGAAGCAATTATGTTATTTTCTCTAAAGATGAGACTCTCAGTGACATGGAGAAAGAATAACCTCCACCAAGATTAAATGTTGAAATTCGAGTCAATTTGGAATCTTTTTCCTCCTGTATGACACAAAACAATAAAGAGAATGAATATGAAGCTGCACGACAGAAGTAACCCAAAAACATAAAAATCAGTAAGGTGAGGAGCAACAACAAAATCAGAAGGAACCTTGTGAGAAACCAGTTGTCCTAAGAAGATCTGATAGAGGCCATCAACAAGATACAATCCAAATGAGTATAGTATGCTTACAGATAGCGGGGAACCCGAATGGTATAGAGAAGATATGTCTTTTGATAAAAATAAGAATTGCTAAAGGCTATGGATGAAGAAATATAATCCTTGTAGTATATTTTCACCTATAACATGGTGAAACTTCCCATAGGAAAGAAGACACTCAAGAATAAATGGGTGTACACGATTAAAGTTCATGATTTTAGCTCACAACCAAGGTAAAAAGCTCGTTTGGTTGTGAAATGATTTTACCAAAAGAAAGGAATTGACTTTGATGAAAGGAATTGACTTTGATGTGATCTATTAGAACCATACTTTGTGTGGTGGCAAGCTTGAATCTTGAAATCGAGCAACTGGATGTATAGAAAACCTTCATACACGGAGATTAACAAAAATAAATATATATGGAACAACCCGAATGCTTCAAAATCAAAGGAGAATAAACTCTTGTATGTAAGCTAAAGAGAAGTCTTTATGGGCTGAAGCAAGCTCCACAACACTGATATAAAAAGTTCGACTTTTTTATGCTTGAAAACTACTTTAAAATGACTACAACTGATCAGTCCGTGTTTATCAAAATATATTTTAATGGAGACTTCATCATCCTTTTGCTTTATAGTGATGATATTTTGATTATTAGACGTGACCTTGAGAAGATTGACAAGCTAAAGGGATAACTAAATAATTCTTTTTTCATTTAATATTTAGGAGAGGCTAAGAATATTCTTGAAATGAAGATCATTAGAGATAGAAATGGTAGGAAGCTATGGTTGTCTTAAGAAGAATATGTTGAGAAACTTTTTGAGAAATTTATCATGAGCAAACCTAAACTGTATAGTCTCCCCTTGAAAGTAACTTGGCATTGAACAGTAAATCGTCCCTCGACTATCGCGTTTGGTGGCAGATAGTCCCTTGACTTTCAAATGTCCATTGACAGTCCCTGGACTATCGCGTTTGGATAAAGTTAGTCCACCAGATCCTCTAATCCATGAGAGGTTGCCACCTGTCACTATAGTCCCCAGATTTTTGTATCACCACTAGTCCTTTGAGTTTAGGTCAAACCCAAAATGTAGAAAATTACAGAAAACTAAACTCAAGGGACTAGTGGTGATACAAAAATCTGGGGACTATGGTGACACGTGGCAGCCTCTCATGGATCAGAGGATCTGGTGGACTAACTTTATCCAAACGCGATAGTCCAGGGACTGTCAACGGACATTTGAAAGTCAAGGGACTATTTGCCACCAAACGTGATAGTCGAGGGACGATGTACTGTTCAAAGCCAAAGTAACTTTAAGTTAAGCACTATTTAATTTCAAAGAGTGAGAAGGAGACAAATAAAATGAATGAAGTTCCAAATGCATTTGTGGTCGGAAGCTTATGTACTCTATGGTCTGTACTAGAGTAGACATCGTCCATATAGTTAGTATCGTTACTCGATTTCTTTCTTATCCTCGAATAGAGCATTGGGATAATATTGTGACGTGGATTCTATGATATTTAAGGGGTACTTCAAATATGTGCTTGTGTTTTGGAGGAAATCCTGAATTAAATTCTTATACAGATGCTGGTATGGCTAGAGATGTTGATTCCAGAAATTCTACTTCGAGTTATATGATAACATTTGGTGGTGGAGCTATATCTTAGCAATCCAAGTTACAAAAATATGTCACATTATCAACTACCAAGTCAGAGTTTATTGCAGCAACAGAAGCTTGCAATGAAACATTATTGATTTGGAGGTTATTGAGAGAACTTTACGTAAAGAATGAAAACTATGTGGTGTATTACGATAGCCAGAGGGCTATCCACCAAAGCAGGAACTCAAAATTTCACTTCAAAGCCTAACCATATCGATGTTCGATATCATTCGATCATGGATATTCTTGATCATAAGATACTACACTTGGATAAAATTCATTGGGTGAAAATGATTCAGACATGATGGAAAAAAACATTGTCTCTCAACAAACTTGAAGTCTGCACATCAAAAGCATGATAAATAATGTCTTCTATATAGGTTAGAGGGGGGAATCTGTTGGTATATGGGCCTCTTTATGTAGGACATATAAGATAAAATTAATGGGTAGCCCAATTGTAATTGGATGGTGCAATGAATACAATTTTTATTCTAGATAATTCATTGACATTCCAAGAAGAACCCGAAGATCCCCTAACCTTAAAAAAGAAAAAAAATGGAGCACCTAAAAAATACACTAGGGGGACAAACAAATAGTAAAAAGAATAGGACGCAGACTAGCTCGAAAATTGTCCATGTCAAGGCTCAACCAGCACATCCTTTAGTAATTGAATTGTATACCTCTCTTGTTCTGGTGACAGAAGAACAAGCTCATTCAAAATAATGATATCGTTTGAGTTCACTTAACAAGTATTGCAAATGTGACCGACAGACTTTCTAAAACATCCGATATTTTTGTCAAGCATTATAAACAATTTGTGTGGATGAAACTATTCTTTGTTCAACTTTTTTTCTATGTTCAACATTTTTCAAGGTTATGATCCCATGAGGGTAGAATGTTCTACAATTCTAACTCTTCTTTAGTCAAATATCCCACGAATGATTGTCTAAGTGTTTAACATTTGAATGATTGTGAATCCCGTAGGCAACATTTAACAATCATTAGTTTGGAGTTAGCATGGTCCTTTAAGCTTGCAAAAGCAACCACACGTTTTTGATTCAGTCGACATATTCTTAAAATTTTGAATTCAAAACATATTCCAGGATTTTTTATATTATACAGAGCATCACGACATTATATGTTGATAACCTACTTGCTTGGTCCCGCGATTTTCGTAACCACTCAACCAATAAGTTTCACGTATAATATTCTGTTTTGAAAAACACATCACTATAATCCGTAATAAAATCCTCTGCATATTTGAAAGTAGATAAAAAACATAGACCTAGACTATAAACTTACAATCATAAAAATGCATTAGCGGTGGTACAAAAAATATTATCTCTTGATACAAGGTGTTTGAACTAGTGATTGAAAAAACACGAACCGACCTAAAAAATATAAACCGACAATAAAAAAAAATTCAAACATACGATTTTCACCGCATGTACTACCGCTTAAACGGTACACTTATCATTTTATCTTAATCGAGCCAGTGGTACTTCTGATTCAAAAATTTAAAAATCTAAAATTAAAAAAAGACAAAACAAAGCATTGAAATAAGGGAAATTGTACCAAAGGTACCTACTCAACTATTCAATTGTCACTTACCACCCAAGGTTTGATCAATTGTTACTTAATACCCAACTCAACTACCTTATTGTCACTTACAACCTAACTTTATTTTAATACCCTAACTACCCTCACCATTCATGAACAGCCACGTAACTAAAATTTCTATTTCGTTCTCTTTCCTTCTCTTTCCTACTTTTCCTTTAATTTTATTTTTAAAAGATCCGTATCTTTCGAACCGGAGCTCGAAAAAAATAAATGAAAGTACCATTACTTTTGTTTTTTAAAAATGAACAAAACTAGATCCATTTATGATTTTTTTTTATTTTTTTTAAAAATAAAATTTCACCAGTTGCAAGCAATTCGCATCTTGAGAATTGTACCATTTTTTTTTTCATACCAGTTTTTTTTTTATCGTTCAGAAATCCTGAGAGTTGCAAGCAATTCGCATCTTATCATGAGAATCGTTCAGAAATTTGCAAGCAATTCGCATCTTATCATGCGAATCGTTCAGAAATTGCAAGCAATTCGCATCTTATCATGAGAATCGTTCAGAAATTGCAAGCAATTCGCATCTTATCCTGAGAATCGTTCAGAATTTGCAAGCAATTCGCATCCTGAGAATTTGCAAGCAATTCGCATCTTGAGAATTGTACCAGTTTTTTTTTTTTTTTTTTATCGTTCAGAAATCTTGAGAGTTGCAAGCAATTCGCATCTTATCATGAGAATCGTTCAGAATTTTGCAAGCAATTCGCATCTTATCATGAGAATCGTTCAGAAATTGCAAGCAATTCGCATCTTATCATGAGAATCGTTCAGAAATTGCAAGCAATTCGCATCTTATCATGAGAATCGTTCAGAAATTGCAAGCAATTCGCATCCTGAGAATTTGCAAGCAATTCGCATCCTGAGAATTTGTAAGCAATTCGCATCTTGAAAATTGTACCATTTTTTTTTACCAGCACGCGTCTTTTTTTATTCGGGGGTATTTTTGTCCAAATTTCAGTTCGAAGTACCAAGTTACACTATCCAAAAAACGGATACCGTCGGATAATACCATAGTTGAGAAGGTATTTACCGGTATTTTTCTCTTGAAATAATGTTATATCTCATTTTGATACATATTTTTCTTTAACAATAGTTTGCACCTGTCTGTTTTTTTAATAGTATGTAAATATATATTTGTTTTTTTATTTTGTTAATATGGTTTGAATAAATTTCATTAGTATAAAACAACATTTTTTTTAAGTAAAATAGTAATTTAAACATAGAATTTTGTTTTTATATTTTATTGTCATTAAGATGTATAAGATGTACGTTAGAAATTTTAAAAGAAATAGAGTTAATATTATATTGATAACTTTATTTGAATGAGAAGATATACTTTAAATAGAACAATATAAATCTTTTCTCATATTTCCCTAAAATGAGAATATACACGAGGGATGAGAAAAAAATCATTCTATCTTAAACGGTCGCAGTGATTTAATATGAAACCAGGTGTCGAATCACAAAATCACGTGTTACACTCTGAGAACAACACGTAATATTCGGAAAGTTCAGCCGACTCACTTATAACAACACGTGTCGCAGTGATTTATATTCATAATAGTAATACCCAACTTTTGGTATCCCAGAACTAAATATGCATCGTGTTCTATAAATATCCTCTCACTCCTTTGGTATCGCCACAACAAATATGACCGCTCTGATGGATTTTGAGACCTTACCTCGAGACTGTCTCATCAAGATTATCACCTCTACCAGTCCGGTCGAAGCATGTACAGTGGCCTCAGTCTCAAAACATATCCAACTGATCGCCGATTCCGATGAAGTTTGGCAGAGTTTTCTACCACTCATTTTGCCGAGTAGCGTTGAATCAAGTTCTAATGTCAACACATCGGTGAAACAACTTTATCTCACTTTGTCTGACCATCCCATCTTAATAGAAGATGGAAAAAAGGTAATCATAATTTCTATCACCGTCTTTGCCGACATATTTTGGTGGTTTGGTTCTGTTAATCTTGATGTAATGTTTCTTATAGTTGGTTTTTTTATCAACTATTTATAATTTAATTTTTTTGGGATGAGTAGAGTTTTTCACTTGAAAAAAAGAGTGGGAAGAAATGTTATATGATAGCTTCCGATGACTTGACAATCGTATGGATCGACTCTTGTTTATTCTGGCGATGGATCTCTGTTCCGGACTCTAGGTATATGTTTTTTTTCTTCTAGTCATAAATCTTGCTTTAATGATGTCTTCCAAGTATTTGATATATACATATATATGAATAGGTTTTCAAGAGTTGTTGAACTTTTCGAAGTGTTTTGGCTCGAAATTTACAGCACCATTAATACTCGAATGCTATCAGAAAACACTCTTTATGAAGCTTACTTGGTGTACAAAACAACTTTGCACACGTATGGTTTTGAAAATCAAGCGGTAGAGGTTACTTTTGGACCTCTGGAAGGTAAAAGCAATAAGAGAATGGTTTTTCTAGATCGCTACGATAAGAATAGACATCGCCCTATGGTCTGTTATCCTCGTAGAGAAAAATATATGGACTTTAAAGAGAGAGGAGATGGGTGGCTAGAGGTAGAGCTTGGAGAGTTTTACAATAAGGGAGACATGGAGGAGGAGCTACAAATGAGTGTGACAGATAGCAAAAACTATAACGGGAAGGGTGGCCTCATCATTCAAGGTATCGAGATCAGGCCTAAAGCGTAACTAAATAAGGCAAAGCCATAGCTCTCTCTGTGTGGCAAACTCATTTCTTATAATATTTATTATAAGAAACTCCTAACCTTATTTTGTCCATCTTTACTGTAAGAAACTCTGTCTAACTCTGTCTACCTTTATTATAAGAAACTCATATGCTTGTTTTCTCTTGTTTGTTTGATAATATTTACATATGAATTTTGTAATGCTCAATTCATCTTATCTAAAACTCAGGTCTAGAATATATGTAGTTTACAAACTTATGTACTAATTTCCTTTTTTATATGGTTAGGTTGCGCTTTGGTAATATATTTTTAATCTTCGGTCTTTAATGTTTCTTCTATCTTTTATATGCCCACCAAACCAGAGGAATTTGGACTCTGATAGCCTATATTTCTCTTGCTAGTGCTGTAAACTTATGATTAACATTGAAATTTCTCTACATGTTCTATTTTGGTGTTGTAAACTTATTGTTAACTATCAAATTTCACTTCCACGTATTTATTATAATGGCAATATGATACGTATTTGTATGGAAAAACAAAGCTTAAGAGTTATTTAATAAGATTTAAAAAAAGACTAAAATAAATTATGGTGCACAATTGGGGATTAATTTGAAACTAAATAAAATTCATTCAAACACTTTTACCAAACTTATGTTTTTGCTTCAAACAAATAAATTAAGTTTTCTTTTAAACAACTAAAATTGTATTCTATATCCGTTCGGTTCGGTCTTTTTAGCCTTTAGAAGTTTTCACATATTTTTTTCGTTTACACAATTCAATTTAGGTATAAACGGAATATAGTTGTTTTTTTTTTCGGTTAACTAATACAATTATTTTTCGCAAGTAGAAGTTTTCACATATTATTTTTGTTTACACACTTCAATTTAGCTAATTTATTGTCACATAATTCGATAAACGAAATATAGTTGTTTTTTCAGTTATTTTTCGCAATCCAATTACATTGAACCAAACTAGAACATATTTGTTTTCCAAAAATTGTTTCACAACCAGATTACATATAATTATACAACTAAAAAGTTCAAAAATTATATAATTATACAACTAAAAGGTTCAAAAATTACATTTTATAGATTTAATTTTGTCATCTAAAAAACAAAATTAATGATTGAATACCTTTATAAAATTATGATATAGAAAAAATATAATATTAAAAAATAAAAAACTAAAAGTTAAAAAATATTTTAGACTAACATTCAAATACAAATGATTATTTTATCAAATCTTAAAAATTATTAGTATATAATTATTATGTAGGATTAATATAAATAGATTAAGGTAGTTTTCTTTAAGCTAATAGACGTTATAAAAATAAGAGTCTAGCCCAATATTGATTGGGCTTACAAGACTAACTAAATTCAAAAAAAGGAAAATACAGCATAAGCATGAGCATAGGCGGTGTCAAATTTTAATTCTCAATTGATCCTCCCTCCAAAATTTAGAACTAAGAACAAGGAGGAATGTGAGATGAAAACGAAGAAGGATGGACAACTTAATATTCAGAGACTACTTTTAAAGAATAACTGGAGGGATTCATTCTCATTCCACCAATAATTTACTCCAATCCTAAATTTAACAACAATTCATCGCCTAGGAATAGATTTCAGTTCAAATCTTTCTAGGAATTTGAAAATCACAAAATAGGGCTAGAAGCTTCATCTAATCCTGAAAAAATAAATCAAATTCAAAAGATTATGATTCTTCAACAGGGGAATAAGAGCTGAGAATAATACAAATTGAGAATGTGACAGAAATCACAGGAATGATTTTTTTTTTACAGGAATCGATGGAAATTATTTTGAGAGGCTGAGCTGGCTAGGAAAAGAAAGAAACTACATAACTATCAACTCCAGAAACTCATCAGGTGAGACTAAATACCGAGGAGATCCTCAACAAATGTCCGATTTGTCATTGATTTTAATTGTATTTATTGGTTCAAACTCGATATCAAAATTTCATATCTCAATCGACCATTTAGCCATTATCCCCGAAATATCAAGTCTTTGAACCATAGTTTTCAGTGGAAAAGATGTTCGTACTGTAATAGAATGAGCATGAAAATATGGCCACATTTTTCGAGCAGCAATTACCAACGCAAGAGCCAATTTTTCCAACTTCAGAGACCGTTTTCTGCATCTAACAAGCTTTTACTAATGCAATACATTGGCTTTTGGACATTATCTTCTTCTCGAACTAGTACGACACTTACAACATAATCTGAGACGGCTATGTAAACAAACAATCTCTCTCATGAATAAGGTTTACCAAAATTTCCGGGGAAAAAAGATACTCTTTAATCTGATTAAAAGCCTCCGAACATTCTTTTGTCCAATTGAAAAAATTTGCATGTCTTAACACTTGAAAAAAATGAGCGCATTTCTCTGACGAGCGCAATATAAATATGTTTTGAGCTATCAATCTTCCCGCTAATACATCAATTCATTAATATTCCGAGGTAGATTATTAGATGTAAGAGCTTTTAACTATATTGAGTCAGCTTCAATTCTTTTTTTCACTAACTATATATCTGAGGAACTTTATTGATCGAACCTCAAACGTGAAGCTCTCTGGATTTAATTTTATGTTCAGACTTTTCAAGTTGCTAAAGGTTTCCTCTAAGTCATCAAAATGATTTTCAATCTATAAACTTTTAACTAGCATATCATCGATATATACTTCCACATTTCTCCCGATTTGCGACTCGAAGGTCTTATACACTACACGTTGATAAGTTGCCCCTACATTTTTTAACCCAAACGATATTACTTTATAACAATATAACCCCCTTCTAGTAATGAATGATGTATTTTCCTCATCCCTCAGATCCATCTTTATCTGATTCTACTCCGCATAAGCGTCCATGAAAGAAAGTAACCGGTTTCCTAATGTTGAATCTACCAGTTGATCAATCCGTGGGATTCGAAAATGATCTTTTAGAGAATCTTTATTCAAATATGTGAAGTCTACACACATTCGCTATTTTTCATTCTTTATTTTAACCAAAACCTGATTTACAACCCACAACGGATATCATGACTCCCAAATATGTCCAACTCTAGTAAAACCCATGACACATAGTAGAGTATTCCAACAAACAAAACATGTCTGTAAAAATATATCCGAACGATCTCACTAAGTTTGAAACAGAGTACACCAAATATAAATACAGATAAACAAGGACCATATTAAGGGTGCAAGCTTCAAGTAGAGCTTGCTCGGATCATAATGTGGTTATGTAACAGAGGAAAGACGAGCAGACCTAAATCAAACCAATAAGAACCCGAGCGTGCTCGAGACCAAACAGAACTCAGAAGATCGAGTGCACGTGAATAAAGCAAAATAAACCAAGAAATGGCCAACATTGTTAACAATCAAGCGCATTAATTGAGTTAACTCACGAAGACCATAACTCTAATAATAATGGTCATAAATCTATGATCATTAGTAACATTTATGGTCTACGTATGAAATAAATGAGTCAACGTAATAAAAAATATTGTAACTGCCAAAATCAGTATATATAGGGATCTAGAGCAATGTAATAGGATCCATCTTTTTCTTCTTTATCAATAAGAGTTTACTACTTTGGCAAAAAAGTTTTAGGGTTTTCCCGTTAACACTTCCAAATAATTGTAACTATTTATAAATCTGTAAATAAAGCTATAACTCACTAAGAGATACTTTTTAAGAAATTTAATTATTCAAAATAACACAAGTGTTAGACTTTACCGCGATCAACTATGTTCTGTTCACGGAAAATTCCCTATTGTAATAGTTACCTAATGTTGGTAACACAAAATTTGAATTTTATATTAACAATCTTATTATTTTCCATAACGAAGTTAAGTTTACCGTAATCGATATATTTTTTATCGTGACAAAGTCATGTTGCACAATTCCAGTAAGTTTTGTTTCTTATTTTGTCATGACCAGGTTTTGGGGTTGTTGCGGTGAAGTCTACTACACTGTGATCAACATAACCTGGTTATGACAAACTTTGTGCCAGACTTACAGAAGGGTCATTTTAAAATTATTAAATTATTTATATTTATATACATATTCATTAATGAAGTTGTTCTTATGAATGTTTTCTTATATTGCCTCAGACATCTAGTATCATTACTCGGTATTGTCCATGTGAGATCCAAAAACCCAATTTATAATAGAGAGGTTTATGGTCAATATTTTATTTGCTATTAAACTAGTACATTGTTGAAAAAGGTCTTCGTTGAACGTTGACACTAAAAATCAACATAGTTCGATTTTAGGGAGATGACTCTCATGCTAGATGAGGTATTTGATACGCTTTCAGCTGGTCGATAGAACATTGGAAGTCGACAAGAAGACTACAAAGATAAGAGATTTACGACAATTATTTCCGCTTGTCGGAACTTCTAGTTCATGATATCCATCCACGATTGGGGTATACACGAGGATTCAGTTTTAGTTTTAAATGGCTTAGGGATACATTTATGCGGGATTGGTATCTTAATTTAATCGATAGAGAGAGTCTCCACTAAGTATCACGTGTAGACCTTATGTATTTGTTTTGGATGCATGTTATTCAGGGATACCATTTTGAAAATGTTAGGGCAGACTTTATTTACTGTTGGATGCCATGGAAAATGAATTGGGGGATATAGTTTGAGGCGAGTGTATTAGATTTTATGTACCTTACTTTGGGTGATGCTCCTAAATATTAGAAACAGAACATGTCTGGTTTCATGAGCATGCTAAATTTGGATATACGACCAAATTCTAACTTTAAAAGATCTGCCCAACCCATTTTACAACATTAAAAGGGCTGAATGTTGTTAATTGGTTGGTAAAAAGAACAAATCCACTCAAAATAATTATACAAGTTAAGTTTTCCTAACAACTATTGCAACTATGACCCACCAAATTTTTCAAACATGTCAACCGTTGTATACAATCCGCATGGATGAAACATATTTTTTGTTCAACTATTTTAGTTCGTTCAAATTTTTTCTAAAGTATGTTCCCATGAAAGTAAAACATTCTACCAATTCTAACTTTTCTTTAGTCAAATATCTTACGAATGATTGTTTACGTGTTTAATATTTGGATGGCTGTGAATCCCGCATATAACCTTTAACAACAATTGATCTGGAGTTACCATAGTCCTATCTTTTATTCGGTCAACGTTCTCTTAAAGTCCTACACTACACAGATATTGTATGTTTATACCATCTTAACTTTTATTTGGTCAACCTATTTGGTCTCACGATTTTCTTAACCCATTCAATCAATAAATTTCGCATATAATATTCTGGTGTGAAAAAATATCACTACAATTCGTAGTTAATTTTTTTAATATTCATACGTACCAGTCTCATCGTGCAATTCCAAAATATATAAAAATAAAAATAAGTAAATAAAACATAAATCCAAAATATAGACTAACTATTACAAAGATACATTATTTATGGTACAAAGATGCGAACTGCTGGTATAAAATGTTTGAACCGGTAATTTAAAAAACGCAAACCGGAGGTATAAAAGGTGGAAACCGGTGAAACGGTTAATATTCATCCCCGGTACTATCAGTTACACTATGTACACCACTGGTTCATCTGAAGCGCATTGGTTGTGCATAACTATTTTAAAAATTAAAATATTAAGAAAACCTGTGAAATGATATTTTTTTCTAATTTACGGAGATATTTGTTTTTTTAACTTTTTTTACATGAGTTTGTATCTTCAGATCTTCTCACAAATGCATGCTTTTCTATTTTTATAATGTGGGTTGAATAAGTTTTTATCTAATAAAACTATTTTTATTTCGAAAAAAATTGTGATTTTGAATTTAATGGTATTTTTATGTTTTAAGGTCGTTGAGATGTATGTAATTTTTTTTTATAGAATATGGATAGTATTATACTAATAATTTTATCGAATAAGTGAAAATATTTTAAACAAAACAAAATAAATTTTTGATCACATTTTTTTAAAATAAAAATACACGAAAAAGAGAGAAGAAGATTTTTCTATTTTAAACCATGATAGTAGTTTCAAACGAAAGTCCAGCCCAATTACTATTGTTTAGAATTGATATTAGACTTTTATACAGATTTAGTTTTTTTAATAACGTTTTCTACATTTGTCTTTTTTTAGATACTCTATAAATGTATATTTGTTTTTTTTATTTTGTTAATATGGATTGAATAAGTTTCATTCGTATAAAACAACAATTTTTTAAAATAAAATTGTGATTTTACGATAGAATTGTGTTTTTATACTTTATTGTCATTAAGATGTATAAGATGTACGTGAGAAATTTAAAAAAGAAAATAGGGTTAATATATATTGATAACCTTATCGAGCTAGGGGATATACTTTAAATAGAGCGCATTCTATTTTAAAATACGGCAGTAATTTAATATGAAACTGGGTGCGGAATCACTATTCGTTTAGGATTGACATTAAAAACCACGTTGCACCCTTGCAAACTTTCTTACACGTGATACTCCCAAACCGACTCACTTATTTGATTATGAAATTATCCAAAATGTAAAAGCAAATTCCAAGTACCCACCAATTACCCAACCTTGGGGATCGCCACAACTAGGGCTCTCAACGGTTCTCCGGAACCGAGAACCGGACTGGAACCGAACCGATAAGGACCGTACCGAGAACCGGACCGAACCTTAACGGTCCGGTTCGCGGTTCCATTCTAAAAACTGAAAACTGATAAGGAACCGAAACAAAAAATCGGTTAGGAACCGAACTGATAGAACCGATAAGGAACCGAACCGATAAAATCGATAGGACCGAAAGAACCGATACGGAATCGAACCGATGAAACCGATAAACCGATAGAACCGATAAGAAATCGGACCAATAAAATCATTAAAACCGATTATTTATTATTATTATATATTATTTTATAAATTATAGTACCAAAATTAATATTTAATTACAAATTTTTTAAGAAAATGAAAGATCAACTTATAAACTTTAGTTTTTATATCATTTATTTTAATAAAAAAAATAATTAAAAATCAAAATTTAATTGATTTTATTTTTTTAACCGGACCGAAACCGGACCGAAACCGGACCGGACCGAATTCGGACCGAAACCGGACCGAAACCGGATCGGACCGAACTCGGACCGAACCGAAAACGGAACCGAACCGAACCAGATCGAACCGGACCAGACCGAACCGAACCGAACCGAAAGCTTAACGGTTCGATCCGGATCCAAAAATTAGAACCGAAAGCTTAGCGGTCCGGTCCAGTCCGAACCGACAAGCTTAGCGGTCCCGGTCCGGTTCCTTCAAAACCCGGACCGATAACAGCCCTAGCCACAACTAAATATGCACCATCCTCTATAAATATGTTCTATCAATAGGCCACATGTGAAGAATAAACTTCATCCCATAGAGGAACCACAATCCCACATTGCCAAGATTGAACATAAAAAGAGTGTATATAAGTGTGGACCAACCTCAACTAGCAAGAGGCCTTTGGGGCATATCGCAATCAAGAGGCCAATGATGAGGCCGCCAAAGCAACTTGGGCAGAGATGAATGACCCTATGAATGTTTTGACACCAAAACTTTGTGATGGATGCCAAGCTCGACCGAGATCAGGGGTTGAAGCTAGTCAGGTAGCCAAAAGAAAAGGATATTCCAAGTGCGACAAGTACGGTAAGAGGACCGCGAAAAACAGTGGTAAAAACGACAGAGAGAGAAGGAACACCACCAGAAGGAAAGACAAGCGTCCACCAAATAAACAAAAAAAGGTGTAGCCGAGCAGTAAGATCAGATATGTCCGACAATGACAGCTTATGTACTCAAGGAATCTCCATTTGTTGAATAGATCTTTGGTGCAAAACTCCCGTAAAAATTCGACGCTTTCCGGTTAGAAGCATATGACGGTATTGCGCTGATATGAACGACGTTATCAATGACTTGACAGACAAACTCTGTGAAGGAGGCCAAACTCATCCGAGATTCGGGGTTGAAGTTAGTCGGGAAACCAGAAGCGAAGGATCTTCCAAGCGCGACAAGTACGGTGAGGTGACCGGAGAACTAGTGGTAAAAAACGCTGGAAAGAGAAGGAATACCACCGGGAGGAAATGCGAGCATCCCCCAAAAGAACCAAAGAAGGTGCAACCGATCAGTATGATCAGATGCGTCCGATAATGAAAGCCTATATACTTAAGGAATATCCATTTGTAGAAAAGATCCTTGCTACGGAACTCCCGCAAAAAGTTGATCATTTCCATTTATAGGCATATGACGGTACAGGCGACCCAGAGAGACATCTGAAGCATTTCAGAAATACAATGATGGTGTTTAATCCTCACGATGCCATGCTCTGCCGAACTCTGTCCATGACCCTCAAAGGTAATGCCATGGACTGGTTTAGTAGATTACCTAAGGATTCTATCCACGATTTTGTAGGATTATGAAGTGTATATAGAAATAGATTCATCAGCAAGAAGGAGTTGATGCGGGTTGCAGAAAATACCTAAAACATTACGTCAAGCTCTTCGTCTACATCATGAACAAACTACATGACTTGGCAGAAAATATGACTGTCAGGCCACTAAAAAACGGGCTAGAAATGTAATGTAAGTTGTAAGCCGACCTAATGAGATTTCCATGCAAGAAAATAAGAGATCTCCTTGCTCAAGCTGACCAATTTATCAAGGTGGACTATGCAACAAAAATAAGCTAGTCTAAAAAACTTGTACCAGAATCCAGAGGATCAACATATGATAAAAGGAAGCCAGACGATGGCCCCTACAGAGATATGTTAAGGGCCACTAACAATCAACGATCTGAGATGTACGAGAACTTAGCCATGCAATTTTCTCTACTTCGATAATCCATCTGCCCCATCTATGACAGAACCAATGATCGGGTGCGATACTAGTCTCCACGAATTATGTCTGTCCTGGCTACAATCGATTGACAATGAACGTTTTCACCTATCACAACAACCATGACATGTGACTCATCCAATTCTTCAGGAAGCAATAGTAACACAACCGAAGCGATAAAATAAAGAGCCCCACCAAAACAACTAAAAGACTTAATGGAAAGAGAAAATGGTTGATGCGAGAAAGCAACAATGGATGTCTACAATATTTGGAGGAGATACCTTAACTGAGGCAGATGATCAATCCAGAATAACATTCGATCGAATGTTAAAAATAGACCAGTAATAACATTCGATCGAATGTGATAAGGTCGGATTATTTTGATACTGACTAGTATACATATATATATATATATCTAAGGGGTTGTTCGGACATAACCAGTACCATGCCCCTCTGAACATTATAAATTAGTGGAACATAACTCAGCTAGTTTCCTATCATTTCATCATTTGAGCTAATGGGTTTTGAAACTTGACCTAAGCCCATGATCTGACCCGTAAGGCCCATGGAGCATTAAAAGAGTATAAATACTCCTATTACTTTCATTGATGAGGGTAATAAAAATTTATTGCTAGCACACACCTTACTTATCTCTCTGCAATTTACTCCAAACATTAAATATCCAAAACTCGTTCCCAAACTACCCTTAAATCAGAAATAAACCACACTAGAAGGCTCGTCTTACAGTGCCTCTCACTTTGAATGATGATTCAGATGCATTGAGCTCTTATTATGCTATCATCGGCTGATCGTGGTTACATCGGATGGAAGCCACCTCTTGCACATTCATACAGTTCATAAAATACCCACTGGAAAATTTGGTAGGGATCATTAAAGGTAGCCAAATAAATTCTTGTATGTGCTAGTTTGTAACAGTCGACCTCAGTAAAACGATGCGATAGCAATTAACAAGAAAGGGGGCACCAAGTAAACAAAGCTATATTGCCCCCTTGCCTGATCCGATGGATGATTTTAGTGAAGGTGCGCAATATGATGATAGCCTAGAGGGTGCTTTAAATGAGTTGATAGCAAACACAAACACACTACACATCAGTACATGTTTAGATTCGATTTTTGAAGTCTTTAGTTATTCTCTTACATAGAAACTTGTATATTTTTGCGTGGACCGCTAGTGATGTAACGAGAGTTGATTCCTCAGTAATATTCCGCGATTTGATAATTGATAGATACGCCAAGACTGTTAGGAAAAATTGTAGGTTTTTTTCTGTCAAAAAGCAGGAAACGATAAATAATGAGGTGGCTAAGATTTATGGTATCAGCTATATTCGCCGTATTCGATATCTGATCTAGGTTCTGAATCCCATATTAATTAAAAAGAAAGGATGACCGTAGCACATGTGCATTGACTTCACCCACCTGAACCATGCCTACCTTAAGTATACATACCCCTTACCTCATATTAATCAATTAGTGGATTCCCCCCGAGGGTGAATATTTATCCTTCATTGATGTGTATTCAGGTTATAACCACATCCGGATGCATTGGAGCGATGAAGAGCACACCGCTTTTCAAACAGAATGAGGGCTATTTTGTTATAATGTTATTCATTTCGGTTTAAAGAACGCGTGTTCTACATATGAACGTTTGATCAACTAAATATTTAAAGACCAATTAGGAAATAGCATGGAAGATTACATCGACAACATGATCTTCATAAACAACAATAGAGCAACAACTAGAAGTGCTAAATAACATCTTCACAATTTTGTGTAAGGACAACCTAGAACTAAACCCACTAGAATGTTCTTTTGTAGTCCGAACAGGAAATTTCTTGGGATATGTCATCAGTAAGAGGGAGATTAAAGCGAACCTAGTACAGTTATAAACTTTAATAAAGATGGAGCTCCCGAAAAACATAAAGGAGATTCAATTCCTAACCGAGCACCTTCTAGCCCTCGCTAGAATTATCTCCTGATAATTTAATAAAAGTCACCCAATTTTTGAGGTATTATGGGGAGCCACAAAGTTTGATTGGAAAAAATATTTCCACGTCGCTTAATCTCTTTGAAAACATACCTCACCTCACCTGAAATCTTATCAGCACCAGTAGTAGGTTAGCTCTTGTACCTTTACTTGTCTGTAATCCTTTTGCTGTCAATGTTGTCGTGGTTCAAGAGACTGAAAGTAAACAACGTGTTGTATACTATACGAGCAACACCTTGGTTCATGCAGAAACCCGATATTTAAATTTTGAGAAACCTGCATTGGGATTGGTAGTCGTCCCTCAAAAGATTCAATCTTATTTTCGGGGCCACACTATTGTAGTTCGAACTTCTTTTCGTTTATGCAATGTATTATACAATCCAAATGTCTTGGGGAATCTTACAGAATGGTGCATTGACTTGGGGGAGTATGAGATCAAGTCAGAACCACGTTGTGCAATCAAAAGGCAAGCTATCGGCGATTTTCTGACCAAATTCTCCGCGCCCCGTCCAAAAAATCACGAAACCGACCCTTCACAACTTTAGGTGAGATGGAATGGTTGCTGGAAGCTGATGGGTCTTCAAGTGCATCTAGATGAGGAGCCTGTTTTGTCATAAATCCTCGTACAGTGGAAGATATCCAACAAGCCATTCGTTTTGGCTTTCCAGTCACCAACAATGTAGTAGAATGCGAAAGGTCATCGGTGGAATGCAGATTGCAAATATATGTGGGGCCAAAATAATTCCTATATGGTCTGACTCACAGATGGTTGTTAACCAAGCTATATGGACTTATGACACGAAGCAAGATGGAACTCACAGCTACCTCATGATTTTAAAAGAATGTGAAGCCGCGTTCCAGAGAGTCCAGTACGATCAGGTGCCTCGCCTCGATAATCCCATAGTCGATGCTTTGGAAAAAATAACGGTTTCTGATAGCATTTTTTCATTATATTCCAGGGACATCCTAGCATTGACACATCCCTTCAATAATCCACTATTTATTTGGTCAGCAGTCTCCCTCGTTGACAAAGCCTCTACTTATTTTACCTCAACCACGACACATTACCCTCTCATAAGGCGACCGCTCGGGCACTCCCCTTATGAGCAGCCAAATATTATTTGTTGGATAACGTACTCTACAGAAAGTTTTTTACTCAACCGTTATTATGTTGCTTAAGTAAAAAAGAAGCTACCACACTCGGGTGATGCAAGAGGTCACTTTGGTTATTGAAGCCTCATTTGCAAGTTTCTACTTGCTTGATATTATTGGCTCGAGTTGGTCGCAGACGCAGAGAAAATCACCAAAAAATACCACGCATGCCAAGAATTTTCTAATACCTGTCACCTACCGAGCAAAGCGATGGTTGCCAACCCAATCTGTGAAAATGTCAATTCCTCGTGGTTTCGGTGGATTAATTCACTAAATGGGTAGAGGCCAAGGCAGTAGCTAAAACAAGGGCTCGGGAAATTTGTAATTGCATGCACCACTAGATTTTAGCAAGATTTGGTATCCCTCATATTTTGATGACCAACAATGGCGCCCTCATATCCAAGATTTTATTGTTTCCACATTTTCCAAACGCTACAACATTGGACAATATTTTTCCACTCCTTATTACCCTCAATAAATGGACAAGTTGAAGTCACCACCGCACTATTCTTGATGGGATCAAGAAAACGTTGGAATGAGCAAAATGGAATTGGCTAGATAAACTTTAGAGATGATGTGGGCATACCATACAATCCCACACGTAGTAATATGAGAGACCTCATTTGCCCTTTCCTACATAATCAAAGATAAGGTGTCTGCAGAGATCATCATCCCAACCCATTAGATTATTAATTACTTTGAAGACTCGAATAACCAGGACCATGCAATCAACGTAGATCTTATGGAAGAACGACAAGGTCAAGTATAAATAAGAGCTGAGTACTACAAGATCCTGATGAGGGGATGCTTCAATTCCAAGATACGACCACAAACCTTTCAAGTAGGAGACCTCATGATGAAGAAAGTATTTCAACTAGCCAACGACAAACTAGTTGGAAAATTAAAACCTACTTGGGAAGTACCCTGCACTATTATCTCTAATGTATATCATGAAGCATATCACCTTATCGACTAAGAGGGATCTTCTCTTAAACATCCTTGGAATATTAGTCATCTTAAGTTATATTATTGGGTCATGTAATAAATCGATGCGTACTTTTTCTCTTCTGATAGCGCAAAAGCATTTTTTACGAAGGCATCCTAGTGTTTTCTCCATTAAATGAAATTTTATTTCTTTCGAAATCTTGATGTGTTTATATATACTCATTTCTTAAAACTACGTGAATGGGTCATTGACTAAGCCTACGGGCTATGCAATGGGGGTCATATTGTGCCACAATTAGACAAAGTCTAATAAAACCACGAATTGGCTAATTGGCCACACCTATTAAGGCTACGTAAGGGACATACTGTTCTCAATACCCTATTGGGGTATTATTATGCGAACTACTCAAAGCTCTGGGTTATGCAATAGGTCAAACCGCTCTGCTCCCACAAATTCAGTGGGTGAAACTCTTACTTCCTCGACTACACAATGGGCCATACTGAGCTCGCTCTTGTAAGGAAACTTTACCTAACAAACACAAGTATAAGAAACACATATACGCCATCTCCATATAAAAATTAAACACTCCAATGGTTCATCAAATTTACATTACACAAAAAAAAACTTATACGAAAAAATCTTAAATAGTTTTTTCACATAAGCACAATCTAAGTATACTATGCGCAACACGTTCTTCTCCAACAATTTTGAACTCTGAGCTAACATCGTATCGTTCTTTTTCACCAGGTTGTTATTTTAAGTAGACAACATGACAATGCTGCATACCACCTCCATGTTACGCTTGCGAATAACATCCCGTTCGTCAGTAGTGCCCATTAGTTTCCTTTTAAATCTTCGTTTTTTTCAATAGCTTTCTCCAGTCGTTGTTTCACAGACCCGTATGCCATCTTAAACTGGGCCAGCTCCATAGTCAATCCACAAACTGAGCCAAAAAATAGTGGGTTTGGTTTTCATTTTCCATTATGTAGCAATAGACAGGTGACATTCGTCGGTATTCCTAGGAGAGAGAATTGTTATGCATCTAACCTAATTAAAACACCGATTATACTTACTACATAAATCATACTTTGATATTTAGAAACGTATACACATACCTCAATCGCCAACTCCAGCTGCCACTGCAAAATATCACTCATCGACATTGTATTATAGAAAGTCACGTCTGGAAAATAAAGTAATTGATCCATTATTAGATGAGACGGTCGAGGCATCGCCAACTTTAAAGGAGGCAGGTCATTTTTAGTCTTCCTCCTTATGTTAGCACTATTGTTTTGATGCTTGTCGGCATATTCTCATGAAATACTATATTTACAAAAGATGAACCCGACCCAACTCCATTAACAAAAATTTTCATACGATGCGCCAAACCTTCAAGTATCATCTTTATTTTTTCCCTCACCTATTCGTCGGTGTTCAGCCTACTAAGCCCCTCATCTCTCTTCGCCTCATAAAAAACAATGACCTCAGGCGGTTTGTTGTTAGGCCCCACTTGAACCGATATTAAGGGCCCACCAACAACCTTCTCTCCCAAACTCTCATCCATGTTATCTTCATCTACCAACACCATCTTTAACTGGGATAAAGGTATAATTTTAACCACAACCTTATTTCTCTTCAGTATAGGATAGTAGTCCTCCACTTTTTCCTCCTCTTCATAAGGATGCACAACCCTATCATTCACAGTAAATTCTACTACCTCTTCCTCCTCACTATTCGCATCCACTGATGCTCGACTATTTTCTTCTCCAGTCCCAAGGGAAAACGTCTCCTTTTCATTCCCACATTCTTCAAGTGAGAAGGATTAAAATGCCATCTCTTGAGCCATATAACTCCGGGGCACAACCAATACAACAGTAACATTATTCTACTTTTCGAGCGGTTTTTCCCTCAACGCACGCAACCTCTCCATGGTCGCAACTTCTATACTCTCAGCCATTGTTACTTGACTGTCTTTTGATATTTCTAACTCCACCACCTTCCACAAACCAAATTTCAGATAATTCAATGGTGAAAACACACGTGATGGTTCAAGCCCCCATACTACAATCGTCGTTGCTGCTAGCTTAACCAATGGAGTAACGACACCTTCTAAACGTCCCTCATTGTATCAATCCTTATCCTTACCCTCACCTGCACATACAAGAACTTTGATCAAATAATTTATTATCACACCACCTACAAAAACAGTCACCAGGCATACCCGATTAGCTTATATTAAAATTTACATCGCCTTTCTAACTGCAAGTTCATGACAATACTTTCGTACTCCTAGTTCTCTCATACATATACAAAAATATGGTTCCAGTTTTTTTCTATGGTAAGAAGGTCTACTAGGCATCTAGCCTCGGTCAATTGCAGATAGAAAAAAGGGTGAACGGTCCATTTTTTACATATCTACAACCGCTAAGAGGTCCGCTAAGCATACAAATATGTCCAATACTACACATATAAATTCTACACACGTAAATTCTCGAAACAAGCCTTTCTAATGCCCAAAGTAATCAACCTAGTACAACTAAATTATTAAAGACAATAAGTATACGTGTACATCTGAAATTGATAAAATTTCAGGGGAAATTTAAGAACAATTTTTCAACTGCAAGCACAAATGGTGGTTTTTTTCCTTTTCCTTTAATCGGCCTTATTCATAATTTGCAAAATGCACTATAATAGACTAACTTTCTACTTTCAAATACCTTTCTTACTTGTGTGATGGGAATTCAATCATCATTACTTCGTTGATTATTATTTATACGACTATCGAAATTCGAAGTGCAACGATCTATTTCAAATCTTCTTGTCAGGAACGCTAGATCTCAAGTGACACATGTTACAACAACCACCATTACGTCATACACTTTTCCCCATGTCATCAGCACTTGTTTTAGCTTTCACATCTACTACAAAAAAAATTGATATTCCATTAAGTACCGATTACCCAAGCTTCTGAATCGATTAGGGGAAGCCCTAATGAGGTCGAAAATATTAGAATTAGTATAATAGAAAAAATATGAATAAAACGAGTAAATAAAGATAAAAAACTCACGTAAAACTGAGAAACATCAAACTTATTTCGAAGAAATACACAGATCGTTCAACACGTCTACTTGGGAAACCGCAAGTAGACTCCAATAACAATATACGCAAACACCTTACAAAGAATAACCAAGTCAATGCTGAACTAAATTAACCAAGAAGATACAATTGAGAGTAAATCTAGAGAAAACCGAGAATATGATGTAACCCAGCTCGAACTCAATCGAAGTAGTGTCGGGCAGAAGTGAAACCGAGCATAAGACACCTCAGGCTAAGGATAATTGTGAAGCCTAGCGAGCGCGACTATTATAAAAAAGGGTCAACGAAAATGTCATAATTAATTCAAAAATCATTTATTGGTCAACCCATGTAGCACAATAATCATAATAGCAATCATTATCAATTTATATACCAGAATAATAGGATCACGTAATAAAGGATTACGTGTAAAGTCTATGTAATTATATAAATAGGGAAAATCTTGTATGGAAAATGATATATCTTCTCGAATTAATAAAACTCACTACTTTGGCAAATACATGTTAGATTTCCCTAAATTGTATGAAATCCCTATAGAAAGACTAAACACTTTAGTATAGAAAGACTAAACACTAAGATACAAACTAAAAACCTAAATCGTATGAAATCCGTAAATATTTTTTTGTGACTTCTTTGCTTTAGCAGGAGACTTGGTTACTTTCTCTTGACTTACATTTCCTGGTTTTTTGGCAGTACAACTGGATTGATGCTTACAAATAACACCGCCGCAGGAAATCCTAACACCAAAAAGAAATTTTGTTTAGCTCTTCATCATTCCATATTGGAATAAGCAAGTGCCTATGAATGAGTCTGGTATCGTTATCTTTGACAATATTTTCAGCCAACTCAAGAACCTCAGCAGTTGGTACTCGAGGATTACAACAAGGTAAATAGGATAACCACTACCGACTGTTTGGTATATCTTCATATTTTCAAATACCTAGCAACTCTCTTGACAAAAAATTAGAGTCCAGATTTACCAGACCTTGAAATCGATTTGGATTATTTATCTTTGTTGTTCTGTTCAGCGGCGCCTTTCTGTATTTTTTCTCGAAACTCCATTTCTGAAATCTAGAAAGATAAAATTATAAAAAGTAGATATGTTTTTCTTAAGTTAAGGCTTAAGTGATTAGTGTTTGAAAGTTGTTTCTGAGAAGATATAATATGTTGTCTGAAATATGTTTTGTTAAAGTTAAAATCTAAAACAAATCTTATAAATCAACTCCAAACAACATACCTAACCACAAATTAACCACACAAACACTTATACTTCATACAAAAATCTGTTATATAAAACACTAGAACTAAGAAATTTTAATACCTAAATCAAAACCTACCAAAACTAACAAACCATAAAAAGTCAAATAAAACTTTGACAAAACTAAATGTAGACTTACTATTTCTCTTTTCCCATCGATTTGATTGTATTTTTTGTGATGAAATTGAAATTCTAGTGTCGAGGGATAGAGTTTGAGTTTAGGTGTTCTTAATGTGTAGGAGGTTGAATATGAAGATAAAGTGGGTGAGAATAAGATTTTTGTTTCAAATTTAGGTAGACTTAAAACATTTATGGTTAGACTTGTAGTTTTTGGTTGAGGTAAAAAAAATTGGAAGAACTTGGGTTAGCTTAACATGAGTTTTGGATAGACTTAAATTGAAATTACTTAGAGTTTTTGGGGCAACTTTTTAAACATACCCAAACTATAAAGCAAGTTTATTTGATATAATTAATAAAAATATTATGGTGTATTTTTTTAAAAGTAATAAATTAATTTAAGATAATAGATTGATGAAATTTTAAATTTAAAAATGTTTTGAAACTTTATAAAAAAAAGTTATATAAAATGTTATTAACATATAAATCACTAATAGCGAAAACTTTGTTAAGTACGTGCATCTCCAACAATTGCAATATAATTTTATTTCATATACCTATGATTTATAATTTAAAGTTTAGATTATGAATTAATTTAAGTAACTTATACATACTGTTTAGCTATATTTATTTTAAAGTGTTTTTGCTTTATTTTTTGGAATATTATTTTTTAGAAAATAATATGTATTTTTATTATCCAGTGATAAGGAGGTATCAACTAACTAGTAAATCAAATGGTATCTGAGTGGAGGGAAAAGACAGGAACATGTAATTGGCATCAAACCGAAATGGTTATAAGATAGACCAAAGCTACGAACGAGGACATAATGATTAGCGAGGTAGTCGAGGGTCACTAAGTGAGGACACCGCCAGAAACAACAACAAAGAAGGGAAACAGTATCAGACAGACAGTTAAGCTGAATATAATGAGCAAGAGCTGACATTACTGAGCAGAGCAAACAAGACTAGATGCTAAATATAAGTGCCAAGGCCCTTGTCGAGCAAGACTATATATATTAACAGAAGGAGTAGAAGGGTCGTACGATTCAGAAAAAACCGACTGGGATCGGTTATCTAACTCGAGGACTAAGGAAGCTATCAGAAATGACATTGAATACCCAATCAACCCACTAAGCGCATAACGACTAAAATATGTGTTATAAATTTAGATTCCACATCATAAATATTAGTCTACATGTATCGTTAGTGGAGTTATGTACTAACAACACTTTGTAAATAGTGAATAGAAATACAAATAAACAGATAAACCAAAAAAAAAGTAACTTTTTTTCTCTAATTAATAAATTTAGTTTTTGGCATTATTTTTAATTTTTAGAAAATAATAAATATTATTATTATTATCTAGTAAAAAAAAAGTAGGTGGGATAGGATGACAATCCACTGTCTGTGGATAGAGTTTGAATTCGGTCCGTTTGTGTCCGTCTTTTTTACACTTGATCTCAAATCCACTCTGTTTTGGATCTAGCATTTTCAAATATGAATTTGTCCATTCATGTCCACGGACGAATATGTCCGCCTGGAGACACCAATTTCAATATTTTCTATATATTTTATTCTAATTTTTTTGCATATTTATATATTATTTTTATTTTATATATTATACGTTATATATAGTATATTTATTTATATATGTATCTTATTTTTTAGCTGAATTGAACCGGACGAATTGAAAATACCAACGCAACCTAATAATTCTAAAAAATGTATCCAATTTGATTTATGTCCACATAAGACGGAATCCAATCCACCCAGAGTTAGACGCAACCTAATAATTTATAGGTTCCCTCTTACTTAGAAGCAATTACTAGGATAGAAAGAGTAGGCTTGGCTTACATCATAATTGAATGATCTATTTCTGCTATCCTCTTTTACTACCCTAATTTTATACTCTTCGTAGTATCTTTCTTTTTTAAACATGTATTCTATCGATACCCATAGACGCAGTCTCAAGTTTCTACCGGAACAAAGTTTCTTTCATGTGGCGATTACTAGGAGGTGTTCTTACGGATCTTTCGGTAGCAATGACAACATTCATTGAGCCTCATACTAACAGGATTCAAGTCTTCTCAAATCTTTTGATCTCCTATGTATCCAATAGAAGCTTCTTGTTATCCTTGAAATTGATTTTGAAATCAAATTAGGGTCAATCATCTAGTTTGTTACAAAGATCATATACGTTACTTTTGAATCCTAAACTGATGTCTAATTGGTTCTCTTTATTTATGTCTCTAAATCCATATGTAAGAGAAATAGAAACTTAAAAGGGATAATTATAATTCCAAGTTAGTTTACTTCTCTCTATTGTCTATTTAAATACCCACAGAAGATAATTTGTGTTCTTAGAGGTAATCTTCTTATTTACAACATTATCTCATAGTCCTATTCTACCATTCTTTGAACCTTTCGTCGGGTTTCTAGTTTGGATTTATTGTGCCTAACGAGTCCCGTAACATTGTATCAGAACCATCGATCTCCCGGACCTGGATATTTTTTTTTCTTTCAAGTTAAGTAATCATGGAAACTATAGCACACGCTTTGATCGAGGTTAACAAGCAACTTGAGGAGATGAAACAAGTTTAGGTTGATCTAGCCAAGAAAAATGATGAAAACCGTCTGGCTCAACAACAATAAAACGATCTATTGGGGAATGAGATGATTGCTCGATTTATTGATATTAAGAACATGTTCGCGGAGTTACGCCTATTACACAGAACCCTGAAAAGTGTGTTGGTCGACGATAATTCTTCACATTCCAGCGTTTCACGACTCTTCCTCGAACATACTCTCCGGAACCACCTGATTCATTGAACCTCATCCAAGGTTCCAATCATGGAACCGATTAGGAGCAACAAGCAGTTTGCTCGCCCGCCTTACTAAGGTTGGGTTTCCTATTTTTTATGGATCCGACCTACGCGATTGGGTTATTAAATTCGAAAAATTATTTGTGTTTGACGGAACGCAAGATAAATCGAAGGTAAGACTCGATACTATCCATATGACAGGAAAGGTATTGGAATGACACCATAACTATATTGCAGAATGTTTCAATCGATACCCACCATGGAAAGAATATGTTCTTGCGATCTTTACTCGTTTTGGAGGATTGTTTGTTGATCCATTAACCGAGTTGGTTCGCTTACAACAAGTGACCGATTCGGTCGAGTTTTTTCATGATAAATTCAAGTGTAACTCACACGATTATCCCTACCACGAGCTTATGCATTAAGTATTTTCTTGACTAATCCAAATCCACATTTGGAGCTTCATGTGAGACAGTTTCAGAATGTAGAATCCGTTGTTGAAGTAGCAAAAATCGCTATGATGCATGAATCATATTTACGCCTACTCCCTCACAAACCACAGCGACCCTTCTTCAATCCAAACACTTATTAAACTTCAAACCTTTATCTAACACTGAAATATCTGAATCAAAACACCAAGCCACCGCTTTTAACAAATGCCCCTACAAGCACCTAAATGCACCAGAAGCCAAATTATATAACCAGAAACCGACACCAAACACCCCGTAAAATTACTTAGCAAGAGATGCAAGATCGAAAACAAAAAGGTCTATGTATTTATTGCGATGAAATCTTCACACCCGACCATCAACAAACCCATCGCAAGGATTTTATATATATATATATATATCAAGGAAGGTGATGCAGAATCTGAACTTTCCGACCCGACCATCAACAAACCCGTCGCAAGGATTATATATATATATATATATCATTGAAGGTGATGCAGAATCTAAACTTTCCGATGCGGAAGCGGTTCATGAATTCCTAAACACAGTGACTGTTGAGGCAGAGCAAACACAACCGCCTTTGATATCGCTATACGCACTAACACGAAACACAACCTTCAATTGTATGCGTTTGACGGGACAAAGTGGTAAGTGAAAGATACACATTTTGATTGATTCCGGGAGTACACACGACTTCTTAGACCTAAAGGTTACCAACAAAAACGGTTGCCCTCTCGAAGCGACAAAACCGATGGTGGTTTCCGCATCCCTGGGACACACAACTGTTACAAAATACAAGTGTAACAATTTTTCTAAGAAAGTACAAGGTTAAGATCTCACTACCGAGGTAAGAACTTTAAACCTTGATTGTTGTTATTTTGTGCTAGTTATTCAATGGTTGTACACCTTTGGTCCAATTTTATGGGATTTGCTCAACCTCCTAATGGAACTCAACCTTAACGGTTTAAAGCATGTGCTGCGTGGAAATGTAAACAAGGGATGTAAGGAGATCAATGAAGCAAGTTTGAACAAGTTAATGCTTCAAGAACCTCAGGTCGCATTGTTGTTTGGCCATGAGATAGCAAATGACGTTTTAGACGACTTGAACCCGAAAGCTCTTTTGTCTCATATTTTGGCGATCAAAACAGAATTCTCTACGGACTCTACGCTACGTGAGTTGATCGGTTTTTACTCTGGAATTTTCGTAGAACCCACAGCTTAACCGCCTTTTCACGAATGGTTTAATCATAAAATTCCAAGGTTAAGCGGTTTTAATCTTGTTAATATCTGACCCTATCGCTACTCATCACTTCAAAAAGATGAAATAGACAAGACGATAAAGGATATGTTGAACCAAGGGATAATTGCACATAGCTCTAGTCCGTATAATTTCCCAGTTGTCTTAGTAAAGATAAATGATGGTACTTGGCGGTTATGTGTTTATTATCGCAGATTAAACAAGCAAACCATCAAAGACAAATATCATATTCCACTGTTAGAAGACTTGTTAGATGAATTGGATGGGGCTGTATACTTTTTTAAATTGGACCTTCGTGCGGGGTTTCACCAACTACGAATGTCACCCGAAGATATCTATAAAAAAGCATTCAAGACTAACTCCGGACACTATGAATATCTTGTTATGTCGTTTGGTCTCACAAATTCCCATTGTACTTTTCAAAGCCTCATGAATCACGTTTTTAGTGAAGTTAGAAGAAAGTTTGTACTCGTCTTTTTGGACGATATCTTGGTGTATAGCTCTGCTTGGGAAGCACATCTCACCCACCTAAAATTTGTCTTCGAGATCCTTCGCCAACAAAAACTTTATCTCTAAGAAAGCAAATGTATTTTTAGAGAAACTATAATTGAGTATTTGGGACACTTCATTTCAGCAAAGAGAGTTGATACTGATCCGGGTAAAGTCGACAGTATTACGCAATGGCCTACACCATTGATGCAAAAACAGTTACGAATGTTTTTAGGGCTTGCTAATTACGATCGGTGGTTCATCAAAGGATATAGCGTGATCACTAGGACCATGTCCAAGTTGTTAAAATAGATGGTTTCGAATGGAATGAAGAAGAAAACGCGGCTTTTACGGCTTTAAAAAGAGCTTTATCGTCTACTCCAGTTTTCGCATTACCGGATTTTGACAAAACTTTTGCCGTCGAGACTGATGCTTCTAACGTAGAGATTGAAGCGGTTCTTATGCAAGAGAATCATCCGATCTGCTTTATTAGTCGAGCTTTGGGACCTCGACACGAACGACTTTTGGTTTATGAAACAGAGTTACTTGCGGTTGTGTATGCAGTTCAACAATGGCATGCTTACCTTGCTCATCGCTTATTCATCATCAAAACTGATCAAAAGAGTATAAAATATACGATGGAGCAAAACGTTACTACTCATTTTCAAAACATGTGGATTTCTAAGTTGATGGGTTATAATTTTGTTATTGAGTACAAACACGGAAAAGAAAACCAAGCTGCAGATGCTTTATCACGGGTTACGGGTTCACAACTCCTAATCTCACGTTATCTACGAATCACTCGGGTTTTTTCAATTTGATTTGGCTTCTTTGGAAGTCTGATACTTCCCTCATGTAGATCATCAACGATATTAATGCTGGTAGAGTATTCATCATCACGATACGTACACCAACAACGAACTGCGTAGGAAAGGAAAGCTAGTTATCGGAAACCACAAAGAAACAAAATTGTCAAATCTTCAGTGGTTAGATGATTCCGCGGTTTGAGGTCACTCATGTCGCGACTGTACTCTTCATCGTGCCAAAAATCTATTTTATTGGCCGAAAATGAGTACGAAAATACAAAATTGTGTATGGAACTGTGCGATATATTAACAAAACAAATACAACAGAACAAAAAAACAAACGGTTGTTACAACCGTTGCCGATACCGGATAGACTTTGGGAATCAATTAACCTTGATTTTATCAAAGGACTTCCAAAATCAGCCGGAAGCATTGTATATTGTCGTTATCGATAGATTAAGCAAACAGGCGCATTTCATCGCAATTTCACATCCATATACCGCTTTCGATATTGGTCAAATTTATCTTGATAATGTCTTCAAACACCATGGTATGCCGAAGGACCTTATTAACGATCGAGCCCCTACTTTTCTAAGCGAAGTTTGGCAAGAACGTTTCCGAGTGCATGGAGTTAATCTTCGACATTCTTCTGCCTATCATCCACAATCCGATGGCCAAACAGAGGTCACTAACCGAACACTTGAGACTTATTTACGTTTTATGACAGGTGGAGCTCCAACGACCTGGTCCAAAGGGCTTCCCCTAGCCGAATGGTGGTATAATACCACCTACCACACCGCTACACACATGACACCTTTTGAAGCCGTCTACGGATACTCGTCTCCAACCCACGTGCCTTTGAAGGTTAAAGTTTCATTTGAATCGTGGCCAACATCGAGTGAAGCAAACTACAGGTTTACACCACTCCTACTGTGCATTCAAACTAGGCGATTATGTGTACCTCAAGCTCCAACCATACTGGCAGAATTCGTTGAAAATAAATAAGGTACCGAACAAGTTTTTTCCGAAATATTATGGTCGTTTTCGTGTTACAGATAAAATTGGGAGCGTCCCCTATAAGGTGGAGTTTCCGACCACCGCAACCATTCATAACGTTTTTCATGTAAGCCAACTGAAGCTTTACCCTAACCCGTCGTCAACAATCTCTACTCTGCCTCCATACCTCGTCGACTTGGGTAATTTTAAAGAACCCAAAGAAATCTTGGACCGAAAAACAGTCAAGCACCATAATATCGCTGTCACCAAAGTTCTCGTTCAATGGAAAGGTTATCCGTCATCGACCGCTACTTGGGAGTTTTACCAAAACTTCGACGCCAAGTACCCAAATTTGAATCGTTGAGGACAAGGATGTTCTAAAGAAGGGGGTAATGTTACAGAGATCCTATTGGTCTCTTACTACATCTATACGTTACTTTTAAATCCTAAACTGATGTCTATTTGATTATCTATATTTATGTCTCTAATAAATCTGTATGTAAGAGAAACAAAAACTCAAAAGGGATAATTATAATTCCAAGTTATTTTACTTTTCTATTGTCTATTCAAATACCCACCGAATAGAATTTGTGTTTTTATAAGTAATCTTCTTACTTACAGCATTATCTCATAGTCTTTATTCTATAATTCTTCGAACCTTTTGTTGGATTTCTAGTTTGAATTTATCATGCCTAACAAATCCCATAACACAAATTTATGACATACTTCTATCCAAGTTACCATCGTCCAAAGCCACACGACACCAAAAGATTATCCAGAAGGTGAGAAGATGGATCTTGAGATGCTATAATTCTCTTGGTCTACAAATCCATACCATTTGACTTGGAATTAAGTGTTCCATCCTTTCAATTAATTTTAATTTTCTTTCGGAAATTAATTTTCCCCAAACATTGACGACGTCTTCAATTGTAGATATCTTAAGTCTTTTGACTGAATTTTCGGCCCATTCTTTGTTGGTTGATTTATTTTCTTTTAACAATATTAACGTATAAAGATATAGATACAAAATATTGTCCCCTGTATGTATCAATTGTGTTAGCTTCATTATTTAGTAAAAAACACAGCTTTTAATACATGAAAAGTAAAATTAAAGATTGCAATGCTTATTTCGCATAAATATGTCTAAGTTGATAGTTAGTATCTCAAAACCTTCGTATTCGTAACTTTGTATATTGTTTTTCTATTACATATTATATGAAAATGTACATACTCAAATAACTCCCTAGAAGATGTAAATTGAAAAAAATAAAACAGATACTGAAATAACAAAACGAGGAAGCAGAAGCTGAATCTGAAATTGAGAAACAATGTTTGAAAATCATGTAAAAATACATTACAAAAGCAATCCGACTAATTATGACAATATCAAGATTAAAGATGTTAACATTCATCATGTTAACCTAACATTAATGTCTAATTATATTTTATATTAATTTTATTATTTAATTTTAGAAATTCACTGTCATCATAAAAAAATAATAAATTCTTTTAAAACATAACTTGGTTTATAATAAATTAACTATTTTAATAAATATTTTACGAGTAAATTTGATATGATAATGAAAAACTTCAATGATACCCTGACATAGTCGGTGGAAGACTAAGATTATAGAAAATTATAGTATATGAAAAAAGAATTGTAGCATTTTTCTCGAGAACCTTAAGAGCGGTTAAAGTTAGACTTCTGTCTGTTATCCTTGTGGCTGTTATCAGTCCGGTTCCTTTTGAGTTTTGATCGGATCGGACCGCTAAGCTTATCGATTTGGATCAGACCAGATCGTTAAGTTTTCGGTTCTAATTTTTAGAACCAAACTGAACCACGAAGCTTTTGATCCGGTTTGGTCCGATTCGGTTTGATTCCGAACCGGTTTGGTCCAATTTCGGTTAGGTTTTGTTTCCGTGCATTTTGATTCGGTCCAGTTTTGGTTCGGTTCGTTACTATTCCGGCGTTATCCGTCCGATTTCAGTCCGGCTCGGTCCATTTAAAAAATAATTAAATCCAATTAAAATTTGATTTTTAATTTTTTTTAATTAACTATTAATTTTGGTGCTATAATTTATATTAGAATAAATAACAATATAATAAATAATCGGTTCTAACAATTTTTTTGGTCCGATTTTCTATTGGTTCTACCGGTTTATCGGTTCTATCTGTTCGATTCCGTATCAGTTATATCTGATCATCGGTTTTATTGATTCGATTCCATATCGGTCCTTATTGGTTTATCGATTTTATCGGTTCGGTTCCTAACCGGTTTTTGGTTTCGGTTCCTTATCGGTTTTCGAATTTTAGAATGGAACCGCGAACCGAACCGTTAAACTTCGGTCGGGTTTTCGGTCCAATCCTTATCGGTTCGGTCCCTGTGCGATTCTCGGTTATAGGGAACCGTTGTAATCCCTAGTTGTCCGTGTTCAATTTTTAATATACCAACATTTGTAGTTATCATCAACCCATATGCATTTACGATTTTTTAAAAGATTGAAAATTCAGAATTCTATATTTTTAAAAAAATCTTGATTTTATTTTAATAATATAATACAAATATTGTATAAAAACTGAGAACCAATAGTTTAATGTTACCGTATAATATTTGTGATTCTTAAAAATCTCATATATTTTTTAGAGAATAAATTTTTTAACCGTTGCGTATCCAAAATGATTAAAAAGTCGAATTTTTGTTGATGTATCCAACTAATTATTAAAAGGAAATTGTGCAGAGTGAAAAGAATAAACTTCATCCCATAGAGGAATCTCAATCCCATGTTGTCAAGATTGAGCATTGAACATAAAAGAGTGTATATTAGTGTGAACCAACTTCAACTGGTAAGATGTCTTTTGGGAGTACACCCAAAAGCAAATCTGTGCGTGCTTCCTAGCGCATAACGGACAATATCTTGCTAATCCGTGAGGTCTGTCACACACTCGCACACCAATTCTAACATAGTATTAGATCCATAAATGGCTTAACCGGCGAATTTCCGGCAAATTACTCGGATAAAGTTTAAGGGAGAAAGTGAGGAATAAACTCCATGCCATAGAGGAACCACAATCCCACATTGCCAAGATTGAACACTGAACATAAAAGAGTGTATATAAGTGTTAACCAACCTCAACTAGCAATAGGCATTTTGAGAGTACACCCAAAAACAAATTTGTACGCTCTTCCGAGCATAGAACGAACAATATCTTGCTAGTCCGTAAAGTCAGTCACACATTCACACACCAATTCTAACATGCGTTCTTATATTCCAGCCTCATTCCCGCATAAATTTACTTATGTTCGTAAAAGCATTTGTGTCATTAATATTATTAAAATGGTCAAGCTATATATAACCAAAAGCGGTTTAAGTATACCCAATTTTGAGTTTACCCAAACGTGGTATAAGTATACCTAATGTTTGACAAAATACCCTTTCGGGGGTATATAAGACTTTTTTTGTACTAACAGATATCCACCAGTTTTTTCCTACAATATTCTCTCACTTCCTCACTTCTCTCTACAGCTCTAAAAACTCTCTTCTCTTAAAACCTCCCAACTCTCTCTAGCTTTTTCCGGCGAACCACCACACTTCCACCTCTTCCTCCTCTTTTCCTCCTCCATCATGGTGAAGAACAAAAACCCACCACCAACTACGTTAGTTTTCGTAATTTTAATTTCTAGATTATATATTTAGGATTGAATTTAGTTAGATTTTTGTTAGAATTAGATTTAGGGTAAATTTTGGGTTTGAATTTAGGATTTATTGTAGATTTTAGGTTGGAATTTAGAATTTAGGGTAGGATTAGGTGGCCATTTTCCAGCATGATTGTCAGTTGGAAAATAGCCGGTAGCACACCGGTGGTGTGCCCCAGGAAGCACCATCGGTGGACATGCCCAATATCGTCCGTACTGGACATACGCACCGATGGTGCTGCCCGGTGCACACCATCGGTGCGTTGGGTCTGTACCCTATACCACTACAGACGGCTGTGCATCTATGGTGCACAACTCTAATTGTTTTTTACTTTTTTTGAAGGAAAATTAAATTTTTTTCATTTTTGTAAAAAATGAAATGTACGTTAGATGGACTTTATATGTAGGTTTATGATTAGTTTGTAGATTTTTTTTGAGTTTAAAAATTGTATCGTATGTCGTATGATAATACTAACTTTGTTTGTATTTTGTTATTATTTCAGGTCCGATGTTGTCGAGCCGCGACCCCTTCCTCGGTCAAGGGCGGTTCCCCCAGGATCGAGGGTGACACACCTGAGGAAGAATTTAAAAACTGTTTAAGTCGTCGAGGACGAAAAGGTCCGCGAAGCTAAGCATGGACGAGCATCATCAGAGGAACCTTAGACTAGATGTCTGAGGGAGAATGAGGAGAAGAGGGTCAGATCTGATCGGTCTTTGCGCCGAATAAACCATGGTAAAAGGAAGGAGAAATTTGTTGAAAAAAATAGTCGACGACACTAAAGGTGGAAGCACCTCACGCCAAGAGACATCACACGTACGCCAATCACCACCGCCCGCTACCAGTTCACCACCTCCTGCGCTTACTATGCCATATCCACCACCTGTTAGTGAGAGGGTGGATGCTACTGGGGACCCCGAGAAGGATTCGATTGACGAGGAGCATATCGATGCCATACACACTGAGGAGTAGCGGAAGACGTTTGCATTTCTGAAATGCAACAAGATACCCATATTTCCTCACTACAAGGAACATGAGGCATACCACGTCTTCATCGGACAGGTAAATATTTAATTTATTATATGGTATTCTATGTTTTACTTTGATTTATGTCTGACTTAGTTTTTTATTTACACGTTTGTACTTCGATACGCATACAGGCACATTATAATGTTCTTTGTACGTGGTACCTCAGTGCTCATCCGGAGGTGCAGTGGCACTTGGCATGGGCTCCTTTCGGTCCTCTATGAGCTCATTTGCCTCAGTACTTCACGCATTCAGTACTTGATGAGGTTTTCATTAAGCGTTGGCATCAGGAGACCAACACGTTCCATTTCTCGTTCGGGGAGATGACCATTACTCTGGATGATGTCAGCTCCATTACAGGTCTCCCTGTAGTTGGTTGGACCTTGGATATAGTCACAACTCCGCGTGATAAGGCATACAGGTACTATGCTAGTATGTTGGGGTTGAGTCTTAAAGAGGTCCGTGCTGAGATACAGTCCACTAGAGGCGTTGGATTTAAGATAAAATAGCTGCAGAGACGTTCACCAGGGTCGCTACATTGAGCAGACTGATGCAGACACTATCCACCAGGTATCACAAGCATACCTGATATTCTTATTTGGTTGCACTATTTTTGCGGATACTATTGAGCAAACTGATGCAGACACTATCCACCAAGTATCACTATTTCTAGAGAACCCTTTTGGTCATATTAATATTGAAAATAAGCTTAAAGTGTATAGATTGAATAAACATATTTATGGATTAAAAAAACTCCACGAGCTTTGTATGATCGCATTTAGGCTTATGTTTGAAAAAAGACTTTCACAAATATCCATATGAGCACACATTTTTATTCCAGATTAGAGACAAGGGGGACTACTCATTGTTTGCTTATGTAAACAATCACATATTAAATGGAAATGATGGGGTTATGTTTAAAAAATTCAAGAAATTCGTGATGATTGAATTTGAAATATCTAATTTAGTGTGATGTATTATTTCCTTGGTATAGAAGTAGTGTAATAAGGTAAAACTGCCTCTATTTATTAAAAGAGGTATGCGCAAGATATTTTGGATAAGTTTCAAATAAAGGATTACAATCATGTAAGCAGTCAAACTGAGTTTGACTTGAAGCTAAATAAAGATCATGAAGGTAAAAGGTGGATGACACAGTTTACAAGTAAATTGTTGGTAGTTTGTTATATTTAGGTGACAGGAGAATCCTTCGTTAATCGCAAGGAGTTATAAATTTTGGGAAATTCTACAAAAAGAGTGAAAATTCAAAAGTGTTTGGGTTTACTGACAGTGATTATGCACGAGATCAAGATTATAGAATGAGTACTTCAGCCCATGTTTTTATGTTGTGCACAAGATCTATTTCATGGTCTTCTAAAATAAATAAATTGCGACCTTGTCAACTAAACAAGCTGAATTTATTATTGCAACAACTTGTTCTTGTCAAGCTATCTGGTTGAGAAGAATTCTTAAAGAACTCGAGTTCATGCAAGTGGAAGTTACTACAGATTTTTGTGATAGCAACTCAGTAATTGAACTCCCCAAGAATCATATGCTACATGAAAGAAGCAAGCATATTAATATGAAATATTATTTCGTAAGAGATCTAAATAATGATGGAACAATCAAACTCAGTTATTGTTGAAGTGAAAACCAAGTTGCAGAAATACATACCAAGCCTCTCAAGTTGGCTATATTTTTTATGTTGTGTGGTGTGGTTGAAGTTTGTTCATGTACTGCTCTAAAAGAGGATTTTGCAAAGGGTTAATTCTTTCTTTTAAACCAATATCTGCAGATTTCAGTTTAAGGGAGAGTGTTAATGTTTAAACGTTTAATTTCATATTTATAATTTTATCGAAAGATCCAATTGTTAGTGGATCAGACCGAGTCTTTAGGGATGTCTTATTTGGCTTTAAGAAATCCTTATTAGTGTTTAAAGCTTATTTATAGACATTTAAATTAATCAATTGATATGCATTTAGTAATTTCTCTCTTTTCAAGCTATCAAATTTTAAATAATAATTTGAGTATAAAATTATATACATAGTATGTTTTATGGTAGAAATTTTATATTTTTTAATTTTTTTTCTTTTAACTAAAATAATTATAAGCCATTCATGTGTAACTAGTCTAATCATAAATAAACAATTTGTAAACTTATTTTAAGTATGTAAATATTTAAGTTAGATTAAGTTATATTTTAGTAGTTCGATATAATATCCATTATATGTTTGAGAGATATTTATTTTGTAACACGACCTATATAAAATTCAAACTTCAATCACTAACACCCACTATTAATACTCTTCTTTATGCTCTTTTTTAATTTCTCCTTATCATTCTTAAGTTAATACTTAATCTATACGTAAATTGATCCCCGCTTGAGCTAGGTTGAGTGATCACAAAATAAAAACATTAACTTACCCATCTTCGGGAACTCGAGAAATTGTGTTTCTAACAATCGTAAAAGAATTTCAAATTCTAATATTTTGAACGTGGTCGAAGTCATAGATCTGTCAATTAACGAGGAGATTGAAATGGAAATTTAGTTGAATTAGTAACCAAATTCACCATAAACCGAACCCAAACAATATAGAAGGATAGTGGGGTCTCCATCATCAACTGACATCGAGCGTTTGACTCAACAATTCAGAAGTAAACAAGTTAGAGATTTTTTGCGTCTACATAAAGAAATTTTTTTCTTAGGATCTTATAGTTAAGTTGGTTGTCCAGATAGTGGAACCAATGAACGAGCAATAAGGAGATGATGTCATCTCGGTAGCATTACCGGATAAACATGAAATAAAAAATATGAAAACAAGAAAGATAAGAGAAGGGTACACGAACGTGAAAAATAAAGTTCTAAAACACGATGAACTTATAAGGATTGGAAGTGACAAAAACACCATGTGAACAGAAGAGAGAGAAAAATCCTTACATCTAGCCATTCTATGAAGGAAACTAACAAATCGGAGCATCAACCAAAACCTAGAAAAGTGGATTCGATAGTCTAACAAACTATTGATGCAAACAAGTCATCGAATTTGAAAACAGTTTCGATACGCGCAAAAGAAATCCCACCATGATACCTCGTGTATCCTACTCAAGGCACCATCAATACAATATACTTAGATGGATGCATGATGTCCTGATGTATCAATCAGAATACATGCATATAATTCAACACAACCAGAGAGGCCGATCGAAGATGGGAAAACTATTGGCATAACAGAAGGTCCTTCGATAGGAGACTAGTTTCTATAGAACAATTAAATACAAAATATGAAGAACAAAGAAGCAATGACGGTTTGAATCTAGTAAAACCAATACAAAAAACAAAAACCAAAAGGTAATCATACGATACAAAATACTAAAGGAAATGATCAACCACTTAATAAACCATTCACAAAATTAGCAGAATCACTAGCAACAATTTATTAAAAAAACAAGAGACTCGATCAAATACAAAAAACTTGAAAAGATCTATGTACGAAAATAAAATATATACAAAAAAATATTATAAGTTCCATAATGACATAGGTCAATACATATAAAATTTTTGGTTTGTGGAGGATCAAATTCAAGACAAAGGACAACTGGTTGAATTGTCAAAATGAAGTCAATGGAGGAGCATACATATGGATCAAGTGCTGCGATAGAATCAACATCATCGTTACCTAAAGAAGCGATAACTACAAACGATATAACAAAAACAAAATCAATAAAGGAGGAAAAGTACATGGACCATGATCCAAATAGGTAGATAATATTAGTAATTGTTAGAGAAAACCCATAATTATGCAGTACCAATCATAGTGGAACTAGCCAACATACAAATCAAGTGACTAATATTTGATACAAATATTCAGTAAATATTTTATATCGAGGAACATATTAGAAAACAAACGGAGTACCAACATTGATCAAAAGTTAGAGGATCTTAACAGGCGTTATAAAGCAGATGGAGAAGTCATGGGATATTGAGAACAAATGAATAATGTTGAGAGCATAAGGATTCAACAAAAAGGTAACGTACGTTTTTAAAATAGTCGATCCATAATCTTTATATAATATAATTATGGGTTGATCATGGCTAGAATAAATGCATCATAAGGTACCCAATAAATGGTAGAATGACCATGATAAGAGAAAATAAAAAAAACAATGAGGAAATGATATGCATCATCCTTCTTTCTAAAAGCATAGCAATCAGAGAAAGAAAGGGTCACCATGGAAGAGGAAGACGACCATATGAAAGGCCCTTAGTTAAGTCAACCAGGGTAGAAGCGAAAGAAGTCATTATGAAGGAAATAAAAACAAAAAAATGATAAAAACATACCATCAGATTTAAGAAGATATAAAATTTTGACCTTTAAAAAATATAGATATGTTCACCAGGTATATACATGACGTAAAAGAGGCCCCGATACCGATAACAATATTAGGCTAATAACACGATAAATAAGGTTCTACTTTTTTAAAATTGAGCAAATGGACAAAATTGACGCAAAGAGAAAGTACGTGCTCATATCAATGTAAGATTACACAACCAACAGAGATCTAATTGAGAAAGAATGAACAAATTCCAAATGCATAGACGAGGTAAATAAATGTCAATCAATCTTATTACCAAGGTAGGTACACTTATTTATAGGTAAGATGGTTATATGTAATAGAACTTAATGGTGTGGATACTGCATCTCCCACTTTACTACTTAGTACAAACATATTTTCTCCAAATTGCACGTTTAATCTCTTATATTTATAATTTACACCCAATCTCTCTTCTAACTACTAAATACTCAATAAAAAATATTTTTAATAATTACTTTTACTCTTTAATTATATATATCATTATCAAGTACTATCATGTTACATGAGAAGATACGGACACAGAGAACCACACGATGATGACATAAAGGAAGACAACTACAAAACAAAATTCTCGTACAAAGCAATGTGAAAATGAAGGGAGACAATGTTAGGGAAATCATCAATTTCCAAACAAGATCCCACCTAACCATAAGAAGACTAGTTAGGCCGAATCTTAGCCACCTCAGCCAAAGCAGTGATCGGGAGTTGGCGAACACTTAACAGAGAGGTCTTATAAGGTAATACGAGGTTTGGATCTCACTTTATTTTAAGAACAAAGTTAATAAAAAAGAACGTGAAAAATAAATCAATCGCACATCAAGACATTTAACGTGGTTCAGATCATGAAGAAATCCTACATCCACGGGAATAAGACACTTCTTTGATGAATAAGTAGGTTACAGAAAGACTCTCAAACACAAAGGACACAATCACGCTTTGTAACAAAAGATATCGTGATTCACAGAACCCTCTCTTCAGTGTTTATCTCTCACCTAAATTATCTCTCAAAAAAGCTAGAGTTAGTTTCTCTCTCTAAAAAGATATGCAGCTCACATGTAGTCTCGCCACAAACTGCAAAGCTATATGTCCTTATATTTAGATATAGAAAATCAAATTAATAGAAAATTTAACTAATATAAAAGACCAAATTAATACGAAATCTAATTAATATATAAGACTAAATTAATATAATAATTAATTAATACAAAAATCTAATTAATATAGAATATCTAATATACATAGAAATTCCAATTAATATAGAACATCCAATTAATATAGAAAATTTAATTAATATTATATATCCAATTAACATAGGAAATTCAATCAATATAGGTTATCCAATTAATATAGAAAATGTAATTAATATATGAAATATAATTAATATAGGATACATAATTAATATATGAGACTAATTTAGAAAAAAATATTATACTTCATGTTACTTTTAGCCTACATTAACCAATTCTCCACCTAAGTTAATAGTCATTCTAATATTCGTTACCCCGATACTTCAACTATTCACTAGATACTAATTGTCCACCTGCACGTCTGGATTGATCAATTTCTTGTGGAGTCCACAAACGCTATCGAGGAAATACTTCCCAATAGACCAGTCTCCCGACCTTCTACATCCCGACCTTCTACATCCAAGAAAGCGGTAGTAACATCAATCTGACCTTTCCCAAGAACACACTAAGAAACACTTGAGAGTTCCTCTACAATGTGAACATCTAAAGTCTTTGACCAATCAAATTTCAAGTCAAAACCTAAACTTAGCAATGGTTGAACAACCTTTGCGAAGGCCGAACCCGAACTTAGTTTGAAATAGCTTACGTAGAGGTATCCATATCTTCACCTTTATGTTCAAACTCCATCTCATCTCTAGCTTCACCTCCGGCACCTATTACATCTTAATGACGACCAAAAATCCAAGGGTTCTTGTTGATGATATTAGCTGTCCAAAATAGCTCATTCACTCAATGTCTTGTTCCGTCGAGATGTCAGAATCATAACCTTTACTTCAAATAAGTTACGGCTCACATATTCTCAGCTATTCTATGCTTCGAGATAATTATTAATATTCACGTCTATACATACCAAATTTAGAACAATAGCAAGTCAATGGTCGATTCACTAATACTACGCCATTGTCAGTCTTAAACCTCTTCAAGTATCTCCTAGATTGAATTTCCATCTGCTTCGACAAGCCTTCAACTGCCTCTAGCTGAATCCCAGCAGATTCATTACCCACACTAGACAATTATTTTAATACTTCCTCAATGGAATTTATTATTATGATTGCGCTTGACTTTACTCCAAAATCCACGATCTTCGTCTTCCTACTTTGTCTTTTGCACCAACAATGAATACTGGTATTCAATTTACACGCTCATCACACGACTTCTTAGGGAAACCATCAATATCCGAACAAGATCTGACCAAGTCGTAACAAGACTCACTAGGCCAAAACTTAGCCACTCAGCCAAAGTAGTGACTAACAGTTAGCAAACACCTACTCGAAAGGTAGTATGAGGTAATACGAGCTTCGACTCTTACCTTATTTTAATATCAAATCTAACAAGAAAAACAGAATGTAAACAATCGCATAACAAGAGATTTAACGTGGTTCGGATCGTGAAGAAATCCTACATCCATGGCAACGAACACTTCTTTTATAAATAAGTAGGTTACAGAAAGACTCTCAAAGACAAAAGACTCAATCATTAGTGATTCATATAAGGATAAAGCTATTTCCCCCATAAAATTTATCATTTCCTCCATCATTCCTAAAAAATCCCATCTTGTTATTTCCTCCATAAAGGAAAATCCTAATTTATCCTTGTTTTAATTTTACACAAAATATCCAAATTTCTCCGGTAACTATCTACCTTCGCCTTCTTTCTTCTAACCCTAAAAAACTCTAGTCACCAAACAATTTTGAAGTAGTTTCTGGAGTTCCAAAAATAAAAATCTATCGTTAATCTTATTTTTATTTTAAATATATGGGTTGGCATATTGAATAAAATCTCTTTTTAAATCTATGATTTTTTTTTGCATAATGAGTTATAGGAACTCTATATGCTGGAAAAAAAACTTGTTCATCGTTTAATCGAGTTCCTGCATATCGAGTTACTAGTTTAATCGTTTTTCAATATCGATTTTCTAGTTTAATTGTTTCTTTTCTGTATATTGAGTTCAAAATATAGATTTTTTTGCTATATAGATTTTTGTGGTTTTTAAAAAAACATGTTATTCTGAGTTGTTGTCTCAGAACTACATATTTTCTTTTAAAAAAATATGTAATTCTGTGACTAATCTTTAAAATAATTGAGTTTTTATGTTTTTAGGGTTTAATTTTAAAAATTAAATCATATATATTGGCTTAATTTATCTTAATGATATGTTTGTTGTAATAAGGGTTTGATAGTGGATAGTGGCATCAAATTATAAATTATAAAATAAATAAAGGGCAAGAAGGTAAAAACAAGTGTTCAGTGTTTTATTAAAAACTTTAAATGGAGGAAATAATAGATCTTATGGAGGAAATAGCTCTACCCTTCATAGAATCATCTCTTCTATCTTTATCTCTCACATCACTTATCTTTCAAAATACATAGAGCTAGTTTCTTTCCGCTCATATATTATCTCATCACAAATTGCAAAACTATATTTTCTTCTATTTAGAAGCACAAATTAATATGAAATTTAATTAATATACAAAACCAAGTCAATAGAAAATCTAATTAATATTGAAGACCAAATTAATATAATAATATCTAATTAATAAAAAAAAATCAATTAATAAAAAATTTAAAATTGTTATAAAAATTCGAATTAATATAAAAATATAATTTATACACAAAATCTAATTAATACAAACTATATAATTATATACCACACTTATTTAGAAAAAAAGTTTTACTTGACGTTACAATTAGTTACTATCTAATCATATACAACATTGATTTAAAAAAAAAGTTATATTTAACTTTACTATTAGTTTACATTTAAGAGGGATAATATCTTTATTTTCTCTTGTAAAGAACAAGTCGAAACATATAAGAGGATGAAAAATCAGAGGTTAAAAAGTTGGTCAGTATAATAAAAAATGCATAAAAAATGCCCTCAATTTTTCCAACACGATAAAAGATTATCTCAGGAAAAAAGATATGGCAAACTTAAAAGTGGAAAAACCCTATGCGTTCGAAATAATGATAAAGTATGGAAAAAAGATGTTGTTCAACAAAAAGAAATCAAATTAAGTAGCTGTGCAACACAAACCATTTCAAATTCTACTGCAAACCTAAAACTTGGTACTTTACTATTGATATTAAAATATTTATTAAAATAAAATTTTAATAAAACATTCGATATTAATAAAACTTTGTTCTTTGTTAAAAATTTATCTTCTTTTAGTTAGCATAATATCATTAGCAAATAATGTTGGAAAATATAAATCCAAAAATATTTAATTTCAAATAATAACTAAATAATAATCCCAAAAGTGACAATAAACAAAATATCAAAAGTAATAGTATTCAAAATATATATATATATATATATATATATATATATATATATATATATATATATATATATATATTTCAGATAGTAATCATCAATCATATATATATATTCCGCATGGTAAAGAATTCCTATCATCAATCACAGAGGAATCAAGATCTTTCAATAAAACACTTTGTCAATAAAACACTTTGGGTTACGGAAATTTTTCTTTTTTTTTTTTCATTTTGGGTTTCAAAAACAACGGAGTTTTTCATTTTGGGTTTCAAAAACAACGGAGTGTACATATTTCAGAGGGTAAAAGAATCGTAAAAATGGTAAACATAAAATAACCATGAATTCCACTACTAAGCAATGATTTTTTTATGTACTCTTTAATTTTTTATCTATTATATTCTTCGGTAAACATCTAATCTATAATTCCGCTTCGACAAAGCTAACCACATCATAACCTACTTATAATAATATTGTTATGCTTTTTTTTTATATGAGTAAATTTCTGTTAAAAATGCTTTTGATACAGTTGCGGCTGTAAAAATAATGTTGTATTTACAGACATGCATCTTTTATATATGTGTTTGCTTGTATCCAAAGTGTTTTGATTTTTTCTGTTCTAGAATAACCTAACAATATTATTTGATCTGGAATTTATTTTTTTAAAATTTGAAAATAGCACTTGTAGAGAGAGAAATCCATACCCCTTAGAGAAGAAAAACTAGACCAACGTCTCAATACCAAGAACGAAGTCTTACAAACAAAGTACATAAAAGAAATCCTAAAAACTCACCCTGCCTGATGTTTCATTTAATGCAAGACTATATACTTAAAATCTTAACTTTACTGTTTAGGAAAATAAATCAATACATAAATCATTTTACCTCCTAATTAGTATTAGAATTCAAAAAAAATATGTTCCCTAACTTTCGGTGTATCATTTTTCATGGTTTATATTTAGCTGACAACCTTTTTATTTACCGAAACTAAAGAGTAAAAGAAAATATAAGCTATCAACTTGAACATATTTATATGAACTCAATATTCAAAACTTTTTAAAGTGATCTATGCAGTATTCAAATTATATTTTAGTTAATCGGGGCTTACAACTTGGATTCAGTTTTCAGTTTTAAATTTCTTCTTGAACGGCAATTTGTTTATACTAGTTTCTAATTCTTTGTAGGGTTAAACCGAAAGAATATTTTTAGAAACTATTATGGACTTGTTTATTATTTTACTACATAAATTCAATCACCATTTATAAAGGAGCTTAACCTAAATAAAAATATTTATTTTTTAAGAAATTAATATTTTTAGATTCTTGTTTCTAGCTAACAAAAGTATTTTAATAAATAAATTATTGTGCTTGAAAAACATTGATAAGTCAAAAAACTTCAAAGATATCCATAATTAATTAAAAAATATATATTTTATATTACGTGGAACCTGGCATGCATTTAGTTGTATCGGATGCCTCTCCAGGATGAAACTCCTCGTAGGATCCGGATTATTGGGTATGCAATGTAGTGCGTCTTACACTTGGTGCGGGTTTGTAGAGTATCAGAGCAGAAGGAGAGAAAAAACCTAATTGTATTGTATCGTTTCGTTTAGGTTTCGATATTTCCTTTATTGTATTGTTTTCTGCTAGCTTGTGTTCTTAGCATTGCTAAAGTCTTGCATAGGTTTGGATTGCGTGTGGCATTGTGATTTTAAATTCAATTTATTTTCCAACAATTTAAACTGTTATCGCTCAATAAAGGAATAATAAAAGATTATGAACTCTATATACTTAAAAATATTTAATAACATAGACAATAAACCATTTTTCTAATTAATAATAAAATATTACAAAATATATATGAAAAGATCATTTGCCTTGAAAAAATAAAAATAACGAATATTGGTTAATCTTTTCCAGTTGTAAAATAATTTTTCTTTTAATATTTGTAGGTAATAAATAAATATATATGTCTTTATATCATTCCTCATCTCCCCCTTTGTTAGCCAAGGATATGGCTTCAATTGACAAGCTATCAGGAATTGGTCGTGGAAAGTAAGAACAAGCAAGAAGAAACTGGTGGAAGATGTTGAACCTTATGGTGTTCCTCTCCTTCTAACACTGGTTATTGGTGGTCTAAGACTACTCTTATATAAAGGCATGTTCAACCAACATTGTTGTCTTTTTCTATTTTTATTCGAACCTTATAAACCTTTCATATTCTAGCGGGTCTTCTTTTATCTCTTCTATTCGAATGAATTTTATTAATTGTTTAGGGATCTTGAAAACATGCAATATATATAATATCAGCACTATGTATCATAGTAACTATCCCATAGCAATTTCTGCAATACCAATATAGACCATAATAACAACCTCTGCAACGGCAGTCTTTATTTGTCGTTTTAATTCTCAAAGTCAACAAATGAGTTTCGTAGTCTATGTTATTATTGTCGTTTTAATTCTCAAAGTCAACAAATGAGTTTCGTAGTCTATGTTATTATTACAAATGTAGCTTTGACCGGCCGTCTTTATTTGTCGTTTTAATTCTCAAAGTCGACAAATGAGTTTCGTAGTCTGTTATTATTACAAATGTAGCTCTGACCGTCTTTATTTGTCGTTTTAATTCTCAAAGCTATTTCTAGTAGGTCCGGACAATCTAACTTGGAGGCTGATATCGGTTCCATGACTGTCATGGTAATGCATTATAAATGTTAATAGAGCTATAGTTGAATATAATTAATAAATATACAACATTGTCTATATCATAGTTATTTATATCACAACATTATAATTTTATTGAGTTATAATAGAATTAGGCCAATGTTTTGAATTTCTAATACATACAATTAAGTTTAGAGATGCACATTCACGTGCTGGTCTCTCTTTATAATGGAGGTTGATATCTTGTATGTTGCTCTCGTTCTATCGTTTCAAGTAATAGGAGAACGGTTTTGACTCTAAGTGAAACTTCAATAGCTACGAGATAAAATAAAAAAGAAAAAAACAGTTTTAATAACTAGCATATTATAAAAAGGTTTGTTTTTACCTACTCTAAACTGAAACCAGAGTAACACTTCATTCCGTTAGGAGTCAAATGTTTCGAAGCCCGTTTATTATATAAGTAAGAGTTTTTTGGATGCAGAGAAGCGGTACCTCAAGTTAGAAAATTTGGCACTTGCATTGGTAACATCTGCGCAAAAAATGAGGTCTTATTTTCAGACTCATTCAATTGTGGTACGAACATGTATTCCGTTGAAAACATGCTACAAAGGCATGATGTGTCGGGAAGAATGAAGAAGTGGGCAGTAGAGCTTGGAGACTTTGATATTGAATTTGAACCACGAACTACTATCAAAACACAAGCATTAGCTGATTTCTTAGTCGAATTCCACTTCGATGAGAATGAAATGGATATTGATAAAGAAGAATCTAGCTCAGAGTGGGTAGTCCGAATTGACGGGGGTTCAAGCTCATCTGGTTGTGGAGTAGGGGTACAATTGACATCTCGAGAAGGAATCGATATCTATCAAGCTATCTGATTCGGGTTTAAAGCGTTAAATAATGAAGAGGATTACGAAACTTCTTTGGTTGGCCTAA